>OY856415.1:415799436-416528186 GCA_963693085.1 Alisma plantago-aquatica | reverse complement strand
CTAGAGCTAAATTAGAAAACAACACGGAATCAGTGGCATGCATGATTTGGAATTGGATAATCTATCTAATAAATCGATTAGTAGTTCAATCAAAAGATTGGAATCAACATCTAAGTATTCCCAATTTGATTCTATTTTAAGTTGTGATAGAAATGGGATTGCATTTTTATAAAATCCAAGCCCATGACTTTCCTATATACACAAGTGGACATCCAAAGGGAGGTACATATTGAGACACACATTTTTTATGAGTTCTTCCTCTTAAAGAGAGAAGTACTCATCCCAAGAACCACATCATGCAATATTAGGGGAAGGAGAGAGAGCGATGCTAGAACATTGATGACTCTGAGTTTCGCTTCCTCGGGCCATCAAGGTGGCACCAAGAGATATCACATTCACATGGACGACATAAATTCCAAGGCCCTTAGGAAGAGGCTTGAGGATAAGATACTTCCCAACAAGAAGAGAAGGTGTTGTTGCGACAATAGGGTGGTGACTAATAAATGCATATTCACCCTAGTTTTTGTTGCAACTTTAGCTTAATTTTTCATTCATCTCCATCATTTTACTTTAGAACTAGATTCCATTTAGGTTTTCTTAATTTTACATTAAACTATAGGATTTTGACCCAAGGCCTAGTTTCCATGGAAGTTTTGAGCTTCATATCTTTGCACCAGTGTAGGACCTAGACGACTAGCATGCATAAAAAACTTTTGATAAATGGACCATATTTCCTTTATATGTAGCTGATAGAAATGCAGAATTTAAGAAAACTAATGAGATTCATGTACATTGAAAAACCATTGGGGGTATTGGCGTGTATTGCAGGGTATGCACCTATGAAGCATATACTAATGGAATCATCAACGATGAAGGGGCATATTAATAGAATTTTGGTTTACTTATCAAAAAAAGTGTGCCCACTAGTCAGTTAGGTCCTATATTAGTGCATACCACCGATGAGAAGTATTATTAAATAGTTGATAAAACTCTTATGTGATGACTATTGATGAACACAATAGAGGAAGACCCAACAGTCGCCTATTGATGGATATCTTTTGATGAAACTTTAGTCCACATGTTTTTCGATGGGATTCCCATGTTGACATACCGATGGCTGCCTTCCTATGGAGATCCTACATCTGCCAACCAAAAAAACTCCCATGTGCTTCCACCAACAAGATCTGAGACCTCTGCCTTCTGATGGGATTTCTTCCTCAACAACTAACAATAAGGCCCCTTGACGCCTTCTAATGGAAATTTTGCACTCACCTTTGATGGAAGTTATGCATCCACCTTATGATGAAACTCCTAGCTCATCTACCAACAAAGACTATTCGCACCTATCAGTGGATGCCTTGTCCCTTCATTTTTTTGATAGATATATTGAACATTGTGAGACTCGTCATCTTCTTTGCACAGCCACCTCTATCCTTCATGGTGATCAGTTATTTAACATCAAGCAGTTGGAAGGGTTCCAAACCCTAGTTCACTTATAAATACATGACCACTGTCTCCATAAAAAGATTCATTCCTGACACTGCTAGGATTCTACAATCCATTCTAAGCATCCTCTCCATTTTTCATCAAAGGTTTCCATCAGTTTATGACCCATAAACTAATGAAGCTTCTTCCTTGAAAAAGTATCCATGGTCTCGATATAGAATAAGACATACAATGATGATACCTTCCATCTGTCGTCATCATCCACCTACTCGACTCTTCCACTAATAATTCATGGCTATATAGAAGGAGATTTATGACTTCCAGTTCACCATTGATGAATGTCAAGGAGTGTTCTTTTTGCTTGTTATACGCTCTCATCTTCAAGTTGAAGAAAAAAATTTGCATACCATGGAAGTGTCTTCTTCTTCAGTGACGATGACTCTTTCCCTCTCTTCCCTTGTTAAACTTATTATTTTTGACATGAGCAGGTAGTCCTCTCGCTAGGGTGATGGGAGTATCCCCGGTACTTGAGTTTGTACTCTTTATTGCATATACTATTTATATGATCCATTATATGTTTGGAATCATTCATTTTCTGCTTGTTATCTTGCATGACTGTCACGTATTTTGATCCCAGGATCTAGGATGTTGGCTGATTCTTGTTAAACCCTTGTTGAGAATTATAGATAGATGTTTTCTGAGGTGATAGATGTATGATAAAAAGGTAATGCGACCAAAATCTTGGAGTGATATATGTCTGAGTTTTGATCATAACATCAAAAAGGGAGGTTCACCTAGCCTTAATATATGTATTTTTATGCTTAATATGTTAAAGTGTGAGATTAAATATTAGGTAGAGGTGGTGAAACCCATTCCACCCTAGTGTCTACATCTAAATCTAGACTTTAATCCATCGATTTAATTACTACAACCTTATTATAATCAACCAATCCAACTTTTGTGTTAAGTACTAGTTCTCGTTGATTACTTTGATAAAATTATTATTATTATTAAGTTGTCCTTTATGTTAGATCCTGAAATATACTAAGATATATCTTCTTATGAGTGGTGATTATCATACATGGTCAAGGTAAAAATCTAGAGACTTTTCCCTAGGTGAATTTTCATGTGCAACAAACAACACATTAGTGACAATGACAATGACTTTTGATCTAAATTTGGAAGTGTGAGTTCTACACCAACATAAGACATATCTAGTTGTTGGACAACTAGTATGTACCAAGATATATTTTATATCCCTTATGTATTTAATATATCAATTCTCTATGGCTATGATAGTTCCCTTTGCTAAGATTTTTGTTGGGGGTTTACATTTTTGTTACGCCCCATTCCTCAAACCCAAAAAAACCAATGCAAGAACACATCTAATAGGTAGAGAATTAGCTAGGGATGAATGTCAGGTTGGGTTATATTGGGTTTGGCAGGGTTGTATCCAACCATATTATAAAATGTGGATAATAGTTGAAAATCCTGGCCCATATAATGGACATGGGTTTTAGGTCAGTCTGATAACATACTCAAATATGCAAATTTTCAAACATATACATAAATAAATATTTACCTACAGATTTTATAACAAATGTACCAGCATATGCATGTAACCTTTACATATCAGTTGTAACACTAATACATCACAACTTAATAATCTCATTAAACTATTTAAATGGAATATATATTTTCTAATTAGATATGTGTTAGAAGTCACAATCATATCACTTGTGTATATTTGATTAAAATAAAAATCATACAATTTTTCTAGAATCTATGGAACTTGTCTTTGATTAGAAAATGAACATTCTATTTCAATGAAGATCCACAACTATTCGATTGAGATTATTTTTTAGTCATGTCCAATGTGATTAGCATACACCCATTTATAAGGTTAGGTTGTGTTGTAAACTATTACAAAAAGCTTAATTATAAAATGTGTACATATAACTAAAAGGCAATCTTGCATACTATTCTTTTAGCCTTATTAATATGTAGATTAGAATCATGTTAGATAAATGTTATTTAAAAATATTGTACTCAAATGTATCATAAAAGATATATATATATATATATATATATATATATTATAAACATGTGGTTAAATAAACATGTAAAAGTAATATGGGTATATGGGTTGTTGGGTCTAGGTTTACCTCGACCATACTCGGCCCTTATAAAACTCTAGGTCAAAAATTTTAGTCGGGCCCCCCATAGAAAAATTTGGATCAAGTTTTGGATCAGGTTATGTGGTTTGGGTCATTAGTCAAATCGGGATGACCCTATATAATGTGTATCCCTAAAATTAGGTATCTCATAGTATAAGTAATCAAAACATTTAGATGTCAAAAATCATAGCAAGAATATACAATGTATATCAAAGAAACAATTTAGATTCTTCTTTCAAGAGTCAAGTGCAAGCTTTAGGATCGATTAATAGGGTACGACCAAGTCAATTTAAGCAAAAAACTAAGTCATGCAATACATTGCAATCTATACAATATGTTCCTACTACATGATATGCAAATTAAGGCCTAAAATTCATATTAAGCTACTCAAATACATCATACAAAACCTAACTAAGTAATACAAGTGGGAAACATGAGGAGTAAAAAATAGCATAAATTATGTGGATGATGATGATGGGCTTCTCCTCCTTAGATCTTTATCTTCCTCAGATTACCACCTTAGATTCCTTATTTCTCTAAGAGCGTTTAAACCACCTTTGGTGGTGTAAGAAAATAGAATTATATGGGAATAGATATGGAAGTGGTGAGATGTGGAATTTCCCACTCAAATATGGATCTACTCATTATAAGTGAGAAAATCCACTCCAATTATTTGTAGGGTGGTGGGTATTATGTGGAATGGCATTATGATGCTACATGTATGTTTACTAGTAAGGTATAGTTTCCTTGTTAGTATACTAACTTAATGAATGATATTTGATATTATCTTTGTATGAATTTTCCATGTATATTTGTGTATGTTTAGTACATACATGTTAAATCTTAAAATATAATTTTCATATGTTAACATTGTGATAAACTTCACAATGGGAAATACCCACTAAGGCATCAAATTCATATAAACTTACTAAAAGAATTAAGGTGTGAGCTAAGGATCTAGGTTTTTATTTAGCCCAAGTTGTAGTAGATCTACATAGTCCATGCACACTCATGTCCTAGTACCACAAGCCAAGATCATGATCTTATTGGTGTTTGATAAAAAAAATTTGAATCATTGTTATGTGGGAAACGAATACGTGTTACGTATGGTAAGTTCAAATATGTAAGCCAATTTTAAACACTACCATGAAATATAGTTAAGCATGACTACCATACAATCATTTCTATATTGATGAATGCATATTCATCCTAGTTTGAATTTCATGTTTATATTAAAAATGCATTCATAATTCTCATTCTTCTTTAGAACCAACTTCCTTAGTGTTTCTTTCATTTCATGTTAATTCATTAGGGCTTTGATGTATTTCATGTACTTCTATTGTATGCTTCAACACAGTCTCTCCATACTAGTGCGGTATAAGGGATCCCAGTTGCCTTTAATGGGTGGCAATCGAGAGAAGGTCACCTCTCGCAAGGTGTGGGGTACTACCCCGATCTACAAAGAATTTTATTAAGGTCATATGGGAAAATTTTCCAATTTTGGGCCTAGATTTGTACCTGATGACCCACGATGAGCTTGTATTTCCATCAATTTGTGGCTTCATCAATCTACACATTTGATCAGTTTTCTTCCACCCGCCTTGTCATCGATTGGTTTTCATTCAAAAATTTGATCAGTTGACGACTGAGGAAAACGTGAGTACTCATCAATCAATGAAATACCTATGCCATCAACCAATGAAGATCCTAACTGTGACAATTGATGAAGCTTCTAGATTCAACAGGAGATAGAATGCAGGCTCCACCTATCGGTGAGAATTTGGTTCATCAACCAATGAAGATATTATGTCTCCTATTGATGAAAACTCTCATGACGTCCACAAAAGAAGATACATACTGATGAAAAGACATGCATCAATTGACGATGGTTCTGCATGTGTCGACGGATGGAAGTGTAGCATTCAACTACCTATGAAATCATAGATGCCACCAAAGGATGAAAATTTAACTTGCCAATTGATGGAAGCTCTAACTCTGTCCACTGATGGGAATACTAGAGTCACATGACTCTTCACCTTCCTCCTAATAAATTCCATCATTATTGATTCTTTGGGGGATGGAAACCCTAACCCAAGGCTCATCAACATGTCCTTAGAAGAAGCAGATTGATGATATCACTTCCATCAATTGATGCCACTGTTCATCCATCTCCACCCGCTCCCTTCTTGGATTTGATTATAACTAAGGAAAATAAGGACAACGGCAAAGAAAGGTCAACCAAAGATAGTCTTGGGTGTATTCTATTGTTGTGTCAGTTCATTTCTATCACTGAACATGAAGGTTGTGGTCGCACACACTAAGGTTACATCTCTTCTAACCACAGGGATGGTGGTTGTCTCTTTATTTTCCCTTATTCTTCCCTATATCACTATGAGAAGTAAGTAGATTTTTACACTAGTGAGTGGGGTAGCCTCACCATCTGTTATTGCTCTTTTGTTGCATCTAGATCTATTTGAAGTTTTGAACCTTACTGCATATTGAATCAATCATTTTAAGCTTGTATGCTTATTTCAACAACATGTTTACATGTTTATCATGACCATGGGTGTATATAACTTTGAAACCATGATCTAGGATGTTGATACTTTCTTGTTAAACCCTCTATGAGAACTTCATGCAGGTGTTTTCTGAGGGGATGGGTATGTGATCTCAATGTAACGCAATAGCAAGTTTGGAGTGATATCTATCTAGTTTTAATCCTAATGTCGAAGGGGGGTTTACTTGACCTAAAGTTACTTATTCATACTTGTTTATGATGCAGTGAGAGAGTGAATGTAGGAAATAGTGGTGAAACTCCCTCACTTTAGTGTTTCCATCTATTGATGACCTTAGCTTTATTTTAGTAAGTTTATTCTTGATCCTAGTGTAATAAAAAATCAACCATCTTTTGTGTTAAATTCTCTCCCTAGTTCAGTCAAATCAATCAATCAATTCCACAAAAATGTTCTTCATGTTTGATCCTAAATTATATTGTTATAAGTCAGACCGCTTGCATGTGGGAAGATTTTTGTAAAATGTAGGGATTTTGTCTCTAGTGAATTTGCATGTGCAATTTAGCCAGCATTATCTATACTTTTGTATGTTTCCTATATTTGACATAAGAGGATGTTGAGCTTGATATTAGCATGTAGTCTGAGTGGTGATGTAGGTAGAGATTATGATATGTCTTGAGTATTTGGATGACCATATGCAAATGTCTAATGCTATAAAAGCTAGGTTTGAATGTGTAATGGATATCCAACTCCAGACCACTATATCTAGGTTGTTAGGTCCATTTCCAATATTTTTTGACCTGATAAGAGATGCCAGTAAATCATATGAATGGATTGTGTGAGTTACAGACTTTTCAAGTAGTATATACTAGTGGATGTTTGTGTGTATATGATAGAGCATGAGAAGGTCTTCCTTGTCTTGAGGATAATGGAATAGGACAAGCAATGTCACATAGTTATCCTTAAAAGGGTAGTACATGCCATTAGTGGTCTATAGAGGAGAATAATTGAACATTTGACATGGGGTGTATAATTTTATTACTTTATGATGTCATACATCAAAGAGAAGATCACACAGATTGACAATATCAAGGACTAGAAGATGTCAATTCCCAGTGTGAAGGGAAGTTTCCTCATCTTCTTCATTTCTATCCACAATTATTTGTTATATATAAGGATAATGGCTAGCAGTTTTGGGATGACTTTATAGTGTATAGCCATGATAGGATTTGTTATTTTAGTCTAGAAAAAAAAATAGTGTTTGTTAAATCCATAAAGAATATTGAGAGATTAGTGATTATCAGAGAGAATACGGATCTCATGTGAATGTATTTGAGGAAGGTGATGAAGTAGGTGGCACCTGATGCACGGGTTTTGAGTCACTTTTACAGGCTTATTTTATATATGTTTTGTGCACATATTTTTCATTTTCTTGATTATATTTGCATAATTCACTATTGTTGGCATGTACACTCTGTTTGCATCAAATTATACTTATTTTATCATATTTATATGATTGGATGCATTCCTCATACTTATGCACATTTTTTTGCTCTTTTTAGGTACTTTATACACACCACAATGTCGATGCCACCGACCCATCTAGTCGGTGCCACCGAAATTACATCAGTAGCCGGTCTGAAAAGAGTAGAAGACTCGGTGCCACCAACCCCTCATGTCGGTGGTACCGACATAGAAGAGGAAGGCCCATGATAAGAAATCGTCGGTGCCACCGACCATCCTGTCGGTGGTACCGACTCTGCCGAATTCTATAATCAATTAGATCGCCCAGATCTAACGGTCCACATTATGTGGTACCGTAAATTGGCCTATGCCCTAAGCAATGACAGTCAGACCTAGGGATCATCTCATTACACATCTCATGAAGTCCGGAGAGGGGAGAGAGAGAGGAGAATGGAGCCAAAGGCTGCCAACCGGGAAATCTGAGCACCTCCGACGGGCGTTTTTTACGCCATAAGACTGTAGAATGTGCATTTCTCGAGGAGGATCATCTGGAATACCATATCTCCAGGGGTTACATGAATTTCATTCATGTTTCCCACATTTTTCTCCTTTCTCTCCATGTATTTGCAACTGAAAACCATGCGGGGCTAATCCCCTTCTTTCCTTAGGACCCGGGAGTAGCCCGGGGGGATTGTTGTATCGACTTTTTGCATGAATTAATATAGATTTCTCTTTATTCTTGGATATATAGTTATGTTTTGAATGATCTACCCATTCTTTATGACCATAGGTCGAATAATAGACTAATAATTTCTCTGAAAGGAGGATTAAAGGGTAGAAAACCATAATCTATACACTTTCCTAAGTGTTCTTTGGAAAAGGTAGCGTACGGTTAGTGGAAAGAAACACATAGTCTTCAATAATGCACCTAGACTAAGATATAAGTTGCTATGGAAGTGGAATTGGGTTAGATCTAGGTAGTGAATTGCACCATGGAAGCAGACAATTCTGACTACAGGCTTTCTGTCCAGGTTCTGAGTAAAATTTATGTTAATTTGGTAGAAATTAGATATAACGGGACCCCGTGGTGAAATCGGATATCCTAAGGAATCCATATCATTTGAATTAATCACCATTAATTTCCGTTTAATTTTCTTTTATTTTGTTTAAACTCAAATTCAACCTTTTAATCGGGTTAGTTGATCGCACTGTAGCTAGTAGTAGTCACTGAGACTACGTCTCCCTGAGTTCAACTTGGGCCTCACATAGGCATATATTACTCGATGCGTACACTTGCTTTATATGCACGGTTTTAGCGTGTCAAGTTTTTGGCGCCGTTGTCGGAGAGACGATAAGTTTTCAGCACTACGAGTGTTGCGGTCAGCCACTCTAGGCCACTTTTTATTTCTCATAATTTTATTTTAATCTTTTGAACTGAATTGCAAATCTTATTTATCTTTTTAGTACCGGTTCATACACTGTTATTTGAAATTTTAAGGTACTAGTATAGAAACAATGGGTGACAGAGCAACAGTTGAAGAAAAGACCATATGGGAGAAGATCAAGGTGTCTTCTTCGACTGCTCAGCTGGGCCCGATAAAGAAATAGGAAGTGAATGTGGCACAATTCAAGATTGATCCAGGGCTAATAGCATTAATTAAATCACAGGCTTTTCATGGGCACACTCATGAAGACCCGATGTCACACATCAGCAACTTTGTAGAGAGTTGTGACATGGTGAAGGTGGATCGATTTCTACAGACGTCTATTTACCTAAAGTTGTTTCCATCATTGCTAGCAGACAAGGTAAAAGAATGGATATACAACCTGCCAAAGGAATTAGTTGAGACATGGGATCAGATGATTGAGATCTTCTTTGAAAGATACTTCCCGTAGGATAAGACCAATGAGTTGGTTCGGAAGATTTATAACTTCAACCAACAGGCTAAAGAATCAAATACAGAGACGTGGGAGAGATTCCAAAATATGCTCATAAAAGTACCTCATCATGGGATAGATCTGGAGAACTAGGCGAAGATGTTCTATTTTGGTCTTAACCATAATGAACGTGTCACTTAGGATAGTGTAGGCACAGGGTTCTTTCTCAACAACACACCATCTAAGTGCCAGGAGATACTGTAGAACATGACCAAAAACCAATCCTGGGGCAATGATAGAGAATGCTCAGAGCACATCAAGAGTGTGGCAGAGTTAAAGTCGATCAATGCATTGAATGAAAAGCTAGATTTGATTGCTAAGAAGGTATATCAAAAGGAAGAGGAAGAAGAGGTAGAAAAGGCCAAATACATGAGGCAACAGGGTTACAGAAGCAATGAAGAAGATAGTACCAATGAGATGCTGAGGAAACTGCTCCAACAAAATGAGTTGTTCATGGGATAGACACGGCAGGTTCTTCAAAACCATGGGGCACAGATACAGAGCATGTAGTATCAAATTTCTAAAATTGTGGAGGAGATGGCTTCCACGAAGAAGCTCATTCAGCAAGAACCTACTGGGAATGTAGCACATTTGCAACAACATCAATAGTTTAAATATATCTCGGTCAACAAGGAGCCAAATCCCCCTATTAAGGAGATACCCAAGCAGAACATCATATAGTTAGATATGGAATATGTCCCCAAAGTTCCATACCCTCGTAGTTTGTATGGACTACCAAGAGGGTGCAGAATGCCACACAAGGAAAAGCAGGTGAAGGCTCTACTTTGTAGTGGAGCATCTGCAATCAATAAGGAGACACCCACAAACAAGGAGAAGCAGCCACAAGTCATGCCATCCATAGAAGATGTGCCAAATTCTATCTCAGAAGGTGGTGTTGAATCAAGCTTACGGGAGGAGACCCCCAAAGTTCCATATTGTTACAACCCCAACTTTTGGGTTCATTTGGTGAGAAATGTAATTTCTCATATTAAAGATATTGGAACAAGTAATGATATAATTTGTCTTGAATAAATGAGTTTCGTTTATAATAGCCTTGTTGGTTGTTTTGTGGGCTTTATTGGCTATTGGGCCCAATAATAAGGAAAAGACAAAAGGAATTCCATTATTAATAAGAAATGGAGAAAAGAAAAATGTAGAAACCTCTAGAAGGCAAAAGAATTTAATCCAAAGGTCAATTTCGTGCCTCTTGGATTCCTTGGGTTCCAAGGAGTCTAAAGTTGCAAAGAGAATGCAATAAGAAAAGAAAAGATCAATTAAATATTTCTTTATTAAGAAAGAAATTGAAAACAATGATAAAATGTGGAAAATAAGTGGAAAGATGTATAATTGAGTTATCCTTGGTGAATTTTCGTATCCAAAGGATTCCTAATGTTAAAAGGAATGTCAATGAGGAAAATAAAAAGAAAGATAAAGAAAAATCCTCAAAAAGAGATATTTTAATAAGAAATAAACAAGATAATGAGAAATAATGAATATAGATGCATCTAGAAGGATAATAAGTATCCTTAAAAAGGAATTTCAAAATATTCGAGTTTCTTGGAGTCCGAGGAGCCCCAATGGAGAAGAAAGAAAGAGAAAATACCAATAATGAAAAATAAGAGGATAATGTGATACATTATTAATGCTTTTGGTGGCATTTCTAAAAAGGAAGTATTTTCTACTAAATAAAAATAGAATTTCATGCCAATGGGTTAAAAGTCAAGCAATAAAGAGAATAAGTAAGAGGAATTTCGAATTCCTAATATCTAAAGAACAAAGTATTTTTAAAGGGATAATGAAGAGAGAGAAGTTTCTTCCTAACTAAGGAAAATGTGTTTCCTTTTGGGAAAGGACGTGAGTCCTCGTGGATGCACATATTGGGGTGTGAATACCCTCCCCTATATAAGGGGTAGAGTCCCTGAGTCAAGTTTAAGAGAATCCCAAGCCCCTTCTCTCTCTCTCCCATCTTCCTCTTTGTTTAAACCCTAACTGTGAGATGTAACGCTATCTCGGGGACAACAAGGGAGCTACGATGGGTCTCGAGGGAGCCACGAAGCTCCCATGACAACCCAGGAAGGGACGGCTACCTTTCCCACACTCCCGTCTTCGCACAGCTCCAATCAAAGGCTTGTAAACCTACAACAATCATGGGCTTGGATCATGTAGGATCGGGCATCTTGTCCGCGACCTGGAGTCTCCTCGCAAGCACAGGGGTGCTGCGGAGTCAGGGCAACATTTGGCGGCAAGATCCAACCGTATGGAGGTGGAGAAGACCACCCCCATTTGGATGCAACCGCGGCAGCGCTAGGTTAACGCGAGGAAGAAGAAACGCAGTTATGTTGGACCGTTTTGCCTTCTGCGGGCTAAAGAAACATTTAACTTAACCAAGGGAAAAGACGTAATTTCGAAATGTTTTCAACAAACTAAACAATGTTACATGGAGAGGCGATGTGGCATCCTCTGGTTGGTCCAAAAAGGTAATCCTTGCAAAATTCATATCTAAATATTGGTAACTCCGATAGTAGCAAATAATATATGTATTTTGCTCAGAAAAATGAGAGGAATTCATTAAAAATGGTTTTAGAGCTAATTCCTTTCGTTGTTCGAAAAGTAGTGTAACTTATCAACTTTAATGAATTAAAGATTAAGAAACCCTATTTTGAGATGATTAATGTATTTAGTAGGGTTTAATGGATGATTAAAGTTGATATTAACCTGTTAATTGTAAAAAGGTATATTGAGAAAAAAAAGGATGAACTTTGCATGTAATTGGTTTAATTTAGAAATTCATGTGCATAAATATGCTTTAATGGGCCTTAAAACCCTAATACTAGTAAATGTGACTCATAATGGTCTTAATTATTCAAAATCATGAATATATTTGAGATATGATAATTCCAAGCTATTTCAAGTATAAAAGTTCCTAATTGTGGATAAATACCCTTAATGTAGTAATTAGGGTTTTCTAATGAATATAGGTAGAATTAATGACAAATAGAGTTCATGTGTGATTTAAACCCTAATGATCTATGAATTGATGACAAATGAGAATAATGATCTTGTCATGGATTAAAAGGATAAAAACGGTAGCTTTAATGTAAAAGAGGCTTAATGGACTTAATTGATGGTTAATTATGCTTTTTCTAATATTAGGGTTATATGTTGTTAAAAGATAACCTTAGTATCTTTCATGATGAATAGATGAGATAATTAGGGTTTGTGAGTAATTGTATAAAATTAGGGTTTAAAATAGTAAGAGATGAAGGGAAACCCTAACTGCAATGGAAACCCTAAAAGTAGATTAGAAACCCAAGGAAGCTAGCTAAGTTTAATAGATCTTGATGGTATGATTAATAATAGGAAATTGTATACATATTTCAGGATCTCATAATGTGCTTGCTTGCCTATTTGGATTTCTTAATTGGATTATTCTATCTCAAATCATCCTGACAGGTATGTGGTTACGCTTATGGATAATCGCTTTAGTTTCACAGTGATTCCTGAATGTTTTTATTGGTTTCCTAAAAATAACTGCTTGGATGACTTTTATTTCATGCAACTATAAAGTGACTATGATTATCACTATAAATATATATATATATAACTGGCTTAGATTTGGGTCCTCCCCTGTGGCTTTGCAAATGCTAAAAAGGGTAACCTAGAGCAAGGTCTAGGCTATCATGAGTTAGAAATTGGGCTACCCACATGTAGTACCATGAGACTCTCTAGCATACCATGAGTTAAGGAATGGGATACCTTCGGGTAGTGCCATGTGACTCAACCCTAGAAATTGATTCACCTCTTAGGTAGGATCATGAGGGGTTTAATGGGGATCTACCATAAGGAAGGTAGCATCCAGGTCCACTGTAGGGATAGCGCAGAGGATATGATATGTATGGATCACGCAGTTATATTTAATACGTAAAGTTGTTTGTTAAACTGTAATTGACTGCAATATCTTGTTATGGTTAATTGCACGATTATTGTTTCCCCCACATACCAGCATAATTCATTTATGTTGACCGACATTTTGTTTGTTGGCGTTTTAGGTACAAGTGAAAAGAACAAACAGTAAATTGGCATATGTGGAATTAAATGAGAATTAAAGTGCAAAGGAGGATTAGTTAGAATAGACTTTGGATGTGGATAGAAGTAGATGTCCAAGTTTTTGAAAAAGGTATGCGAAGTTAATTTTTATTACAGCCTTTCAGTTTAGTTGAGTAGAATTTGATAATTATTATCGATTATTTGTCTAACCTTTGATCCAAAAATTGGGATAACGGCTCTGACCTCTTGGTCTCCCTTAATTGGGGGTTACTGGGAGGCGGGGTCGTTACATTTGGTATCAGAGCATAGGTTCCTCATTTAATCTTTAAGAATTATTAAATTTTACAAACTCTGTAGAACCCAAGGGAGTTATTAGAGGGTTTTCCGAAAGATAGAGGTATCTAGAAAAGGATCATGTCTAGAGGCTGACAAGATTTTCCTCCGCACTACTAGTCAGAATATGAGGACTCCTGGATTAGTTTGACAGTCTGGCCAATGTCTCAGGATTTGACTCAAAATAAGATACCTTTAGGACTCTCTCATCTTGTTCATCCCTTCTCAACTCAAATGATGTTAAGGATTATAAGGATTAGGGTTTTCTCTCTTTTCCTCACCCTCTTGAGGTATGGGTAAGGTTGATAAGGTTTAAGGAATCCACCACCAAATTAATAAAAAGCATGTAAATAAGATGTCATGGACATAAGCTTAATAGATTAAGCATAAAAGAATAGATACATGCTTAGGTCGTATGACATAAGTTGTCATGCCCTCAGGAGAGACCTGAGGCTAGACCTTCTTGTCAGGAGGATAAGTAAAGAAAGTTAGTCTTGGAGGTAGAGATCTCCATTAAAAGTAGAGACCTGGCTCATCCTCTGAGGATGATGTTAACCCTAACCATAAGTGAAGGTTAGATGAGTTATATGTCATGGTAGACCAGGTGTTTGGATGGGCATGCCTTGGATGCCATATGAGTCATGAGAGATTGGATGACTGAGTACCTTTGACGACCCAACCCTAGGAAAGGTTGTGCATGTTAGAGTAAAGGATAGCTCCTGCATTGATGAGGTTAGAGAAGAACCTATGGAAACCCCATGAGCATATATGAGCATGGCATAGTAGGCACCTGGAATACGTCAGTAGTACAGTAGGTCAAAACCCTAGCCAGGAAAGTATGATGGATAGCTTATGAGATAAGCAAGAGGAGCTATGGATAACTTTGAGCAAACATAAGTTGGAACATAGGCTTCACCATGTAAAGGTATGCTTGTAAGATTGACCCACCTTCATGAAGAGAGGACCTATAATAGTTAGGTTGTTTGAAGGGTTAGCTCTAGACAGAGAGTGGGACCCCAAGCCAGAAGGTTGGAAGCTTAGACTCTGAGATATGAGGAATAGTGGGGAATTGAGGATGATGCAACCTAAGTGGATGATAGGGGTTGCCTCATGCTTGATCCCTGGAGGCCAATGATATCTTGGTTGCCATTAGAGGAACCAAACCCTAGAGAGAGGATGAGGCTTCTGGCACCTATGTGCCTATGGTATAGGTGTTTACCTTCTGAGATAGGAAGAAGAGTTCTTTAGACCCTGAAGAGGTTTAGTAATAGGTTGTGAGGCCTTATACCTTGTTGGTTGTCCTTGAGGAGGACTCCACTCTGAAGTGTTGATCAAGTAGAAGGATCATGGGAAGTGCATGTCATACCCTGTATAGGATTGGCTCATGGTTAAAAGTTGAGTAGGCAGTTGGACATCAGAAAAGTGAACCAAGGGTTCCTAGGCCTAAGGGGGGAAGTGGTGTACCTGATGCTCATGAAGAGATCTGATTTTCTATAGATTCAAGCATGGTACTCCTCATGCTTAGAGGAAAAGGAAACCCCTTAAGTTTAAGGTATGTTTGATGAACCCCTCATAGCTAAGTTGATGACATGGGAAGGTATGATCTTGATATAGCGTGGAGGAAAGAGAACAAGTATGACCTAGCATGGTTTAGTAGGTGGTCTGCTTGTGCCTTAGTAGCTATTGGGTTAAGCATGCTCATGTGAATATAAACCCTAAGGATTTTTGTGACCTTGTTGTCAAGAGTTTTTTTTTCCTCCCAACCTGGGAGAGGGACCCTTTGGTAGGGTGTATACCAATTTTGTGGGTTTTGAGGAAACCTAAAGAGGTCTCATAGGATCTTGGGAAGCTAAGTGAAAAGTACATGGTATGAGAATGAACCTGTAGACCCATAGATAACCATCTCTAAGTGCATGTGGATGTGTTACCATGGAGGTAACCGGTATGGGGCCGGACCAAGGTAGGCAGGTTGCCATGACCCCTTTGAAAGGAGGAAAGTCAGCCCATGAATGAGAGAGAGATGATGAAGGCTTGGGTAAGGTTCTAAGCTAGACATGTACTATAATAGAATCCTAAGTCTATCCTAGGGTCAGGTAGGGATAAGACCGATGGAAGTAGGAGTTGACTAATTCCTTAGTTGCACATGACCATAGGGTCGGGAGGTAACAGCTGTCATTGTCTAAGGGCCATGGGTTAGGAGATTGATCACCTTCATGAACTCATGGGACCCAAAGGGCAGAGTAGGGCACTCTCTGAATGCATAAGGGAAGAGGAATGACCCCTAAAATGCCGACACCCTATAGACCTAGAGTAGATGACCCAGGAATGTGTGTGGACCCAAGTAAGTTCGAGACCAGTTTTCCATGGAAGTAACTTTGATACCAAGGTGACTGTGATGTAGAGGCATAAGTTTCACGTTTCAACTTAGATTTAAAGGTGTACTGGCAAGGAGGGATGTACCATCTCTACTCTTGGAATAGGAAGAAATTTGTATTTGGACTGCAGCCAAATGCTTATTTCCTCTTATTATTGGAGTGAGAGATAGGACAATACGCATGGAATACACCAAGGATAAAAGGTGATGTGAGTTGGAATGTTGCCATGAGGTATGAGATGATAACATACCCTGGTGGAGCTCATGATACATGGATGGAAACAAGGTAGTCATCTTATGAGGATGTTTTTATCATGAGATATGAGTCATACAAGGTTGAGGTTGATAAACCAAGAGAATAAGCTCAAAGTTTTCTTGATGAAGATAGACTTGGAGCTGATATGAGTTAATAAGTGGAATACATGGAGGTGTATGTCTTCAACTTTACCTAACACCTAAGGATGTGAAGTGGTAATGGATGCTCTAGATGAGATACAGCTGCCTAGTTTAGATGGAGGCTAGAAGAGGTTGTTAGGTTAACCCTCAGCTGGAATAGAGATAAGTTTGGCTAACACTCAGGTGTAACAATACCGGTTGATCAAGTTAATGGTTGTTTGGTTAGCCAGCCCAGTCCTTGATGCAATAAAAGGATGGTTGCAGCACCTTAGATGCACTTCTCTGAAAAGGAAGGTGATGAAACCCCAATTAGAGTAGTTTAGGGTTTCCATGGAATTGATCTTAAGGAATCATGACAATACAGGAGATCATGATTTAAGATTACCATATACCATGGTACTACCAAGATAATAGGTGACAGTAGTACTTTGGATACCTAAGATGAAGTTGCATGGGGTATGTTTCCATGCAAGCCAGGAGGTGAAGGACGAACACTAGTGACCCAGGGTATCGATATAGAGGATAAAAAAAGTCCCTGAGAGGGAATGGGAGTTCATCACTATGGATGTCATGGTAAGTCTCCCCTAGACCAAGGAAGGTCAAGATGCAATATGGGTTATGGTAGATCGCCTTACCTAGATGACATGAGAACCAAAGAGTATTGTCAAGGGATAGATCTGGTTGAACTACATATGAGAAAGAGATGGTTCAACTACACTATGATGTGAGTTCAAAGGTTCTTGCATATAACTTAAAGATTCACTTCCATAAGGTGGAAGAAGATACATGACGAACTCGATGTTAGTACAGTCTATCACCCCTAACTAATGGTTAGTATGATCCGAACTAGAGGGTCTGATGAGAGCATGTATGCTTGTTCAGGGTGATACATAGAGACAGTTCTTGTCCTTTGTAAGATGTGATGATCACCACCATAGCCAGTATCGGGATGTAAAGAAGCTCTGCAAGGGAGTTTGTGTTGGTCATCACTTCATTAAGATGAGGTTGGTGAAGGGACCTCGTCAAGGTCAAGAAAAGACCATAGTGTGTGCAGATGAAGTCGCATTGATCATGCAATGGCTGAAAGGAGCCCAGAGAGGACATGAGTTGTAAGCTAATGCAAAGTAGACTGACATGCAGTTCACTATGGGGGAATATGTGACATGAAAATCTGACCCCTCTAAGCTATAGCTAAGAGAGATGAGTCCCCGATGCATGGGTTCTTTTGACATGGTTTGGTCGAGAAGGTTAAGTTTGACCTTACCCCTAAGGATAAAGTAATGCGACCTGGAGTCTCCTTGCATGCGCAGGGGTGGTATGGATTCAGGGCAACGTTTAGAGGCAAGCTCCAACCATAGGGAGGAGGAGAAGACCACCCCCATTTGGCTGCAACCGCGGTAGGGCTAGGTTAGCACGAGGAAGAAGAAGCATATTTGCGTTGGACCATTTTGCCTTCTGCGGGCTAAAGAAACATTTAACTTAACCAAGGGCAAAGGCATAATTTCAAAATGTTTTCAACAAACTAAGAAATGTTGCATGGAGAGGCAATGTGGCATCCTCTGGTTGGTCCAAAAAGGTAATCCTTGCAAAATTCATAACTAAATATTGGTAACTCCGATAGTAGCAAATAATATATGTATTTTTCTCAGAAAAATGAGATGAATTCATTAAAAATGGTTTTAGAGCTAATTCATTTTGTTGTTCGAAAATTAGTGTAACTTATCAATTTTAACAAATTAAAGATTAAGAAACCATATTTTGATATGATTGATGTATTTAGTAGGGTTTAATGGATGATTAAAGTTGATATTAACCTGTTAATTGTAAAAAGGTATATTGAAAACAAAAAGGATACACTTTGCATGTAATTGGTTTAACTTAGAAATTCATGTGCATAAATATTCTTTAATGGGCCTTGAAACCCTAATACTAGTAAATGTGACTCATAATGGTTTTAATTATTCAAAATCATGAATAAAGTTGAGATATGATAATTCCAAGCTATTTCAAGTATAAAAGTTCCTAATTGTGGATAAATACCCTTAATGTAGTAATTAGAGTTTTCTAATGAATAAAGGTAGAATTAATGACAAATAGAGTTCATGTGTGATTTAAACCCTAATGAACTATGAATTGATGATAAATGAGCATAATGATCTTGTCATGGATTAAAAGGATAAAAATGGTAGCTTTAATGTAAAAGATGCTTAATGGACTTAATTGATGGTTAATTATGCTTTTTCTGATATCAGGGTTATATGTTGTTAAAAGATAACCTTAGTATCTTTCATGATGAATAGATGAGATAATTAGGGTTTTTGAGTAATTGTATAAAATTAGGGTTTAAAATAGTAAGAGATGACGGGAAACCCTAACTGTAATGGAAACCCTAAAAGTGGATTAGAAACCCTAGGAAGCTAGCTAAGTTTAATAGATCTTGATGGTATGATTAATAATAGGAAATTGTATAAATATTTCAGGATCTCATAATGTTCTTGCTTGCCTATTTGGATTTCTTAATTGGATTATTCTATCTCAAATCAGCCTGACAGGTATGTGGTTACGCTTATGTATAATCACTTTAGTTTCACAGTGATTCCCAAATGTTTTTATCGGTTGCCTGAAAATAGCTACTTGGATGATTTTATTTCATGCAACTATAAAGTGACTATTATTATCACTATATATATATATATATATATATATATATATATATTACTGGCTTAGATCTGGGTCCTCCCCTATGGATTTGCAAATGTTAAAAAGGGTAACCTAGAGCAAGGTCTAGGCTATCATGAGTTAGAAATTGGGCTACCCACATGTAGTGCCATGAGACTCTCTAGCATACCATGAGTAAAAGAGTGGGCTACCTACGTGTAGTGCCATGTGACTCAACCCTAGAAATTGATTCACCTATTAGGTAGGATCATGAGGGGTTTAATGGGGATCTACCATAAGGAAGGTAGCATCCAGGTCCACTACAAGGACAGCACAGAGGATAGGATATGTATGGATCATGCAGTTATATTTAAAACATAAAGTTGTTTGTTAAACTGTAATTGACTGCAATATGTTGTTATGGTTAATTGCATGATTATTGTTTCCTCCACATACCAGCATAATTCATTTATGCTGATCGATATTTTGTTTGTCGGCATTTTAGGTACAAGTGAAAAGAACAAACGGTAAAGTGGCATATGTGGAATTAAATGAGAATTAAAATGCAAAGGAGGATTAGTTAGAATAGACTCCGGATGTGGATAGAACTAGATGTCCAAGTTTTTGAAAAAGGTATGCGAAGTTAATTTTTATTACAGCCTTTTAGTTTAGTTTAGTAGAATTTGATCATTATTATCGATTATTTGTCGAACCTTTGATCCAGAAATTGGGATAATGGCTTTGACCTCTTGGTCTCCCTTAATTGGGGGTTATTGGGAGGCGGGGTCATTACGTTTGGTATCAAAGCATAGGTTCCTCATTTAATCTTTAATAATTATTAAATTTTACAAACTTTGTAGAACCCAAGGGAGTTATTAGAGGATTTTCTGAAAGACAGAGGTGTCTTGAAAAGGATCACGTCTGGGGGCTGACAAGATTTTCCTCGACACCGCTAGCGGAATACGAGAACTCCCGGATTCGTGTGACTGTCTGGCCAATGTCTCAGGATTTGACTCGAAATAAGATACATTTAGGACTCTCTCATCTTGTTCATCCCTTCTCAACTAAAATGATGTTAAGGATTATAAGGATTAGGGTTTTCTCTCTTTTCCTCACCCTCTTGAGGTATGGGTAAGGTTGATTCGGTGTAAGGAATCCTCCACCAAATTAATAAAAAGCATGTAAATAAGATGTCATGGACATAAGCTTAATAGATTCAGCGTAAAATAATAGATACATGCTTAGGTCGTATGACATAAGTTGTCATGCCCTCAGGAGAGACCTGAGGCTAGACCATCTTGTTAGGAGGATAAGTATAGAAAGTTAGTCTTGGAGGTAGAGACCTCCATTAAAAGTAGAGACCTGGCACATCCTCTGAGGATGATGTTAGTGAAGTTAGATGAGTTATATGTCATGGTAGACCAGGTGTTTGGATGGACATGCCTTGGATGTCGTATGAGTCATGAGAGGTTGTATGACTGAGTACCTTTGGCGACCCAACCCTAGGAAAGGTTGTGCATGTTAGAGTAAAGGATAGCTCCTGCATTGATGAGGTTAGAGAAGAACCTATGGAAACCCCATGAGCTGATATGAGCATGGCATAGTAGGCACCTAGAATACGTCAGTAGTATAGTAGGTCAAAACCCTATCCAGGAAAGTATGATGGATAGCTTATGAGATAAGCAAGAGGAGCTATGGATAACTTTGAGCAAACATAAGTTGGAACATAGGCTTCACCATGTAAAGGTATGCTTGTAAGCTTGACCCACCTTCATGAAGAGAGGAACTCTAATAGTTAGTTTGTTTGAAGGGTTATCTCTAGAGAGAGAGTGGTACCCCAAGCCAGAAGGTTGGAAGCTTAGACTCTGAGATATGAGGAATAGTGGGGAATTGAGGATGATGCGACCAAAGTGGATGATAGGGGTTGCCTCATGCTTGATCCCTAGAGGCCGATGATATCTTAGTTTTTATTAGAGGAACCAAACCCTAGAGAGAGGATGAGGCTTCTGGCACCTATGCTCCTATGGTATAGGTGTTTACCTTCTGAGATAGGAAGAAGAGTTCTTTAGACTCTGAAGAGGTTTAGTAACAGGTTGTGAGGCTTTATACCTTGTTGGTTGTCCTTGAGGAGGACTCCACTCTGAAGTGTTGATCAAGCAAAAGGATCATGGGAAGTGCATGTCATACCCTGTATAGGCTTGGCTCATGGTTAAATGTTGAGCAGGCAGTTGGACATTAGAAAAGTGAACCTAGGGTTCCTAGGACTAAGGGGGGAAGTGGTGTACCTGATGCTCATGACGAGATCTGAGTTTCTATAGATTCAAGCATGGTACTCCTCATGTTTAGAGGAAAAGGAAACCCCTTAAGTTTAAGGTATGTTTGATGAACCCCTCACAGTTAAGTTGATGACATGGGAAGGTATGATCTTGATACAGCATGGAGGAAAGAGAACTAGTATGACCTAGCATGGTTTAGTAGGTGGTCTGCTTGTGCCTTAGTAGCTGCTGGGTTAAGCATGCTCATGTGAATATAAACCCTAAGGATGTTTGTGACCTTGTTGTCAAGAGTTGTTGTTTCCTCCCATCCTGGGAGAGGGACCCTTTGGTAGGGTGTATACCAGTTTTGTGGGTTTTAAGGAAACCTAAAGAGGTCTCATAGGATCTTGGGAAGCTAAGTGAAAATTACATGGTATGAGAATGAACCTGTAGACCCATAGATAACCATCTCTAAGTGCATGTGGATGTGTTACCATGTAGGTAACCGGTATGGGGCCAGACCAAGGTAGGCAGGTTGCCATGACCCCTATGAAAGGAGGAAAGTCAGCCCATGAATGAGAGAGAGATGATGAAGGCTTGGGTAAGGTTCTAAGCTAGACATGTACTATAACAGAATCCTAAGTCTATCCTAGGGTCAAGTAGGGATAAGACTAATGGAAGTAGGAGTTGCCTAATTCCTTAGTTGCACATGACCATAGGGTCGGGACATAACAGCTATCATTGTCTGAGGGCCATGGGTTAGGAGATTGATCACCTTCATGAACTCATGGGACCCAAAGTGTAGAGTAGGACACTCTCTGAATGAATAAGGGAAGAGGAATGACCCCTAAAGTGTCGGCACCCTATAGACCTAGAGGAGATGACCCAGGAATGTGTGTGGACCCAAGTAAGTTCGAGACCAGTTTTCCATGGAAGTAACTTTGATACCAAGGTGATTGTGATGTAGAGGTATAAGCTACACGTTTCAACTTAGATTTAAATGTGTACTGGAAAAGTGTGATGTACCATCTCTACTCTTGGAACAGGAAGAACTATGTATTTGGACTATAGCCAAATGCTTATTTCCTCTTGTTATGGGAGTGAGAGATAGGACAACAAGCATGTCATACACCAAGGATAAAAGGTGATGTGAGTTGGAACGTTGCCATGAGGTATGAGATGATAACATACCCTGGTGGAGCGCATGATACATGGATGGAAACAAGGTAGTCATCTTATGAGGATGTTTTTATCATGAGATATGAGTCATACAAGGTTGAGGTTGATAAACCAAGAGAATAAGCTCAGAGTTTTCTTGATGAAGATAGACTTGGTGTTTAGATGAGTTAATAAGTGGAATACATGGAGGTGTATGTCTTCAACTTTACCTAACACCTAAGGATGTGAAGTGGTAATGGATGCTCTAGATGAGATACAGATGCCTAGTTTAGATGGAGGCTAGAAGAGGTTGTTAGGTTAACCCTCAACTAGAACAAAGATAAGTTTGGCTAACACTCATATGTAACAATACCGGTTGATCAAGTTAATGGTTTTTTGGTTAGCCAGCCCAGTCCTTGATGAAATGAAAGGATGGTTGCAGCACCTCAGATGCACTTCTCTGAAAAGGAAGGTAATGAAACCCCGATTAGAGTAGTTTAGGGTTTCTGGGGAATCTATCTTAAGGAATCATGACAATACAGGAGATCATGATTTAAGATTACCATATACCATGGTACTACTAATATAATAGGTGACAGTAGTACTTTGGATACCTAAGATGAAATTGCATGGGGTATGTTTCCATGCAAGCTAGGAGGTGAAGGACGAACACCAGTAACCCAGGGTATCGATATAGAGGATAAAAAAAAGTCCCTGAGAGGGAATGGGAGTTCATCACTATGGATGTCATGGTAAGTCTCCCCTAGACCAAGGAAGGTCAAGATGCAATATGGGTTATGGTAGATCGCCTTACCTAGATGACATGAGAACCAAAGAGTATTGTTAAGGGACAGATCCAGTTGAACTACATATGAGAAAGAGATGGTTCAAGATGCGAGTTCAAAGGTTCTTGCATATAACCTAAAGAGTGAATTCTATAATGAGCCCGCCTCCCAGTAACCCCCAATTAAGGGAGACTAAGAGATCAGAGTCATTATCCCAATTAACAGGATCAAAGATTTGACAAATAATCAATAACAATTATCAAATTTTACCAACTAAACTAAAAACGGGTATAAAAATAAAACCTTGCATACCTTTTTAAAACTTTGGTAAGCTACTCTATCCACAGTCTGGATTCATTCTATACAATCCTCCTTGCACTTTATTTCTTATTTCAACAATGTGTCACTTTATTGTTTGTTCTTTCAATTATTGTACCTAAAACGCCGACAAACAAAACATCGGTCAGCATATAGGAATATGCTGGTATGTGGGAACAACCAAAATTTCACAAATATGGCGAACAATTTAATTATCACAATCAGGATAATTAACAAATCAATTTACATTTTCAATTTGTCATTCTCAACCGCTTTTGCCCTAACCCTGGAATACCCCTCTAGGGTTTCTCTTTTTCCATTGACTTAAGGCCACCTTCTAAATCCCGAGCTTGGTACCTGGGGGTCACCTCTCATGGTGCCCCATAGTCATGCAACATAGACCACCTTCTCATTCCCGAGCTTGGTGTCTGGGGTCACCTCTCATGGTGCCCATTGGTCTACCCTCTTGGGCCTGACCTTTATGGCATCTTCCATCAGGGTGGCATGCAGGTGCGAGAATACACATGTATTTATAATTGTGATAACCATAGTGACTTTATAATTGCAGTATGAACATCCAAACTGTTTAGTTTCAATCAATGTGATTAACCATCCGGGAAACCTTTGGGAAAACTAATGTGATTAATCGTAATTAACCACATACCTGTTAGGCTGAATTGAGATAGAATAGTCCAATCAGTCAAGACATCCAACCAAGCAAGTACAAGAGTCTTGAAATTACATCCAATTCCTTTTTATTAAAATATATTCAAACCATCTTGCTACTTAAGGTTTCTATTCCTTTTTAGGATTTCTACCTCTTTTAGGGTTTACCTTGCAATTAGGGTTTTTACTTCATTTTACTCTTTTAAACCTTAATTTCTCATCTATCCTTCATGAATGTTATTAAGGTTACCTTTTAACAACATATAACCTTAATTTCCGAAACAGCACAATTAATCATCAATTAAGTCCATTAAGCCTCTTTTACACTAAATCTACCATTTTATCCCTTTCATTCCATGACAAGATCATTATGCTCATTTATCATCAATTCATAGTTCATTATGGTCTAATTCACATATGAACTCGATTTTCCATTAATTCTACCTTTATCCATAAGAAAACCCCTAATTATCATATTAAGGATATTTATCCACAATTAAGAACTTCTATACTCAAAATAGCTTAAAATCATCATCTCTTAACTTTATTTATGATTTTGAACAATTAAAGCCATTAAGAGTCGCATTTACCAATATTAGGGTTTTAAGGCCCATTAAAGTATATTCATGCACATGAAATTCTAACTTAAACCAATTACGTGCAAAGTTCATCCTTTTTGTTCCTAATGTTCCTTTTCATCATTAAAAGGTTAATACCAACTTTAATCATCCATTAAACCCTACTAAATATATTAATCCTCTCAAAATAGGTTTTTTTAATCTTTAATTCATCAAAGTTGATAACTTATACTACTTTTAGAATTTTAAGAGGAATTAGTTTATAAATATATTTTTATTGGATTCCTCACATTTTTCTGAGAAAATTTCATATTTTATGCATACCAATCCAAGCTACCAATATTTAACTACAAATTTTACAAAATTCACTTACTTTGGCCAATAGAAGGTTGCAACGTCATCTCCTCATGCATCGTATCTACACAACTGGTTAAAAACATTTCGAAATGACACAATTGTCCCTACATCATGACCCAGTTCTTCAAGCCTTGGAAGGGCGTTTTAGTCAAATTGCCTTGATCTTCTTCTTTCTTGCGCAGGTGTATCCTTCTAATCATACACCGCCGCAGCAGCGATGGGATCCCAAGCGGATGCGCCATCAGCTCTTCGCCATATCCCGGCCCCTCTTCTTCAACCCAGTCTGGATTGCCTAGGGAGGGACGTCGGTGCGCCACTCCCATCCTTGAGATCACTACACATGCGATCGCCACCGATCCTGCTCGCTCCAGGCTGATCCTCTGCCAAGTCTCCGTTGTCCTATTCCAGATCCAACTCCCTACCAAACACCATCTCCATAGCGGTGATGGTGGGCTTCGACCACATGAGAGAAATCAGGAGTTTGTCCCAGTATCCTGCCCCAGCGATGTGAAGGAACAAGGATCGTTGGCCGCTGCTTGTTCCAAGAGCCACTGTTAGTTGTGCACCAGGGAGGGAAGGCGAGGTAGATCTAAGAACTCATCGCAGTGGTCAACGCATCTAACAGGGGTTGGGATGCTACCTTGGCCGCGTGGGAACTCCTTGCCACGGCTAAGAACTGACGTGAAGCTCTACTAAACCCTTCATCATGTTCAGGGAAGAAGTGAGAGAGTCAGTTGAGATCGGACTGATGATCATAGGGTTAGGGCTATGCCCAGGGACTTGAAGGTGGATGGAAAAATTTTGTCCGTATTCTATTCGAATATGGTGACTTATATAGGGTTTGGTTCTATAACTTTTAGTCATGCGATACTCTAATAGACTGCTAAGCACAAGATTCTTTTCATCTAATCATCTTTCTGTAGTCTTGTTTCCTTATCGATTGCCTCTTCCTTCTTTTAAATATTTTCCAACTTCTTCATTTATTTCAATATACTCGACTAATATACCCCTACTAATATCTTTTCCTTTTTCTTTCTTTTCTCCTTGTGGTTCAAGTAATCCCAAAAGTGGCAAAGAATATTATGAAGGTTCCCTTCATTTACCATTACTTCCTTTCCAAAATTATTTCTTCCTCTCACGTAATCTTTTGTGGAAAAAGTATGTATAATTGTCAAAAGGAACACGCTTAAAAGATTCTCATTATCTTACTTATTAAAATATTTCTTTTCAATGATTTCTCTTTATTCCCTTTTTATTTTCCTTATTGGAATTCGTTTTAACATTAGAAACCTTATGGATACAAAAATCCACCAAAGATAACTCAATTATACCTCTTTCCACTTATTTTCCACATTTTATCATTGTTTTCAATTTCTTTCTTAATAAAGAAATACTTAATTGATTTTTTCTTTTCTTGTTGCATTATTTGTGCAACTTTGGACTCCTTAGAACCCAAGGAACCCAAGAGGCACGAAATCCACCTTTGGATTATATTCTTTTTCCTTCTAGAGGTTTCTACATCTTTCTTTTCTCCATTTCTTATTAATAATGGAGTTTCTTTTGTCTTTTCCCGGTTATTGGGCCCAACAGCCAATAAAGCCCACAAAACAACAAACAAGGCTATTGTAAACGAAATCCATTTATTCAAAACAAATTATATTATTATTTATTCAAATATCTTTAATATGAGAAATTACATTTCTCACCAAATGAACCCAAAAATTGGGGTTGTAACATCCTTCCCCTCTTATAAGAATTTTGCCCCCAAAATTCCATCAAGCAAAAAAAAACAAATCAGGATAAGCTTTTCTTATGTCCATCAGGGCTCTCATGTGGCTTCACTCTTTCCATGGTACTTCCTAAGAACCTTCATCATCTCATATTATTCCATCTGAGTTCTTTCTTACCTTGGTATATCGTACCCTCATAGGTGACTCAGGACATTTCAGCCTCCCAAAAGCTGAGTAGGTTCAGGGCTCTGCACAAGGCTTGGGTACCTCACACGGTGCTCTAGATCGGACTCATGTAACACATTATACATCATGTTATCCTGAGGGGTAAGGCTAAAAACAACCATCCCCACCAATCCATCTCAAATGGACCATGCAACTAGGACTCAGCTCTCTTAGCTATAACTTAGAGGGGTCATATTTTCACATCACATACTCTCCCACAGTGAAATGCATGTCAGTCTGCTTTTCATCAGCTCACGACTCATGTCACCTATGGTCTCTCCTTTTAGCCATTTCACGATCAAAGTGACTTCATCTACACACATTGTGGTCCTTTTCTGACCTTTGTGAGGTCCATTCACCAACATCATCTTAATGAAGTGGTGCCCAACACAACCTCCCTTACAGAGCTTCTTTACATCCCGATACTGGCTCAGGTGGTTATCATCATATCTATCATAGGGCAAGGACTTCCCCCCCATGTATCACCCTGGATGAGCACACATGCTCTCATCAGACCCTCTAGTCTGGATCGTTCTAACCATCAGTTAGGGGTGATAAGCAGTACGAAAATTGAGTTCTTCATGTACCTACTTCCACCGCATGGAAGTAAACCTTTAGATCATGCTCAACAACTTTTGAACTCGCATCATGGTGTAGTTGAACCATCTCTCTCATATGTAGTTCAACCGAATCCGTCCCTTGACAGTTTCCTTTCTTTCTCATGTCATCTAGGTAAGGTGATCTACCATATCCCATATTGCGTCTTGACCTTCCTTGGTCTAGGGGAGATTTACCACAACATTCATAGTGATGAACTCCCATTCCCTCTCGGAGACTCTTTATCCTTTATATTGAAACACTGGGTTATTGGTGTTCATCCTTCACCTCTTGTCATGCATGGCAACATACCACATGCAACTTCATCTTAGGCATCCAAAGTACTACTGTCACTTACTATCTTCATAGTACCATGGTGTATGGTAAACATAAAATCATGATCTCCTGTACGTCATGATTCCTCAAGATTGATTCCTTAGAAACCCTAAACCACTCTAGTCAGGGTTTCATCTCCTTCCTTTCCAGAGAAGTGCGTCTGAGGTTCTACCACCATCCTTTCATTACATCAAGGACTAGGTTGGCTAACCAAACAACCATTAACTTGATCAATCGGTATTGTTGCATCTGGGGGCTAGCCAAACCTATCTTCTTTTCAAACTTAGGGTTAGCCTAACAACCTCTTCTAGTCTCTAGCCAAACTCAATAGCTACATCTCAACCAGAGCATCCATTACCACTTCACATCCTTAGGTATTAGGTAGTGTTGAAGACATACGCTTCCATGTATTCCACTTATCATCTCATCTCAAACTCTAAGTCTATCTTCATTAGAACACTTTGAGCTCATCCTCTTAGTTATCAAACTCAACCTTGTATCACTTGCAAATTCCACATAGTTCATGATAAAACATTCTCATAAGATGATTACCTTAATACTCTTATTGTTTGTACCTATCCATGTATTATTCACTCCACAAGGCACGTTATCATCTATGTCCTCATTCCTCATGGCAACGTTCCAACTCACATCATCTTTATCCTTGGTGTAAGGTGTGCGTACTGTCCTATCTCTCACTCCCATAACAAGAGGAAATAAGCATCTGGTGGCCATCCAAATATAGAGTTCTTCCTATTCCAAGAGTAGAGATGGTACATCACACCTTGCTAGTATACCTTAAAATCTAAGTTGAAACGTGCAACTTATGTCTCTACATCACAAACATCATGATATCAAAAATTACTTCCATGGAAAACTGGTCTCGAACCTACTGGGGTTTACACACAATCCTTGGTCATCTCCTCTGGGTCTATAGGGTGTCGGCACTTTTGGGGTCATCCCTCTTCCCTCATGCATCCAGAGAGTGCCCTACTCATCTGCCCTTTGGGTCCCATGAGTTCATGATGGTGATCAATCTCCTAACCCATGGCCCTCAGATAATGATAGTTGTTACCTCCCGACCCTATGGTCATGTGCAACTAGGGAATTAGGCAACTCCTACTTCCATCGGTCTTATCCCTACCTGACCCTAGGATAGACTTAGGATTTTAGCATAGTACATGTTCAACTTAGAACCTTACCCAAGCCTTCATCATCTCTCTCTCTGCATGCATGGGTGACTCCCATCCTTTCATAGGGGTCATGGCAACCTGCCTACCTTGGTCGGGCCCTATACCAGTTACCTCCATGGTAACACATACACATGCACTTAGAGATGATTATCTATGGGTCTATGGGTTCATTCTCATACCATGTATTTTTCACTTAGCTTCTCACGATCTTATGAGACCTCTTTAGGTTTCCACAAAACCCACAAACTGGTACACACCCTACCAAAGGGTTCCTCTTCCAGGATGAGAGGAAACTACAACTCTTGACAACAAGGTCACAAACATACCTAGGGTTTATATTCACATGAGCATGCTTAACCCAGCAGCTACTAAGGCACAAGCAGACCACCTACTAAACCATGCTAGGTTATACTTGTTCTCATCCTCAACATTGGATCAAGATCATACATTCCCATGTCATCAACTTCATTGTGAGGGGTTCATCAAACATACCTTAAACTTAAGGGGTTTCTCTTTCCTTTAAACATGAGAAGTACCATGCTTGAATCTATTGAAACTAAAACCTCTTCATGAGCATCAGGTACACCACTTCCCCTCTTAGGCCTAGGAACCCTAGGTTCATTTCTTTATGTCATAGTTGTTCAACTGCATACTCAACCTTTAACCTCGAACCAAGCATGTCCAAGGTATGTCATGTGCTTCCCATGAGCCTTTTATTCGAGCAACACTTTAGAGTTGAGTCCTCCTCAAGGACAGTCAACAAGGTACAAGGCCTCACAACCTATTACCAAACCTCTTCATGGTTAAAGGAACTCTCCTTCTCATCTATACCTTAGGTATGGAGGTACCATCAGTCTCATCCTCTCTCAAGGGTTTGATTCCTCTAATGGAAACTAAGCTATCGTCAGCATGAGGCAACCACTATTATCCACTTAGGTCGCATCATCCTCAACTCCCAACTTTTCCTCATATCTCAATGTCTAGGCTTCCAACCTTCTTGTTTGAGTCATTTTCTCTCTCTCTAGAGCTAACTCCACAACCAGCCTTATACTAAAGGTCCTCTCTCCATGAAGATGGATCAAGCTCACAAGCATACCTCTACGTGAAGAAGCCTATGTTCAAATGTATGTTTGCTCAAGGTTATCCTTAGCCCTTTATGCTTATCTCATAAGCTATCCAACATACTCCCTTGGCCAGGGTTTCAACCTACTGCTCGCACTACTAACGTACTCTGGGTGCATACTATGCCATGCTCATATAAGCTCATGGGGTTTCCATAGGTTCTTCCCTAACCTCATCAATGAAGGAGTTATCCTTCACTCTAACATGCACGACCCTTCTCAGGGTTGGGTCGCCAAAGGTACTCAATCATCCAACCTCTCATGGCTCATATGGGTATCCAAAGGCATGTCCACCCCCCACACCAGGTCTACCATGACATCTAACTCATCGTGTCATCTCTCTTTCTAACCACCTCTTAGAGTTAGGGTTAGCATCATCCTCAGAGGATGTTCTAGGTCTCTACTTGTAATGGAGATCTCTACCTCCAAGACTAACTCTCTTTACTCATCCTCCTGACAAGAAGGCCTAGCCTCAGGTCTCTCCTGAGGGCATGACAACTTATGTCATATGACCTATGCATGTATCTATTCCTTTACGCTTACTCTATTAAGCTTATGTCCATGACATCTTATTTACATGTTTTTTTATTAATTTGGTGGAGGATTCCTTAAACCTTATCAATCTTATACATACCTCAAGAGGGTGAGGAAAAGAGAGAAAACCCTAATCCATAAGGTCCTTAATAGCATTTGAGCTGAGAAGGGATGAACAAGATGAGAGAGTCCTAAAGGTATCTTATTTCGAGTCAAATCCTGAGACTTTGGCCAGGCAGTCACACTAATCTGGGAGTCCTCGTATTCTGACTAGTGATGCAGAGGAAAAAATTTCCAGCCCCCGGACGTGATCCTTTTCTAGACACCTATGTCTTTTGGAAGTTCCTCTAATAACTCCCTTGGGTTCTACAGAGTTTGTAAAATTTAATAATTATTAAAGATTAAATGAGGAACCTATGCTCTGATACCAAATGTAACGACCCCGCCTCCCAGTAACCCCCAATTAAGGGAGACTAAGAGATCAGGGCCATTATCCCAATTAACAGGATCAAAGGTTCGACAAATAATCAATAAAAATTATCAAATTTTACCAACTAAACTGAAAACGGGTATAAAAATAAAACCTTGCATACCTTTTTAAAACTTTGGTAAGCTACTTTATCCACAGTCTGGATTCATTCTATCCAATCCTCCTTGCACTTTATTTCTTATTTCCACAATGTGTCACTTTACTATTTGTTCTTTTAATTATTGTACCTAAAACGCCGACAAACAAAACATCAGTCAGCATATAGGAATATGATGGTATGTGGGAACAACCAAAATTTCACAAATATGGCGAACAATTTAACTATCACAATCAGGATAATTAACAAACCAATTTACATTTTAAATGTGTCATTCTCCACCGCTTTTGCCCTAACCCTGGAATACCCCTCTAAGGTTTCTCTTTTTCCATTGATTTAAGGCCACCTTCTCAATCCTGAGCTTGGTGCCTGGGGTCACCTCTCATGGTGCCCCATAGTCATGCAACATAGACCACCTTCTCATTCCCGAGCTTGGTGTCTGGGGTCACCTCTCATGGTTCCCATTGGTCTACCCTCTTGGGCCTAACCTTTATGGCATCTTCCACCAGGGTGGCATGTAGGTGCAAGAATACACATGTATTTATAATTGTGATAACCATAGTGACTTTATAATTGCAGTATGAACATCCAAATTGTTTAGTTTCAATCAATGCAATTAACCATCCGGGAAACCTTCAGGAAAACTAATGTGATTAATCATAATTAACCACATGCCTGTTAGGCTGAATTGAGATAGAATAGTCCAATCAGTCAAGACATCCAATCAAGCAAGTACAAGAGTCCTAAAATTACATCCAATTCCTTTTTATCAAAATATATTCAAACCATCTTGCTACTTAAGGTTTCTATTCCTTTTTAGGATTTCTACCTCTTTTAGGGTTTACTTTGCAATTAGGGTTTTTACTTCATTTTACTCTTTTAAACCCTAATTTCTCATCTATCCTTCATGAAAGTTATTAAGGTTACCTTTTAACAACATATAACCTTAATTTCTGAAACAGCACAATTAATCATTAATTAAGTCCATTAAGCCTCTTTTACACTAAAGCTACCATTTTTATCCCTTTCATTCCATGACAAGATCATTATGCTCATTTATCATCAATTCATAGTTCATTATGGTCTAATTCACATATGAACTCAATTTGCCATTTATTCTACCTTTATCCATTAGAAAAACCCTAATTATCATACTAAGGATATTTATCCACAATTAAGAACTTCTATACTCGAAATAGCTTAAAATCATCATCTCTAAACTTTATTCATGATTTTGAATAATTAAAGCCATTAAGAGTCGCATTTACCAATATTAGGGTTTTAATCCCATAACATGTATTAGAGTAACTAGACGGACTCTCTCTCTAGGGTTCGCTCTGCCCTCTCACTAGAATCCTCCCCAGCGGCTACCACTAGGGGGAGGGAGCATCTTTCTTGATGCCTTCCTCCCCCTGGCCCAAATGGTCTCAGTGTGATTTCAATTAGAGAAGAGAGAGAGTCGAAGCAACTCGCTAGTGATGGGTGAGGCCGTTGGGCATCGCTTCCGGATGAGCCGATTGGTGAGCAGAAGTTGTGCGAGGAGAAGCCCTGGATCAGAGGGGTGGCTATCCGACCTGGTCGGTTCCACTCCATTCAAGAGTGATGGGTGGAAAGATCTATCCAGATCTGAGTTTGTCATCGTCGGTCCTTCTTACATTTTGGTGATTTCGGCAGTGATTTTGTCCAGCTCGGTGGCATGTCCCCCCTCTCCTATGACGACGAGGATGGGTGTCTCGTCATCATGCCAGAGGCACTGCGTCTCCTGAAGATGGAGGCTACACTCGCATTGGGATGCTTCTCATTCTCTGCCCGGCGCAGGGTGGTGGTGGTCGGGCTTTTCACATCTGTTATAGCTCATCTGGCGGATGACTTGGGCCATATGGCGAGGCATGGGTTGGGTCAAGGGGGCAGTCTTTCTCCTTCCTGGTTCTCTTGTGCAGCGTGACTTCACCAAAAAAAGTAGGGCTTCACCGATTCTGCTTACAAGGGCTCGCTGCTCGGGTGGAGTTCCCTCTGGCATAAGAGTGGTTGCTGGTCACCCGTGTCTAGTGGTTGGGCCCTAGCCTCTCCCCCCACCGGTGGGCTTCCCCTCTAGCGATGCTTCTACAGGTGACCGGCTTGGTTAGTGTGGCATTCTTCTGATGGATGTCTAGCTGTGTTTTCTTGCACTCTAGGTGCTCGATGAGGGTCTTTGTGTGTTCAGGAGTCGTGTGGTTTGTTTAGGGGGGGAGATCTTCTTCTCTTCCTTTTGAGCCTTCTCTGTTGTGAGTCGTTGATCTACCCCTACGGGCATGGTCATGGGCATGGTATCCCTATGGGCTCGACTACTAATATTCTCTGTTACTGCGATTGGGATACCTCTTGGTGTTCGATGCTTTGCTTCAGGGCAACCAGTAGTTGATATGTTTTGCCGCCTGCTAGGTGCTTGTTGATACGACCTAGTGCAAACAGGGGCTCATGCCTTGTGTGGATGTCTCTTGCTCTCATGCAGGCTTACCAGGGATCTGATGTGATGCCTTGCTGCTCGTGCAACATGGAGGCTGGCTTCCAGGTGGCAATGTGTTAGTTCATCAGGGGATTAGCCTGTTTGCGTGGGTCAGCACGAAGTTCCTCAGTTGTTTGTTTGGCACACTTTCAGAGGATGAGGTTTATTGCAAGTGCTTGGATGATCAGCTGTAGGTCTAGGTTTTGGTCCCATGTTTTTAGGGTTTGAAATCTTGGTAATCTGAGATCTTGCTAGCTGGATGCTTTTGATCTGGATTCTGGATAGCATTGGGTTTTGGACCTGCTAGTTATGCTGTCATTTTTTTTATTATCTGCTACCTAAGGCATCATAATTTCAGTAGGATGTGGATAATTCTATTGATGTCTTGGTTAGTTAGGTGTTCTCTGGACTGCCGCCTGGCTGGCAGGTCCGTCCCTTCCCTTTTCTTGTCCAGATAGATGGCTAAATAGGAGCTCTATTTTTGCTTTTGTTCTCTGGGTGTCTTACATCCTGGTTGTGATGAGCTTTATAGCTCATGTTGATGTAATGGGGTACTTAGTGCCCAAAGTTTTTGGTATTAACAGTAACACGCTTTTTGGACCGACCAAAAAAAGGCCCATTAAAGTATATTCATGCACATGAAATTCTAACTTAAACCAATTACGTGCAAAGTTCATCCTTTTTGTTCCTAATGTTCCTTTTCATCGTTAAAAGGTTAATACCAACTTTAATCATCCATTAAACCCTACTAAATATATTAATCATCTCAAAATAGGTTTTTTTAATCTTTAATTCATCAAAGTTGATAACTTATACTACTTTTCGAATTGCAAGAGGAATTAGTTTCTAAATATATTTTTATTGGATTCCTCTCATTTTTCTGAGAAAATTTCATATTTTATTCATACCAATCCGAGCTACCAATATTTAACTATGAATTTTACAAAATCCACTTACTTTGGCCAATAGAAGGTTGCCACATCATCTCCTCATGCATCGTATCTACGCAGCTGGTTAAAAACATTTCGAAATTACACAATTGCCCCTGCATGATGACCTGGCTCTTCAAGCCTTGGAAGGGTGTTTTAGTCAAATTGCCTTGATCTTCTTCTTTCTTGCGCAGGTGTATCCTTCTAATCATATGTCGTCGCAGCAGCAATGGGATCCCAAGCGGATGCACCATCAACTCTTCGTCATAGCCCCACCCTCTTCTTCAGCCCAGTCCAGATTGCCTAGGGAGGGACGTCGGTTCGCCACTCCCATCCTTGAGACCACTACACGTGCGGCCTCTGCCGATCCTGCTCGCTCCAGGCTGATCCTCCGCCAGGTCTCCGCCGTCACGTTCCAGATCCAACTCCCTACCAAACACCATCTCCATAGCGGTGATGGTGGGCTTCGACCACATGAGAGAAACTGGGGGTTTGTCCCAGTATCCTGTCCCAGCGATGTTAAGGAACAAGGACCGTTGGCCGCTTCTTGTTCCAAGAGCCACCGTCAGTTGTGTACTAGGAAGGGAAGGCGAGGTAGATCTAAGAACTCATCGTAGTGGTCAACGCATCAAACCGAGGCTGGGATGCTACCTTGGCTTCATGGGCACTCCTTGCCACAGCTAGGAACTGACGTGAAGCTCTGCTAAACCCTTCATCGCGTTCAGGGAATAAGGGAGAGATTCAGTTGAGATCGGACCGAGGATCATAGGGTTAGGGCTACGCCCAGGGACTTGAAGGTGGACAGAAAAATTTTGTCCTTCTGTTGTTCGAATATGGTGACTTATATAGGGTTTGGTTCTATAACTTTTAGTCATGTGATACTCCAATAGATTGCTAAGCCCGTGATTCTTTTCATCTAATCATTTTTCTGTAGTCTTGTTTCCTTGCCAATTGCCTCTTCCTTCTTTTAAATATTTTCCAACTTCTTCATTTATTTCAATATACTCGACTAATATACCCCTACTAATATCTTTTCCTTTTTCTTTCTTTTCTCCTTGGGGTTCAAGTAATCCTAAAAGTGGCAAAGAATATTATGAAGGTTCCCTTCATTTACCATTACCTCCTTTCCAAAATTCTTTCTTCCTCTCACGTAATCCTTTTTGGAAAAAGTATGTATAATTGTCAAAAGGAACACGCTTAAAATATTCTCATTATCTTACTTATTAAAATATTTCTTTTCAATGATTTCTCTTTATTTCTATTTTTATTTTCCTTATTGGAATTCCTTTTAACATTATAAACCTTATGGATACAAAAATCCACCAAATATAACTCAATTATACCTCTTTCCACTTATTTTCCACATTTTATCATTGTTTTCAATTTCTTTCTTAATAAAGAAATACTTAATTGATCTTTTCTTTTTTTGTTGCATTATTTTTGTAACTTTGGACTCCTTGGAAACCAAGGAACCCAAGAGGCACGAAATCCACCTTTGGATTATATTCTTTTTCCTTCTAGAGTTTTCTACATCTTTCTTTTCTCCATTTCTTATTAATAATGGAGTTTCTTTTATCTTTTCCCGGTTATTGGGCCCAACAGCCAATAAAGCCCACAAAACAACCAGCAAGGCTATTTTAAACGAAATACATTTATTCAAAAAAAATTATATCATTATTTGTTCAAATATCTTGAATATGAGAAATTACATTTCTCACCAAATGAGCCCAAAAATTGGGGTTGTAACAACTTCCATAAGGTGGAAGAAGATACATGATGAACTCGATGTTAGTACAGTCTATCACCCCTAACTAATGGTTAGTATGATCCGAACTAGAGGGTCTAATGAGAGAATGTGTGCTCATTCAGGGTGATACATAGAGACAGTTCTTGTCCTTTGTAAGATGTGATGATAACCACCATAGCCAGTATCGGGATGTAAAGAAGCTCTGCAAGGGAGGTTGTGTCGGTCGCCACTTCATTAAGATGAGGTTGGTGAAGGGACCTCGTGAAGGTCAAGAAAGACCACAGTGTGTGCATATGAACTCGATTTGATCGTGCAATGGCTGAAAGGAGCCCAGAGACGATATGAGTTGTAAGCTGATGCAAAGTAGACTGACATGCAGTTCACTATGGGGGAATATGTGATGTGAAAATTCGACCCCTCTAAGCTATAGCTAAGAGAGATGAGTCCCCGATGCATGGGTTCTTTTGACATGGTTTGGTGGAGAAGGTTAAGTTTGACCTTACCCTTGAGGATAAAATAATGCATGATGAGTTCCATATGTCCAATTTAGAGCACTATGTGAGGTACCCGGGCCATGTGTTGAGCAATGAACCTAGTGAGCCCCAGGGGAGGCTGAAATGACCTGAGTCACATGTGAGGTTTATAGATGCCAAGGTGAAAGAACTCAGAGGAAGGAATATGTGATGATAAAGGTTCTTTGTAAGTTCCATGGATAGGGCAAAGCCACATAGGGGCTAATGATGGACATGTAAAAGTCTTATCCCGAATTGTTTGTTTGCTTGATGGAATTTTGAGGGCAAAATTCCTATAAGGGGGGAAGGATGTTACAACCCCAACTTTTGGGTTCATTTGGTGAGAAATGTAATTTCTCATATTAAAGATATTGGAACAAGTAATGATATCATTTGTCTTGAATAAATGAGTTGCATTTACAATAGCCTTGTTGGTTGTTTTGTGGGCTTTATTGGCTATTGGGCCCAATAATAAGGAAAAGACAAAAGGAATTCTATTATTAATAAGAAATGGAGAAAAGAAAAATGTAGAAACCTATAGAAGGCAAAAGAATTTAATCCAAAGGTGGATTTCATGCCTCTTGGATTCCTTGGGTTCCAAGGAGTCCAAAGTTGCAAAGAGAAAGCAATAAGAAAAGAAAAGATCAATTAAATATTTCTTTATTAAGAAAGAAATTGAAAACAATGATACAATGTGGAAAATAAGTGGAAAGATGTATAATTGAGTTATCCTTGGTGAATTTTCGTATCCAAAAGATTCCTAATGTTAAAAGGAATGTCAATGAAGAAAATAAAAAGAAAGATAAAGAGAAATCCTCAAAAAGAGATATTTTAATAAGAAATAAACAAGATAATGAGAAATAATGAATAGAGATGCATCTAGAAGGATAATAAGTATCCTTAAAAAGGAATTTCGAAATATTAGAGTTTCTTGGGGTCCAAGGAGCCCCAATGGAGAAGAAAGAAAGAGAAAATACCAATAATGCAAAATAAGAGATAATATGATACATTATTAATGATTTTGGTGGCATTGCTACAAAGGAAGTATTTTCTACTAAATAAAAATAGAATTGCGTGCCAATGGATCAAAAGTCAAGCAATAAAGAGAATAAGTAAGAGGAATTTCGAATTCCTAATATCTAAAGAACAAAGTATTTTTAAAGGGATAATTAAGAGAGAGAAGTTGTGTAACGTCCCCGGATTTTCACCTTCTCAAAACCCCATGAAGATGAGAAGACAAAATCCGAAAATGTTAAGCAATTGTATCGGAGTGCATTGCGGAAGCAATTTGCACATACATGAACATACAACCATAACATACTCAACATTCAACACGAATATTAATTATAACATGAACTATTACAGATTACATTTACACATTGAATAGAAAATTTTACATAAGTCTATGAACATGTATGCTAATCAGGATCTTAACACAATAGGTACAACCTATACAACTTGCTCACATCCTATTCTTTTATCCCATTCTAGCTCTGGACCTAGAAAATATGAGAAACAAAATCATCAACAAAAGTTGGTATGTGGAATTAAAGAGCTATACTATGCTGGCATATTGAAAATACTTGAAAAAGAAGAAAGATAAAAAGAAACATTATTTAATGGAAGAAAATCAGGTAAACCCAAGTTATTAATCATATTTCAATGGACATGTATTACTATGGTGGACTTAGCACAAACATATATTATTGGGCTCTATCCATGCGTACCTTGTACCATTAGGGATCTCCCCGCGTACCTTGTACCATTAGGGAGGTGCTAGTCAACATTAATATTTTCCCTCTCTAATAGGGAGATTAATGAACCATCAGTAACTACATTCCATTTTCTTTCTTTAGTGTTCTTATTGTTCAAGGCGGAAATGACAATACATATAGATCTATATCCAATAATGTATTTCAAATATAAGCAAGCAAGTACATATATTTAACATCCAGCAAATCTAGTCATATAATTATATCCACGTACCTGAGTTCAGAGAATCATAGATATCCTTGATCATCTAGACAATATGGTCATCATCTGATCAATAACAATTAATGATCATTAATAGAAGATTCACCATAATTAATGGTATTTAGGTCCAAAATTAGGGTTTGGTCAAACCTAGGCCAAACGGACCTTAACTAGTTTCTAATATTTTTATACTGATCTAAAAGTCATTATTAAGGTCTGGTATGATTTTCATATTTTTCTGATAATTAGTCTATTTTCTAGAAATAAAATGAGGTTACAAATATGGAAGTGGGTTTTTTATGAGCAAGGGCTTATTATTTTGTCATTATAGTCAAATCTAAGTTCATGTTTCATTTCTACATTATACTAAGGTTCAGTAATATTTTTATCAGACTTAATTTCCATGATATGCTAATTATACCAATTATACGATCTCAAAAAGAAGCATTATCATCTACATTGAATATCATCATTATATTGGTTCAAGGGTCTGATCTAGGAGTCCAGGATTAAAGTGTACATTTTTCTGAGTCTAGGGATATTTTTGGTGGATTTATTGGATACTAGAGCTATTTTAGTGTCATTCCTAAGATATTGCCATTTTCTGAAAAGAAAAAATAGATTACCTTGCGTCATGGGGCCCAGGGCCTGAGGTGGCACTCCAGTTATGGCCCACGTTGGCCTTTAGTATGAGGCGTGGATCAGCAGCCTGGTTTATCTTGGGTCGGTCGGTTCAAAGATTGGACCGACTTTCAGGTTGGGTTGTCAAAAGATATGTCTGACTCCTTCTTTCTGTTCCCTGGGACACACGCGTTTCTCTGTGCTTCCGCTCCAGCATGAGCACCGTCGTGTGAGGGGATCAGCCACCGTGAGGGAAGCACGGGTGCCTCCACAAGAGATGGAACTGCGGCATGTTCTGGAGCTTGTCCTCCTCCTTTGTTCTCTCCTCACCAGCAGACATCCCAGTAAGGGTGGAAGGGGACGGGCCGAGTACCAGAGAACACCGACGGCGTCTGCTCTGCCCTGACCATCACTGTGAGGTTGGGTACTGATGAGCGTAGTCTCCATGCCAAGGGAAAACGACCTGGTGTTGTCAGAATAGAGAACGGGGAAAGAGGAGCTTGTCCAGCAACAGAGATGACGGGGAGGGAGTTGTAGGTTTGCTAGTTGGGTCTTGGTTCATCCTCCCAGATTCCTCCTATCCTCTTGACAAGGTTGAGTTCGTATGATGAGTCGAGACCTCCTCAGTGTTGCCCAACGAATAGGAAAGAAGCATCGAGGAACCTTGGCAGCCGTTGGTGCTTCCTCCAGGCTCGAGCAAGGTCTTCTGCATGCTCCCCGCCATCTTGGTAAGTTACAGATCTGAAGAGCCCTCTTAGTACCCAATCAATGGAAGTGATATGCTCCCACATGGGACAACTGTATGCATCTTCACAGTGATGATTTAGGGAGGGTCACCGTTGGACATCGGGGGCTGGCCTCGACCCACCTCCTTTCCTTCTCATGCTATTGCAGATTGATGAAGACACTCTGGTGGTGCGAGGTCACACTGGCCTTCTCCGACGAGCACTGCTCCAGTGAAGCACACAGCCGCATAGAGGACAACATCTCCCTATCAATAAGGTTGATAGATTGTCTGGCTGAGGTTGGGCGCCGCCACGTACAGGATATACAGTGAGCGATTATGAAATTGGTGGCATCGCCGGATTGGGGTGGAGGTGCCCAGAGATGGCTTCCCAGTTTGGGTCTATGACCTGCTAGAGGTTTGGTTTGTTAGTCATGAGGAAGTTCTCCGATCTGTCAATGGATACAACCCAGGGTTCTCCTGGTTGTTATACCTCTCTAGCCTACGGCAACTCTTTCAAAACCCTCAAATATCTACTTTCATTCATTCCTCTCTCCTGTGTCTAATAGTTGATAAGAACGAATGGAGAGGGATAAATCTCTCTGCTCTAACCTCCCAACGGTTTGAGTGAGGGCTAGGTAAAAGATTGTGGTGTGCCGAAGGTCCTAGGATAGGTGGAACTCTTGGGTAGACTCGGTAGCTGAGGGTAGGAGGGTTCAAGTTGTTGGAGTGAGTCTCATGTATCCTCACAAGCTGATACAAAGGTAGGGGTAAACTACACATCGTTGGATTCATAGAGGGAAGAAGATATGAGCCAAATGTTGTTACTTAGATGGTCCTTGGATCTGAGTATCACTCGGAAGCAAGACATATGAAAAACAAGCTTAGGTATAAAACAATTAAGAAGTAACCATTTTGGAAAATTTCAAACATTGCTATCTCTCACTTGGCTAACATGATTAATATGGAATTTTTAGTATATGTTCATCTCTATGTAATCTAGAATTTACCTAAGTATGACACTACACATCAAACATGTGTTCGTTAAATTGGATTCCTTAAAGAACCTCACAATAAGTGTGTGAACCTTGAATACAAGTTGATTCATCATGAACTCTTGATCAAATAGTGGAACTTTCATTATTTGACCACATCACACCTCTAGGTACATTATTAAAATATTTTTACCCCAACAAGACTTAAAATATTATATTGAGTATTAGAATCCTATGTTTTGGGTCATCACATTCACCCCACCTTATAAGGAATTTCGTCCTCGAAATTCAACTAGTTTCATACTTAATGTGATCTTAAGGAGTTTCTAGATTGTCTAGGTCACCATTTTAAGGTGTCAAGGTTATCATAGCTATGCATACACCCTAAATCGTTATCTTAGGATTTTAAGCATCTAGGGTGTACCCACCCTTACCATATAAAGATTTAAATATCACTTAGTGGCCTAGTCATAACATGACACTCTCATATTTTTAGGATTTACATCCCTCCTAGTACCTTAAGGATAAGGGTTTGTTCATACTGATTAGAAGGAATTTTTCAAGATTTCATCTTTCACACTACTAAATCATACGAGGTGATACAATATTTTCATGTCCTAAGTTACTTAAATCATTACTTATATGATCAACTTCATGCTAGGATTTCATTTCTTGGGAAGGGCATACTCACATGTTGTTAAATTAGGGTTTCACCCTATAGTGTGAGTTATCACTAAGAAGCATAGATCCAGAAGGATCGATATTAACCACTATATTTTGTGATCATGAACTTTATGATCTAAAGATATCTCTATTTCAAGCTCAAAATTCCAAAATTTATATATTTTATGAAATGAAGGGAAAGATGATATATTAAATCAAGCTTATCCTGATTTCAAACTTGGATATTACATGTATGATATAGGAAGGGAATATAGAGCATGTCAAGCTTATATGAGTGGCTCTTCATACATAATTCATCCTTATAGCTCAAGTGAGGTTTCTAACATCATATTTAAGAAAGATAAGTGGGAGGAATCATCTTTATGAGTATCTTATGCCCAAGGCATTTACTCTCAAAACTAGAGTTCATATATCACCTCACTTGGAACTAAGGATGAGATTCAAAACATATGTCACTCAATCTAGGACCTAAATCAATCAAAAGAATTGACTTTCTCATTATTAGTCATCTACCCATCATTTCTTTTATAACCTAACTCTCACATATAGGATTGAATCATGAAAAAGGACTCAACTCATCTACTCAGGAGTAATCTAGTGTAGGACACATCATTTTAAACATATTTCATATTTCTCATATATTGGAGGCTAGGTCCTATGACCTTCTCCTTGTGGGTCTCACTCTCTCTAGAGTTCACCACGTATCTTGTTCTAACACTGGAGGTCCTCCTTTGTAAAAGAGCTTGAGGCTCATGCATATTCAACTGTATCTTAACTTAGTTCATCTTAAGTAAAAAAAAGGATGTACTTTCATCATCAAGATTTTGCATAAATTCTACAAAATTAGATTCAACAAGTATACAACTTAAACCTTTATAAGGAAACTTATACCATCAGAGATCAAACTTAGATAAGATTTCACATGCTTATTTCAACTATCGTTCTATCATCTACTCTATGTATCACATATCTTGATAAGGCTCTAGACATCTAATCTAGACTACTCTCTCTTGTAGATTGATGTCACTCCTTTTCACTTAGATTGCATGAACACTAACTACTCTACAGTGTGAGGGACACATTTTTATATTTACATATATATAATAAAATACCATATAGTTTTTCTCCGGGAAAGAAGACGTTAGAGAAAACACTCGAGGCTCGAGCCGATTGGAAAACAAAACCAAATCAGCAAAACTGAGTGTCCCACACACAGTAGATTGTCTAGTGTCATGTAACCTAGTGAAATGGTGAGAACAAAATGTAGACTAGTGTATCTACCCAATACATATGAGCTCTATATGTAAAGGTTTTCCGACACTTGTCTAAACCTAGTTCTCGAACATCTAGGTTCTAACATAGAGGCTAAGTCAAACCTTATTCCTATATAACAACTTGCTAAGTTTCTAGGATTTAAGGTGAAAGGTGAAAGTTAGTTTTTATGTTTCATGGTGAGCAATTGTCAGGTGTAGCTATTGTTCATGCTCTGATACCAACTGTAACGTCCCCAGATTTTCACCTTCTCAAAACCCCATGGAGATGAGAAGACAAAATCTGAAAATGTTAAGCAATTGTATCATAGTGCATTGCGGAAGCAATTTGCACATACATGAACATACAACCATAACATACTCAACATTCAACACGAATATTAATTATAACATGAACTATTACAGATTACATTTACACATTGAATAGAAAATTTTACATAAGTCTATGAACATGTATGCTAATCAGGATCTTAACACAATAGGTACAACCTATACAACTTGCTCACATCCTATTCTTTTATCCCATTCTAGCTCTGGACCTAGAAAATATGAGAAACAAAATCATCAACAAAAGTTGGTACGTGGAATTAAAGAGTTATACTATGCTGGCATATTGAAAATACTTGAAAAAGAAGAAAGAGAAAAAGAAACATTATTTAATGGTAGAAAATCAGGTAAACCCAAGTTATTAATCATATTTCAATGGACATGTATTACTATGGTGGACTTAGCACAAACATATATTATTGGGCCCTATCCCCGCGTAACTTGTACCATTAGGGATCTCCCCGCGTACCTTGTACCATTAGGGAGGTGCTAGTCAACATTAATACTTTCCCTCTCTAATAGGGAGATTAATGAACCATCAGTAACTACATTCCATTTTCTTTCTTTAGTGTTCTTATTGTTCAAGGCGGAAATGACAATACATATAGATCTACATCCAATAATGTATTTCAAATACAAGCAAGCAAGTACATATATTTAACATCTAGCAAATCTAGTCATATAATTATATCCACGTAACTGAGTTCAGAGAATCATAGTTATCCTTGATCATCTAGACAATCTGGTCATCACCTGATTAATAACAATTAATGATCATTAATAGAAGATTCACCATAATTAATGGTATTTAGGTCCAAAATTAGGGTTTGGTCAAACCTAGGTCAACCGGACCTTAACTGGTTTCTAATATTTTTATACTGATCTAAAAGTCATTATTAAGGTCTGGCACGATTTTCATATTTTTCTGATAACTGATCTATTTTCTAGAATTAAAATGAGGTTACAAATATGGAAGTGATTTTTTTATGAGAAAGGGCTTATTATTTTGACATAATAGTCAAATCTAAGTTCATATTTCGTTTCCACATTATACTAAGGTTCAGTAATATTTTTATCAGACTTAATTTCCATGATATGCTAATTATACCAATTATACGATCTCCAAAAGAAGCATTATCATCTACATTGAATATCATCATTATACTGGTTCAAGGGTCTGATCTAGGAGTCCATGATTAAAGTGTACATTTTTTTGAGTCTAGGGATATTTTTGGTGGATTTATTGGATACTAGAGCTATTTTTAGTGTCATTCCTAAGATATTGCCATTTTTTGAAAAGCAAAAATAGATTACCTTGCGTCATGGGGCCCAGGGCCTGAGGTGGCACTCCAGTTATGGCCCACGCTGGCCTTTAGTATGAGGCGTGGATCAGCAGATTGGTTTATCTTGGGCCGGCCGATTCAAAGATTGGACCGACTTTCAGGTTGGGTTGTCAAAAGATATGTCTGACTCCTTCTTTCTGTTCCCCAGGACACATGTGTTTCTCTGCGCTTCCGCTCCAGCGTGAGCACCGTCGTGAGAGGGGATTAGCCACCGTGAGGGAAGCACGAGTGCCACCGTAGGAGATAGAACTGCGGCATGTTCTGGAGCTTGTCCTCCTCCTTTGTTCTCTCCTCACCAACAGACATCCCAGCAAGGGTGGAAGGGGACGGGCCGACTACTAGAGAACACCGACGGCGTCTGATCTACCCTAAACATCACCGTGAGGTTGGGTACCGATGAGTGTAGTCTCCATGCCAAGGGAAGATGACCTGATGTTGTCGGAATAGAGAATAGAGAAAGAGGAGCCTATCCAGAAACAAAGATGATGGGGAGGGAGTTGCAGGTTTGCTAGTTGGGTCTTGGTTCATCCTCCCAGATTCCTCCTATCCTCTTGACAAGGTTGAGTTCGTATGATGATTCGAGACCTCCTCAGTGCCGCCCAAAGATCAGGAAAGAAGCATCGAGGAACCTTGGCAGCCGTTGGTGCTTCCTCCAGGCTCGAGCAAGGTCTTCTGCATGCTCCCGACCGTCTTGGTAAGTTATAGATCTGAAGAGCCTTCTTAGTACCCAATCAATGGAAGTGATCTGCTCCCACGTGGGACAACTGTATGCATCTTCACAGTGACGATTTAGGGAGGGTCACCGTTGGACATCGGCGGCTGGCCTCGACCCACCTCCTTTCCTTCTCACGCTGTTGCAGATTGATGAAGACACTCTGGTGGTGCGAGGTCACACTGGCCTTCTCCGACGAGCACTGCTCCAGTGAAGCACACAGCCGCATAGAGGACAACATCTCCCTATCAACAAGGTTGATAGATTTTATGGTTGAGGCTGGGCGCCGCCACGTACAGGATATACGGTGAGCGATTATGCAATTGGTGGCATCGCCGGATTGGGGTGGAGGTGCCCAGAGATGGCTTCCCAGTTTGGGTCTCTGACCTGCTAGAGGTTTGGTTTGTCAGTCATGAGGAAGTTCTCCGGTCTGCCAATGGATACAACCCAGGGTTCTCCTGGTTGTTATACCTATCTAGCCTATGGCAACTCTTTCAAAACCCTCAAATATCTACTTTCATTCATTCCTCTCGCCTGTGTCTAATAGTTGATAAGAACGAATGGAGAGGGATAAATCTCTCTTCTCTAACCTCCCAACAGTTTGAGTGAGGGTTGGGTAAAAGATTGTGGTGTGCCGAAGGTCCTGGGATAGGTGGAACTCTTGGGTAGACTCGGTAGCTGAGGGTAGGAGGGTTCAAGTTGTTGGAGCGAGTCTCATGGATCCTCACAAGCTGATACAAAGGTAGGGGTAAACTACACATCGTTGGATTCATAGAGGGAAGAAGATATGAGCCAAATTTTGTTACTTAGATGGCCCTTGGATCCGAGTATCACTCAAAAGCAAGACATATGAAAAACAAGCTTAGGTATAAAACAATTAAGAAGTAACCATTTTGGAAAATTTCAAACATTGCTATCTCTCACTTGGCTAACATGATTAATATGGAATTTTTAGTATATGTTCATCTCTATGTAATCTAGAATTTACCTAAGTCTGACACTACACATCAAACATTTTTTCATTAAATTGGATTCCTTACATAACCTCACAATAAGTGTGTGAACCTTGAATACAAGTCGATTCATCATGAACTCTTGATCAAATAGTGGAACTTTCAATATTTGACCACATCACACCTCTAGGTACATTATTAAAATATTTTTACCCCAACATGACTTCAAATATTATATTGAGTATTAGAATCCTAAGTTTTGGGTCATCACAAGTCGCTTCTTAACTAAGGAAAATGTGTTTCCTTTTGGGAAAGGACTTGAGTCCTCGTGGATGCACATCTTGGGGTGTGAATACCCTCCCCTATATAAGGGGTAGAGTCTGTGGCTCGAGTTTAAGAGAATCCCAAGCCCCTTCTCTCTCTCTCCCATATTCCTCTTTGTTTAAACCCTAACTGTGAGATGTAATGCTATCTCAGGGACAACAAGGGAGCTGTGATGGGTCTCGGGGGAGGCACGAAGCTCCCATGACAACCCAAGAAGGGACGGCTATCTTTCCCACACTCCCGTCTTCGCGCAGCTGCTATCGAAGGCTTGCAAACCTGCAGCAATCATGGGCTTGGCTCACGTAGGATCGGGCATCTTGGCCGCGACCTGGAGTCTCTCTGCATGCGTATGGGTGTTGCGGAGTCAGGGCAACATTTGGCGGCAAGCTCCAGCCGTAGGGAGGTGGAGAAGACCACCCCTGTTTGGCTGCAACCGCGGCAGCGCTAGGTTAGTGTGAGGAAGAAGAAGCGCAGTTGCGTTGGACCATTTTGTCCTCTGTGGGCTAAAGAAACATTTAACTTAACCAAGGGCAAAGACGTAATTTTGAAATGTTTTCAACAAACCAAGCAACGTTGCATGGAGAGGCGACGTGGCATCCTCTGGTTGGTCCAAAAAGGTAATCCTTGTAAAATTCATATCTAAATATTGGTAACTCCGATAGTAGAAAATAATATATGTATTTTGCTCAGAAAAATGAGAGGAATTCATTAAAAATGGTTTTAGAGGCTAATTATTTTTTATGTTCGAAAAGTAGTGTAACTTATCAACTTTAATGAATTAAAGATTAAGAAACCCTATTTTGAGATTATTAATGTATTTAGTAGGGTTTAATGAATGATTAAAGTTGATATTAACATGTTAATTGTAAAAAGATATATTGAGAACAAAAAGGATGAACTTTGCACATAATTGGTTTAATTTAGAAATTCATGTGCATAAATATGCTTTAATGGGCCTTGAAACCCTAATACTAGTAAATGTGACTCATAATGGTTTTAATTATTCAAAATCGTGAATAAAGTTGAGATATGATCATTTCCAAGCTATTTTAAGTATAAAAGTTCCTAATTTTAGATAAATACCCTTAATGTAGTATTTAGGGTTTTCTAATGAATAAAGGTAGAATTAATGACAAATAGAGTTCATGTGTGATTTAAACCCTAATGAACTATGAATTGATGATAAATGAGCATAATGATCTTGTCATGGATTAAAAGGATAAAAATAGTAGCTTTAATGTAAAAGAGGCTTAATGGACTTAATTGATGGTTAATTATGCTTTTTCAGATATCAGGGTTATATGTTGTTAAAAGATAACCTTAGTATCTTTCATGATGAATAGATGAGATAATTAGGGTTTGTGAGTAATTGTATAAAATTAGGGTTTAAAATAGTAAGAGATGAAGGGAAACTCTAACTGCAATGGAAACCCTAAAAGTGGATTAGAAACCCTAGGAAGCGAGCTAAGTTTAATAGATCTTGATGGTATGATTAATAATAGGAAATTGTATACATATTTTAGGATCTCATAATGTGCTTGCTTGCCTATTTGGATTTCTTGATTGGATTATTCTATCTCAAATGAGCCTGACAGGTATGTGGTTACGCTTATGGATAATCACTTTAGTTTCACGGCAATTCCCGAACGTTTTTATCAGTTGCCTGAAAATAACTGCTTGGATGACTTTTATTTCATTCAACTATAAAGTGACTATGATTATCACTATAAATATGTATATATATAAATGGCTTAGATCTGGGTCCTCCCATGTGGATTTGCAAATTCTAAAAAGGGTAACCTAGAGCAAGGTCTAGGCTATCATGAGTTAGAAATTGGGCTACCCACGTGTAGTGCCATGATACTCTCTAGCATACCATGAGTTAAGGAGTGGGTTACCTACGGGTAGTGCCATGTGACTCAACCCTAGAAATTGATTCACCTGTTAGGTAGGATCATGAGGGGTTTAATGGGGATCTACCATAAGGAAGGTAGCATCCAGGTCCACTGCAGGGACAACGCAGAGGATAGGATATGTATGGATCGTGCAGTTATATTTAAAATTTAAAGTTGTTTGTTAAACTGTAATTGACTGCAATATGTTGTTATGGTTAATTGCATGATTATTGTTTCCCCCACATACCAGTATAATTCATTTATGTTGACTGACATTTTGTTTGTCGGCATTTTAGGTACAAGTGAAAAGAACAAACAGTAAAGTGGCATATGTGGAATTAAATGAGAATTAAAGTGCAAAGGAGGATTAGTTAGAATAGACTCCGGATGTGGATATAAGTAGATGTCCAAGTTTTCGAAAAAGGTATGCAAAGTTAATTTTTATTACAGCCTTTCGGTTTAGTTTAGTAGAATTTGATAATTATTATCGATTATTTGTCGAACCTTTGATCCGATAATTGGGATAGCGGCTCTGACCTCTTGGTCTCCCTTAATTGGGGGTTACTAGGACGTGGGATCGTTGCACATATGTTCCACCGCACAAGCGCATAGAGAAGCCAAGTGTGCCATTCCCGGATAGTCCAAAGCCGAGGAAAGAGCAAAGGCACTTTAGGAAATTTCTTGAGATCTTCCAAAAGCTCCACATCAACATCATATTGGTGGAGGCTATAGAGCAAATCCCTGCATATGGAAGATTCATGAAAGACATCATCAACAAGAAATGTAGGATCAAAGATACAGATGTTTGGTGTGTTGATGAAGCAGTGAGTTCTATTATTCAAGGAAAGCTACCAAGAAAGAGGATGGATCTAGGATGTTTCTACATCCCATGTTCTATAGGTGGACAATAATTCCCACATGCACAGTGTGACTCAGGGGGAAAGGATTAACCTCATGCCTCTTTCTACTTTTCAGAAGTTGGGATTGAAGAAGCCAACAAAAACCTCCATGACAATTGAGTTGGCAGATGGATCAATTGTGAAGCCACAGAGGATATGCGAGGATGTGCTAGTCAAAGTAGACAAGTTCATCTTTCCTGTAGATTTTTTGGTCATGGATATGCCTGAGATGAAAGGATCTGAGATGCTATTGGGAAGGCCATTCCAAGCTACAGGTGATGTGATCATTGCCATTGGGTGACGTTACTTGACACTTGGGATTGGTGATGATAGAGTTGAGTTTAAGCTTCCATCTGAATCATCAAAGCCACCCCATGACAACCCAGGTTGAAGGTATTCCTCATGTCAATCCTAGGACATTAAACAAGGGCACTTGTTGGGCGGAAACCCAACTTTTAGATTGTTCTTTATGGGAGGAAACCCAACTTTTAGATTGTTCTTTATGTTCTTTTAATTTTATGCACTTAGTTTTACTTAATTTTTCGTAATTTTTTGTAAAAATGGTACCTTGATTCGTGTTTGGAAGTGTGAAGAACATACAGGGTCAGTACCACCGACATCCATGTCAGTGGTATCGGTATTTGATCAGAGTTGAATCAGCTTCAAAAAGGCAGAGTCGGTGCCTCCGACTTCCCTGGAGATTTTTAGAAAGTTACAGGCGTGTATATCTGCTAAATCGTCGGTGCCACTGACATTTTTTATTGTTCCAGGTTCTATGGGTTCGTCAGATGCACCGACATGTTGGCAAGAGTCGGTACCACCAAAATTAGAGTCGGTGCCATTGACTCCTGGCAGACAGCCACCTGAAAGAGGTCGTAAACAGCACCGAAATAGCTTTTTTAGCACCATTTTTTGTAGAGCAAAGAAGGCTGAAAAACGTCATGTCTTAGCACCACTAAGACACAAAAATGGGCCACCAAGAAGAGGGAGATTAGCAAGCACAACTTGGTTAAATGAGACTCCACTATCCACCTCCACCACCCTTCAGAGAAAATGGTACCGCTGTTCCACCTCTTAAGTTGGAATTTTTACTATGAGGCCATAGTTATATTCAAGCTTGGGGGTGGAACAGCCTCAATCTTAGTTCTTTCATTCTAGTATGTTGTTTTTATGTCTGAAAAATTAGTTGTCTATATTTTTAGGTCTACTGCTTTTGTAGGATCCACAATCTATCTAGTGTAATTTGTGGAATAGTAAATGCATGGTTTTAGTTGAGGATGTCAATCTCTGGGGTTGTGTGCACGTAAAAAAAAGAGTAAATTTAAAATTTTGTGAGCTTATCTTGTGAGTAATTGATTTGCATAACTGAGGAAGCGTTTGGATAAGTCAGCTTCTGGACATGGGGATATGAATGACCATCTTAATTGTCCAAGGAAAGTATTGACAAGGTTGTTGAGCCCAAACCGACCAAACACTAACGTGACCTTAAACTAAAATTTAAGAGATAAATCCCTTGATTACCATGTACACAGGTCATTAGAGAGGGACATATGATTTTCTATGAAGGTTCTATCTCTTAGTCGTGTGATCTCATCCACCACGTACATCCACTTTACACTCCACCATAAGAAGATTGAGTACATGTTATCATTCTTTCTTTTGATTGCATTTACATTCCATAGTAGACCTTGCATAATAGTTGTTTATTTTTTCTTACCGTAGTGAAAAATGAAAATAAAAAAATATAGAGAAACATACATGCACAATAAAATTCTGGTGCATGTCAATCAGTTGTATAACATCTTTGTTCATATAGTTACAACTGCATTACAAAATGCATATAGTACCATCATGTGCTAAGTTTATTCTTCTAAAACATAAGAAGGTAGTGATTTTGTCCATACCCTTGAAAAAAAAGTAGTGTCATGATTAGAAAAGTGTAGTGTAAGTATAAACCCATAATAGTTACGTCATGTTAAAAAGGGGCTTGAAAATTCTATAGAAAAAAAAAATCAAAAAAAGGAGAAGAAAAAAAGGGATTGGGTATAGTTTCAGAAAGTGAGGGAGAAAGGGCATAGTCCTACCTGCTTCATAAGGAAGAATTAGTACATGATATAGTTTTTGTAGATGTTTCATCTTATATTGAGATGAAATAATAGTTGCATGCATCATTCCACCTCAATGATTAGGCATTAGGATCATTCTATAATTTTCATCATCATAGGTTCAACATAATTTTTGATTGCATGAATGATTTTATGTACTCATGATTCTTCCGCAGCCACCCATCCCGGCCAACCATTGCTTTTATTGGAAGGCCACTCATGATTTTCTCCTCATTCATTAACTCTTAGGAGAATTGCTTCCATCTAGATGGTAGGTAGAGAAAAAAAAATAGCAACGTAGATAGGAGATAACATGATGCACCAAGTATGAACCAAATGAGTTTATCATATTAACTGCTTTAATTGATAGTGTTTCATTGATTGGGGGACGGACATATTTTATAGAGGTTTCTGGTCACCTAGATTGCAGTTAGTGTTCAGTGGTCAGTGAGGGTCGGTATGAGGACGGAAGGTGGGGACTTTTTAGATGTACTATATGCACTTATGTCCTTCAGCTGGCTGGTTTCAATCAGATCCAAAGGTTTTTTTGCTCAAGGGCGAGCAAAGTTTAAGCTTAGGGGAGTTTGATGCATGGGTTTTGAGTCACTTTTACAGGCTTATTTTATATCTGTTTTGAGCACATATTTGTCATTTTCTTGATTATAAATTCATAATTTACTATTATTGGCATGTACACTCTGTTTGCATCAAATTATACTTATTTTATCATATTTATATGATTCTATGCATTCCCTGTACTTATGCACATTTTTCTGCTCTTTTCAGGTACTCTATACACACCACAATGTCGGTGCCACCGAAATTACATCAGTAGCCAGTCTGAAAAGAGTAGCAGACTCGGTGCCACTGACCCTCAGGTCGGCGGTACCGACACAGAAGAGGAAGGTCCACGATAAGAAGTCGTCGGTGGTACCGACTATGTCAGATTTTGCAATTAATTAGATCACCCAGATCCAACGGTCCACACTATGTGGTACTGTAAGTTGGCCTGTGACCTAAGCAAGGACGGACAGACCTAGGGATCATCTCATTATGCTCCGCACGAAGTCCGCAGAGGAGAGAGAGGAGAACGGAGCCAAAGGCCGCCAACCGGGAAATCTGAGCACCTCCAACGGGCATTTTTGCTGCCAGAAGACTATAAAATGTGTGTTTCTCAAGGAGGATCATCTAGAATACCATATCTCTAGGGGTTACACGAATTTCATTCATGTTTCCCATGTTTTTCTCCTTTCTCTCCATGTATTCGCAACTAAAACCATGCGGGGATAATCCCCTTCTTTCCTTAGGACCCGGGAGTAGCCCGGGGGGATCGTTGTATCGACTTTTTACATAAATTAATATAGATTTCTCTTTATTCCTAGATATATAGTTATGTTTTGAATGATCTACCCATGCTTGATCACCATAGGTAGAATAATAGACTAATATTGCTCTGGAAGGAGAATTAAAGGGTGGAAAACCATAATTTATACACTTTCCTAAGCGTTCTTTGGAAAAGGTAACATACAGTTAGTGGAAAGAAACACAAAGTCATCAATAATGCACCTAGATTAAGATATAAATTTCTATGGAAGTGGAATTGGCTTAGATCTAGGAGTGAATTGCACCGTGAAAGCGGACAATTCTGACTACAGGCTTTCTGTCTAGGTTAAGAGTAAAATTTATGTTAATTTGATAGAAATTAGATATAATGGGACCCCATGGTGAAATCGACTATCCTAAAGAATCTATATCATTTGAATTAATCACCATTAATCTTCGTTTAATTTTATTTTATTTTGTTTAAACTCAAATTCAACCTTTTAATCGGCTTAGTTGATCGCACTATAGCTAGTAGTAGTCACTGAGACTACGTCAACCTGAGTTTGACTCGGTCCTCACATAGGCCTGCATTACTCGACGCGTACACTTGCATTTATACGCACGGTTTTAGCGTGTCAGCACCATACCACCTAAGATGAGAAAAGTTCAGATAGCACAGCCTGATTCACTAGATGATATATGCATATAGTGGGTATCAGCGCTATGATACAACAAACTTGGTGCTAGAAATAATAATAGTGTAGTGCGGGATTTGAAACTTTTATTAGTTGTGTCAAGTCAAAACAAAGATGATGGTGAGAGACGAATTTTTAATCTAGTGGTTGATGTGGTAACAACCCAATTTTTAGAGAATCAACATAGTACTACAATATGCAGACATGAGGGACAATGTTTAGGAATTGGATTTGGAAGCTCTTTCTTCTATGGTAAACAAGGGCATAGGAAGAATTGCCCTTGTAATTTCTATTGCAAGAATAGGTTGAGTGTGATGTTGTGATTAAATCAAATTGCAAAAAGAAAATATTCCAAGTGGGTGAATTTTTGAGGACTTTACTAGATGTTACACTCTTGTTTGCCTTCTTAGTTACATAATTTTGACTAGTCGTATGTTTCTTTTTCTTAACCTATTATTAAGAAAAAGCATATGTTATGATAATATGTAATGATTTGGTAATAGATACCCTAGTCTATAGTGTTACTTGATATTTATGTAATGCCTAATTTGATAATGCCATATTCACCATAAAAATGTTATATTCATAACATTTCCTCTTGATGATAGTAAACCCTAGGTTGTGGTGTTATACAGAAAATCTAAATTAATGATATTGTTAACTGCTAAAAGGATTCCTGGTATTATGAGATATTATTTGGAAACCATTATTCTCTAATGCCATCTTTCTCTAGTCCTTTGATATAATATTGATCTAAAACATGTCAAAAAGAGACAAAGATGATTAAATATGCATAAACTTTATGTAGTGTATTTTTTATGTGTTTATATATAGGATTAGAATGTTTTGCCAACTGAAACCCCTAAATCACATTGGAATTAGGGCTTAAGGTGTTTGGGTAGTATTTTATCTCTCTATGTTTGGGATCGGTGTTTGTTCAGTGATGATGTTCTTTTGAGGTTAATAGAACACTTGGAAGGTTTCAGAAAACCTAAGTAGGTCTACAATGGTGTTGGTGGAGTTTTGGACAAGTTGGAAGCTTATCATCAATTTTCGACCACATGTCAGATAACATTTCCTATAGATGAACTAACTTGTTAGTTAGCATTGATTTGAGCTTGTCAATCAAATTTTGGGTTCATTTAGTGGTTTTCCCTATATTTCTCAAGACAACCTCAAACCTTTAAAAGATCAATTTGACTTTTCGATTGGTTATATAGGGAATGAGCATTTCTTTGCTGAGGCAAAGGAAGACTAAAAGGTCAAGCAGCCTTTGGGATATTATAGAAAATAAAATAGAAAGTGTAAGAATGTCTTTTCTCCTAAGAACTTATATGGTTCTTAGATACCAAATCTCCTCTAAAGTTGTGGAAAATAAAGGAAGAGTCAATGAAGGGAGACACCTAGGTTTTAAAGGAATCGGGCTTGCTGAGAAGATTGAGTTGATTCCTTCTTGGAGATAAGTGGTAAGTTCATGGTGTTTTCAAATTGTTTTGGTTACTTATGGGTGCTTCGGTGCCGAAGGCTGCCATGCCTTTGTTTTAAAATCTAGAACCCTAATTCACTTCTCATATCCACTCTTTCTTGTCTTTTCAAATTGTTTAGACCTATCTAGACTTGATATAGTTTGATTGTTGATTGTTTGAGGGATTGTTGTCTTTCTTCTTGAGAGAGTTTCACCTTAGCATCTAGCTGAGTTGATAGTTTTTTTTTCATTGTCTTTCATAAAAAGCATATATCTAATGGCTAGAATTAGTAAATGTGAAATTGGTCTTTACTTTGAATCATGGAATGACTAGACAATAAATCAATATTTTATTGTAAACTAAAAACATGATATGTGAGTCATCCTTTCATGATGAAATTAAAGTTATTAGATGTCATATAACCCTAATTTGTAATTAGTTATGTAAGATATCTTCATGCCTTAATTCGTCTAATTTAATAAATGATGTGGGCTCCTTCATTCTAGTGATGGTATGTGTATATGATGAGCATTATAGAATGAATATCTCCTTTGTCACCTTCAAGAGGTTGTGATGCTTTTTATAGTCTAATTTTGAGGGTTTGTGTTCCATTCATTGTGAAACCCTAATTGGAGGTTGTTTGTTGCTTGATGAAGTGTGTGTGTAAATAGTCAATATGGTGTTGAATCACTTGAGATCAATATATTGTTAACTTGAGATACACTTTGAAATTTATTTATTGTTGTTCATAAGACTGATTGACACCTAATATCAATAGTTAATTCAATATATTACTTACATGGGTACAAAACATGATGAAGTATGAGAATGACATAATTAATTGATAAGATGTCGTGAATAAAATATAATGTCATTGTGGATTCATCAGAAGCCTACAGAGCAAGATGAGAACCCACCACTAATAAGTTGAATGATGTGACGAGGGATGAAGTATCAAACATGTTATGTTGAGCTCTACCAATTTTGATGGGTGGAAGATGATGGCCCACACCCCTAGCTCTCAAATGTCTTTTGGTGTGAGTGAGCAATGATGGGACTCGACCATAGCTCTTGATTGTATATCTAGAATAGAATGGGGCTTATCCATAGTTTCTTTTCAGGAAGGAGGTGTTGGTGCTTAGCCCTCCCACTTGTTGGAAGTGGTGTTCAGCCTTAGATACAACCCCTACATGTGACTGGAGGTGATGAGCTTTGGTCACAACTCCTTTGTTGCATTTTTAAGGATAGATGTTCCTTGGCCATGATATATGTGTGATTTGTGAGATGGCCATATGAGTTGGATCTATATTGACTTACAATTCAAGTTATTAAATAAGAATCCATTAGAACTATGAAGCTTAAGATGTAACTTACCATGATAAAATGTTTGTTGACATAATTTGCTTGTTAGTTTGCTTATGAAATGAATCATATTTGATATGTACTTTGTATGGAGATTCTGTCTAAGTATGATATGTTCAGTTCTTTAACTTGTTAAATATAAAGATGATTAGAAATATCGACTGAATAAAGCTCATGTAAATATGTTAAAAGAATGTATGTATCGACTAAGCAGCTTGATTGTGGTTAGGTTTAAGTAGTAATAGATTAGGCTTAGATAAACCATAGAGACTCATGTCATATAAGGAGATAATGGCTTTAAACGTGTTTGATAGAGTTAGAGAAATGTTGATGTGTTATACAAGTATAAATGTATATGTATTTTAAGCCAAGAGAGATGTAATACATTTGTTCAATGCCACAATGCACTATTTGTTAAGCATGCATACACTAAAGTTTTTTTTTATTTCTGGATATTGATTAGTATATGGTGGGTTAGAGGGGTGATTTATATCCTTATAGAAATTAATAAGAAAAAGATACCCTGGAGTATGTGTTGATGATGTTTGCGCATCTACGCTTTTGTTGGAACATTCTGCTAAAAGTAGGTTAGCGTTGGGGTAATGGTCATGTGGCCCACGTTCAGAGGTAACCAAACAACTTACACCACCATCATCAGTTCCCAATGAAAATACTCATCAAACAATCAAAAGCAAAAGAAAACTAATATAGATTCTTCCTGCTCCCCATGGCAAACAAAGGGAAGATGCAAAGCTACTTTTTCGAACATTCATGCACAAAAAAAACGACTGGAATCCTATCTATGCTCAAGTGCAAACAAATTAGAGAGGAATTAGTGGTTTTATCTATAACTCGTAACCAACAAAAACTGTGGAATGTAACAATTAGGTCAATAGAAGAATGAGTAAACTCTACAAACGAGGCACCAAAAGACGGAACGATATTAGATCCAGCTGGAAACACTGCCAAGTGCTCATCTTCAGTACAACAAGCACATGCTGGTTTTGCCCCTCAAAACATGATCTTAGGTTTACTCTCAGAGCCGGTTCAAGTAGCCTATGTACTGGCTTCGGCATGCAGATGTTCTGAACGGAAGGTCAGCAAGGCCTATTTAAGCGTGTCTGCTTGGTGGTGCAGTTTGGAGAAGAAACTAAAACCAAAAGAGCCTTGTTTTATTTCAATCGTCAAGACGAGAGAAAGACTAGTACCGTCGAAACAATAATGGACCAATACCAATATATAGACGAGAATATCCACACACAAAAATTCAAACATGAGAGGCCGTTAAATGCCTTGATCCCTCATACACACTTGGAAATCTCACTGTTATGACTTATCTAATAGAGTGCGAAGAAAGCCTTGGTGTGAGTCCGTTTGATTGTCTCAAAATCAACCATTTAATGCATTCTTTTCAAATGAGTGCCTCAGAAATTGTATTCATTCTTTAGTGACTCAAAATTTAGCATTCATCGTTATCACTTCCAAATCTACGTTGGTATCCAATTGTGCATATGGCCCCTGCAAATCTAGCACTCATTGTCAGCTTTGTAAATACATGAATGACTCTTAAGCTACATCTCATTCCCCCAAATCGGCACATATCACTCAATTTTATGTTTATTGCACCTTCACTGGTTACAGAAGGCCTATGAGCTTAACAATTGAAATCCTAACTTATTATCCACTATAAGGTAGACACCAGATCACTGCAATGGTACCTACAAATCTGCCAGTCCTGGGCGCCCTCTGTTTTCACTTGGGAGGACTCTAATTGACACTCGCCTTCTTAAAGCAGATTAAACTAAGGCCTGATTGTCCTCTGTCATACCAAAATTTGACATTTAATATACTTACAAATTGAGGAAAGTAATCATAATACTCTTGGCTTAAGAAATAATTAGTAGACCAAGTCTTTGTCATGAACAATTCCATGCTCATTGAATCTAATAGAACTTTGTAAATATTTAAATGAACTTGTACAAAACAGGTGTCTCATTCAACCTAAAGGTAGATTTATTCCTGTGGAAGCACAATTAATTGCACGCCCCTTCTTCTCTTTGACATCATAACTCATGTTGGCAGGGGCATCTCTCACACCCCATTGTAGATCGTTTGGTGATACATTATGTAGAATGAATAAAGATTAGGTGGAGTGAGGGTCTGAGCCAGCCCATTTTAATAGGCTTGGTATATTTGCACTACATCAGATAAAGAAGAGTTTGCCTGAAATAAACCTGAAACCAAGAACCAACGGGCACACATCCCACAAACATATCATGATAGCCTGAATTGTGCAACATTGTTATTGTTCCTGCAAGAACCAACGGCCACACATCTGGTGTGTACTTGTTTCTCCTAAATGACATGTCTATTGTGCCTTTAGCAAACCCCATCAATGTCCCCAAGAAGTACCAGCCTTGACCAACTGATCAAACTTGACCTAATGAAGAGAAACCAGACGGGCCACGTCATATATGAACATGACAAATTCAAGACGTTCTACGTTTTATTGTAGAATTCTTTGAACTTAGATAAAATTCGCTCCTAATAGTGTTGTAAACGCCAAAACTTCATCACTCCAAAAATGACGTTATAAAATCATAAATAATGCCACTTAAATGTTAAAAGACTATCATGTTACCCCTACACATAATTCAACAATGTGTTGCGGTTCTGGAATAAAATGCTACTTGAAACCGGAGCTGTTTATCTTAGTACTACAGAATTTACGAATCTAGTATCCCATAGCAAAAGGTGAACAACAAATGTACATAACACTTTTGGATATTTTTAGAAACTGTTATCTGAAAGACTTTTTATAACCTGTAAACCGAGTATACATAATCATAACTTAGACAAGAAAACAAAAATCAGTTAAAAGTTCAAGACAAAACATAATTAAAAACTAGTAAAAGTCAAAGGAAAATGCAACAATCTGGTTTAAACAGAGGATCGAAAACACAGCAAATAGCAGGATCTTAATAACTGAAGTGGTATTTCAGCTGTAGTCACACCAGACCGTTCTTTTTACAAAAGCTTATCATGCGCTTCAATTAAACAACAGAACAGACAGAATGGGTCTCATAGTAATCAAGAGAATGATTGTTTTCACATGAATTAGCAAAGAATCATATACAAGCAGGCAATAAGAATACTCTACAGAAGAGCAACAGATAAACCTTAACCATATTATGATAGAAATCCGAAAGAAATCTCAACTAAAAAAAAGAAACTTGATTGGCCTATACCAGAATAATCAATAGTAAAGCCTATGTTAATCATTTATATCTGAATATAAGATCGTACAGTAAAGTGGAGCTCTCAGCACATGCAAGTAATTTGCAATACACAAAGCTCGTGAGATTGGGTTATGAATTGTAACCAGACAACCGAAGTAACAGTTTCTCTCAAAATCAATGTGCCTGCTACCATCTACCAGAAGAGCTACATGAACATTCTTAATGCACTTGGAGTTTGGGGTCTACAGACAATCAAGTAGAAGCAACGATTAATCAACAGAGATCAATAACAGAATGAAAAGCAACATATTAGCGGCTATATTGTATCGAGCAACAAGCAGCAAAGACCTTAATCTTTCATAAGCTCAGGTTTGAAGTAGACCTCAAAAATTCTATCAACTACGACACCACAGGTCCAGAAACAAAATATCGCTTGGAGATAAATCAAGAACAACTAAGCCTACTCACGCGGAGGGAACCTCCACGTCGCCATCGGAGATCTCCTGCTGGAGATCCTTGGGGTCCTTACCGTCGACAGTGCAGCCGACGGAGACACAGGTGCCGAGGATCTCTTTCACCGAGCCCTGCAGGCCTTTCGCCATGGACCTGGGACGCATGATTCTGGCAATCTCGATGACATCGTCAAGTGAGATGTTGCCGCTGTGCTTGATGTTTTTTGTCTTCTTACGGTCCCGCTCAGGCTCCTTCAGGGCCTTGATCACTAGGGCGGCGGCAGAAGGCACCACCGTGACTTTAGCCTGACGGTTCTGAACTGTAAGCTTAACGGTGACGCGGAGGCCCTTCCAATCTTTGGAAGTCTCCTTTGCTATATCTTCACCGATCTTCTTGGGGGAGAGACCCAGTGGACCAATCTTGGGGGCGAGGGAACTGGCGGCACCGACCTCTCCGCCGGTGACACGGACGTAAACGTCTACGACCTGAGAAGGGTCAAACTTGGGAGGCATTTTGCCAACGGGGGAGGGGAACTCGAATGAGGAGTGGAGGCGGCGGCGGCGGCGGCGTCGACGGCAATTAGGCTTGGCGCTCGAGGATAGCAATGGGTAGGGTTTTCCATTTATATAGCCGGGTTATAATCACTAGAACCCCTGTAGTTTGAACAGTTGCTCTTTGCCACACCTTGGTGAGGATCGTTTAGATACGGACATCTAAACTCCGATGTTTTATCTGCAAAAAACTGGTGGCTGATGCAAGTACTTTTTGGGTCCGTTTGTGTGTGGAATAAGTTGAGGTTATTCCGTGACAAAATAACCTAAAAACAATTCAGGGGGGTATTTTTGTGAATAACGTTAGAAGTCATCAGGTGGTCACTAAGCTAGACGAAAACGTTTTTTTTTAGTAAAGGCAATGTTATATAATTAAAGCACATCAAGTAAGCGAAACCTGCTTATGTGGAACACCAACAAAATGTTTGAAAAAAACTACAGCGGAAAGAAAAGCTGAAAAAGGAAAAAGCATAAGAAAGCATTGTTCAGCTAACTTGGGGGAGGCACCCCTTAAGACAAGCCCCCTAGCGAAATAAAATGTTTTGCATCCTAGAGATTTTCCTGATTAGAGTTGCCCTTGATTCAGAATGGTAAGTCACAGTAGTTGCTGCACTAAGCTGACTCCTGCCTCATCGTCCACCATAGCTTTAAGATCACAGAGAAAAGCGGCTTCAGATTCTCCTTCCTCTGATTCATCCAACCTCCCTTCTGCTATTTTTCCTGCAGTTTAGTAAGGATGTGAAGATCGGCATCTATTTGAGTTATAACAATTCTTGCCAAATTTTTGTTGTTGTTGAAAGTTCTATTGTTCCTTTCTTTCTAAAGGTTCCAGCAGATTGTGGTGAATAGATCATTGCTTTTGAAATTCCTGTAATGTCTTAAAGGTGTTATTTGGATGGGGAAAGTGGCTTCCTGGAGATCAGGAAGACAATTTCTCATGAAGTGTGAAAAGATTGTTTGAGAGAAAACGTTAGGATAAGTCATGATTAATTGCATAAAGTTGGAAAATGTATGGGTAAAATTAGGAATCAGAACATTGGTATGAGGTTGACCTAGATATGAGCTTTTGGGTGCTTAGGAAAGTTATCATGCTCCCCATTCATGTTTAGACCGACTGACGGACTGAGTGTTTATGTATGGTGTAGGAACACGTTGGGATAAATCGCATGAATGGATTTTGTTGGGAAAATCTTTGGGTGGGAAAACAGGGATAAATAGTGTATCTTTGACAAAGGTTTGAACTTATGAGTGATAAGAACGTTAATCACTCTTATTACCACTTAGACCATGTATAACTTAATTGAATAACTTAGTAACAACAATATAACATTTTCATTATGCCAATACTATTATATTTTCTTGTTTTTTATGATGCCTTCCCTATTAATTATTTGAGTACAGATCACGTGCAACATCCACCCCCATTGCAAATTTATAATATAAATCAATAAGTGTTGACACCTCATTTTTATTCACACGATAGATAATGATGGAGTTTGTTCCATATTTTTTCATATATCCTTTTCCATATTTATCCATATTTTTTACATTTTTATCCTATTTAATCAACTCATTTTCATCCAGTTTGGGACTTTTTAGAGAAAAAAAAGTATGCTTTTTAAACTAGAAGTGCATTTTTCCATCAATTTTGCTTTTTATATGTCTTTTTCATAAATTGTCCAGTTGAATTATCTCAAAGAAAATATTATCTTTTTCTCCACAAATATTCAATTGGTTTTTCTAATAAATCTGCGGGATAATCCTAAATTATCTCTCTCTTTCATCATTTTATTCTGAATATGCGATTTCTACAATTTTCTCCAGAACATTCATGAAATGAATGGAAAAAAAATCTAAAAATAGGTTGCATCCTAATCAGGCCATGCGGTGGATCAAAGTAATTTGTAGGTGACATGTGGTGAATTACCTCAATCCACGTGCTAACATGTATGACAAATCGTCGTGATGCCCCGCCTTTTCCATTTTGTTGTCTCCAAAATTTCAAACCTAACCTATACCCCCATATCTACCATATTGTGGGCCCCTTTCAAACATCATTGAGTTTGAGGATCAACTACCCCCCTCTTTACTTTTCCGCATTAATCATGATCAGAGGATCCTTCCTCTAATACAACCTACCTCTGAACGACATAAGGTTGTACAAGCGGCAATCAAACCATGCTTCTCTTATCTATTTAACTGCTTATAATTGTTCATATTTGCTTAATTGCTCACCTGATTTATTTATGTAAGTTTTTTTATCTAAACTCGAGAAAGATTTGATCATTTTCTTAATTTATATCTTCACGTCGTCTTCTAAAGCTTCCTGCGCATCTGTCCTAACAACCCGTGAAGGATCTCAACCGTGGGAGGTCCTGAGGCAACTAGAACCCCAACTCACCTAAGAATTGAGACATTTAGGGATATTGGGAAGGACGTAGACATTTTTAGCCCTAAAGGCCCACAATACTAAAAACATATTTTTGTTGCTTGTGATGTTTTCTTTTAATCAACCCAAAACCATCATCTTTTTCTTGTAAAACGCTTAGAAATGGATCCATGCTGATATACCGGGCAAGATGAAAATATTAATCCATCCCCACTCATAACAAAATTGCCAGATCTAAATTTCTATTTGTGCCTTGTTATCTATCTGACTTGGATGCCAGATGAACTTTCCAATATAGATTCACAACACTCGTTTCTATTTTTCCTTATTTTCCATATCGATGTGGTGGTGTAATGATTGGGAAAATGGATAAGGAATCCACTTAATGGTATATTGCATCAAGATATGAAGTGATCAAGGAGGGAAAATAAAACTATTTTCAATTGCCACAAATATCTCAGGTACATTATTTCTCACCTAAAAAGATTGTTTAAAAAATAAAAGTTACAGCTAATTGCATACTAGTCAAGTTGCAGAAGGTCATGTAATGCCCGAGCCCACTGCCCAAGGTTCTAATAGAGTCTTAGGAAAGACGATTGGCCCCAAAAAACCTTGATTGCACGTTTTGTCCTCACTCACGCACATGTTGAGATCAACTTTTAGATTGATCATCCATCCTAATACTACTCCAAGATGAGCACGCTTCACTTTGGAGTTCTTAGTGATAGGTTCCCTAAAAAGGATGTGCACATTTGTGATATGGATACTCCATTCATTCATTTTAAGATCATTTTATCCAAGGCCTCAAATCTTGTGACGTTACAATGTCCCCCACTTAGACACTTGACATCCTCGTCAAGGTTCAACTCTGTGGCCTCATAATATTTTTCCATTTTAGTGTATACCCAGAATGGCCCATCGACACCCAGGTCCTGATCACGACTACCAACAAAAGGGTGGCTACATCACCATGGACAACCCTTTACAACATGCTTGGGCCGCATGGTTCAAGACTGGCATACCACATGTTCATGTGGGCCCCATCTACTGGAGGGAAACTGCTATGATACCATTTGTAATGACTGGGCCCACTACCCAAGGCTCCAGTAGAGTTTTAGGAATGATGGTTGTCCCCACAGACCACCATTGGCCTTAACTATATGCTTTGTCCTCACTCATGCACAAGTTGGTATCAACTTCCCGACAGATCACCCATCCTAGTACTACTTCAACATGAGCACGCTTAACTTTGGAGTTCATAATGATAGGTTCTCTAAAAAGGAGGTGTGCCTTCTTGATATGGGTAGTCCAATCATTCCTTTTAAGATCATTTTATCTAAGGCCTCAAATCTTAGGAAGTTACGAGTCAACAAATACTGAGTTCGTGGATATAATAACATTTTGGGCATTTTTCTGGGTTCAAGTGTAAAAGAGATGTTTCCATGAAGAGGGACCATACAAAATTAGTTAAGTTGAAGAGAATTAATTTTAAGAGAATGGGTGATCTATAATTTGAGCACAATATTTGAGATAACAAGTCTTTCCATGATTTATCATTCACATATCACGAATAATCATATCCATTTGTGTGTAATTATTGTGACACCTCGTCACGCTAAATGAGATTACTTAAAATACAAAATGCATTCAACTACTAACCAATCATATAGCCAAAAAAGCGGAAGAATTAAAACCAATTTTAACATTATAAACAAGCTCTGAAACATTTACATAAAAGTCCATCTTTTCCATTTTCATATACCATAACAGGTATTTACATCTGTGTACATTGGCCTCGACCGCATCATGTATTCAAAAGATATTCCACATGTACATGCCATATATTTACAACACTAACATACTGCCAAAAACTCGTGTCGATACAAGTATATCATCTACAAAACACATCCCATACTCGGACCTGAGAGTATAGGGATGATACTAGGATGCTACTACTAACATCTACAGCTGACCAATCTTCTGAATCTATTGACCACCAGGTTGCTCCTCTTCCACAGCACGACCTTGACTACGTTGCATGTGACCACCTAAAAAGATGTGATGACCCACGGGTGAGACCCATGTCCCAGCGAGATATATAACTCTCTCCAACCGATATTGATCACAACATATTAATTAATAATAAATAAACTAAGCAATTGGAGTGCTAAATTAGCAATTGAGCAGATTGAACAGTTAAATATACCGAGCAAGTTAAATACGTAATCCTGGCAAATAGTATAATTATTGAGATTTCATAGAATATCATTTTGTAAACATTTTGTATTATAAAGACAAGTCAAGGGCTAATCAACCAATGTGAAACATATTTAACCCTAGAAAATATACCATGGCTTGTACTACATGTTTTATTATATTGCCCTGAGGGATTTGAGGAATACCATCCAAGTCCCAATTGACCACTACTAAATCAAAATTAGTGCCATACAAGATCTAGGAGAACCGGATTGCTAAGATCTTCTCGGCCCTCGGTCAATAAGAGTCTGCCACAGACACATTAGGTCAAGCTACTATCAGCCTAGTCCATCCTTAGTACAGGTCATGGCACTAGTGATAGGAGGTGGGTTTACAAACCCTACCATCCAGTTACAACCACATATATCCTCAATTTCATCTCATATATAAACACCAAGAAACAATAGTAGTCATTCTCAAACTGAGGGCTATGAATGATCGTTGTCATCCTCCCTATACACTTGGGGTCAGGATATCTAGTACCCCGCATGTTCAACAATATGTGCTCCAAGTTTCCCTTAGGAATACTTATTTCACCATCCAGCAAGTTCTGACACTAAAGATGGTTCTATGGCACATGGCACTACATGATTAGGCTTTCACTTGATTAGTTATTGTCAATTAAGTGACTTAAGGCTTCCATCATTCAAATGGACATACAACCCTCAATTTATCTCTATCCAGAGAATAAGTGTTGCTACTTCAGAAGATAGAAAACGTTTGAGGTATAAATCTTAAAAACCACATTTGTCATCATACCATTACAAGGTACCCATTTCTTATCACAAGTTCTAGGGTTTCAACCCTTATTGGAACATGAAGAGGATTTCACCTCAATCAGTGCTCAAACATGCCCAAAGGTCACTAAGACCATCACATCAATCCCTATAAAATCACCATTACCATTCTATGCCTTAAAAAGGCTCAAAAGACCATCCACACATATGTGTCTCATAGATTTTAACATGGCAAGGCACTATGATATTCAATTAGTACTACATTGAGGTTTCAACACAAGAAGAGTGTGATACATTGTCACATTAATCATTTAAGAGGTTTGATTATAACCCATCACCATCATTTAGTTACATTAGGGTTAGGTGTAACAAGCTATATCACACTAGAGTTACACATGCACTTATTATGGTGATTTATCAAATGTAATCATACGATGGTAAAGGTAAGACTACAAGTTCAAGGGTGTTGTACCATCAAATTATCATTATTAGAAACAATGTATTATATAATAAGGTTAATTATAAACCTTTGGATGTTGAAGCATCCAGTCTAAACCATTGAATCAAGTCCATCATTCAAAACCATCATTTGGAGTATAGGTCAAATCCTTGAATCAATTGACTTAAGGAACCATTGGTTTAGGGTTTTAAGTGAACAACAAATGTAACCTTGACCCACAATCAATTGTATCACCCATCCCACCATTGGTTGTGACACATTGTGTCACCACTAGTTGATAGGGTCACCACTACTATCATTTTTCACCATCGAGTGTTAAACTAATGTCACCATTGGTTGATACCATCATTAGGGCACCAAACCATTGATCATTAATGTGGCATCCAACTTATGAAAATAGGATTAACTAATGCGGAAGTGAATTAATAGCAGCGGAATTACTGAAAATCACTAAAAATTTAAAACTTTTTGTAAATAAATCCACAAACTGTAAAACTCTTACATAAAGGACCAAAGTAAGTTATTTACATTCTGATTCATCAGTTCATCTCTGTATCATCTCATCTCGAGAGTCATAACATTGACTACCTAGTTAAACTATACATGAGCAGTATACAAAATCTCGAGGCATCAAGCCAAAAATCTCAGATCTATATCGAACCATCTACTGACTCCTAGGACCTGAGAGTATAGAGACGACACATAGGACTCTCTCTATATACAAGACTTGACAAACAGTGTCTCCACCTGTGGATCACTGTTGTCCTTGCTGTTGTTGCTGCTATGACTGTTGTTGCTGCTCGCCCACTGAAGGGTTTCTTCTTCCTCGGCGTCTACCTAAAAAGTTGAATCCCACGGGGTGAGACAATTGAAAATTGTCCCAATGAGAGATATACCTCTCTGCCAAAAACATTGGTATTGCTGGTAATAGAATAACACTGAGCAGTAGAATTATAAATATTAAACAACAGATAAATCATTGATTGAGCTAAGTAGAGCAGTATTCTTTGTGCAATCATTTCAATTATAACTTGATTAAGTAGCAATTCATTCATTTAATAAGGAATATGAAGAACATGTATATCCTTTATCTTTCTAAGACATAATAAAAAATGTATCATCAAACATTGATTATCGAAATTCAACCCTAAGCAAATATGATACATGGCTAATTACATTTTACAATCATATATATGCCCTTAGGAGATGAGGTATACCTCTCATACTCCAACTGACTATTGCGAAATTGAAATCGGTACCATACATAGGTCATTAGAAGAGCCGGATTTCTATGAACTCATCTTCCTCAGTCAGTGTGAGGAGCAACATGCAGGACATCTTGTGTCTCTGCTATAAATATAGCTTTCCAGTGTATACTGGCAACTTCGCTATTAGAGTTACAGTGGCATGATGTACTCTCTTCACAATCGAGGGATTTCTTGTTATCTCACATCGATTCGGCATTAACATCATCATCGGGAGATTAGTGATACATCATCCCGACATATACATATAATGAAGGATTGAGAGATTTAATGTTTATATCACATCAATTCCTCCATTAGGGCGTAAGGATATTCGCGCCCATTACCCCCACATACTCAAAAGTATGCTCTCCAGGAGTTCCCTTAGGAAAACCTATTTCACCATCACCTAACTGCTGACGATGATGGATCTATGGTCAAGGCTCTACATGATGTCATTTCACTTGATTAATTAAGTACATTACAACATTCTTTTAGCATCATGCATGTTTTCAAGCATAAACCTTTATAACAATAACTATAAAAATGAGTATTATTCTATCAAGTTCATTTCACAGCTTTAACAACATTGGGAACTTAATCCCTTGTCATCTCATCATCATAATTCAAGAATATGGGTGTTCAAACCTTAGATCATAAATATACTTGTTACCACTTTAACAGGTAACATAATGCCAACCAGTCATTTGGCAGTGTAAGCATGATAATTGCAATGTAAGTATTTCACATGGCTCTTACAACCTATCAATCTCTTTTGTTACCTTTCACTAGGTAACATAGCATATCATTTCTTACAAAGCTCATAAAGTTCTTTCAATAAACAAAGCATCATAGCTCATACCTGGCTATGTTCAATATCTCATAAGACCTGCATGATTAGTACAGATGATAACAAATACATCAATTTCATATCAGCATATTGCAAAACAATTATGACATCATTATTCAAGGGTTGCACCACTATGCCCTTGCTAGGGTTAGGGTTTCCCTTTTCAATTCAATTAGGGTTAATCATCCCCTTAGCTCAATTAGGATAAATGACTCATCATTTCATTATCCAACCTTAGAGCTACTTAGTATGAAGTATAACCCAAAATTAGGGTTTACTATTCACATCAAATCACCCTAGATTAGCGTTTACTATTCATATCACATCACCCTAGATTAGGGTTTACTATTCATAACACATCACCCTAGATTAGGGTTTACTATTCACTCCAAGTAGGAGTGAGCATCAAAGTACCTTGAATTAAGGTTTATCATGTCATCATTATTAATTAAGATCATATCATCATCATGTGTTAGGATTTCACCTATTAATGCCCTCAATTAGGGTTATGATTTATCATCCATCATAATTAGGGTTTCATGATCTCACTATTAAGGATCATACCCTATTTAGGCATTCATTCATATTAGAAGTACACTACATGATTATCATTCATGCAGGAAGTCTTCTCTCTCTCATCCTTTATAGGATGATGTTTGTTCAACCTTGATTAGGATAAGTCAACTCAACCTTGAAGAAGAATTGACATCATTGGTTATGTCATTGTCACCATGACCATTAAGGATTAATTATTCAAAGGGTACTAATCACCTCATCCCATTAAGATGTAATTACTAGAATCATCTTTGATTACATCATGTATCAGTCAACTAATCACTTTGTCCTTTAACCACTTTAAGTACCCAAGCAGTTTGGGTTAATTATCCACCAAACGATTTTGGCCTTATAGACTCTAAACGGTCTTGATCAATTCAGACCTCAAACGGTCTTGAGCAACTAAGGAAACCGTTTGCTAAAGTACCACCTTGAAACCGTTTAGTAAAGTAGGTGGTGAAGACTGTTTGCCCAAAGTTGACTTTTGAAACCGCATGAACTCAATCGGTTTGGAAACTGCATGAACCTAAACGGTTTGGGATCATTTGGTCCCAAATGGTCTTGAGACTGTTTGGTACCAAATGGTCTTGAGACCGTTTGGACTCAAACGTTCTTGAGACCGTTTGGTCCAAACATCCTCAAAACTGCATGGACCAAAAATAGTCTCAACAAGTCAAATTGAATTAGGGTTTCCAATGTTGGTTCCTTCAACCATTGAATTCATGTAACCAATCATCAATTGGACCTATCACCATACTTCAATTGAGTTAATTAGGTCAACATTAAACTTATTTTACCATAAATTGACCCTCAATTGATCATCAATTAGGGTTTGGATCAATTGGATTAGGGTTTGAATTGATGAACCTTCAAAATTATACAATGTGAAACTAATTACTTTCAAACTATTGGACCATCATCCAAAATGGACATGACCTGACCCCAAACGGTCTTGAGGTCATTTGGATGACCTCCAAACAGTCTTGAGACCGTTTTCCCATGTCCACATCAAAATCCAAGTCAACCAATTAGGGTTTGGTTCATTGGATTGCTCACTAAATCAGCAATTGATTACTCTTCAACTCAATACCTTTAGATCTCCAAGCACCTCACCATAGTCAACCCTAGACCTCCAAACGGTCTTGGGTGACCCCCAAACGGTCTTGGGATCATTTGGATGACCTCCAAACGGTCTTGAGACCGTTTTCCCATCACATCATCATCAACCATGTCATTCAATTAAAGTTTGGATCCTAGGATTGGTCACCAAATCAGCACTTGATTGTACTTCAACTTAATATCTTTGGACCTTCAATTGCTCAACCATACTTAACCCTAGACCTCCAAATGGTCTTGGGTGATCACCAAATGGTCTTGAGACCGTTTGGGTGATCCCCAAATGGTTTTGAAACCGTTTGGGTCAATCAACCCAAAACATCAACTCATTCCAATGCAAAATCAACACTTAGCCGATTAGGGTTAATACCATATCTTTGGATCTTCCAACACTTAAACCATATCCAACCATAGACCTCCAAATAGTCTTGGGTGACCCCCAAATGGTCTTGATACCATTTGGGTGATCCCCAAACGGTCTTGAAACTGTTTGGGTCAATCAACCCAAGTTTCAAACTCAAACACTTATGAAATCAGCACTCAACCAAGATCTTTTTGTGCCATAGCAAGGCACAAGCTCGTCCAACTCTATTGCAAACACATCCTTCAACTTTTGGTTGAAGGGCTCCTTAATTAATTTATTTCTTTTTGCATTAAATTAAAATTAAAGTCCCATATATGCTTAAATCTTGATTATTTTAATGTCAAGATTCTCTCTCCTCCATGATAACTCAAATGAGGTGCCCCTCTCATTTTATTTGCTCTACTTGATGCCAAAAAACATGAGAGACCCTCTAGAGGTGGTATTTTACATGTTGAACCCTAGTTTTTGGGTAAATTGCACATTACACCAAAACTAGGTTTTAATGCACAAAGATTGCTCTACAAGCTTTATCTTGATGCCCAAGCTTGTGGAAACCATACCACTACATCATATTCATTCTTATGATGTCTCACATCATAGGAACATCTTACCATGTGTAATTTGCAATTTAACCCCTCAACTTGGGTAATTTGCACTTTAGTCCAAAATTAACAAAAGAATGTTTCAACATCATTCAAAAAGGACTGAAATTGAAATATAAGTTCCTCAAAAACCTTAATTACTTTTCAAAAGATAAGAGCAAGAATCTAATCATCTTTATTGAACAAAACACCTAGGGTTAATCATCTTTATTGAACAAAACACCTAGCGTTAGTACATAACCCAGGTCAGGGATGTTACAAATTATCCACCCCTTACAAGGATTTCGTCCCCGAAATCATTAACAAAACATTTTAAGAGAAAAGAGTAGGGTATTTCCTCCTCATTTCTTCCTCTAGTTCCCATGTAGCTTCTTCAATGCCATGATGATTCCAGATGACTTTTACAAGACTAATGTCTTTCTTCTTTAGCTTCTTGATCCTTCTATCGAGAATCAACATAGGTCCTTCGACATAGGATATATCATCGTTCAATTCTATTTCCATAGGCTACATAAAGGCCCACATCCGACCAACAGCAGGATATACAGATATCATCGAACGATCTTCGTGAAACATCGTCAAAATACTGCCAAGGACCTGAGAGTACAGGGATGACTCTAGACTCTACTACAAAACATCCAAAACAGCAGCATGTCCATCGCTTGCCTTCTACTGCTCCTCAAGCTGCTCGTCCGCAACACCACAACCACGACCACGTCTACCTCGACCACCTAAAAAAGGGTGTAAACCAGCGGGGTGAGACAATTGAACAATTGTCCCAGCGGGAAACATAGCTCCCCACCGCAACCATAGAACCTCAGCAAGAGAAACTATAACAGCAATTATAACATGAGCAAATATATCAGAAACAGTTATATATATATATAGCAAGATCATTCTTACCGGCAAGCATACCAGCTGTACTAAAGCGTAAAACCAGATGTCTTTCAAAGGAACATGACTATCAAGATGAGATATATCAACATGTAACAGGATTATTAGAACAGGGTATAATGCCATATAACCTGATTATCAAGATAAGGTAGATTACCACATGACCTGCAAGGTATAACGGAATATTACACAAACAAGGCCTCAACCAATGTTTCGTATTTGATATGACTAGTAAATACTAAACGACTGTATTACATTTTATTATGCCCTGAGGATTTGAACCGTACCATTCAAATCCAACCTTCGATTACAAAACCCAAGACGGTGCCATACAAGGTCAATGGAAGAACCGGACTCCACGACCTCCCACCTCATGGTCAGTACATGAGTACAACACAAGCAGGACCGCAGTCACATGCTGAAGTGGTCTAAGCCACAGGGTTATCTCCATAGGCTACCCATTCTCTAGCCCGCCTTGGTACAGGTCACAACACTAGTAAAATTGAGCCACGGGCCTGATCACCGTGCTCTGAGCCATGAACGCATTCATGCTCCATACATCACATATCCTGAGCCATGGGCCTATTCACCATGCTCTACACACATATCTGAGTCTGCAACCGAAGTTACACTCTTGCCTCCTCATTTTCAGGCTAGGAGCAACCTACACATATTCAACAATATGCGCTTCCAGGTTAACCCGTAGGAAAACCTGTTTCACCATCACCAAGTCCTGACGATGATGGATCTATGGCCAGGGCAAACTACATGATATATTTCACTATGCTTAATTAGTATCTTTTAGATGGATTGCAAGATTCAACCAAGTTGTATAACATGCAAAGATATAACAGAAAGTAAAGAACATTATATTATGATCTATTCATATCAACCTAATCCATCTTAAGGATCCAACATCACATGTTACCACTTGGCCTCTTGCCAACCATCCAGATCCATCTCAAGGATCACCACATACCGCAGGGTCTCAACCCCTCATCATGTACTGTCACTGCCTATTAAGGCTCACATCATCATCATGGGACCAACACATCACATACATAATCTTATAGAGCAATTATCAAAGTAATGTTACTCATTACATATGTCACATAGCCCTTTCATGGATAAGTCATCACCTGCAAGGTTAAGGTATGCAATAATTGTAGATTCAACATAAGGAATATGCTCACTATCATGAAATATCATTCAAGATAATCTACTTATCAATATGACAGTTATTTGGTAATCAAGTATGTTAAGTACATCATTAAAAAACCATACTGATACTTACCCTTATATCGAGATTGTACAAACAATCAGTGTATATAGAGATCATGTTAAGTATACAGAACCAACACTATTATTAACAAGGTCATTACTATTGCCACCAACTATTGTCATCTTTATCATGAAGCAACCTTTAATGTAACTGTCACTTAGCATCATTATTACCAACATTATTATCATTAAACAAACTACTAGAGTAGTTATCATCGTCTTCTTTATCATTAACAATTAAGCATAAGGGTCACATCATGCAATAATTACATGAGGGCTAACATCATATACAATACTATCATTAGCATCCTTATTATTTGCAAGGCAACATATTACATATTGATGATATCACAAACACCACCATCATTTTATTGATTAATGTATAAACATCCACTTCTATCACATAAGGGACCGTCACCAAAGAAACTCATACCCTCACTATAGCCTCACAACCCTCATCTGAAACCTATCACCCAACATGGGTATCGGCCACCACACTAACCCTATCGGCCATCATGGCCCAAGGCATGTCGCCCAACATGGTATCAGCCATCATGGTATCGGCCATCATGGTATCGGCCATCATGGTGTCGTCCATTAGGGCACATAGCCTATCGTCCAACATGGCACTACTTGGCCCTATCGTCCACCACATGGACAAGGAGATAACTCAACACAAGAGCACCCATTCTATCATCCAACATAAGGACATCCATATCGCCCAACACCATCAGACCATATCGCCCAACAAGAGAGAGAGAGAGAGGGAGAGAGAGAGTATCGCCCATCTCCAAGGGTACTCACCATATCGGCCAACAAACCCTAGCTCACCCTATCACCCAACTCAAGGGCAAGGGTATCGGCCAACCTAAAGGACTCATCATATCGTCCAACACCAGCTACCATATCGTCCACCAAGGGGAACACCATGCTGTCCAACTCAAAAACAAAGGTGTTGCTCAACCCAAGGAACCATATCGCCCAACATGGTCACCATGTCGACCAACATCCATACTAGGTCAACCTATCGTCCAACCCAAGAGGAAGGGTGTTGCCCAACACCAAGAACACTAATATCGTTCAACTCAAGGACAAGGGTGTCGCTCAACACACCCACAAGGAAGGGGTATCGCCCAACCCTAGGTCACCTTCAACCTCCAACACAAGGGAGCACAAACCCTAAAAAGCAAGGTATACAAGGAACCCTAAACCCAAGAGAGGGATATCGGCCAATAAGGTATATAAGCAAGGTGCACAAGAAAGGAACTAAGCTAGTCTACTAACATGTAACAAGGTTAAAGCTAGAGGTAAGAGAATTAGGGTTAGAAACTATGCAACCCGCCTTAAGCTCCAAGCTTCAAGGAAAAAGATGCACTTTGAGCTCCAAGGTTTTCGACCACCAAAGCTCCAAAGCACTCCAAGGTCCAAAGCTATCGTCCACCAGGCTGCTCCAGGAAGGTGTATCAGCCACCACTTCAGCTCCAAGGAAGTGTATCGGCCAACACAAGCAAGATGGAGAGGGATATCGTGCACCAAGGGTGGAGGGGAGACCAAAGGACCAAAGGAGACTAAGGCAAGGAGAAGAACTACCTATATAGGAAGAAGGGGAGGAGAAACCAAGGTACAACCATGCTATGTGTCGCCCACCCAAGGGACACATGTCCACCAACTCAAGCCACCTCTCATGCAAGCCATAAGGCACTTGTTCAAGATGTGCACCATGTGTCCATCAACCAAGCCAAGCCATCTGGGTGACACAACAAGAGCTACTGGGCGACACACCAAGCAACTGGGCGACACACCACCTGCCCTGGGCGACACAAGGCTCAAGCAAGCCCAAACAAGGAACTCCAAGGCCCAAACAAGCTCAACTCAGGCCCAAAGGACTCAAACAACAAGCCCAAGCCTTCCTCTCAACCCTAGAGGAAGCAAAGAGGAAAAACATCTCACAAGATGGCAAACTTGCCCACAAAACCCTAAACTTGGGTTATTTGCAAGTAGCCCCTCGAACTCTCAACAAAGCACAACCAAACCCTAATCACCACTAAAGGTGATTAGCAAGCACCAAAGCACCAAGATCAAGCAAAACAAACAGGGTAAACCCTAAACGCAGGTCAGGGTCCTTACATCCTAGTCCATTCTTAGAGGCATCACAGAAAACTATATACCCTTTCCCTTGTTCAGGTAACACTAACACATGTGCACTTGTCAGCCTCTCCTTCAACAACTGGAATGATTGCTGACACTTGTCATTCCAGGCAAAAGGAACATCCTTCCTGGTCAACTTGGTTAAGGGTAAGGCTATAAAATTGAAGTTCTTAATGAACCTCCTGTAATAGCCTGCTAACCCTAAGAAACTGCGAATCTCCGTTGGTGTTTTCGGCTGTTCCCATTGTAGGATAGATTCTACCTTTTTAGGGTCAACATGAATACCTGAAGTAGATATTATCTGTCCAAGAAAAGAAACTTCTGGTAACCAAAACTCACACTTGCTAAACTTAGCATATAACTTATGCTCTCTTAGCAAAGTTAAAGCCTGACGAAGATGCTGCTCATGCTGTTGAGCATCTCTACTGTAGATCAAGATGTCATCTATGAAGACGAGTACACATTGATTGAGAAAAGGTCAAAATATTATATTCATGAGTTCCATAAATGCAGCTGGTGCATTAGTTAGTCCAAACGACATAACTGTGAACTCATAGTGACCATACCTTATCCTAAAGGCAGAATTAGGTATGTAATCCTCCTTAATACATAGTTGATGATATCCCGACCTCAAATCTATCTTTGAGAAGACTGTTGCACCACGCAACTGGTCAAAGAGATCATCAATCCTAGGCAAAGGATACTTATTCTTTATTGTTACTTTATTTAACTGCCTGTAATCAATGCACAATCGCATTGACCCATCCTTCTTTTTAACAAAGAGGACAGGAGCACCCCAGGGTGAAGTGCTTGGTCAGATGAAACCCTTCTCAAGCAACTCTTGCAGTTGTTTCTTGAGTTCTGCCATCTTAGCAGGCGCCATCCTATACGGTGTTTGTGTTATTGGTTGCATGCCCGGAATTAGATTAATCTCAAAATCAATCTCTCGGGGCGGAGGTACACCTAGAAGTTCTTCGGGAAATACATCTTCAAATTCCCTGACTACAGGAACTTCAGTAGGACTAAAACTCTCCATGGTGGTATCTACCACATGGGCCAAGAATGCAAAGCATCCTTGCCTCATCATCTTCTCAGCTACCATAGCTGACACAAGACAGGTTGGAAGAATCTTTCTATCCCCTTGAAAGATCTATGTGTCACTTTCATCATTGAACACAGCTTGCTTGGACTCACAATCCAAGACAACCTTATACCTTTCTAAGGTATCCATCCCAAGGATTATATCGAACCCATGCATCTCAAGTGGTATAAGATCCACTTGAATGCAATGTTCAGAAAAGAAAAGAATGCAGGGAGAACACACCTCCTGCAACACAGCATATCCCATCAAAGGAGTTTCTAACAACAGACTATCTGCTCTATGACTGGTAGTCATGTTGCAGTCAAAAATCACTCTTCAAGTGATAAAGGAATGCGTAGCACCCGGATCAATTAAAACAGATACGATGCATGATGTAGACATATCAGAATAAAATAGTTTCATCTGACCTGTCACAACCCGAGGGTTGATCACTGCATCAAGTGGATTCATTGCATAAAATCTTGTCGTCGCCTGTGGTTGATTCGGTGCTCGATGACTGGGTGTCGATGATCCAGCTTGGGACTCTTGTCCACGTCCTCTAGAGCCACCTGGAAACTATCTCCTTTGGGAACCTTGCTGACTCTGCCTTTGAGGTTGAGTCACGCTTGCCTCTCGGGCTCTGCAATCCTTCATCAGATATCCCATCTTTCCACATATAAAACAACTTCTCATCCCTTGTTGTGGTCTGGGTGGTCCTGTAACTGACACAGATGCTGAGCTACGAGCTCCTTCTGGTGGTAAACTTCGTCCTCTAACCCTATTTGACGTCCACTGCGTCTGGGTACTGAATCTAGGTGGTGGTGTAGGCACGGAAAACCTTGGTTTCTTGAAACCTTTGGATGAGGATCCTTGGAACTGAGGTTACACCTTCTTGTTCTTGGTCTGTCTCTTCTCATTCACAGACCTCTCTATCCTTTTGACAGACTCCACAAAAGTAGCAAATCTTTCCCTGTTCTCCAAAGCAGACACAGAGGTAGTCAACTCAACATTTAATCCTTTTTCAAAATGCTGAATCTGCTCTTCATCTGTGGTTGCCATATGCAGACAGAACCATAAAAGCTCCATGAACTTAGCCTCGTACTCGCTAACGTTCATTGGTCCTTGCCTTAACCTCTCAAACTGAGAGATTTTCTCATCCAGAAAGGTCTTAGGAAAGTATTTGTTGACAAATTCTTGTCGAAATACTTTCCATTCAATCTCCACACCAGGCCTTTTCCCCTCCTCTATGGTACACCAATGACCAACACTCCCTTTAAGAAGGTACACAACATGTCTAACCTTCTCAGCTTCTGGGATGTTAAAGATTCTAAAGTCCTTCTCTAGTTCATTTAGCCACATGTCAGTATCTGCTGGGTCAGCTGTCCCAGCGTATTCCGTGGCTCCAACCCGACGTAGTCATTCAAACATCTTGTCGGCTCCATGTCCTTCAGGGTGGGTAGGTTCCCTAGGTGCAGGTATGGGCATTCTATCAGTCATATGTGTCATGGCAGTCATGAACTGCCCAAACATAGCCTGGAAAGCGAGATTCCCCATGTCATCTGGATTGAACTGGGGTAATTCAGGCACATGTTCCTCCCTTCCTTGGTCTCTTGCACCTTCTCTGTGTGCAGCGACACTACTTTCTCCAACATGTTCATCATGTGATCTAGACATCTTTAGTTTTCTCTTCTCCTCCTATATGAGCAGAAGACACTATCAGATAGACTAGAAGACACTAGAACAGACTCAACAACCCTAGTCCTATGTCTCTATAGACTCAGTGAACCTAGATCTCTGATACCACTTAATTGTGGCATCCAACTTATGAAAATAGGATTAACTAATGCGGAAGCAAATTAATAGCAGCGGAATTACTGAAAATCACTAAAAATTTAAAACTTTTTGTAAAGAAATCCACAAAATGTAAAACTCTTACATAAAGGACCAAAGTAAGTTATTTACATTCTGATTCATCAGTACATCTCTGTATCATCTCATCTCGAGAGTCATAACATTGACTGCCCAGTTAAACTATACATGAGCAGTATACAAAATCTCGAGGCATCAAGCCAAAAATCTCAGATCTATATCGAACCATCTACTGACTCCTAGGACTTGAGAGTACAGAGACGACACATAGGACTCTCTCTATATACAAGACTTGACAAACAATGTCTCCACCTGTGGATCACTGCTGTCCTTGTTGTTGCTATGACTGTTGTTGCTGCTCGCCCACTGAAGGGTTTCTTCTTCCTCGGCATCTACCTAAAAAGTTGAATCCCACGGGGGTGAGACAATTGAAAATTGTCCCAGCGAGCGATATAACTCTCTGCCAGACACATTGTTATTGCTGGTAATAGAATAACACTGAGCAGTAGAATTATAAATATTCGACAGTAGATAAATCATTAATTGAGCTAAGTAGAGCAGTATTCTATGTGCAATCATTTCAATTATAACTTGATTAAGTAGCAAGTCATTCATTTAATAAGGAATATGAAGAACATATATATCCTTTATCTTTCGAAGACATAATAAACAATGTATCATCAAACATTGATTCTCGTAATTCAACCCTAAGCAAATATGCTACACGGCTGATTACATTTTACAATCATATTTATGCCCTGAGGAGATGAGGTATACCGCTCATACTCCAACCGATCATTGCGAAATCAAAATCGGTACCATACATAGGTCATTAGAAGAGCCGGATTTCTATGACCTCATCTTCCTCAGTCAGTGTGAGCAGCAATGATGCGAGGATTTTGAGTCACATTTATAGACTTGTTTTACTTGCGTTTTATGTGTTTATTGGTCACTTTGGTGGTGAATAAATCATAATTCACTTACTATAGTCTATAATCTCTTTCAGTATCAAATCTCTCATATTTTATCTTTTTTATTATAAACGATTATAAAAATGGGTTTTATCTCAACTGATTTGGCTTTGTCTTGCAATTTCAGGAAAAATGAATATATACAGTTGTCGATACCATCGACATCCGTCGATAGTATCGACACAGTCACAGACAGAAAACCGCAAGGAGCCAAGCAATGCCGATACCATCGACTGGGAAGTCAATGGTAGCGAGTTACCTTTAGGTTTCCAGCGATCAGCCGGTCGATACTATCGACACGAAGGTCGATACTATCGACGTTCTACAACTTCAGTGTCAGAAAGGCGATAAAACTGATGCTTAAGGGTGTCGATACCATCGACCCACATCGATGGTATCGAGTCTGCATCAGGCGGGATGACAGAAAAGAAGGAAGGCTTGCCGATATCATGAGGGGTCGATACCATCAACCTGCGTCGATGGTATCGACGCCGTCAGATTAGTGTTTGTTTCAGATCGGCCCGAATTCAACGATGGTGATATTTCGGTGACCTAACTTGGTGTTTATACCTAATGACGGTGGCCAGGAGCCAGAGAGGACATCATTAGCCACTGCACACATCACGAGGAGAGTTGGAGAGGAGAACGGAGCCCAGAAGCATGCCCCAACCATTCTGAGAGCTGAAGAAGATGTTTTCCACCGCCGAAAGGCTGTAGATCACGCACTCTATGTCGAGGAACGCTTGGATCTTCTCTGTTCAGGGGTTTACATCACTTCATCCATGTTTTTCTCCATGTTTCCCCTTTCTTTCACCATGTCTTACTTTGAGATGAACATGCAGGGCTAATCCCCTTTGTCTTTAGGACCGGGAGTAGCCCAGGTAATCATTGTATGACATTTTTATCATAGTAATTCATAATTTGTCTCTTAAATCCATGGTATGATTTCGTTTTCTCCATTATATCATTATGCTTGATCACCCTAATGATAATCTAATGCCTTTAATTGCTTTGAAAGAAGAATTAACGGTTGAAAAGAGACGAAATTCACATTAACTCATAAATTCCTTGAACAAGGTGATGTACGGTTAATGATGGAAACCCAGGGGTTGATTTTAATGCACCTAATTTAGGGTATAGGTTACTACGACGGTGGAACCAACCTAGATTTAGGTAGTGAATTGTATCATGACAGTGAACAATTCTGACTATAGGCCACTACCCGGATTGAGAGATGAATTTGTTTAGCTATATAGAAATTCATACAACGAGAACCCGCGGTGAAACCGCAATCCTAAAGATTCTCATCTAAATTAATTAAACTCAACATTTAATCAATTTCTTTGCTTTCTTTTATTTTGATTTTCTTTTTAATCAACTCTTAAAACCTTTTTAACCAGTCTAGCTGATTGTGAATAGTTAGTAGTAGTCTACCGATAGTTCAGTGTCCCTGAGTTCAACTCGGGCCTCACAAAGGCCTATATTACATTGACGCGTGCACTTGCGTTATACGCACAGTAAATTTGCGTCAAGTTTTTGGCGCCGTTGCCGGGGACACGACAACTGTCGACACTACGAGTGCTGCAAGCAGCCACTCTAGACCACTTTTTATTTTATTATTAATTTTGAAATTCATTGCTTATTTTTCATATTTAGCAATCGTCTAGCACTGTACTGAGTCAGATTTATTACCTTGCAGGTACTAGTGCATGGTGAGGACGCGTAGCACAGACTACACACTGCCATCACTAGAGGTTCCATTATTGGGATCAGATGACGAGGAGAACAACATTCAAGACCAACCTGAAGATATAGATTCAGACTCTGAACCAGAAGCTATGGCTGAGGAACAGACAATCTGGGAGAAGATTAAGGCATATTCTGCTTCTGCATCAAAAGGGCCAATCAAGAGGCATGCTATCAACATTCCCAATTATAAAATTGACCCTGGCCTAATCAATTTAGTCAAATCCAATGCATTTCACGGGCTCAAAAATGAAGACCTGGTGACTCATATAAGTCAATTCGTGGAGAACTGTTATATGATCAAGATAGACAGGTTCCCACAAGAGACACTCTATTTAAAATTATTTTCGAGCTCTCTAGCGGGAAATGCTCGAGAATGGCTGCATAACTTGGACGATGAGTATGTGGAATCATGGGATCATATGGTCGAATTGTTTTTTGAGAGATTCTTTCCGCCTGAGAAGACTAATGATCTTGTACGAAAGATCCACAATTTCAGTCAAAAAGCAGGTGAAAATATTCTGAGACTTGGGAGTGCTTTCAAATAATGCTGAGGAGGTGCCCTCATCATGGGCTGGACAAGGAGAAACAGGTCAAGATTTTCTATTTTGCTCTTTCTGAGCATGACCGAAGCAACCTGGATTCAGCAGGTTCGGGGTTCTTCTTAAACAACATAGGCACAAGGTGTTGGGAGATTTTGAAGAACATGGCCAAAAAGCAATCATGGGGCAATAGAGACACGGTAGAACAAGTTTGAGCTGTAGGTGAGTCAAAGGCCATCAAGGAGCTAAATGAGAAGATGGACCTTCTAGCCAAGAAATTGCTAGTAAAAGAAGATGCAGAATCTGATGAGGAAGCACAGGTGAAATTTATGCGCCAGTAACAGGGGTACAAAAACAACGACTATTCTTGGAGGAAAGACAAGAAATTTTCATTGAAGGACCCAAACAATTTCTTGCAGGACCCAAATGCAAAACCACAACCGTCAGTAGAGGATAAGAGCAATGAGTTGCTCAACCAAGTAATCAAGCAGAATCAAGGACTCATGAGCACGTTTGGCCAACAGATTAAGCAACAAGGAGAATTTATGAATCAATTTGGGCAGACCTTACAAAGTCATGGGGCTCAGATGAGGACTATAGAGACATCATTAGCACAGATGGCAGCTGAGATAGAAAATTTGAAAAAGCCAGCGTAGCAAGGTTTTCCTGTAAATACAAACATTCCAAGAGGAAACCAACAAGCTAAGGCAATTCTTCTATGGAGTGGTAAGAAGATTTTAAACCCCAAGGTCGATGAACCGAGCACACCCCAGCCAGAAACCATAGGGGAGGCCACAGAGGAGGTTCTGATTCCAATCACAGAGCCGGTAGAGGATGTGGTAGAGGATGTCACGTCAGAACCCATTGCTGAGGAGGAGACATTGAAGAGGACATCATATGTGCTGCCACATCAGAGGGCACAGACTGTCCCAGTCCCATATCCAAATAGTTTGAAAGCCAAGAAAGTGGACGCTCAGTTCAAGAAGTTCCTAGATAGCTTTAGGAAGCTTTCTGTCAACATTCCACTATTAGAAGTAATAGAGCAGATACCCTCTTATGGCAAGTTTCTGAAAGACATAATCACAAAGAAGAGGAAGATTCCTGATACTGAGGTCATGGTTCTTAAGGAGCAGGTGAGTGCTTTCATTATGGGAACACTTCCACCTAAAAGACAGGATCCGGGCTGCTTCAATATTTCATGTTACATCGGTAAAGTGAAATTCGGCGAAGCATTGTGTGATTCCGGGGCAAGTATAAATTTGATGCCTCTCTCTACTTTCAATAAGCTGGGACTGAAAGAATCAAGACATAGAAATATGATGATTTAGTTGGTGGACAATTCTTTGGTCAAGTCGTATGGTATTTGCGAGGATGTTTTGGTTAAAGTCGATCGGTTTGTATTTCCAACAGATTTTATGGTAATGGAAATGCAAGATGAACAAGGAAATGAGCTACTCCTTGGAAGACCCTTTCAAGCTATTGTAGATATGATACTCGAGATGGGAAGAGGCCGTTTGACATTGGGAATCACTGATGACCGATTTGAAATGGTTATGCCCCCAAGCACAACACAATCAAATGCAAAGGAGCAGTGCCGCATGGTGAAACAGTTTGATCAGAATATTTCTCTGTGTCTAGGGAAGCTGTTTCTAGATATGGCTCATGTAATGACCAAGGTAGAGAAGGGGACACTGGATGTAGACATTATGGAACAGACCAAAGCTGTTTCTCTTTGTAGGGTTGTGGGTTTTCCGAATGATGAAGAGGAGGAAATCCCTCTTTCTACTAAAGATGATGCCATAGCAAGTTTTATCCTCAATGCATATCCAGACCTACCTCTTGAAGATTTCCTTGTCAATATAATGCATGACTAGATGAGAAGCAAGTCGTTACAAGAATGTGTCAAGATGCTTCAGGTGTTGCCGTGTTATTATGCTAAGTATTATGAAGATCTTGGGAAACTCCCACCACCACTTCAGTCATCTTTGATCAGTCCACCAAAGTTAGAATTGAAGCCACTACCGCCTCATTTGAAATATGCATTCCTAGCCGATGGTGAAAAACTACCGGTGATTATCTCGGCATATCTGAGTGCCGAGGAAGAGGATCAGTTGATGATCGTGCTGAAGAACCAACGTGGCGCATTCGGGTGGTCAGTCGCGGATATCAAGGGGATCTCCCCTACACTTTTCCAGCACAAGATCCGGCTCGAGGAAGGAGCCAAACCTGTAATCCAGCCACAGTGCAGACTCAATCCAAGCATGATGGAGGTTGTAAAGAAGGAGGTGATCAAGCTCCTTTTTGCAGGCATCATTTACGCTATCTCCGATTCGACATGGGTAAGCCCCACATAGGTAGTACCTAAAAAGGGGGGAATTACTGTCACTCACAATATGTTAAATGAGACAGTCACAACCCGTTTGGTAACAGGGTGGCGTGTGTGCATTGATTACCATAGATTGAACTCTGCTACATTAAAGGATCATTTTCCTCTTCCGTTCATAGATCAGATTTTAGAGCGATTAGTAGGTCGATCTCACTTTTGTTTTCTAGACGGTTACTCTGGCTATAATCAGATTTCCATTGATCATAAGGACCAAGAGAAGTCCACCTTCACTTGTCCTTATGGAACATTTGCATATCACCATATGCCCTTTGGTTTATGCAACACACCAGCAATCTTTCAGCATTGCATGCTTGCCATCTTCTCTGATATGTTTGAGCGCTGTTTAGAGGTCTTCATGGATGATTTTTCCGTCTATGGTGTGCCTTTTGATGAATGTTTGTATAATTTGGATAAAGTTTTACAACGATGTGAAGACACACATTTAGTTCTCAACTGGGAAAAATGTCATATGATGGTTAGTGAAGGGATTGTGCTTGGATATAAAGTGTCTAGCAAGGGGTTGGAGGTAGATCCGGTTAAGATTGAGGTTATTTCCAAATTACCCCCACCAAATTTGGTTAAATGGGTAAGGATTTTTCTCGATCACATAGGATTTTATCGCCGCTTTATCAAAGATTTCTCAAAAATCACTAAACCATTATCTGAATTGCTAGAGAAGGATGCGGTGTTTGATTTTAATGAAAAGTGTTTGCATTATTTTAATGTGCTCAAAGAGAAGTTGATTTCTGCACCGGTTGTGCAAATGCCAGATTGGACAAAGCCTTTTGAATTAATGTGTGATGCTTCAGATTTTGCAGTGGGGGCTGTTCTTGGGCAACGTTTTGAAAACAAACCCGCTGTGATTTTCTATGCATCCAAGACTTTAAATGAAGCACAACTTAATTACACTACAACTGAAAAGGAACTTCTCGTCGTCGTTTTTGCATTTGAAAAATTTCAGTAATATCTTGTAGGGTCAAAAGTTGTGGTATGGACGGACCACGCCGCCATAAAATATTTGATGGAAAAGAAAGATGCCAAACCTAGATTGATTAGGTGGATCTTATTACTACAAGAATTTGACATTGAAATTAAAGATAAGGCAGGAATAGAGAATGTGGTTGCGGACCACTTGTCTAGGTTAGAACGGGTAGATGAGAAGGACATTAATATACCCATTACCGAGACATTCCCTGATGAGAAAATCATTTCTTTAAAATCCAAGGATCCATGGTTTTCATATATTGTTAATTATCTGGCATGTAAAATAATCCCAGATGATTGGACATATCAAGAGAAAAAGAAAAATTTCCATTCTTTGAGATATTATTTCTGGGATGACCCCATTTTGTTGAAGCAATGCAGGGATGGCGTTTTGCGCAAGTGCGTACTGGAGATAGAATATGACAGTGTACTTCGTCATTGTCATACTCTATCAACTGATGGCCATCATGCAAGTTCCAGAACGGCGGCCAAAGTTCTTGAGAGCGGCCTTTATTGACCTACACTTTTCTGGGACGCCTACGATTATGTGCGAAAATGCGAATCCTGTGAAAGGGCAGGTAATATCTCAAAGTGGCAGGAGATGCCCCTCAACATGTTTCAAGAAGTTGAGGTGTTTGATCTGTGGGGTATTGATTTTATGGGACCCTTTGTGTCCTCGAACTCTAATTTGTATATTTTATTGGCGGTTGATTATGTATCGAAGTGGGTAGAGGCAATACCCACAAGGACTAATGATGCTGTTGTAGGTGCAGGTTTGTAAAAGAATACATTTTCTGCAGATTTGGTGTACCAAGGATGATTATCAGCGACAGAGGTACCCATTTCAAAAATCAAAAGTTTGCTGCGTTGTTGAGAAATTATGGGGTAAAGAACAATATTGGTACCCCGTACCACCCACAGACACAAGGGTAGGTCGAAGTGTCTAATAGAGAAATTAAGAAAATCTTGAGGCGCACAGTGGCTTCGACAAGAAAGAACTGGAGTACTTTGCTACCGGATGCTTTATGGGCGTATAGGACGGCATTTAAGACACCTATAGGCACTATGCCTTTTAGGCTGGCTTATGGACAGGCCTGCCATTTGCCGGTAGAGTTGGAGCACAAGGCGCACTGGGCGCTACAGAAGCTGAACTTGACTTATGATGAGGCAGGGAAGGAGCGCATGCTAGAGCTCAATGAGCTAGATAATCTGAGGATGAACGCCTATGAAAGCTCGAGGATTTACAAGGAGAGAACAAAGCTTATTCACGATCGACACATTCAACTATGTGTCTTCAAGAAGGGAGATCGTGTGCTATTGTTCAACTCGAGGTTGAAGCTGCATCCCGGGAAATTGAAATCCCAGTGGAGTGGACCTTTCATTGTGGAGGAGGTACGACCACATGGTGCCATCATGGTGCGTGATGAAGAGACGACATTTCTGGTCAATGGACAGAGGTTGAAGCTGTACTTTGGCAAGGATTACACGAGGAAAGTGCATGAGGTCAAACTCATAGCACTTAAGGATGCATGATAAGCTTGATTTTGTCTAGCCTAAGACGTTAAATAAGGGCGCTTGTTGGGAGGCAACCCAACCATTGGTAGTTTCATCCATTTTCTTTCGCATTTACAAGTTAGTTGGGTTTAATTTTGTTTTTAGTGTAAAAATGATACCTTGATTGTTTGTTCAGTGTGCATGTCTGAGGTAGAGTCGATACCATCGACCATTGTGTCGATGGTAGTGACATGGGTACAGGTAGGCGACTGTAGAAAATTTTATGAGTTGATACCATCGACGGCCTCGTCGATGGTATCGACATACCATCACTGTCGCTGAAGAAACAACCAGATCGGGGTCGATAGTATCGACGCAGATGTCGATACTCACGAGATCCCTAAAGATTTACAGACGATTTTGTCTCAGTGAAGTCGATACCATCGACGACCTTGTCAATGGTATCGACCCGGATACAGGCAGAAAGCGGCGTCCGGGCCTCGCGAGGGAAAATTGATCCATGCAGAGTCGATACCATCGGCACCCTGTCGATGGTATCAATGCGACACGTCACCGATCCGCGAGAAGAAATCAACGACGACAGCTAAATCAAGGAAGTCGATCTGTGGGATGGGTCGATACCATCGACCCGCGTCGATGGTATCGATGCGTCATCGATCCGGGTCCCCACATCAGGCTATCGAAAACCGTCAATACTAGCGAAGACCTGGATTGTGCTACAGTATCGACACCCCATCGATGGTATCGACGGTGCAACAGCAGTGCCAGATTCAGTTATAAAAGGGAGGGTTATTTCTCCGATCTCTTCACACCTTTGGAGTTTCTTCCTTCCTCTTGTGCATTGATCGTTGTTGTGAGATCGGAGGCCTGCCACGAGCGTCCCAGGATCATGATCTCTTCACTGAGCCCTGCTCCGAGCGGAGATCATGTTCTCCGACCTTCACCAAGCTCTATCTCCTATTCCCTTTCTCTTTGAGACGATGGTGCATACGGTGGGAGCTTCTTCTTCAAGGGCGGTCCCGATGGTTGATCCCGACCTTTGTTCCTCCACCACCCAGATCGATTCCTCGTCCGAGGATTGTTCATCCTTCTGCGGAGGTCCGGAAGGTATACGAGGAGTTGCTGAAAAGAAAGATCGAGCCAACCTGCTACGTCGATCGGACCATGATCCGTGACCTGGGGTTCAGTGCCAATCTCGCCTACTTATTGCAAGGGAAAGCAAGGAACACGGGTAGGAGGCCCGACGAGATGGAGTTCCACGCTGATGGCCAACCATTTTTCGGTGAGTGGCCGACATACAAAGAGCTTGTGGCGGAGTTCATGGCGTCGCTGGATATATGCATCGTGCCAAATGACATGATCACCACTGATCGAGAATGGATACATGGTCGTGTTTCTTTCCGGATCTACAACAATAATTACACTCTCACCCTCAAGCAATTCAATTCCATTTACAACTAGAATCATGGGAGAGACTAGTACCAAAGACCGGATAATCAGACAGATTACGGCGACATCTTCGCCAAGCTGGTGACCACGCCTCCAGGCAAGTCTGTCAGCTACCACAATGCTGCCATCTCCGACTTTGAGCATTCTTTTGTGTGGATTCTGCACCGCATGCTGTGCACGATGCTCTTTGCTTGTGGCGATCTTCCTCTTAGTAAATTCCAAGGGACATATTTGTTCTTTTTGTATAAACTACTGAAGTGCGAGGAGTGCAACTGGGGGCGTTCTTCTTGACGCGTGTGTTGGATGTGAAGAGGAGTACATGAAAAGCTCCTATCCACTTTGGAGGGCTCATCACACCGTTGGATCTCTACCTTAGGTTGGACTTTTCCCAACTTGCTCCACTTTCCAACAAGAACAAGGTCAACCTGCATCATCTACACCGCTCCAACCCCCTCATGCTCCGTGATGGATTGGATTATGCACATTGCCATGTCAATCATGAATATCAAGAATGTGCACTTCCAGACCCCGTCTTCAACATCGAGGGAGCTCAGCACTTCAGGTGGCCCATCATCACCATCAACGACTCCGATGAAGAGGAAGACAGGGACGATGACAACAATGATGATGACGACGAGCATGAAGAGGAAGAGGAGGCTTTCACTCCTCTTCAGGCACGAGTGGCACCCTAAAAGCGTCCCCACTTCCACCTAGGTGAATCATCCTCTTCACAGCCTCCGCTACCTTAGCCCTCTCAACAAGGCGAGGATGCCTATTCGATGCAGGGGATGTACTCAATGCTGCAGGAGATTCACCAGACTCAGCAACAACATACTGCTTCTTCTGCTGGTATTCAGGATACCACGAACCGGCTTTTCGTGAACCAGTAGGCCATCTATGAGAATGAGCGCCTCCTCCTCGCCAACCAACATAATATCCATGACAGGTTGCATAGGATGGAGATGCAACAACAACCCTTCTACGACAACTACTGGAGCCAGAACTATTTTGGGGGGTATCCTCAACCTCCGTCGATGCCCCAGTATGATCTGAGTTTTCAGAGCCAGTACCCTTCATGGGACCCCACAGCCCCGTAGTACCCGCCACCACCTGACCAATGATCGGTATCACTGTTCCACCTTTTAAGGTTGTTTTTGACTATGAGGTCATAGTTGAATTCAAGCTTTGGGGGGGGAGTTGGAACAACTTCTATCCTTTATTTTTCTTAGTTTTTATCATTTATTGCTTTGTCTCTTAATTTAGAAATTTTCTTAGTTCTTAGTTTTTTTTTAGGATCCACACTCTATCTAGTGTAATTGTGGATGTCTAATGTAATGTGTCATCTTTGTGTTTGTATATGGGAATCAGGGGTAAATTTGAAAATAATTAGTGATTTTGCAAGCTTGTGTTGTTCAACCTTGGGCACATGACTTAAGAAAATAATCGGGTTTTTCAACTTTAAAACAGGAAACCACAACTATACATTCCTATGATTCATGAAAAGTGGACGAAATTGGTTGTTTGAGCCTAAACTAACCAAATGATAATGAGACCTTAATTTGAAATAAGAGAGAGAAACATCTTAATTATTACACAGGTCAGTAAGGAGGGATATATAATATTTTCCAATGGTTCACTCAATTAATCTTGTGATCTATCCACCCCATTGTTTTCAGACTCCACCATAAGAACTGGAAGCACATTATAGTTTTCATCTTTTGATTGCATAGCATTTAGGTAGGATTGCATTTTAGTAGATTGTGCATAAAAAAATGGAAAATGAAAAAATTTGTAGATGAATCATGCATGCACACATTCTTGAGTGCATGCCATCATAGTTGCATAACTGATCTCATGTAGTTGCATTTTAACATATTTTTGAGCATATAGGACAGTATGTGCCTTATTTCTTCTGAAAAATAAGAGAAGCGGGTAATTCATTGTATACTCTCTAAAATATAGTGTAAGGCCTCAAGGATTACGATTATGTGAAAGTAAGCCCGAGAAAGAAAAAAAATAAGAAAAAAAGGAATTCTGGATAAAAATATTGTACATTTTGCAATTTGAGAGAAAAAGGGCTTGAAAAAAAAAGTTGATTTTAGAGGGAGAAAAGAGATTGTTTCACTCGTGTAATAGGAAGAATAATCACATAATGTAGTTTTTAGACATTCTATCTCACATAATATGGAATTGTAGGAACATGCATCATTTCACCCAAAATGTAGGCATTAGGGCATTTTCGTTTGCATTTGCATCATTTAGGTCATTTTGGATATTTATGCATGTTAAAACTGTATTGTTCTTCCATTTCTTCCACAACCACCTATTCCATCAACCCGTTGCTTGAATTGGTAGGCCACCGTGATCATCTCCTCACTCATTAATACCAGGTGAGCTGCTTCCATTTAGATGGTAGTTCAGACGAGCAACGTAGATAGTAGATCACAAGATGCACCGAGTCTGGACCGGAGGATTTTATTATGTCAACTACCTTATGTGATAGTGTTCATCAACTTTGGGGTAGACATTTCTTATGGATGATCATTGTCGCCTTGCGGGTAATTATCATTCTGTGGTTACTAAGGGCCGGAATGTGAATGTCTGGCGGGAATCTTATGGCGAGGTATGTTGTGATAATCTGTTCTTTAGGTGACTTTCACAATTCTATTTTAAAGTTTTGTTGCTCGAGGACGAGCAAGGTTTAAGCTTAGGGGAGTTTGATGTGAGGATTTTGAGTCGCATTTTAGACTTGTTTTACTTGCGTTTTATGTGTTTATTGGTCACTTTGGTGGTGAATAATACACAATTCACTTACTCTAGTCTATAATCTCTTTCAGTATCAAATCTCTCATATTTTATCTTTTTTATTATAAACGATTATAAAAATGGGTTTTATCTCAGTTGATTTGGCTTTGTCTTGCAATTTCAAGAAAAACGAATATATACAGCTGTCGATACCATCGACATCCGTCGATTGTATCGACACAGTCACAGACAGACAACCACAAGGAGCCAAGCAGTGTCGATACCATCGACTGGGAAGTCGATGGTAGCGAGTTACCTTCAGGTTGCCAACGATCAGCTGATCGATACTATCGACGTTCTACATCTTCAGTGTCAGAAAGGTGATAAAACTGATGCTTAAGGGTGTCGATACCATCGACCCGCATTGATGGTGTCGAGTCTGCATCAGGAGGGATGACAGAAAAGAAGGAAGGCTTACCGATATCAGGAGGGGTCGATACCATCGACCCGCGTCAATGGTATGGATGCGTCATCGATCCGGGTCCCCACATCAGGCTATCGAAAATCGTCAATACTAGCGAAGACCTGGATTGTGCTACAGGTGTCGATACCATCGACACCCCGTCGATGGTATCGACGGTGCAACAACAGTGCCAGATTCAGTTATAAAAGGGAGGGTTATTTCTCCGATCTCTTCACACCTTTGGAGTTTCTTCCTTCCTCTTGTGCATTGATCGTTGCTGTGCGACTGGAGGCCTGCCACGAGTGTCCAAGGATCGTGATCTCTTCACCGAGCCCTGCTCCGAGCTGAGATCATCTTCTCCGACATTCACCGAGCTCTATCTCCTATTCCCTTTGTCTTTGAGATGATGGTGCATACGGCGGGAGCTTCTTCTTAAAGGGTGGTCCCGATGGAGATCCCGACCTTCGTTCCTCCACCACCCGGATCGATCCTTGTCCGAGGATTGTTCATCCTTCTGCGGAGGTCCGGAAGGTATACGAGGAGTTGCTGAAAAGAAAGATCGAGCCAACCCGCTACGTCGATCGGACCATGATCCGTGACCTGGGGTTCAATGCCAATCTCGCCTACGTCCTGCAGGGGCAAGCAAGGAACATGGGTAGGAGGCCCGACGAGATGGAGTTCCACGCTGATGGCCAACCATTTTTCGGTGAGTGGCCGACATACAAAGAGCTCGTGGCGGAGTTCATGGCGTCGCTGGATATATGCATCGTGCCAAATGACATGATCACCACTGATCGAGAATGGATACATGGTCGTGTTTCTTTCCGGATCTACAACAATAATTACACTCTCACCCTCAAGCAATTCAATTCCATTTACAACTAGAATCATGGGAGAGACTAGTACCAAAGGCCGGATAATCAGACAGATTACGGTGACATCTTCGCCAAGCTGGTGACCACGCCTCCATGCAAGTCTGTCAGCTACCACAATGCCTCCATCTCCGACTTCGAGCATTCTTTTGTGCGGATTCTGCACCGCATGCTGTGCACGATGCTCTTTGCTTGTGGCGATCTTCCTCTTAGTAAATTCCAAGGGACATATTTGTTCTTTTTGTATAAACTACTGAAGTGCGAGGAGTGCAACTGGGGGGCGTTCTTCTTGACGCGTGTGTTGGATGTGAAGAGGAGTACATGAAAAGCTCCTATCCACTTTGGAGGGCTCATCACACCGTTGGATCTCTACCTTAGGTTGGACTTTTCCCAACTTGCTCTGCTTTCCAACAGGAACAAGGTCAACCTGCATCATCTACACCGCTCCAACCCCCTCATGCTCCGTGATGGATTGGATTATGCACATTGCCATGTCAATCACGAATATCAAGAATGTGCACTTCCAGACCCCGTCTTCAACATCGAGGGATCTCAGCACTTCAGGTGGCCCATCATCACCATCAACGACTCCGATGAAGAGGAAGGCAGGGACGATGACAACAATGATGATGACGACGAGCATGAAGAGGAAGAGGAGGCTTTCACTCCTCTTCGGGCACAAGTGGCACCCCGAAAGCGTCCCCGCTTCCACCTAGGTGAATCATCCTCTTCACATCCTCCGCTACCTCAGCCCTCTCAACAAGGCGAGGATGCCTATTCGATGCAGGGGATGTACTCAATGCTGCAGGAGATTCAGCAGACTCAGCAGCAACATACTGCTTCTTCTGCCGGTATTCAGGATACCACGAACTGGCTTTTCGTGAACCAGTAGGCCATCTATGAGAATGAGCGCCTCCTCCTCGCCAACCAACATAATATCCATGACAGGTTGCATAGGATGGAGATGCAACAACAACCCTTCTACGACAACTACTGGAGCCAGAACTATTTTGGGGGGTATCCTCAACCTCCGTCGATGCCCCAGTATGATCTGAGTTTCCAGGGCCAGTACCCTTCATGGGACCCCACAGCCCCGTAGTACCCGCCACCACCTGACCAATGATTGGTATCACTGTTCCACCTTTTAAGGTTGTTTTTGACTATGAGGTCATAGTCGAATTCAAGCTTTGGGGGGGGGAGTTGGAACAACTTCTATCCTTTATTTTTCTTAGTTTTTATCATTTATTGCTTTGTCTCTTAATTTAGAAATTTTCTTAGTTCTTAGTTTTTTTTTTAGGATCCACACTCTATCTAGTGTAATTGTGGATGTCTAATGTAATGTGTCATCTTTGTGTTTGTACATGGGAATCAGGGGTAAATTTGAAAATAATTAGTGATTTTGCAAGCTTGTGTTGTTCAACCTTGGGCACATGACTTAAGAAAATAATCGGGTTTTTCAACTTTAAAACAGGAAACCACAACTGTACATCCCTATGATTCACGAAAAGTGGACGGAATTGGTTGTTTGAGCCTAAACTAACCAAATGATAATGAGACCTTAATTTGAAATAAGAGAGAGAAACATCTTAATTATTACACAGGTCAGTAAGGAGGGATATATAATATTTTCCAATGATTCACTCAATTAATCTTGTGATCTATCAACCCCATTGTTTTCAGACTCCACCATAAGAACTGGAAGCACATTACGGTTTTCATCTTTTGATTGCATAGCATTTAGGTAGGATTGCATTTTAGTAGATTGTGCATAAAAAAATGGAAAATGAAAAAATTTGTAGATGAATCATGCATGCACACATTCTTGAGTGCATGTCATCATAGTTGCATAACTGATCTCATGTAGTTGCATTTTAACATATTTTTGAGCATATAGGACACTATGTGCCTTATTTCTTCTGAAAAATAAGAGAAGCGGGTAATTCATTGTATACTCTCTGAAATACAGTGTAAGGCCTCAAGGATTACAATTATGTGAAAGTAAGCCCGAGAAAGAAAAAAAAAGAAGAAAAAAAGGAATTCTGGATAAAAATATTGTACATTTTGCAATTTGAGAGAAAAAGGGCTTGAAAAAAAGCTGATTTTAGAGGGAGAAAAGAGCTTGTTTCACCCGTGTAATAGGAAGAATAAGCACATAATGTAGTTTTTAGACATTCTATCTCACATAAGATGGAATTGTAGGAACATGCATCATTACACCCAAAATGTAGGCATTAGGGCATTTTTGTTTGCATTTGCATCATTTAGGTCATTTTGGATATTTATGCATGTTAAAACTGTATTGTTCTTACATTTCTTCCACAACCACCTATTCCATCAACCCGTTGCTCGAATTGGTAGGCCACCATGATCACCTCCTCACTCATTAATACCAGGAGAGCTGCTTCCATTTAGATGGTAGTTCGGACGAGCAACGTAGATAGTAGATCACAAGATGCACCGAGTCTGGACCGGAGGATTTTATTATGTCAACTACCTTATGTGATAGTGTTCATTAACTTTGGGGTAGACATCTCTTATGGATGATCATTGTCGCCTTGCGGGTAATTATCATTCTGTGGTTACTAAGGGCCGGAATGTGAATGTCTGGCGGGAATCTTATGGCGAGGTATGTTGTGATAATCTGTTCTTTAGTTGACTTTCACAATTCTATTTTAAAGTTTTGTTGCTCGAGGACGAGCAAGGTTTAAGCTTAGGGGAGTTTGATGTGAGGATTTTGAGTCGCATTTTTAGACTTGTTTTACTTGCGTTTTATGTGTTTATTGGTCACTTTGGTGGTGAATAATACATAATTCACTTACTCTAGTCTATAATCTCTTTCAGTATCAAATCTCTCATATTTTATCTTTTTTATTATAAACGATTATAAAAATGGGTTTTATCTCAGTTGATTTGGCTTTGTCTTGCAATTTCAAGAAAAACGAATATATACAGCTGTCGATACCATCGACATCCGTCGATTGTATCGACACAGTCACAGACAGACAACCACAAGGAGCCAAGCAGTGTCGATACCATCGACTGGGAAGTCGATGGTAGCGAGTTACCTTCAGGTTGCCAACGATCAGCTGATCGATACTATCGACGTACTACATCTTCAGTGTCGGAAAGGTGATAAAACTGATGCTTAAGGGTGTCGATACCATTGACCCACATTGATGGTGTCGAGTCTGCATCAGGAGGGATGACAGAAAAGAAGGAAAGCTTACCGATATCAGGAGGGGTCGATACCATCGACCCGCGTCGATGGTATCGACTCCATCGGATTAATGTTTGTTTTAGATTTTCCCGAATCCAACGGTGGTGATATTTCGGCGACCTAACTTGGTGTTTATACCTAATGACGGTGGCCAGGAGCTAGAGAGGATGTCATTAGCCGCTGCACACATCACAAGGAGAGTTGGAGAGGAGAACGGAGCCTAGAAGCACGCCCCGACCATTCCGAGAGCCGAAGAAGACGTTTTCCACTACTGAAAGGCTGTAGATCACACACTCTACGTCGAGGAACGCTTGGATCTTCTCCGTTCAGGGGTTTACATCACTTCATCCACATTTTTCTCCATGTTTCCCCTTTCTTTCACCATGTCTTACTTTGAGATGAACATGCGGGGCTAATCCCCTTTGTCTATAGGACCGAGAGTAGCTCGGGTAATCATTGTATGGTGTTTTTATCATAGTAATTCATAATTTGTCTCTTAAATCCGTGGTATGATTTCATTTTCTCCATTATATCATTATTCTTGATCACCCTAATGATAATCTAATGCCTTTAATTGCTTTGAAAGAAGAAGTAACGGTTGAAAAGAGACGAAATTCACATTAACTCATAAATTCCTTGAACAAGGTGATGTACGATTAATGGTGGAAGGGAGTACAATAAATTTTTGGTATGACGTATGGGTGGAAATGGGAATTAAACTTAAAAACTACTATAAGCGAGAAATCCCTGAAGATCTCCAGGACCTGATGGTAAGTTGCTTAGTGTTGGACACAGGCGAATGGGATAAAGGCTTCTTAGATCACTGGTTTGACGAGGACATGGTGAGAACTATCTTGGCTCTGAATGTTCCAGACATCACGAATCACAGAGATTACAGAGTGTGGATACATACATCAGATGGGAATTTTTCTTCGAAATTAGCCTATCAGGTTCTAAGAGAAGGGAAGGAGCAGGTCTGTCCGAGAGACTGGGGGTTAGTATGGAAGCTAAAAGTTCCAGCAAGGATACGTACCTTCGCCTGGCTTGTCACCCATGGATCCCTATTGAAAAACGTACGTCGTTTGGCGAGGCACATGACCATGGACGGTCTATGCCCTAGATGCAAGAAAGAAGATGAATCTGATATCCATGTGTTGAGAGACTGTGAGAAAGTCAAGATGATCTGGAATCATTTCCTTAGCCCTGGTAACCTGACACATTTCTTTGGGCTGACTACTACTGAGCAATGGTTGAAGACTGCACATGGCGACCCGAATATCACGAAGGAAGTATTCTGGATAATCTGCTGCAATGTGTGGGGGTTCAGGAATGCAGAAATATTTGGCGGCGACATCAGGCCGCTGGAACACCAAACCTGATTCATTCAAAAGGCAATCATGATTACCACAGAAGCTTGGGTGAGGCACAACACAGTCCAACGGCCAGACAAAGAATATAGTTGGAGGAAACTGGAGCTGGGTATGATCAAACTGAATGTAGACGCAGGCGTTCAAAGCAAGGGCACAACGGTAGCGGCAGTAGCTAGAGACGCCCAAGGTCGTTGGCTAGGGGGGATGGTCGAAGAAGATAGGTTGCTCTTCGGTAACGGCTGCAGAATTAGTAGGTATTCACCTAGCACTGGAGCAAGCTCGAGCACACACATGGAGCAACTGCATAGTGGAAACGAATTGCAAGATGGCGAAGCAACTGTGCGACGAGGAGGCAGAAAGATTCCCTAAGTATGTGTACTGGATGAGTCGACTGAAGAAGGTGATGATGGAGAATGTGAGAATACAAAACGTAGATCGCGAGAGCAACTTCATCGCTGACAAAATTGCCAAACACCAACTTCGTTGCGCGTCATAATACCAGGTCTTTAACACACCTCCAAACTGGGTCATGAGCATATACCTTAAAGAAAGTTTGTCTGATCATACGAAAACTAGCCATGTACTCTACCGGACGAGTACAAGTAGAGGGGTATCATGTACTACTTTGTGATATGATTAAATAAGAGTGTTTGTTTGTTTAAAAAAATGGTGGAAACCCAGAGATTGATTTTAATGCACCTAATTTAGGGTATAGGTTACTACGACGGTGGAACCGACTTAGATTTAGGTAGTGAATTATATCACGACAGTGAACAATTCTGACTACAGACCACTACCTGGATTGAGACATGAATTTGTTTAGCTATATAGAAATTCATACAAAGAGAACCCGCGGTGAAACTGCAATCCTAAATATTCTCATCTAAATTAATTAAACTCAACATTTAATCAATTGCTTTGCTTTCTTTTGTTTTGATTTTCTTTTTAATAAACTCTTAAAACCTTTTTAATTGGTCTAGCATATTGCAAACAGTTAGTAGTAGTCTATCGATAGTTCAGTGTCCCTGAGTTCGACTCGGGCCTCACAAAGGCCTATATTACATTGATGCATGCACTTGCGTTATATGCACGGTAAATTTGCGTCAAGCAACATGCAGGACATCTTGTGTCTCTTATATAAATATAGCTTTCCAGGGTATAGTGGCAACTTCGCTATTAGAGTTACAGTGGCATGCTGTACTCTCTTCGTAATCGAGGGATTTCTTGTTTATCTCACATCGATTCAGCATTAACATAATCATCGGGAGATTAGTGATACATCATCCTGGTATATACATATAATGAAGGATTGAGAGATTTAATGTTTATCTCACATAAATTCCTCCATTAGGGCGTAAGGATATTCACGCCCATTACCCCCACATACTCAAAAGTATGCTCTCTAGCAGTTCCCTTAGGAAAACATGTTTCACCATCACCTAACTGTTGACGATGATGGATCTATGGTCAGGGCTCTACATGATGTCATTTCACTTGATTAATTAAGTACATTACAACATTCTTTTAGCATCAGGCATGTTTTCAAACATAAACCTTTATAACAATAACTATAAAGAATGAGTACTATTCTATCAAGTTCATTTCACAGCTTTAACAACATTGGGAACTTAATCCCTTGTCATCTCATCATCATGATTCAAGAATATGGGTGTTCAAACCTTAGATCATCAATATACTTGTTACCACTTTAACAGGTAACATAATGCCAACCAGTCATTTGGTAGTGTAAGCATGATAATTGCAATGTAAGTATTTCACATGGCTCTTACAGCCTATCAATCTCTTTTGTTACCTTTCACTAGGTAACATAGCATATCATTGCTTACAAAGCTCATAAAGTTCTTTCAATAAACAAAGCATCATAGCTCATACCTGGCTATGTTCAATATCTCATAAGACCTGCATGATTAGTACAGATGATAACAGATACATCAATTTCATATCAGCATATTACAAAACAATTATGACATCATTATTCAAGGGTTGCACCACTATGCCCTTACTAGGGTTAGGGTTTCCCTTTTCAATTCAATTAGGGTTAATCATCCCCTTAGCTCAATTAGGATAAATGACTCCTCATTTCATTATCCAACCTTAGAGCTACTTAGTATGAAGTATAACCCAGAATTAGGGTTTACTATTCACATCACATCACCCTAGATTAGGGTTTACTATTCATATCACATCACCCTAGATTAGGGTTTACTATTCATAACACATCACCTTAGATTAGGGTTTACTATTCACTCCAAGTAGGAGTGAGCATCAAAGTACCTTGAATTAAGGTTTATCATGTCATCATTATTAATTAAGATCATATCATCATCATGTGTTAGGATTTCACCTATTAATGCCCTCAATTAGGGTTATGATTTATCATCCATCATAATTAGGGTTTCATGATCTCACTATTAAGGATCATACCCTATTTAGGCATTCATTCATATTAGAAGTACACTACATGATTATCATTCATGCAGGAAGTCTTCTCTCTCTCATCCTTTATAGGATGATGTTTGTTCAACCTTGATTAGGATAAGTCAACTCAACCTTGAAGAAGAATTGACATCATTGGTTATGTCATTGTCACCATGACCATTAAGGATTAATTATTCAAAGGGTACTAATCACCTCATCCCATTAAGATGTAATTACTATAATCATCTTTGATTACATCATGTATCAGTCAACTAATCACTTTGTCCTTTAACCACTTTAAGTACCCAAGCAGTTTGGGTTAATTATCCACCAAACGATTTTGGCCTTATAGACTCTAAACGGTCTTGATCAATTCAGACCTCAAACGGTCTTGAGCAACTAAGGAAACCGTTTGCTAAAGTACCACCTTGAAACCGTTTAGTAAAGTAGGTGGTGAAGACTGTTTGCCCAAAGTTGACTTTTGAAACCGCATGAACTCAATCGGTTTGGAAACTGCATGAACCTAAACGGTTTGGGATCATTTGGTCCCAAACGGTCTTGAGACTGTTTGGTCCCAAATGGTCTTGAGACCGTTTGGACTCAAACGGTCTTGAGACCGTTTGGTCCAAACATCCTCAAAACTGCATGGACCAAAAATAGTCTCAACAAGTCAAATTGAATTAGGGTTTCTAATGTTGGTTCTTTCAACCATTGAATTCATGTAACCAATCATCAATTGGACCTATCACCATACTTCAATTGAGTTAATTAGGTCAACATTCAACTTATTTTACCATAAATTGACCCTCAATTGATCATCAATTAGGGTTTGGATCAATTGGATTAGGGTTTGGAATTGATGAACCTTCAAAATTATACAATGTGAAACTAATTACTTTCAAACTATTGGACCATCATCCAAAATGGACATGACCTGACCCCAAACGGTCTTGAGGTCATTTGGATGACCTCCAAACAGTCTTGAGACCGTTTTCCCATGTCCACATCAAAATCCAAGTCAACCAATTAGGGTTTGGTTCATTGGATTGCTCACTAAATCAGCAATTGATTACTCTTCAACTCAATACCTTTAGATCTCCAAGCACCTCACCATAGTCAACCCTAGACCTCCAAACGGTCTTGGGTGACCCCCAAACGGTCTTGGGATCATTTGGATGACCTCCAAACGGTCTTGAGACCGTTTTCCCATCACATCATCATCAACCATGTCATTCAATTAAAGTTTGGATCCTAGGATTGGTCACCAAATCAGCACTTGATTGTACTTCAACTTAATATCTTTGGACCTTCAATTGCTCAACCATACTTAACCCTAGACCTCAAAATGGTCTTGGGTGATCACCAAATGGTCTTGAGACCGTTTGGGTGATCCCCAAATGGTTTTGAAACCGTTTGGGTCAATCAATCCAAAACATCAACTCATTCCAATGCAAAATCAGCACTTAGCCGATTAGGGTTAATACCATATCTTTGGATCTTCCAACACTTAACCATATCCAACCCTAGACCTCCAAATAGTCTTGGGTGACCCCCAAATGGTCTTGATACCGTTTGGGTGATCCCCAAACGGTCTTGAAACCGTTTGGGTCAATCAACCCAAGTTTCAAACTCAAACACTTATGAAATCAACACTCAACCAAGATCTTTTTGTGCCATAGCAAGGCACAAGCTCGTCCAACTCTATTGCAAACACATCCTTCAACTTTTGGTTGAAGGGCTCCTTAATTAATTTATTTCTTTTTGCATTAAATTAAAATTAAAGTCCCATATATGCTTAAATCTTGATTATTTTAATGTCAAGATTCTCTCTCCTCCATGATAACTCAAATGAGGTGCCCCTCTCATTTTATTTGCTCTACTTGATGCCAAAAAACATGAGAGACCCTCTAGAGGTGGTATTTTACATGTTGAACCCTAGTTTTTGGGTAAATTGCACATTACACCAAAACTAGTTTTAATGCACAAAGATTGCTCTACAAGCTTTATCTTGATGCCCAAGCTTGTGGAAACCATACCACTACATCATATTCATTCTTATGATGTCTCACATCATAGGAACATCTTACCATGTGTAATTTGCAATTTAACCCCTCAACTTGGGTAATTTGCACTTTAGTCCAAAATTAACAAAAGAATGTTTCAGCATCATTCAAAAAGGACTGAAATTGAAATATAAGTTCCTCAAAAACCTTAATTACTTTTCAAAAGATAAGAGCAAGAATCTAATCATCTTTATTGAACAAAACACCTAGGGTTAATCATCTTTATTGAACAAAACACCTAGCGTTAGTACATAACCCAGGTCAGGGATGTTACAAATTATCCACCCCTTACAAGGATTTCGTCCCCGAAATCATTAACAAAACATTTTAAGAGAAAAGAGTAGGGTATTTCCTCCTCATTTCTTCCTCTAGTTCCCATGTAGCTTCTTCAACGCCATGATGATTCCAGATGACTTTTACAAGACTAATGTCTTTCTTCTTTAGCTTCTTGATCCTTCTATCGAGAATCAACATAGGTCCTTCGACATAGGATATATCATCGTTCAATTCTATTTCCATAGGCTACAGAACTAATTCTGTGTCAGGATGAAATTTCCTTAGCATGGAAATATGGAACACTGGGTGTAACTTTTGCAGCTCAAGTGGTAACTCCATCTTATAAGCTACCTTTCCAATCCATTCAATGATTGGATAAGCCCCATAAATCTAGGAGCTAACTTTCCTTTTCTTCCAAATCTAATAACCCCTTTCCAGGGTGAGACCTTGAGGTATACTCTGCCTCCAACCTGGAATTCTAAAGGTCTACGACGCTTATCAGCATAAGATTTCTTCCTATCCTATGTAGTTTTTAACTGTTGTTGTATTATTTTAATTTTCTCAGTGGTCTGCTGCACAAGATCAGGACCTAAAAGTTGATATTCACCAGTTTCATACCAACATAGGGGAGATCTACAACATCTACCATACAAAGCTTCATAAGGTGCCATGTCTATACTGTGTTGATAGCTGTTATTGTAGGCAAACTCTATCAAGCTTAGATGTAGATCCCAACTTCCTGTAAACTGAAGGACACATGCCCTAAGCAAGTCCTCTAAGGTATGTATAGTCCTTTCTGATTGTCCATCAGTCTGAGGATGAAAGGTTGTACTAAACCTTAACTGTGTGCCTAAGGCTTTATGAAGTCACTCCCAAAAACAACCCGTAAACTGGGGACCTCTGTCAGAAATAATAGTAACTGGGACTCCATGCAGTCACACTATGTCATCCACATATATCTGTGCCGGCTTCTCAGCAAAATAGGTTGTTTTGACAGGTAAGAAATGTGCTGTCTTTGTCAACCTATCAACTATTACCCAAATGGAATAATGACCTTTGGCTGTTCTGGGTAAACCAACCACAAAGTCCATGGTTACATGATCCCACTTCGACTGTGGTATGGGTAAAGGTTGCATTGTTCCTGCAGGCTTTTGATGTTCAGCTTTAACTTACTGACACACAGGACACCGCATAACGAACTCAGCAACATCCTTCTTCAAACCAGGCCACCAATACATATCTTTCAAGTTATGATACATCTTGGTGCTTCCTGGATGCATATCATACATTGAAGAATGAGCTTCTTCCAGGACTAACTTCCTTAAGTTTATCAACATCAGGTACTACCATTCTACCATGGTAACAGGCTACCTGATCATCTGAATCATGGAAACCTTATCGTTTCTCGCTACCATATTCTGATCTAATCTGCTGAACTACAACATCCGCTTGCTGTGCCTCCTTAATCTGCTGTCTCATAGTAGGTTTTATGTGCATCTCAGCTAGCAACTTAGATAACAATGATACTTTTAACTGTACATTGGCTTGCCTTAAAGAGATAATAATATCCCTCCTAGAGCACACCAAAGAATTCAACTGTGCTCTATCTAGGGTTGGTGTTGCTGATTTCCTACTCAAAGCATCAGCAACCACATTGTCCTTCCCTGGATGATAATCAATCGTACAATCATAGTCCTTGATTAACTCCATCCAGCGGCGTTGCCTCATGTTAAGCTCATGCTGAGAGAAGATGTACCTTAGGTTTTTATGGTCTGTGAAAATCTGGAATGTCTCTCCATAGAGATAATGTCTCCAGATCTTCAAAGCATGGACTACAACAGCTAGTTCTAAATCATGTGTCGGATAATTCTCCTTGTGTTTCTTAAGCTGTCGAGAAGCAAAAGAAATCACTTGTTTATCCTGCATTAACACACATCCTATGTGGCAACACATCCCATTATCACACAGATAACGAGGTGTTATGCGAAAACGTGCGGAAAACACTATTACCACAGATTATCAAAAACACGGGTTAATTAAAACCGATTGCGGAAAACTGATAAACTGTGAAACTATTACTTTCCAGTCCTCATCCTGCACAGAAACATGTCATATAAATATGTACATACACAAGATCTGACACGTGTCCACAGCTCAAGAACAGCTGTCCATCCATCACATGAGTTCACCACCTGTTCATATATACATAAAGGCCCACATCCGACCAACAGCAGGATATACAGATATCATCGAACGATCTTCGTGAAACATCGTCAAAATACTGCCAAGGACCTGAGAGTACAGGGATGACTCTAGACTCTACTACAAAACATCCAAAACAGCAGCATGTCCATCGCTTGCCTTCTACTGCTCCTCAAGCTGCTCGTCCGCAACACCACAACCACGACCACGTCTACCTCGACCACCTAAAAAAGGGTGTAAACCAGCAGGGTGAGACAATTGAACAATTGTCCCAGCGGGAAACATAGCTCCCCACCGCAACCATAGAACCTCAGCAAGAGAAACTATAACAACAATTATAACATGAGCAAATATATCAGAAACAGTTATATATATATATAGCAAGATCATTCTTACTGGCAAGCATACCAGCTGTACTAAAGCGTAAAACCAGATGTCTTTCAAAGGAACATGACTATCAAGATGAGATATATCAACATGTAACAGGATTATTAGAACAGGGTATAATGCCATATAACCTGATTATCAAGATAAGGTAGATTACCACATGACCTGCAAGGTATAACGGAATATTACACAAACAAGGCCTCAACCAATGTTTCGTATTTGATATGACTAGTAAATACTAAACGACTGTATTACATTTTATTATGCCCTGAGGATTTGAACCGTACCATTCAAATCCAACCTTCGGTTACAAAACCCAAGACGGTGCCATACAAGGTCAATGGAAGAGCCGGACTCCACGACCTCCCACCTCATGGTCAGTACATGAGTACAACACAAGCAGGACCGCAGTCACATGCTGAAGTGGTCTAAGCCACAGGGTTATCTCCATAGGCTACCCATTCTCTAGCCCGCCTTGGTACAGGTCACAGCACTAGTAAAACTGAGCCACGGGCCTGATCACCGTGCTCTGAGCCATGAACGCATTCATGCTCCATACATCACATATCCTGAGCCATGGGCCTATTCACCATGCTCTACACACATATCTGAGTCTGCAACCGAAGTTACACTCTTGCCTCCTCATTTTCAGGCTAGGAGCAACCTACACATATTCAACAATATGCGCTTCCAGGTTAACCCGTAGGAAAACCTGTTTCACCATCACCAAGTCCTGACGATGATGGATCTATGGCCAGGGCAAACTACATGATATATTTCACTGTGCTTAATTAGTATCTTTTAGATGGATTGCAAGATTCAACCAAGTTGTATAACATGCAAAGATATAACAGAAAGTAAAGAACATTATATTATGATCTATTCATATCAACCTAATCCATCTTAAGGATCCAACATCACATGTTACCACTTGGCCTCTTGCCAACCATCCAGATCCATCTCAAGGATCACCACATACCACAGGGTCTCAACCCCTCATCATGTACTGTCACTGCCTATTAAGGCTCACATCATCATCATGGGACCAACACATCACATACATAATCTTATAGAGCAATTATCAAAGTAATGTTACTCATTACATATGTCACATAGCCCTTTCATGGATAAGTCATCACCTGCAAGGTTAAGGTATGCAATAATTGTAGATTCAACATAAGGAATATGCTCACTATCATGAAATATCATTCAAGATAATCTACTTATCAATATGACAGTTATTTGGTAATCAAGTATGTTAAGTACATCATTAAAAAACCATACTGATACTTACCCTTATATCGAGATTGTACAAACAATCAGTGTATATAGAGATCATGTTAAGTATACAGAACCAACACTATTATTAACAAGGTCATTACTATTGCCACCAACTATTGTCATCTTTATCATGAAGCAACCTTTAATGTAACTGTCACTTAGCATCATTATTACCAACATTATTATCATTAAACAAACTACTAGAGTAGTTATCATCGTCTTCTTTATCATTAACAATTAAGCATAAGGGTCACATCATGCAATAATTACATGAGGGCTAACATCATATACAATACTATCATTAGCATCCTTATTATTTGCAAGGCAACATATTACATATTGATGATATCACAAACACCACCATCATTTTATTGATTAATGTATAAACATCCACTTCTATCACATAAGGGACCGTCACCAAAGAAACTCATACCCTCACTATAGCCTCACAACCCTCATCTGAAACCTATCACCCAACATGGGTATCGGCCACCACACTAACCCTATCGGCCATCATGGCCCAAGGCATGTCGCCCAACATGGTATCAGCCATCATGGTATCGGCCATCATGGTATCGGCCATCATGGTGTCGTCCATTAGGGCACATAGCCTATCGTCCAACATGGCACTACTTGGCCCTATCGTCCACAACATGGACAAGGAGATAACTCAACACAAGAGCACCCATTCTATCATCCAACACAAGGACATCCATATCGCCCAACACCATCAGACCATATCGCCCAACCAGAGAGAGAGAGGGAGAGAGAGAGTATCGCCCATCTCCAAGGGTACTCACCATATCGGCCAACAAACCCTAGCTCACCCTATCGCCCAACTCAAGGGCAAGGGTATCGACCAACCTAAAGGACTCATCATATCGTCCAACACCAGCTACCATATCGTCCACCAAGGGGAACACCATGCCGTCCAACTAAAAAACAAAGGTGTTGCTCAACCCAAGGAACCATATCGCCCAACATGGTCACCATGTCGACCAACATCCATACTAGGTCAACCTATCGTCCAACCCAAGAGGAAGGGTGTTGCCCAACACCAAGAACACTGATATCGTTCAACTCAAGGACAAGGGTGTCGCTCAACACACCCACAAGGAAGGGGTATCGCCCAACCCTAGGTCACCTTCAACCTCCAACACAAGGGAGCACAAACCCTAAAAAGCAAGGTATACAAGGAACCCTAAACCCAAGAGAGGGATATCGGCCAATAAGGTATATAAGCAAGGTGCACAAGAAAGGAACTAAGCTAGTCTACTAACATGTAACAAGGTTAAAGCTAGAGGTAAGAGAATTAGGGTTAGAAACTATGCAACCCGCCTTAAGCTCCAAGCTTCAAGGAAAAAGATGCACTTTGAGCTCCAAGGTTTTCGACCACCAAAGCTCCAAAGCACTCCAAGGTCCAAAGCTATCGCCCACCAGGCTGCTCCAGGAAGGTGTATCAGCCACCACTTCAGCTCCAAGGAAGTGTATCGGCCAACACAAGCAAGATGGAGAGGGATATCATGCACCAAGGGTGGAGGGGAGACCAAAGGACCAAAGGAGACTAAGGCAAGGAGAAGAACTACCTATATAGGAAGAAGAGGAGGAGAAACCAAGGTACAACCATGCTATGTGTCGCCCACCCAAGGGACACATGTCCACCAACTCAAGCCACCTCTCATGCAAGCCATAAGGCACTTGTTCAAGATGTGCACCATGTGTCCATCAACCAAGCCAAGCCATCTGGGTGACACAACAAGAGCTACTGGGCGACACACCAAGCAACTGGGCGACACACCACCTGCCCTGGGCGACACAAGGCTCAAGCAAGCCCAAACAAGGAACTCCAAGGCCCAAACAAGCTCAACTCAGGCCCAAAGGACTCAAACAACAAGCCCAAGCCTTCCTCTCAACCCTAGAGGAAGCAAAGAGGAAAAACATCTCACAAGATGGCAAACTTGCCCACAAAACCCTAAACTTGGGTTATTTGCAAGTATCCCCTCGAACTCTCAACAAAGCACAACCAAACCCTAATCACCACTAAAGGTGATTAGCAAGCACCAAAGCACCAAGATCAAGCAAAACAAATAGGGTAAACCCTAAACGCAGGTCAGGGTCCTTACATCCTAGTCCATTCTTAGAGGCATCATAGAAAACTATATACCCTTTCCCTTGTTCAGGTAACACTAACACATGTGCACTTGTCAGCCTCTCCTTCAACAACTGGAATGATTGCTGACACTTGTCATTCCAGGCAAAAGGAACATCCTTCCTGGTCAACTTGGTTAAGGGTAAGGCTATAAAATTGAAGTTCTTAATGAACCTCCTGTAATAGCCTGCTAACCCTAAGAAACTGCGAATCTCCGTTGGTGTTTTCGGCTGTTCCCATTGTAGGATAGATTCTACCTTTTTAGGGTCAACATGAATACCTGAAGTAGATATTATCTGTCCAAGAAAAGAAACTTCTGGTAACCAAAACTCACACTTGCTAAACTTAGCATATAACTTATGCTCTCTTAGCAAAGTTAGAGCCTGACGAAGATGCTGCTCATGCTGTTGAGCATCTCTACTGTAGATCAAGATGTCATCTATGAAGACGAGTACACATTGATTGAGAAAAGGTCAAAAGATTATATTCATGAGTTCCATAAATGCAGCTGGTGCATTAGTTAGTCCAAACGACATAACTGTGAACTCATAGTGACCATACCTTATCCTAAAGGCAGACTTAGGTATGTAATCCTCCTTAATACATAGTTGATGATATCCCGACCTCAAATCTATCTTTGAGAAGACTGTTTCACCACGCAACTGGTCAAAGAGATCATCAATCCTAGGCAAAGGATACTTATTCTTTATTGTTACTTTATTTAACTGCCTGTAATCAATGCACAATCGCATTGACCCATCCTTCTTTTTAACAAAGAGGACAGGAGCACCCCAGGGTGAAGTGCTTGGTCGGATGAAACCCTTCTCAAGCAACTCTTGCAGTTGTTTCTTGAGTTCTGCCATCTCAGCAGGCTCCATCCTATACGGTGTTTGTGTTATTGGTTGCATGCCCGGAATTAGATTAATCTCAAAATCAATCTCTCGGGGCGGAGGTACACCTAGAAGTTCTTCGGGAAATACATCTTCAAATTCCCTGACTACAGGAACTTCAGTAGGACTAAAACTCTCCATGGTGGTATCTACCACATGGGCCAAGAATGCAAAGCATCCTTGCCTCATCATCTTCTCAGCTACCATAGCTGACACAAGACAGGTTGGAAGAATCTTTCTATCCCCTTGAAAGATCTATGTGTCACTTTCATCATTGAACACAACTTGCTTGGACTCACAATCCAAGACAACCTTATACCTTTCTAAGGTATCCATCCCAAGGATTATATCGAACCCATGCATCTCAAGTGGTATAAGATCCACTTGAATGCAATGTTCAGAAAAGAAAAGAATGCAGGGAGAACACACCTCCTGCAACACAGCATATCCCATCAAAGGAGTTTCTAACAACAGACTATCTGCTCTATGACTGGTAGTCATGTTGCAGTCAAAAATCACTCTTCAAGTGATAAAGGAATGCGTAGCACCCGGATCAATTAAAACAAATACGATGCATGATGTAGACATATCAGAATAAAATAGTTTCATCTGACCTGTCACAACCCGAGGGTTGATCACTGCATCAAGTGGATTCATTGCATAAAATCTCGTCGTCGCCTGTGGTTGATTCGGTGCTCGATGACTGGGTGTCGATGATCCAGCTTGGGACTCTTGTCCACGTCCTCTAGCGCCACCTGGAAACTATCTCCTTTGGGAACCTTGCTGACTCTGCCTTTGAGGTTGAGTCACGCTTGCCTCTCGGGCTCTGCAATCCTTCATCAGATATCCCATCTTTCCACATATAAAACAACTTCTCATCCCTTGTTGTGGTCTGGGTGGTCCTGTAACTGACACAGATGCTGAGCTACGAGCTCCTTCTGGTGGTAAACTTCGTCCTCTAACCCTATTTGACGTCCACTGCGTCTGGGTACTGAATCTAGGTGGTGGTGTAGGCACGGAAAACCTTGGTTTCTTGAAACATTTGGATGAGGATCCTTGGAACTGAGGTTACACCTTCTTGTTCTTGGTCTGTCTCTTCTCATTCACAGACCTCTCTATCCTTTTGACAGACTCCACAAAAGTAGCAAATCTTTCCCTGTTCTCCAAAGCAGACACAGAGGTAGTCAACTCAACATTTAATCCTTTCTCAAAATGCCGAATCTGCTCTTCATCTGTGGTTGCCATATGCAGACAGAACCATAAAAGCTCCATGAACTTAGCCTCGTACTCGCTAACGTTCATTGGTCCTTGCCTTAACCTCTCAAACTGAGAGATTTTCTCATCCAGAAAGGTCTTAGGAAAGTATTTGTTGACAAATTCTTGTCGAAATACTTTCCATTCAATCTCCACACCAGGCCTTTTCCCCTCCTCTATGGTCCACCAATGACCAACACTCCCTTTAAGAAGGTACACAACATGTCTAACCTTCTCAGCTTCTGGGATGTTAAAGATTCTAAAGTCCTTCTCTAGTTCATTTAGCCACATGTCAGTATCTGCTGGGTCAGCTGTCCCAGTGTATTCCGTGGCTCCAACCCGACGTAGTCATTCAAACATCTTGTCGGCTCCATGTCCTTCAGGGTGGGTAGGTTCCCTAGGTGCAGGTATGGGCATTCTATCAGTCATATGTGTCATGGCAGTCATGAACTTCCCAAACATAGCCTGGAAAGCGAGATTCCCCATGTCATCTGGATTGAACTGGGGTAATTCAGGCACATGTTCCTCCCTTCCTTGGTCTCTTGCACCTTCTCTGTGTGCAGCGACACTACTTTCTGCAACATGTTCATCATGTGATCTAGACATCTTTAGTTTTCTCTTCTCCTCCTATATGAGCAGAAGACACTATCAGATAGACTAGAAGACACTAGAACAGACTCAACAACCCTAGTCCTATGTCTCTATAGACTCAGTGAACCTAGATCTCTGATACCACTTAATTGTGGCATCCAACTTATGAAAATAGGATTAACTAATGCGGAAGCAAATTAATAGCAGCGGAATTACTGAAAATCACTAAAAATTTAAAACTTTTTGTAAAGAAATCCACAAAATGTAAAACTCTTACATAAAGGACCAAAGTAAGTTATTTACATTCTGATTCATCAGTACATCTCTGTATCATCTCATCTCGAGAGTCATAACATTGACTGCCCAGTTAAACTATACATGAGCAGTATACAAAATCTCGAGGCATCAAGCCAAAAATCTCAGATCTATATCAAACCATCTACTGACTCCTAGGACTTGAGAGTACAAAGACGACACATAGGACTCTCTCTATATACAAGACTTGACAAACAATGTCTCCACCTGTGGATCACTGCTGTCCTTGCTGTTGCTATGACTGTTGTTGCTGCTCGCCCACTGAAGGGTTTCTTCTTCCTCGGTGTCTACCTAAAAAGTTGAATCCCACGGGGGTGAGACAATTGAAAATTGTCCCAGCGAGCGATATAACTCTCTGCCAGACACATTGTTATTGCTGGTAATAGAATAACACTGAGCAGTAGAATTATAAATATTCAACAGTAGATAAATCATTAATTGAGCTAAGTAGAGCAGTATTCTCTGTGCAATCATTTCAATTATAACTTGATTAAGTAGCAAGTCATTCATTTAATAAGGAATATGAAGAACATATATATCCTTTATCTTTCGAAGACATAATAAACAATGTATCATCAAACATTGATTCTCGTAATTCAACCCTAAGCAAATATGCTACACGGCTGATTACATTTTACAATCATATTTATGCCCTGAGGAGATGAGGTATACCGCTCATACTCCAACCGATCATAGCGAAATCAAAATCGGTACCATACATAGGTCATTAGAAGAGCCGGATTTCTATGACCTCATCTTCCTCAGTCAGTGTGAGCAGCAATGATGCGAGGATTTTGAGTCACATTTATAGACTTGTTTTACTTGCGTTTTATGTGTTTATTGGTCACTTTGGTGGTGAATAAATCATAATTCACTTAATATAGTCTATAATCTCTTTCAGTATCAAATCTCTCATATTTTATCTTTTTTATTATAAACGATTATAAAAATGGGTTTTATCTCAACTGATTTGGCTTTGTCTTGCAATTTCAGGAAAAATGAATATATACAGTTGTCGATACCATCGACATCCGTCGATAGTATCGACACAGTCATAGACAGAAAACCGCAAGGAGCCAAGCAATGCCGATACCATCGACTGGGAAGTCAATGGTAGCGAGTTACCTTTAGGTTTCCAGCGATCAGCCGGTCGATACTATCGACACGAAGGTCGATACTATCGACGTTCTACAACTTCAGTGTCAGAAAGGCGATAAAACTGATGCTTAAGGGTGTCGATACCATCGACCCACATCGATGGTATCGAGTCTGCATCAGGCGGGATGACAGAAAAGAAGGAAGGCTTGCCAATATCATGAGGGGTCGATACCATCAACCTGCGTCGATGGTATCGACGCCGTCAGATTAGTGTTTGTTTCAGATCGGCCCGAATTCAACGATGGTGATATTTCGGTGACCTAACTTGGTGTTTATACCTAATGACGGTGGCCAGGAGCCAGAGAGGACATCATTAGCCACTGCACACATCACGAGGAGAGTTGGAGAGGAGAACGGAGCCCAGAAGCATGCCCCGACCATTCTGAGAGCTGAAGAAGATGTTTTCCACCGCCGAAAGGCTGTAGATCACGCACTCTATGTCGAGGAACGCTTGGATCTTCTCTGTTCAGGGGTTTACATCACTTCATCCATGTTTTTCTCCATGTTTCCCCTTTCTTTCACCATGTCTTACTTTGAGATGAACATGCAGGGCTAATCCCCTTTGTCTTTAGGACCGGGAGTAGCCCAGGTAATCATTGTATGACATTTTTATCATAGTAATTCATAATTTGTCTCTTAAATCCATGGTATGATTTCGTTTTCTCCATTATATCATTATGCTTGATCACCCTAATGATAATCTAATGCCTTTAATTGCTTTGAAAGAAGAATTAACGGTTGAAAAGAGACGAAATTCACATTAACTCATAAATTCCTTGAACAAGGTGATGTACGGTTAATGATGGAAACCTAGGGGTTGATTTTAATGCACCTAATTTAGGGTATAGGTTACTACGACGGTGGAACCAACCTAGATTTAGGTAGTGAATTGTATCATGACAGTGAACAATTCTGACTATAGGCCACTACCCGGATTGAGAGATGAATTTGTTTAGCTATATAGAAATTCATACAACGAGAACCCGCGGTGAAACCGCAATCCTAAAGATTCTCATCTAAATTAATTAAACTCAACATTTAATCAATTTCTTTGCTTTCTTTTATTTTGATTTTCTTTTTAATCAACTCTTAAAACCTTTTTAACCGGTCTAGCTGATTGTGAATAGTTAGTAGTAGTCTACCGATAGTTCAGTGTCCCTGAGTTCAACTCGGGCCTCACAAAGGCCTATATTACATTGACGCGTGCACTTGCGTTATACGCACAGTAAATTTGCGTCAAGTTTTTGGCGCCGTTGCCGGGGACACGACAACTGTCGACACTACGAGTGCTGCAAGCAGCCACTCTAGACCACTTTTTATTTTATTATTAATTTTGAAATTCATTGCTTATTTTTCATATTTAGCAATCGTCTAGCACTGTACTGAGTCAGATTTATTACCTTGCAGGTACTAGTGCATGGTGAGGACGCGTAGCACAGACTACACACTGCCATCACTAGAGGTTCCATTATTGGGATCAGATGACGAGGAGAACAACATTCAAGACCAACCTGAAGATATAGATTCAGACTCTGAACCAGAAGCTATGGCTGAGGAACAGACAATCTGGGAGAAGATTAAGGCGTATTCTGCTTCTGCATCAAAAGGGCCGATCAAGAGGCATGCTATCAACATTCCCAATTATAAAATTGACCCTGGCCTAATCAATTTAGTCAAATCCAATGCATTTCACGGGCTCAAAAATGAAGACCTGGTGACTCATATAAGTCAATTCGTGGAGAACTGTTATATGATCAAGATAGACAGGTTCCCACAAGAGACACTCTATTTAAAATTATTTTCGAGCTCTCTAGCGGGAAATGCTCGATAATGGCTGCATAACTTGGACGATGAGTATGTGGAATCATGGGATCATATGGTCGAATTGTTTTTTGAGAGATTCTTTCCGCATGAGAAGACTAATGATCTTGTACGAAAGATCCACAATTTCAGTCAAAAAGCAGGTGAAAATATTCTGAGACTTGGGAGTGCTTTCAAATAATGCTGAGGAGGTGCCCTCATCATGGGTTGGACAAGGAGAAACAGGTCAAGATTTTCTATTTTGCTCTTTCTGAGCATGACCGAAGCAACCTGGATTCAGCAGGTTCGGGGTTCTTCTTAAACAACATAGGCACAAGGTGTTGGGAGATTTTGAAGAACATGGCCAAAAATCAATCATGGGGCAATAGAGACACGGTAGAACAAGTTTGAGCTCTAGGTGAGTCAAAGGCCATCAAGGAGCTAAATGAGAAGATGGACCTTCTAGCCAAGAAATTGCTAGTAAAAGAAGATGCAGAATCTGATGAGGAAGCACAGGTGAAATTTATGCGCCAGTAACAGGGGTACAAAAACAACGACTATTCTTGGAGGAAAGACAAGAAATTTTCATTGAAGGACCCAAACAATTTCTTGCAGGACCCAAATGCAAAACCACAACCGTCAGTAGAGGATAAGAGCAATGAGTTGCTCAACCAAGTAATCAAGCAGAATCAAGGACTCATGAGCACGTTTGGCCAACAGATTAAGCAACAAGGAGAATTTATGAATCAATTTGGGCAGACCTTACAAAGTCATGGGGCTCAGATGAGGACTATAGAGACATCATTAGCACAGATGGCAGCTGAGATAGAAAATTTGAAAAAGCCAGCGTAGCAAGGTTTTCCTGTAAATACAAACATTCCAAGAGGAAACCAACAAGCTAAGGCAATTCTGCTATGGAGTGGTAAGAAGATTTTAAACCCCAAGGTCGATGAACCGAGCACACCCCAGCCAGAAACCATAGGGGAGGCCACAGAGGAGGTTCCGATTCCAATCACAGAGCCGGTAGAGGATGTGGTAGAGGATGTCACGTCAGAACCCATTGCTGAGGAGGAGACATTGAAGAGGACATCATATGTGCTGCCACATCAGAGGGCACAGACTGTCCCAGTCCCATATCCAAATAGTTTGAAAGCCAAGAAAGTGGACGCTCAGTTCAAGAAGTTCCTAGATAGCTTTAGGAAGCTTTCTGTCAACATTCCACTATTAGAAGTAATAGAGCAGATACCCTCTTATGGCAAGTTTCTGAAAGACATAATCACAAAGAAGAGGAAGATTCCTGATACTGAGGTCATGGTTCTTAAGGAGCAGGTGAGTGCTTTCATTATGGGAACACTTCCACCTAAAAGACAGGATCCGGGCTGCTTCAATATTTCATGTTACATCGGTAAAGTGAAATTCGGCGAAGCATTGTGTGATTCCGGGGCAAGTATAAATTTGATGCCTCTCTCTACTTTCAATAAGCTGGGACTAAAAGAATCAAGACATAGAAATATGATGATTTAGTTGGTGGACAATTCTTTGGTCAAGTCGTATGGTATTTGCGAGGATGTTTTGGTTAAAGTCGATCGGTTTGTATTTCCAACATATTTTATGGTAATGGAAATGCAAGATGAACAAGGAAATGAGCTACTCCTTGGAAGACCCTTTCAAGATATTGTAGATATGATACTCGAGATGGGAAGAGGCCGTTTGACATTGGGAATCACTGATGACCGATTTGAAATGGTTATGCCCCCAAGCACAACACAATCAAATGCAAAGGAGCAGTGCCGCATGGTGAAACAGTTTGATCAGAATATTTCTCTGTGTCTAGGGAAGCTGTTTCTAGATATGGCTCATGTAATGACCAAGGTAGAGAAGGGGACACTGGATGTAGACATTATGGAACAGACCAAAGCTGTTTCTCTTTGTAGGGTTGTGGGTTTTCCGAATGATGAAGAGGAGGAAATCCCTCTTTCTACTAAAGATGATGCCATAGCAAGTTCTATCCTCAATGCATATCCAGACCTACCTCTTGAAGATTTCCTTGTCAATATAATGCATGACTAGATGAGAAGCAAGTCGTTACAAGAATGTGTCAAGATGCTTCAGGTGTTGCCGTGTTATTATGCTAAGTATTATGAAGATCTTGGGAAACTCCCACCACCACTTCAGTCATCTTTGATCAGTCCACCAAAGTTAGAATTGAAGCCACTACCGCCTCATTTGAAATATGCATTCCTAGCCGATGGTGAAAAACTACCGGTGATTATCTCGGCATATCTGAGTGCCGAGGAAGAGGATCAGTTGATGATCGTGCTGAAGAACCAACGTGGCGCATTCGGGTGGTCAGTCGCGGATATCAAGGGGATCTCCCCTACACTTTGCCAGCACAAGATCCGGATCGAGGAAGGAGCCAAACCTGTAATCCAGCCACAGTGCAGACTCAATCCAAGCATGATGGAGGTTGTAAAGAAGGAGGTGATCAAGCTCCTTTTTGCAGGCATCATTTACGCTATCTCCGATTCGACATGGGTAAGCCCCACATAGGTAGTACCTAAAAAGGGGGGAATTACTGTCACTCACAATATGTTAAATGAGACAGTCACAACCCGTTTGGTAACAAGGTGGCATGTGTGCATTGATTACCATAGATTGAACTCTGCTACATTAAAGGATCATTTTCCTCTTCCGTTCATAGATCAGATTTTAGAGCGATTAGTAGGTCGATCTCACTTTTGTTTTCTAGACGGTTACTCTGGCTATAATCAGATTTCCATTGATCATAAGGACCAAGAGAAGTCCACCTTCACTTGTCCTTATGGAACATTTGCATATCACCATATGCCCTTTGGTTTATGCAACACACCAGCAATCTTTCAGCATTGCATGCTTGCCATCTTCTCTGATATGTTTGAGCACTGTTTAGAGGTCTTCATGGATGATTTTTCCGTCTATGGTGCGCCTTTTGATGAATGTTTGTATAATTTGGATAAAGTTTTACAACGATGTGAAGACACACATTTAGTTCTCAACTAGGAAAAATGTCATATGATGGTTAGTGAAGGGATTGTGCTTGGATATAAAGTGTCTAGCAAGGGGTTGGAGGTAGATCCGGTTAAGATTGAGGTTATTTCCAAATTACCCCCACCAAATTTGGTTAAATGGGTAAGGATTTTTCTCGATCACATAGGATTTTATCGCCGCTTTATCAATGATTTCTCAAAAATCGCTAAACCATTATCTGAATTGCTAGAGAAGGATGCGGTGTTTGATTTTAATGAAAAGTGTTTGCATTATTTTAATGTGCTCAAAGAGAAGTTGATTTCTGCACCGGTTGTGCAAATGCCAGATTGGACAAAGCCTTTTGAATTAATGTGTGATGCTTCAGATTTTGCAGTGGGGGCTGTTCTTGGGCAACGTTTTGAAAACAAACCCGCTGTGATTTTCTATGCATCCAAGACTTTAAATGAAGCACAACTTAATTACACTACAACTGAAAAGGAACTTCTCGTCGTCGTTTTTGCATTTGAAAAATTTCAGTAATATCTTGTAGGGTCAAAAGTTGTGGTATGGACGGACCACGCCGCCATAAAATATTTGATGGAAAAGAAAGATGCCAAACCTAGATTGATTAGGTGGATCTTATTACTACAAGAATTTGACATTGAAATTAAAGATAAGGCAGGAATAGAGAATGTGGTTGCGGACCACTTGTCTAGGTTAGAACAGGTAGATGAGAAGGACATTAATATACCCATTACCGAGACATTCCCTGATGAGAAAATCATTTCTTTAAAATCCAAGGATCCATGGTTTTCATATATTGTTAATTATCTGGCATGTAAAATAATCCCAGATGATTGGACATATCAAGAGAAAAAGAAAAATTTCCATTCTTTGAGATATTATTTCTGGGATGACCCCATTTTGTTGAAGCAATGCAGGGATGGCGTTTTGCGCAAGTGCGTACTGGAGATAGAATATGACAGTGTACTTCGTCATTGTCATACTCTATCAGCTGATGGCCATCATGCAAGTTCCAGAATGGCAGCCAAAGTTCTTGAGAGCGGCCTTTATTGACCTACACTTTTCTGGGACGCCTACGATTATGTGCGAAAATGCGAATCCTGTGAAAGGGCAGGTAATATCTCAAAGTGGCAGGAGATGCCCCTCAACATGTTTCAAGAAGTTGAGGTGTTTGATCTGTGGGGTATTGATTTTATGGGACCCTTTGTGTCCTCGAACTCTAATTTGTATATTTTATTGGTGGTTGATTATGTATCGAAGTGGGTAGAGGCAATACCCACAAGGACTAATGATGCTGTTGTAGGTGCAGGTTTGTAAAAGAATACATTTTCTGCAGATTTGGTGTACCAAGGATGATTATCAGCGACAGAGGTACCCATTTCAAAAATCAAAAGTTTGCTGCGTTGTTGAGAAATTATGGGGTAAAGCACAATATTGGTACCCCGTACCACCCACAGACACAAGGGTAGGTCGAAGTGTCTAATAGAGAAATTAAGAAAATCTTGAGGCGCACAGTGGCTTCGACAAGAAAGAACTGGAGTACTTTGCTACCGGATGCTTTATGGGCGTATAGGACGGCATTTAAGACACCTATAGGCACTATGCCTTTTAGGCTGGCTTATGGACAGGCCTGCCATTTGCCGGTAGAGTTGGAGCACAAGGCGCACTGGGCGCTACAGAAGCTGAACTTGACTTATGATGAGGCAGGGAAGGAGCGCATGCTAGAGCTCAATGAGCTAGATAATCTGAGGATGAACGCCTATGAAAGCTCGAGGATTTACAAGGAGAGAACAAAGCTTATTCACGATCGACACATTCAACTATGTGTCTTCAAGAAGGGAGATCGTGTGCTATTGTTCAACTCGAGGTTGAAGCTGCATCCCGGGAAATTGAAATCCCAGTGGAGTGGACCTTTCATTGTGGAGGAGGTACGACCACATGGTGCCATCATGGTGCGTGATGAAGAGACGACATTTCTGGTCAATGGACAGAGGTTGAAGCTGTACTTTGGCAAGGATTACACGAGGAAAGTGCATGAGGTCAAACTCATAGCACTTAAGGATGCATGATAAGCTTGATTTTGTCTAGCCTAAGACGTTAAATAAGGGCGCTTGTTGGGAGGCAACCCAACCATTGGTAGTTTCATCCATTTTCTTTCGCATTTACAAGTTAGTTGGGTTTAATTTTGTTTTTAGTGTAAAAATGATACCTTGATTGTTTGTTCAGTGTGCATGTCTGAGGTAGAGTCGATACCATCGACCATTGTGTCGATGGTAGTGACATGGGTACAGGTAGGCGACTGTAGAAAATTTTATGAGTTGATACCATCGACGGCCTCGTCGATGGTATCGACATACCATCACTGTCGTTGAAGAAACAACCAGATCGGGGTCGATAGTATCGACGCAGATGTCGATACTCACGAGATCCCTAAAGATTTACAGACGATTTTGTCTCAGTGAAGTCGATACCATCGACGACCTTGTCAATGGTATCGACCCGGCTACAGGAAGAAAGCGGCGTCCGGGCCTCGCGAGGGAAAATTGATCCATGCAGAGTCGATACCATCGGCACCCTGTCGATGGTATCAATGCGACACGTCACCGATCCGCGAGAAGAAATCAACGACGATAGCTAAATCAAGGAAGTCGATCCGTGGGATGGGTCGATACCATCGACCCGCGTCGATGGTATCGATGCGTCATCGATCCGGGTCCCCACATCAGGCTATCGAAAACCGTCAATACTAGCGAAGACCTGGATTGTGCTACAGTATCGACACCCCATCGATGGTATCGACGGTGCAACAGCAGTGCCAGATTCAGTTATAAAAGGGAGGGTTATTTCTCCGATCTCTTCACACCTTTGGAGTTTCTTCCTTCCTCTTGTGCATTGATCGTTGTTGTGCGACCGGAGGCCTGCCACGAGCGTCCAAGGATCGTGATCTCTTCACCGAGCCCTGCTCCGAGCGGAGATCATCTTCTTCGACCTTCACCAAGCTCTATCTCCTATTCCCTTTCTCTTTGAGACGATGGTGCATACGGCGGGAGCTTCTTCTTCAAGGGCGGTCCCGATGGTTGATCCCGACCTTCGTTCCTCCACCACCCAGATCGATTCCTCGTCCGAGGATTGTTCATCCTTCTGCGGAGGTCCGGAAGGTATACGAGGAGTTGCTGAAAAGAAAGATCGAGCCAACCTGCTACGTCGATCGGACCATGATCCGTGACCTGGGGTTCAGTGCCAATCTCGCCTACTTCCTGCAAGGGAAAGCAAGGAACACGGGTAGGAGGCCCGACGAGATGGAGTTCCACGCTGATGGCCAACCATTTTTCGGTGAGTGGCCGACATACAAAGAGCTCGTGGCGGAGTTCATGGCGTCGCTGGATATATGCATCGTGCCAAATGACATGATCACCACTGATCGAGAATGGATACATGGTCGTGTTTCTTTCCGGATCTACAACAATAATTACACTCTCACCCTCAAGCAATTCAATTCCATTTACAACTAGAATCATGGGAGAGACTAGTACCAAAGACCGGATAATCAGACAGATTACGGCGACATCTTCGCCAAGCTGGTGACCACACCTCCAGGCAAGTCTGTCAGCTACCACAATGCTGCCATCTCCGACTTCGAGCATTCTTTTGTGCGGATTCTGCACCGCATGCTGTGCACGATGCTCTTTGCTTGTGGCGATCTTCCTATTAGTAAATTCCAAGGGACATATTTGTTCTTTTTGTATAAACTACTGAAGTGCGAGGAGTGCAACTGGGGGCGTTCTTCTTGACGCGTGTGTTGGATGTGAAGAGGAGTACATGAAAAGCTCCTATCCACTTTGGAGGGCTCATCACACCGTTGGATCTCTACCTTAGGTTGGAATTTTCCCAACTTGCTCCACTTTCCAACAAGAACAAGGTCAACCTGCATCATCTACACCGCTCCAACCCCCTCATGCTCCGTGATGGATTGGATTATGCACATTGCCATGTCAATCACGAATATCAAGAATGTGCACTTCCAGACCCCGTCTTCAACATCGAGGGAGCTCAGCACTTCAGGTGGCCCATCATCACCATCAACGACTCCGATGAAGAGGAAGACAGGGACGATGACAACAATGATGATGACGACGAGCATGAAGAGGAAGAGGAGGCTTTCACTCCTCTTCGGGCACAAGTGGCACCCCGAAAGCGTCCCCGCTTCCACCTAGGTGAATCATCCTCTTCACAGCCTCCGCTACCTCAGCCCTCTCAACAAGGCGAGGATGCCTATTCGATGCAGGGGATGTACTCAATGCTGCAGGAGATTCAGCAGACTCAGCAGCAACATACTGCTTCTTCTGCCGGTATTCAGGATACCACGAACCGGCTTTTCGTGAACCAGTAGGCCATCTATGAGAATGAGCGCCTCCTCCTCGCCAACCAACATAATATCCATGACAGGTTGCATAGGATGGAGATGCAACAACAACCCTTCTACGACAACTACTGGAGCCAGAACTATTTTGGGGGGTATCCTCAACCTCCGTCGATGCCCCAGTATGATCTGAGTTTTCAGAGCCAGTACCCTTCATGGGACCCCACAGCCCCGTAGTACCCGCCACCACCTGACCAATGATCGGTATCACTGTTCCACATTTTAAGGTTGTTTTTGACTATGAGGTCATAGTTGAATTCAAGCTTTGGGGGGGGGAGTTGGAACAACTTCTATCCTTTATTTTTCTTAGTTTTTATCATTTATTGCTTTGTCTCTTAATTTAGAAATTTTCTTAGTTCTTAGTTTTTTTTTAGGATCCACACTCTATCTAGTGTAATTGTGGATGTCTAATGTAATGTGTCATCTTTGTGTTTGTATATGGGAATCAGGGGTAAATTTGAAAATAATTAGTGATTTTGCAAGCTTGTGTTGTTCAACCTTGGGCACATGACTTAAGAAAATAATCGGGTTTTTCAACTTTAAAACAGGAAACCACAACTATACATTCCTATGATTCATGAAAAGTGGACGAAATTGGTTGTTTGAGCCTAAACTAACCAAATGATAATGAGACCTTAATTTGAAATAAGAGAGAGAAACATCTTAATTATTACACAGGTCAGTAAGGAGGGATATATAATATTTTCCAATGGTTCACTCAATTAATCTTGTGATCTATCCACCCCATTGTTTTCAGACTCCACCATAAGAACTGGAAGCACATTATAGTTTTCATCTTTTGATTGCATAGCATTTAGGTAGGATTGCATTTTAGTAGATTGTGCATAAAAAAATGGAAAATGAAAAAATTTGTAGATGAATCATGCATGCACACATTCTTGAGTGCATGCCATCATAGTTGCATAACTGATCTCATGTAGTTGCATTTTAACATATTTTTGAGCATATAGGACAGTATGTGCCTTATTTCTTCTGAAAAATAAGAGAAGCGGGTAATTCATTGTATACTCTCTAAAATACAGTGTAAGGCCTCAAGGATTACAATTATGTGAAAGTAAGCCCGAGAAAGAAAAAAAAATAAGAAAAAAAGGAATTCTGGATAAAAATATTGTACATTTTGCAATTTGAGAGAAAAAGGGCTTGAAAAAAAAGTTGATTTTAGAGGGAGAATAGAGCTTGTTTCACTCGTGTAATAGGAAGAATAAGCACATAATGTAGTTTTTAGACATTCTATCTCACATAAGATGGAATTGTAGGAACATGCATCATTTCACCCAAAATGTAGGCATTAGGGCATTTTCGTTTGCATTTGCATCATTTAGGTCATTTTGGATATTTATGCATGTTAAAACTGTATTGTTCTTCCATTTCTTCCACAACCACCTATTCCATCAACCCGTTGCTTGAATTGGTAGGCCACCGTGATCATCTCCTCACTCATTAATACCAGGTGAGCTGCTTCCATTTAGATGGTAGTTCGGACGAGCAACGTAGATAGTAGATCACAAGATGCACCGAGTCTGGACCGGAGGATTTTATTATGTCAACTACCTTATGTGATAGTGTTCATCAACTTTGGGGTAGACATTTCTTATGGATGATCATTGTCGCCTTGCGGGTAATTATCATTCTGTGGTTACTAAGGGCCGGAATGTGAATGTCTGGCGGGAATCTTATGGCGAGGTATGTTGTGATAATCTGTTCTTTAGGTGACTTTCACAATTCTATTTTAAAGTTTTGTTGCTCGAGGACGAGCAAGGTTTAAGCTTAGGGGAGTTTGATGTGAGGATTTTGAGTCGCATTTTAGACTTGTTTTACTTGCGTTTTATGTGTTTATTGGTCACTTTGGTGGTGAATAATACATAATTCACTTACTCTAGTCTATAATCTCTTTCAGTATCAAATCTCTCATATTTTATCTTTTTTATTATAAACGATTATAAAAATGGGTTTTATCTCAGTTGATTTGGCTTTGTCTTGCAATTTCAAGAAAAACGAATATATACAGCTGTCGATACCATCGACATCCGTCGATTGTATCGACACAGTCACAGACAGACAACCACAAGGAGCCAAGCAGTTTCGATACCATCGACTGGGAAGTCGATGGTAGTGAGTTACCTTCAGGTTGCCAACGATCAGCTGATCGATACTATCGACGTTCTACATCTTCAGTGTCAAAAAGGTGATAAAACTGATGCTTAAGGGTGTCGATACCATCGACCCGCATTGATGGTGTCGAGTCTGCATCAGGAGGGATGACAGAAAAGAAGGAAGGCTTACCGATATCAGGAGGGGTCGATACCATCGACCCGCGTCAATGGTATTGATGCGTCATCGATCCGGGTCCCCACATCAGGCTATCGAAAATCGTCAATACTAGCGAAGACCTGGATTGTGCTACAGGTGTCGATACCATCGACACCCCGTCGATGGTATCGACGGTGCAACAGCAGTGCCAGATTCAGTTATAAAATGGAGGGTTATTTCTCCGATCTCTTCACACCTTTGGAGTTTCTTCCTTCCTCTTGTGCATTGATCGTTGCTGTGCGACTGGAGGCCTGCCACGAGTGTCCAAGGATCGTGATCTCTTCACCGAGCCCTGCTCCGAGCGGAGATCATCTTCTCCGACCTTCACCGAGCTCTATCTCCTATTCCCTTTCTCTTTGAGATGATGGTGCATACGGCGGGAGCTTCTTCTTCAAGGGTGGTCCCGATGGAGATCCCGACCTTCAATCCTCCACCACCCGAATCGATCCTTGTCCGAGGATTGTTCATCCTTCTGCGGAGGTCCGGAAGGTATACGAGGAGTTGCTGAAAAGAAAGATCGAGCCAACCCGCTACGTCGATCGGACCATGATCCGTGACCTGGGGTTCAATGCCAATCTCGCCTACGTCCTGCAGGGGCAAGCAAGGAACATGGGTAGGAGGCCCGACGAGATGGAGTTCCACGCTGATGGCCAACCATTTTTCGGTGAGTGGCCGACATACAAAGAGCTCGTGGCGGAGTTCATGGCGTCGCTGGATATATGCATCGTGCTAAATGACATGATCACCACTGATCGAGAATGGATACATGGTCGTGTTTCTTTCCGGATCTACAACAATAATTACACTCTCACCCTCAAGCAATTCAATTCCATTTACAACTAGAATCATGGGAGAGACTAGTACCAAAGGCCGGATAATCAGACAGATTACAGTGACATCTTCGCCAAGCTGGTGACCACGCCTCCAGGCAAGTCTGTCAGCTACCACAATGCCGCCATCTCCGACTTCGAGCATTCTTTTGTGCGGATTCTGCACCGCATGCTGTGCACGATGCTCTTTGCTTGTGGCGATCTTCCTCTTAGTAAATTCCAAGGGACATATTTGTTCTTTTTGTATAAACTACTGAAGTGCGAGGAGTGCAACTGGGGGCGTTCTTCTTGACGCGTGTGTTGGATGTGAAGAGGAGTACATGAAAAGCTCCTATCCACTTTGGAGGGCTCATCACACCGTTGGATCTCTACCTTAGGTTGGACTTTTCCCAACTTGCTCTGCTTTCCAACAGGAACAAGGTCAACCTGCATCATCTACACCGCTCCAACCCCCTCATGCTCCGTGATGGATTGGATTATGCACATTGCCATGTCAATCACGAATATCAAGAATGTGCACTTCCAGACCCCGTCTTCAACATCGAGGGATCTCAGCACTTCAGGTGGCCCATCATCACCATCAACGACTCCGATGAAGAGGAAGGCAGGGACGATGACAACAATGATGATGACGACGAGCATGAAGAGGAAGAGGAGGCTTTCACTCCTCTTCGGGCACAAGTGGCACCCCGAAAGCGTCCCCGCTTCCACCTAGGTGAATCATCCTCTTCACAGCCTCCGCTACCTCAGCCCTCTCAACAAGGCGAGGATGCCTATTCGATGCAGGGGATGTACTCAATGCTGCAGGAGATTCAGCAGACTCAGCAGCAACATACTGCTTCTTCTGCCGGTATTCAGGATACCACGAACGGGCTTTTCGTGAACCAGTAGGCCATCTATCAGAATGAGCGCCTCCTCCTCGCCAACCAACATAATATCCATGACAGGTTGCATAGGATGGAGATGCACCAACAACCCTTCTACGACAACTACTGGAGCCAGAACTATTTTGGGGGGTATCCTCAACCTCCGTCGATGCCCCAGTATGATCTGAGTTTCCAGGGCCAGTACCCTTCATGGGACCCCACAGCCCCGTAGTACCCGCCACCACCTGACCAATGATCGGTATCACTGTTCCACCTTTTAAGGTTGTTTTTGACTATGAGGTCATAGTCGAATTCAAGCTTTGGGGGGGGGAGTTGGAACAACTTCTATCCTTTATTTTTCTTAGTTTTTATCATTTATTGCTTTGTCTCTTAATTTAGAAATTTTCTTAGTTCTTAGTTTTTTTTTAGGATCCACACTCTATCTAGTGTAATTGTGGATGTCTAATGTAATGTGTCATCTTTGTGTTTGTACATGGGAATCAGGGGTAAATTTGAAAATAATTAGTGATTTTGCAAGCTTGTGTTGTTCAACCTTGGGCACATGACTTAAGAAAATAATCGGGTTTTTCAACTTTAAAACAGGAAACCACAACTGTACATTCCTATGATTCACGAAAAGTGGACGGAATTGGTTGTTTGAGCCTAAACTAACCAAATGATAATGAGACCTTAATTTGAAATAAGAGAGAGAAACATCTTAATTATTACACAGGTCAGTAAGGAGGGATATATAATATTTTCCAATGATTCACTCAATTAATCTTGTGATCTATCAACCCCATTGTTTTGAGACTCCACCATAAGAACTGGAAGCACATTACGGTTTTCATCTTTTGATTGCATAGCATTTAGGTAGGATTGCATTTTAGTAGATTGTGCATAAAAAAATGGAAAATGAAAAAATTTGTAGATGAATCATGCATGCACACATTCTTGAGTGCATGTCATCATAGTTGCATAACTGATCTCATGTAGTTGCATTTTAACATATTTTTGAGCATATAGGACAGTATGTGCCTTATTTCTTCTGAAAAATAAGAGAAGCGGGTAATTCATTGTATACTCTCTGAAATATAGTGTAAGGCCTCAAGAATTACAATTATGTGAAAGTAAGCCCGAGAAAGAAAAAAAGAAGAAAAAAAGGAATTCTGGATTAAAATATTGTACATTTTACAATTTGAGAGAAAAAGGGCTTGAAAAAAAAGCTGATTTTAGAGGGAGAAAAGAGCTTGTTTCACCCGTGTAATAGGAAGAATAAGCACATAATGTAGTTTTTAGACATTCTATCTCACATAAGATGGAATTGTAGGAACATGCATCATTACACCCAAAATGTAGGCATTAGGGCATTTTTGTTTGCATTTGCATCATTTAGGTCATTTTGGATATTTATGCATGTTAAAACTGTATTGTTCTTACATTTCTTCCACAACCACCTATTCCATCAACCCGTTGCTCGAATTGGTAGGCCACCATGATCACCTCCTCACTCATTAATACCAGGAGAGCTGCTTCCATTTAGATGGTAGTTCGGACGAGCAACGTAGATAGTAGATCACAAGATGCACCGAGTCTGGACCGGAGGATTTTATTATGTCAACTACCTTATGTGATAGTGTTCATTAACTTTGGGGTAGACATCTCTTATGGATGATCATTGTCGCCTTGCGGGTAATTATCATTCTGTGGTTACTAAGGGCCGGAATGTGAATGTCTGGCGGGAATCTTATGGCGAGGTATGTTGTGATAATCTGTTCTTTAGTTGACTTTCACAATTCTATTTTAAAGTTTTGTTGCTCGAGGACGAGCAAGGTTTAAGCTTAGGGGAGTTTGATGTGAGGATTTTGAGTCGCATTTTTAGACTTGTTTTACTTGCGTTTTATGTGTTTATTGGTCACTTTGGTGGTGAATAATACATAATTCACTTACTCTAGTCTATAATCTCTTTCAGTATCAAATCTCTCATATTTTATCTTTTTTATTATAAACGATTATAAAAATGGGTTTTATCTCAGTTGATTTGGCTTTGTCTTGCAATTTCAAGAAAAATGAATATATACAGCTGTCGATACCATCGACATCCGTCGATTGTATCGACACAGTCACAGACAGACAACCACAAGGAGCCAAGCAGTGTCGATACCATCGACTGGGAAGTCGATGGTAGCGAGTTACCTTCAGGTTGCCAACGATCAGCTGATCGATACTATCGACGTACTACATCTTCAGTGTCGGAAAGGCGATAAAACTGATGCTTAAGGGTGTCGATACCATTGACCCACATTGATGGTGTCGAGTCTGCATCAGGAGGGATGACAGAAAAGAAGGAAAGCTTACCGATATCAGGAGGGGTCGATACCATCGACCCGCGTCGATGGTATCGACGCCATCGGATTAATGTTTGTTTTAGATTTGCCCGAATCCAACGGTGGTGATATTTCGGCGACCTAACTTGGTGTTTATACCTAATGACGGTGGCCAGGAGCTAGAGAGGATGTCATTAGCTGCTGCACACATCACAAGGAGAGTTGGAGAGGAGAACGGAGCCTAGAAGCACGCCCCGACCATTCCGAGAGCCGAAGAAGACGTTTTCCACTACTGAAAGGCTGTAGATCACACACTCTACGTCGAGGAACGCTTGGATCTTCTCCGTTCAGGGGTTTACATCACTTCATCCACATTTTTCTCCATGTTTCCCCTTTCTTTCACCATGTCTTACTTTGAGATGAACATGCGGGGCTAATCCCCTTTGTCTATAGGACCGAGAGTAGCCCGGGTAATCATTGTATGGCGTTTTTATCATAGTAATTCATAATTTGTCTCTTAAATCCGTGGTATGATTTCATTTTCTCCATTATATCATTATTCTTGATCACCCTAATGATAATCTAATGCCTTTAATTGCTTTGAAAGAAGAAGTAACGGTTGAAAAGAGACAAAATTCACATTAACTCATAAATTCCTTGAACAAGGTGATGTACGGTTAATGGTGGAAGGGAGTACAATCAATTTTTGGTATGACGTATGGGTGGAAATGGGAATTAAACTTAAAAACTACTATAAGCGAGAAATCCCTGAAGATCTCCAGGACCTGATGGTAAGTTGCTTAGTGTTGGACACAGGCGAATGGGATAAAGGCTTCTTAGATCACTGGTTTGACGAGGACATGGTGAGAACTATCTTGGCTCTGAATGTTCCAGACATCACGAATCACAGAGATTACAGAGTGTGGATACATACATCAGATGGGAATTTTTCTTTGAAATTAGCCTATCAGGTTCTAAGAGAAGGGAAGGAGCAGGTCTGTCCGAGAGACTGGGGGTTAGTATGGAAGCTAAAAGTTCCAGCAAGGATACGTACCTTCGCCTGGCTTGTCACCCATGGATCCCTATTGAAAAACGTACGTCGTTTGGCGAGGCACATGACCATGGATGGTCTATGCCCTAGATGCAAGAAAGAAGATGAATCTGATATCCATGTGTTGAGAGACTGTGAGAAAGTCAAGATGATCTGGAATCATTTACTTAGCCCTGGTAACCTGACACATTTCTTTGGGCTGACTACTACTGAGCAATGGTTGAAGACTGCACATGGCGACCCGAATATCACGAAGGAAGTATTCTGGATAATCTGCTGCAATGTGTGGGGGTCCAGGAATGCAGAAATATTTGACGGCGACATCAGGCCGCTAGAACACCAAACCTGATTCATTCAAAAGGCAATCACGATTACCACAGAAGCTTGGGTGAGGCACAACACAGTCCAACGGCCAGACAAAGAATATAGTTGGAGGAAACTGGAGCTGGGTATGATCAAACTGAATGTAGACGCAGGCGTTCAAAGCAAGGGCACAACGGTAGCGGCAGTAGCTAGAGACGCCCAAGGTCGTTGGCTAGGGGGGATGGTCGAAGAAGATAGGTTGCTCTTCGGTAACGGCTGCAGAATTAGCAGGTATTCACCTAGCACTGGAGCAAGCTCGAGCACACACATGGAGCAACTGCATAGTGGAAACAAATTGCAAGATGGCGAAGCAACTGTGCGACGAGGAGGCAGAAAGATTCCCTAAGTATGTGTACTGGATGAGTCGACTAAAGAAGGTGATGATGGAGAATGTGAGAATACAACACGTAGATCGCGAGAGCAACTTCATCGCTGACAAAATTGCCAAACACCAACTTCGTTGCGCGTCATAATACCAGGTCTTTAACACACCTCCAAACTGGGTCATGAGCATATACCTTAAAGAAAGTTTGTCTGATCATACGAAAACTAGCCATGTACTCTACCGGACGAGTACAAGTAGAGGGGTATCCTGTACTACTTTGTGATATGATTAAATAAGAGTGTTTGTTTGTTTAAAAAAATGGTGGAAACCCAGAGATTGATTTTAATGCACCTAATTTAGGGTATAGGTTACTACGACGGTGGAACCGACTTAGATTTAGGTAGTGAATTATATCACGACAGTGAACAATTCTGACTACAGACCACTACCTGGATTGAGACATGAATTTGTTTAGCTATATAGAAATTCATACAAAGAGAACCCGCGGTGAAACTGCAATCCTAAATATTCTCATCTAAATTAATTAAACTCAACATTTAATCAATTGCTTTGCTTTCTTTTATTTTGATTTTCTTTTTAATAAACTCTTAAAACCTTTTTAATTGGTCTAGCATATTGCAAACAGTTAGTAGTAATCTATCGATAGTTCAGTGTCCCTGAGTTCGACTCGGGCCTCACAAAGGCCTATATTACATTGATGCATGCACTTGCGTTATATGCACGGTAAATTTGCGTCAAGCAACATGCAGGACATCTTGTGTCTCTTATATAAATATAGCTTTCCAGGGTATAGTGGCAACTTCGCTATTAGAGTTACAGTGGCATGCTGTACTCTCTTCGTAATCGAGGGATTTCTTGTTTATCTCACATCGATTCATCATTAACATAATCATCGGGAGATTAGTGATACATCATCCTGGTATATACATATAATGAAGGATTGAGAGATTTAATGTTTATCTCACATAAATTCCTCCATTAGGGCGTAAGGATATTCACGCCCATTACCCCCACATACTCAAAAGTATGCTCTCTAGCAGTTCCCTTAGGAAAACATGTTTCACCATCACCTAACTGTTGACGATGATGGATCTATGGTCAGGGCTCTACATGATGTCATTTCACTTGATTAATTAAGTACATTACAACATTCTTTTAGCATCAGGCATGTTTTCAAACATAAACCTTTATAACAATAACTATAAAGAATGAGTACTATTCTATCAAGTTCATTTCACAGCTTTAACAACATTGGGAACTTAATCCCTTGTCATCTCATCATCATGATTCAAGAATATGGGTGTTCAAACCTTAGATCATCAATATACTTGTTACCACTTTAACAGGTAACATAATGCCAACCAGTCATTTGGTAGTGTAAGCATGATAATTGCAATGTAAGTATTTCACATGGCTCTTACAGCCTATCAATCTCTTTTGTTACCTTTCACTAGGTAACATAGCATATCATTGCTTACAAAGCTCATAAAGTTCTTTCAATAAACAAAGCATCATAGCTCATACCTGGCTATGTTCAATATCTCATAAGACCTGCATGATTAGTACAGATGATAACAGATACATCAATTTCATATCAGCATATTACAAAACAATTATGACATCATTATTCAAGGGTTGCACCACTATGCCCTTACTATGGTTAGGGTTTCCCTTTTCAATTCAATTAGGGTTAATCATCCCCTTAGCTCAATTAGGATAAATGACTCCTCATTTCATTATCCAACCTTAGAGCTACTTAGTATGAAGTATAACCCAGAATTAGGGTTTACTATTCACATCACATCACCCTAGATTAGGGTTTACTATTCATATCACATCACCCTAGATTAGGGTTTACTATTCATAACACATCACCTTAGATTAGGGTTTACTATTCACTCCAAGTAGGAGTGAGCATCAAAGTACCTTGAATTAAGGTTTATCATGTCATCATTATTAATTAAGATCATATCATCATCATGTGTTAGGATTTCACCTATTAATGCCCTCAATTAGGGTTATGATTTATCATCCATCATAATTAGGGTTTCATGATCTCACTATTAAGGATCATACCCTATTTAGGCATTCATTCATATTAGAAGTACACTACATGATTATCATTCATGCAGGAAGTCTTCTCTCTCTCATCCTTTATAGGATGATGTTTGTTCAACCTTGATTAGGATAAGTCAACTCAACCTTGAAGAAGAATTGACATCATTGGTTATGTCATTGTCACCATGACCATTAAGGATTAATTATTCAAAGGGTACTAATCACCTCATCCCATTAAGATGTAATTACTATAATCATCTTTGATTACATCATGTATCAGTCAACTAATCACTTTGTCCTTTAACCACTTTAAGTACCCATGCAGTTTTGGTTAATTATCCACCAAAAGATTTTGGCCTTATAGACTCTAAACGGTCTTGACCAATTCAGACCTCAAACGGTCTTGAGAAACTAAGGAAACCGTTTGCTAAAGTACCACCTTGAAACCATTAAGTAAAGTAGGTGGTGAAGACCGTTTACCCAAAGTTGACTTTTAAAACCGCATGAACCTAAACGGTTTGGGATCGCTTGGTCCCAAATGGTCTTGAGACCGTTTGGACTCAAATGGTCTTGAGACCGTTTGGTCCAAACCTCCTCAAAACCGCAAGGACCAAAAATAGTCTCAACAAGTCAAATTGAATTAGGGTTTCCAATGTTGGTTCCTTCAACCATTGAATTCATGTAACCAATCATCAATTGGACCTATCACCATACTTCAATTGAGTTAATTAGGTCAACATTCAACTTATTTTACCATAAATTGACCCTCAATTGATCATCAATTAGGGTTTGGATCAATTGGATTAGGGTTTGGAATTGATGAACCTTCAACATTATGCAATGTGAAACTAATTACTTTCAAACTATTGGACCATCATCCAAAATGGACATGACCTGACACCAAACGGTCTTGAGATCATTTGGATGACCTCCAAATGGTCTTGAGACCGTTTGTCCATGTCTACATCAAAATCCAAGTCAACCAATTAGGGTTTGGTTCATTGGATTGCTCACCAAATCAGCAATTGATTACTCTTCAACTCAATACCTTTAGATCTCCAAACACCTCACCATAGTCAACCCTAGACCTCCAAACGGTCTTGGGTGACCCCCAAATGGTCTTGGGATTGTTTGGATGACCTTCAAACGGTCTTGAGACCATTTTCCCATCACATCATCATCAACCATGTCATTCAATTAAAGTTTGGATCCTAGGATTGGTCACCAAATCAGCACTTGATTATACTTCAACTTAATATCTTTGGACCTTCAATTGCTCAACCATACTTAACCCTATACCTCCAAACTGTCTTGAGTGATCACCAAACGGTCTTGAGACCGTTTGGCTGATCACCAAATGGTTTTGAAATCGTTTGGGTCAATTAACCCAAAACATCAACTCATTCCAATGCAAAATCAGTACTTAGCCGATTAGGGTTAATACCATATCTTTGGATCTTCCAACACTTAACCATATCCAACCCTAGACTTCCAAACAGTCTTGGGTGACCCCCAAACAGTCTTGAGACCGTTTGGGTGATCCCCAAACGGTCTTGAAACCATTTGGGTCAATCAACCCAAGTTTCAAACTCAAACACTTATGAAATCAACACTCAACCAAGATCTTTTTGTGCCATAGAAAGGCAAAAGCTCGTCCAACTCTATTGCAAACACATCCTTAAACTTTTGGTTGAATGGCTCCTTAATTAATTTATGCTTAAATCTTGATTATTTTAATGTCAAGATTCTCTCTCCTCCAGGATAACTCAAATGAGGTGCCCCTCTCATTTTCTTTGATATACTTGATGCCAAGAAACATGAGAGACCCTCTAGAGGTGGTATTTTACATGTTGAACCCTAGGTTTTGGGTAAATTGCACATTACACCAAAACTAGGTTTTAATGCACAAGGATTGCTCTACAAGATTTATCTTGATGCCCAAGCTTGTGGAAACCATACCACTACATCATATTCATTCTTATGATGTCTCAACATCAGAGGAACATCTTACCATGTGGAATTTGCAAGTTAACCCCTCAACTTGGGTAATTTGCACTTTAGTCCAAAATTAACAAAACAATGTTTCAACATCATTAAAAAAGGACTAAAATTGAAATATAAGTTCCTCAAAAACCTTAATTACTTTTCAAAAGATAAGAACAATCATCTAATCATCTTTATTGAACAAAACACCTAGGGTTAGTACATAACCCAGGTCAGGGATGTTACAATTAAGCTTCCAACAAAGCCTAAACCTGATCTAAGGTGTGACCATTGATTGACACCATCGGTTGTCAACTTTGGTCACCACCATGAACTGTCAAGAAGTCAACACAACCGGTAACACCATTGATTCATGTGTTATAGAAGAAAACAACCTAGAAACCCTACTATGGACCATCGTGTAATAGGTGCTTAGCACCATCGGTTGTCATACCAATCTAACCTAGGTCATCTTCTACCTTAGGAAGAATGTGTACATAGTTATAGGTTCATCTAGAACTGGAAACAAAATAGGTAACAACATAAAAATCAAAATCCTAAGCAAACATAGCTTCTAAATGCTAAGCTCGTCATTTTTAAGCAATAACATGAGCTAACAAGCTTATAGTAAGCAATATAAGTGAAGAGGGTTATAAAACTCAACTCTAGAGAGAAGAAAAGACTTATAGAAACAAGAAACTTTAGAAAAGAAGGTAGGAAAATGCAAGATTTAGGTCTAAACTCGTCCAAGTAGAACCTTTCTCCACAAGGGAAGCAAAACCCTAAGTAGAAGAAGCAAGAAAGGTAGATTCTTGAGTTCTAGAACAACTTTTACCATGCAAAGGTATGGTTTCGACCTAGAGGATGGTAGGAGGAAGAAGGACAGTAAGAGAATCGAAGGAAAAAGGAGATACTTACTCATTTAGGTCAAGATCACAAAGAAGAAGCTTTAGAAATCCTAAAGGATGCAAAACGAACCCTAGATGCTTCCACCAAGAAAGTTGACACCTTCTTCTTCCTTGGGCAGTTGCTCCACCTACCAGTAGGGGAATAATGATCTTTGGAGAGAGAAGAATAGATAGGGGACCAAAGGTTTCATTTGGGTGCTTAAGGATAGGTATATAAAGTTTAAGGATAAGAGAGAGAAGAAGCTTGAGGTGTCCAAGTGATGGAGCTTCCACTTGTGTGGAGTTGCGTGCACCACTAAAAATCCTAGAGATAGTAAGTCTCTAAGTTTAGCCTTATGTGTGCTATAAGAAGATCTCCATCCACGTATGCTAAGGTATTTGGAAGTCTTATCGTATTATAGTTGAGGGTCGAATCCACGAGACAACGGTCTTGTTAAGGATTAACAAGATGGAAAATGTTATAATTCTATTTATCTACTTCAGAGTTGATATTTAGATCGAAGAGTTGGGTTGTATATTAAATGGAAGGAAAGTAAATTAAGGTTGTAAACAATATTTGGAAACCACTAGGATGTGTTCGAGTTTCACCACCACTACACATGGATCATAACATACATCATAATAACATGGCTTGCAAAAAGGGTCTAATCAGTTAGTATCTTTGTAGACTTAGCTTTCTTTCGAATAGCCAACTACGAGAAACGTGGAAGTATTGCAATGCCAGCCATCCCCGAACGAATGGTCACTTACTTTGCATCACTCCCTTCACAAAGTGTGTTCCTCGACCTGTCAAAGTTGTACTTCCATACGTCAACTGACTCCATTTCATAGTATGAAAGTACAACGATGGAGGTGACTTTACTCCACTCCTTGAAAAGCACTCCTAGATACCGAAATAGATATATGGTGACTACATACATCAAGAACCAACATACAATCGATAATCAAATCTAAAAGCAAAAACATAGACAATTCATACTAGTAGATAATAGGTAACACAAGTTGGTGATCAAGCAACTAGCATTCATTAAATGATTGATGTTGAACTAAAAAGATAGTATTTCTCTATTGCAAACTCATGAATTACAATGCATGAAATGAAAACATGGGAAGCGGGGCTACTCCCCACACCCTAGTGTATGGAACTACTCGCTCATGGCAAGAACAAAGAAGGAGATAGGAGAAGAGAGGGAAAACATCATCTCCACGTAGGAGGGAGGAAGGTTGACCCCTTGGAGTAGAGAACAACTATCTTCACATTGTGTGGTTGATTTGGTGATGAATCCTTCACTCCCCACCTTCTATGTCGATGAGAGATAAAGTAGGCTTATGGATGGAGTGTGGATCTTAGACCGATATCCTTGGAGCAAAGAATGAAGAAAGAAATAGCTCTGGAACAAATGAGGCAACCTTTGGGCGTCTAAGAATTCCCCCTTTATGAGGACCCCTTTGGTCTTATTTATAGGTTTCAAAGGGGGTCTTGAGCGGTCTCGAGACCGTTTGGATCTTCATGGTTTGAAAACCGTTTGGATCCTCACAGTTTGGAAATCGTTTGGATCCTCATGGTCTGGAGACCGTTTGGATCCTCTTGGTCTTGGGACCGGTTGCCTTGACACGTTCTTTGGATCAATAAGTCTTTACATGGTCTTGGAATCGTTCAGATCTTCACGGTCTTGGGACCATTTGGGTTCTTCATGGTCTTGGGACTTTGCTCGGTCTTGGGTTCTTCACGGTCTTGGGACTTTGCTCAGTCTTGGGACCGTTAAGACTTGCTCGGTCTTGGGACCGTTAAGACTTGATCGGTCTTGGGACCGCTTGAGTCCTCACGGTCTTGAGACCGGTTGGGTGGGAACTTTTGTGATTTTTTTTTGTTTTTCTATAAGAAGAAAAGGAGAAATGTCAGTTTATTGGTGAATACACAATAAGGCTAGAAAGTTAAGTATTCTATCTAATTTATTTAAGAAAGAGTATGGAAAACTAAGAGAAACTAATAAGATAATCATCACAAAATGGGAGGTTATCACCCCCCCCAACTTAGAGTCTAACTTGTCCTCAAGCTAGATAGAGCTAAGACATGTAATGGTGAGGCAATTTTATTTAATGAAGATTCTCATACTCTTGCTTCAGTTCTTTACCAGAGATCTCCTAGTATCTTGTCGGGGCTTCTACTTGCATTAACTCTTTCAGGTATTGGGAGTTGTGTGGACCTCATGTTTCTTCCGTATCGCGTAACTCGCATTGGGACCATCTTTTCCTTAATCATATTTTATGCATGTCTTTGACTCTAAGCAGTTTTATACTTCTTTGATATTCCTACCGGAAGCTAGTATAGGTATGAGGGTTGGCTGAAGGCTGTTGTATAACTCCCCCTTCGAAGGGGGAGGGCTTGTCTAAGCTTTTAGGATCTCACTATCGGGCACAACACATCTGCCTTCGTGAGGGCAGTTGAATGCACTGGTCGGGCAAGACCTTTGTCAGTTTTTTATATATTTGGAAACCTTAGGATCTTACTCTGGATGTGACACATCTACCTTTGTGAGGGAAGCTGAATGTACCAATCGGGCAAGACCTTTATTGGCACTTCATATAGGTCCTTATGCATGGCACAACTCTCATATTTTTATTCAACACTCAGACTTTTATTCATATGCTCACTGACTTAGGAATTGGGTATTTAGGGGTTTTATTTGGGCTGCCAAGCCTCTTTTTTTGAAAAGAAGAAAATTGTTCCCTAGAGTTTCCAGACATGCACTTGTTTCAGTTTCGTACTCGGTGGTCCACTTGCGAGGTTTCTTGATTTGGATTTCACCTAGTTCCCTTCTGACCTTGAGAGCGTTTGGTTTGTTTTGGCAATTGTTTTGACCTGTGGAGAGTTTGATGTAGAATTAAAGCAAAAGCATGGATAGCGAGTGTGGTGGTGATTTATTAATTTGCCACTACATGTCTAAATGCTACGATGTAAGTTCTTCTGAGTACTACTTTGTCTCTAACTTAGCTAGGGGTGTCCCCTTACCAAGGCAAATGTTGTCTTTCATAGAAGTTATTATATCAAAGAAATTGTCAGAAAATCTAAATGTCAAAAAGAATAATTTGTGCAAAAGAACAAAGGTAAATGAGAAGATAGAAAAATAAGGTTTGAATATGATTCCTCATCCCTTGCCCAGTGTACTCCCCCCCCAACTTATCACTCACTTTGTCCTCAGAGTGTCAAGGTGATAGGTTGAGAAGTACATGGGCAAGGGTGTCAAAGTTCTGTTAAACCCTTGTTGGCTCCATAAGAACAGAGAAGATTGGCAGTGAAATTCCCCCGCAAAGCATGATAATCCACATCTTTCATGTCCTCAACGCGTTTGCCAAGAATGGCAAGGGTATACATCCAGTAGAGGATGTGGAATCCGCAACTGTTGGATTCTTTGATTTGTTGGGGATATTTATAGCAGAAGGTTGGGCGCTTGAAATGATCTCTGTTGTATGCCTTTGTGTGTTTTCTGAGAAGATCGTGCAGTCGTTCGACAAAGTCCTTTGCCACTTCCTCGGTGGGCATTTTTTATATAACATCATACTCTTTCTGGTTTAGATTGAACTGGCTATCGAAACTATTGTAGATAACTGTAGTTCCATTATGTAAGTTCGTTGCCAACAACATCCAATGCTCAGAGTAAAGGAGTGGAAACAAGATGAACTTTGGAGTCATATGTTGAAGATATGAGATAAGGGCTTCAGTAGTTTCGAAGTTCTTTGAGCCGAGTAAATCATCCTTCAGGTATGTTGACGCCATGTAAACCGTAGGCAAGTCCTGTACTAGAAGAAATTGGTAGGCAACTATCACGCTCATAGATAGTGAACATTTTACTTGTATGGTTTCATGGAGTGCATATGCCATTACAAGAATATTCCCTTCAAGGAAAACAAGCTCGTCATTTGTTGTATATAGTCGAGACATGATGAGTCTGAGTTCATTATCAGAAAGACTCTTGCATGCAACAGGGTCTAAATAGTTTCTTTTGAGGACGTTGGATGACAGAGAACAGATAGCGTAGTACGTCGTCATGTCCCATTGTGGGGTCCTTAAAGAACCTTTTGTCGCAAATAATTTCCATGGTGTATCGTCCCTGTAAAGCATGCATGTCCTCCTTAGCTAGCTCGGTAAAGGAGATGTGTCTGTTAAGTGCCTCAGTGAATCTGATTGTGCAAAGAGCACAATCCCCTAAACCTTCTAGCGACTGAATGGCTGGGTTGATGATCTTGAACCATGGTTGGCTCCAGTCGTGTGCAAGAGATGGGAAGGTGGCCCATATGACTTTGAGAATCCAGAAGGGAATGCATCATGCTTCTCCGGCTTCTGAACCAGTGAAGTTAATGGTTCCCCCCTTAAGCTCACTGGTGCAGAAATTGTACACCTTGGCGTTGCGGGCCTTGGTGTCAACGATCATAAGGAGCCAGTGGCCAAAAACTTTGAAAGGCACCGTGATGTAGCGTGCCTTTTTTGTGAGACTCGTTTGCAGCCGCTTGATGGATTTTTTCCGTAAGTCCTTGTTCAATAGGCATAATGCTAGAGCAGGTGAAGCATTAAAAACTAGCTGCTTCTTCTTTGGGCTCCGAAATTCCTCTATTGCGTTAGCAAGCAGTACACGGAAGATAGCCATCTTCACCATCGACTAAGGTCGTAGAAGAACACGGAAATCTTCACGTGTCAGCTTGCGCTTTGTCTTTGTGTTATTATAGAGGATGTCCCCCCTATTCTTGGCATCGTCTATAATAGTGTTCAGGATGAAGATGTCCTGAACATCTAATGTAGAGATGGCCGTCGTATCTAAGTTGTGCATCTTGTGAGGTAGAGGTGGCAACAGGGGAAGGTCTACTGGAGGAGGAAGTGAAGTCTGCTCATTATTGTCAAAAATCTGTGGCAGATCATTTTCGTCAGAGTCAGAGTCAAGTATATCGTCGGTGTTGAGACTCACTCTATCAGAATCCTCCTATTCTGGGGGAAGGACTGCAACTTGCTCCATAGAAGATGGTGGAAAAGTGAGAGCTGATGTGAGCGAGCTAGTGCTGGTTTCCAAGATACATTGTTGAAACTCAGCAAAAGTTGCGTCTTTGGCTGTATCCCCTAGATATCCCATAGTAGAAAAATTGAAGAATTGGTCTGCATAGGACATTCTTACATTGTCATTATTGTCAAGAGCACGGTGGTCTTCAGAATCTTTGCTACCACCCTCCCCGTGGTCCCACCATCTCCCCTTTTTGTATTATCTACTCCTCGACTGGTGCCCTCTCTAGTATTGCCTGGGTCATCCGATTGGTCATCTGAAGAGGAGTTGTAGGCATTGGATTCAGCTGAGGAATCAGAATCATCATCATCGTTGTTGTCATCTTCATCATCTTCGTCATCTGCCACTTTGTCTTTGTTCTTCTTAGTTGATGCTTTCTTGCAGCACTGATGGATGTCTTGTAATTCTTCAAGTGCCACTTACACATGCTCATGGGTTTCGAGCAGTGCGTCGTGGCTTTCCTTGAGATCTGTGTATCTTGCTTCAGCAGAGAGGAGTCGTGATGTTAGATCAGTCACTTTTGTTTGTAGCTGATCTAAAGCGTCATTTGCATGCTCCTCCTGGCGACGGATGAGATGTGTGAGGCTGCTTTCGATGTGATCCATACGCGTGCTCATTGCAACTTATTGTTGTTGAAGCTCGCGAAGGGTCACAGGCAATGGTTGTGTTTGCTTGGTAACCTGGTCAACTTGCTGGACTAACGTTTCTTGCTATCTTTTCATGCTAAGCATTAATTCTGGTAGAGTTTGGAAGTGATCTTCAACGAGGTTGACTTGTTGGACCGCTGCTTCCTTTTATTGTTGAATGCTTGTGAGGAGGTCCGGTAAGGTGTGAGTCCACTCGTCGAGCTTGGATACATGTGTAGCAAGTCCATGTACATAAGAAAAAATAGATTGTAAGATGTTAGAAGGGTCAGTGAGGAGGGTTCAAATAGTGTCAAATTGATGTCTGAATGCCTCATTGACTTGTGAAAAGGGGACCCCAGTGGTGGATGGGTGTGGTGGATGGGGTCCAGGTGGAAGGGTGGTGGTGGCGTGTGAGAGAGACACCATTGGTGGACCCGCAAATTGCGTGGCGACTGTAGAAGGAGTTGCCAATGGTATTGGGATGGTGGCGGATGAGAAAGGTGGCAACATCCCAAATATGAAAGGTGGAACCAAGAATGTCGGGGGAAAAGGTGGTGGAAGTGAAGGTGAGATCGGGCGTTGAGGTGAAAATTGGCTCACCTATGGGGAAAGGAAGGGGATCAGATGATGTGAGTGGAGTTGTAGTTGTGGTGAATGGAATGGTGGTGGGTGGTGGAATGGTGGAAAATAATGGGGTGGCGAAAGATAGAGATTTTGACCCCTCTATCCCTAGGGTGGCGGGAGTGGATGTAGAGGTGATCCCAATATCCAGACCCAAGATGAAAGGGTCTGATGTTGGATTCACAAAGGTGTATGCATGGGGGTGCTCTGCCTCTGGGGTGATCTTGGATGTGGACGTCCTAGATTACTGTTGCTTATGTATTCACAGTTTGGACGGACGCATCACCAGTATTTTCTTTGGATGTGTTGCGGAGCAGTGACATTGTGCTCCTTCGCCCTTCTTTCACTTATTTCCCCTTCCCTTTTACAGAGGATAATAGAGTAGCCATCTCCTCTTGAGTGAACATATATTTGTCTTTATCATAATCTGCGATCTTAGGAAGTGGTAACAGTGTTCTTGATTCTTTGACAATGGGGCAGAAAACATAATGGAGCTTTTTATCCTTCTCTTTGATGATGTATGTGTTTTTCAGAATCTTCTCGTTGGTTAGGTTGTCACCTTTTATCAATGTACATTTTTGTAGTGGTCCGTCCATCTTGAGGTACTTCAAAATTGATGTGACGTGACCACCCATGCAAATTTCCTTTCCAGGGGCATACGATGTGTTTATGTATCAGTTGTCGTCCAATATTGACCGGCTGCCCCTTTAAGATGGACCATAGTATGAAGAGGTCTGAGATGAGGACATTCCCACTCTCTGTTCTAGGGAATAGTACACCTATTATAATCTTGTGTAGTGTTTGCACCAGATAGGGGTGAATGTTGGAGGCTTTGCATGTTTTGGAATCGTAGTTTGGGATTCCAGTCAGAGATTTCCAGAAGGTGTGCATGTTGAACAGTTTGTGATCCATACCTGCTTCCATAGCATTCTTCAACTGGTCTGGGCTGTTGATGAAGATTTTTTTCAACATGTTTTCAGTTAATGTAGCCTGCTTTCCAAAAAGTGAGGTGACGAGCTTGCATTCACCCCCGTCCCTTTGTTTGTCCTTGTCTTCCAATGATTGTTTGGAAAGGTGAGTGAAGAATTCTAGTGTGGGCTCGAGATAGGAATTCTCGAAAACAAAGAAGAGTGTGGAGAGGTTTGCCTTGTCGAGGATGTCGAGAACTCAGTTGTATACTCCCATCCTGTTCAGTATGTTGGAGCAAATGTACTTTGTTGGCTTCAGAATTTTGTCACCAACTTCGAAATGCTGAATCTGAAGATCAGTTGGTGAAACTGCAGCAGTGGCGGAATGAGAAGTTGCTTGTTCTGCCAAGATTGGTTCCCTAGAGGTCATGGGCCGGACTTGCTTCCTTGCCCGTCTTTTTGTAGGTTGTTCGGATACAGCCTCCTGGGCTTTCCTCTTGTCCTTTTGCTTGCTGGCTGGGGATTCTTTATTGGAGTTTGGCTCGTAGTCAGAGCCTTCATTGGTTGAGGAAGGTTCTTCGAGGTCCTCAACTGGGTCCTCAACCAAACATTTGTTGATGCGCTCAAGGTCGTGAAGGACCTAGGGCAGTTTAGCTGGAGTTTTATCTGTCTTCGCGCACATGTCAACAATGTGTTGGAGCCTAACTCGATGATCCAACAACTGTTCTTTGGTCTAGTAGGTTGTTTCAGCAATATCCTTTGTGGGTGAGGCCATCATATAATGTGTTAACAAGAAATCATATATTAGAAATAATGGAGAGTTAGTGATAATATATTTATTGTATGAATGGTGAAGGGTGTGAAGATTGTGCAAGCATCACGGTCTCAAGACCGCAAAGAGGTTCACACTGTTTTAGAACCGTGAAAAGGTCATGCGGTTTTAAGATCGTGAAAGTGTGAAACTGCGAGGGATGAAACCGTGAAACGTGAAACCGCGAGGAGTGAAACTGCGAAACATGAAAACGCGAGGAGTGAAACCACGAAACATGAAAATGCGAGGGATGACATCGTTAAGATTGAAACCACGAGGGTCCATGCGGTTTGCAAAACTGCGAGGGCCTGCTCGGTTTCGAAATCTGTGAGGATCCATGCAGTTTGCAAAACCGCGAGGGCCTGCTCAGTTTTGAAAACTGTGAGGATCCATGCAGTTTGCAAAATCATGAGGGCCTGCTCGGTTTCAAAACCACTACGAACCTATAGATGTCGAAACCGCAAGGGAGGTGAAGCGGCGACGACGAAAAATGCATCGATGGTGATGAAGCGATAGTAGAAGAGAAAGTAGACGTCGCGGTGATGGTTGCAGTGGTGATGATAAGAAGAGAAAGCACTTTGACTGTGAAGAGAAAGCACTTTTATTGTGAAGGGAGGTAATCATTCTACTTGCTGCGCAATGAAATGGCAGAGAAGAAGAAGGGGTCGGTGTTGCGAGGCATGAATGAGAGAAGGTGGATGCGTGATGTGAGAACTACCACTGGAGGGGTGTAGAAGAAGAAGAAGAAGGATGTTGCGGCTAGGTTCATAGGGAACGAGTAAGAAGAAGGAAAGGTGTGCGAAGCGTCGGTGCTGTTCGGGTCGCATAGGAGCAAGAAGGAGGGAGCAGGGTCGCGCGGGAGTATAACTGGGAGCGGAAGGAATGGAACAGAGTCACGCAGGAGAGATTCGAGAATTGAAGAAAAGAAAAGGGAGGGTTTAGGGTTATATTTATATATATGGGGGGGAACTGTTCATATTACCTTTAGGGAAAACAGTCTCGAGACCATTTGGGTCCAAATGGTTTCGAGACTGTGAGGACCAAATAGTTTCAAGAGAGTTTGGCTCCAAATGATTTCAAGACTGTGAGGACCAAATGGTTTGAAGACCGTTTGGCTCCAAATGATTTCGAGACCGTGAGGACCAAACAGATCAAGACCGTTTGGCTCCAAACGGTTTCGAGACCGTGAGGACCAAACAGTTTCAAGGCCATTTGGGTCCAAACAGTGTCGAGACCGTGGGGACCAAACAGACCATTTGGGTAAAATTATTTTGGCTATTGATTTTTATATTTTTATATTTGTTTGGTTGCTTATATTAATTTTTATATTTTCTAAACAAGATTAATAGGTCTAAAGAAATAATCAAATAAAAAACTATAAAATTATCAAAACTAAGCAAGGAAGAATTTAAACGAAAAAGAAAGGTGATACTCAGTTCTTGGGCTGCCTCCCAAGTAGCACTTTGGTTTTACGTCGCTGGCTGGATGAGATTCTGGCTTGACCAGGTGATGTAGTGGGGTCATGAATGTCAATGGTTTATCTTGGAGTTTTATCGACTGGAGTATAGTATCTTTTCAGTCTATGGCCATTAACATTCTTTTCTCCTCCATTGTCATCAAGGATGATGACCGCTCCACTTGGGTAGATATGCTTGATAGTAAAGGGTTCGGACCACTTTGTGCAGAGTTTCCCAGGAAACATTTTGAGTCTGGAATTGAAAAGAAGGACCTTGTCTCCAATGATGATATCTTTTCTTTTAAGGTGTCCATCATGCCACATCTTAGTTTGCTCTTTGTAAATCCTGGTGTTCTGGTAAGCATACATTCTTAGTTCTTCAAGTTCTTGTAATTGAAGCTGTCTGTATTCACCAACACTTTTGAAATCAAAATTCAACTGTTTAATAGCCCACCAAGCCTTGTGTTCTAGTTCAACTGGAAGATGGCATGTCTTTCCATACACCAAACAGAATGAAGTTGTTCCTATTAGTGTCTTGTAAGCAGTACGATATGCCCAAAGAGCATCAGGAAGCTTGGTGGACCCGTCTGTGCGGTTTCTAATGATAGTCTTCTCTAAAATAGCTTTCAGTTGTCTATTTGAGACTTCAACTTGACCTCTTGTTTGCGGGTGATAAGACATGGTGACCTTATGTTTTACTCTGTATTTTCACATAAGTGCTTCAAAACCACATTCCAAGAAATGTGACCCTCCGTCGGATATGACTGTTCTAGGAAATATGAATTTAGGGAAAATAATATCCTTGAACAGCTTAATAACCGGCTTAGAGTCACAAGATATAGTAGGTATAGCTTCTACCCATTTGGATACGTAATCCACAACGACTAATATATAGGAGAATCCATATGATGAGGGAAATGGACCCATATAGTCCACTCCCCATACATAAAAAAATTCATCTCCTACCACAGAGTTAGTGGCATTTCGTTTCGTTTGGATATCTCTCCAGAGAGATGACATTTATTGTAAGATTGTACAAATTCATGAGCATCCTTTGCTATTGTCGACCAGAAGAAACCTGACTATAAGACTTTAAGAGCGGTCTTTTTTTAGCTCATGTGCCCCCCAGTGCGGCCAGAATGACAGTGTTCCAAGACTGGGGTGATCTCTTCTTCAGGAAGGCAGTGGCAGAATAATCCGTCTGCGCATAGGCAGAAGTGGTATGGTTCATCCCAGAAGTACTGCTTGATGTCATGGAAAAATTTCTTCTTGTCATGATAGGAAGTAGAAGGATGGACAATTCCCGTACCCAGATAGTTTACTATGTTGGCATACCAGGGAAATCTAGTAGTAACTTTCATGAGTTGGTCATCAGGTAGAGAATCGCAGATATGTATATTATCTTCATCTTGAGCCTCAATGCGACTCAAGTCATCGGAGACAACATTTTCTACTCCACTTTTATCCTTTATTTCCAGGTCAAATTCTTGAAGCATCAACACCCAACGAATAAGTCTGGGTTTGGCGTCTTGTTTCTGAATCAGATATTTTATGGCTGAGTGATCAGTATAAACTATGACCTTTGATCCGATCAAGTAAGAACGAAATTTCTCAAAGGCATAAATGATTTCCAAAAACTCTTTTTATGTAGTTGTATAGTTCTTTTGAGATTCATCAAGCATATTTGATGTTTAATATATCACGTAGGGCTTCTTATCTATCCTCTGCCCTAGTACTGCTCCTACAGCGTAGTCACTGGACTCACACATTATCTTAAAGGGTTGTGACCAATTAGGGGCTCTTAGTATAGGCGCATAGACTAAAGCGTTCTTTAGGGTCATGAAGCTGTGTAGACATTCTTGATCAAAATTGAAGTCTGCATCCTTGGTTAACATGTGAGTCATAGGTTTGGCTATTTTTGAAAAGTCTTTGATGAATCTTTGGTAAAATCCGGCATGGCCCAGGAAGGCTCGTACTCCTCTGATGTCTTTTGGTGGTGACAACTTTGAAATGACATCTATTTTTGCTTTGTCTACTTCAATCCCTCGTTCACTCACCCGATGCCCGAGGACAACACCTTCTGTCACCATAAAGTGACATTTTTTCCAATTAAGGATTATATTTGTTTCCTCACATCTTTACAGTACTTTACTGAGATTAAGAAGACAATTATCGAAGGAATTTCTATAGACTGAGAATTCGTCCATGAATACTTCCATGATAGATTCGGTTAATCCTACAAATATGGCAGACATACACCTTTGGAATGTAGCAGGTGCATTACATAGCCCAAAGGGCATCCTTCTGAAGGCATAGGTTCCGAAATGGTAGGTAAAAGTTGTCTTTTCTTGATCTTCAGGGTGTATCGGAATTTGATAAAACCCTGAGTAGCCATCGAGATAACAAAAGAATTTCTGGTGAGCTAGACGTTCAAGAACTTCGTCAAGAAAAGGTAAAGGAAAGTGATATTTCCTTGTTGCCTTGTTCAATTTCCTATAGTCAATGCACATCCTCCACCCGGTAATAGTCCGGGTGGGTACCAGTTCATTTTTATCATTCAAAACAATAGACGTTCCCCCCTTTTTAGGGACCACTTGAACCGGACTTACCCATTGAGAGTCAGAAATTGGTTAGCTAATACCATCTTTTAGCAGGTTTAGAACCTTAAGGCAAACTACCTCGTTGAGATTTGGGTTTAGCTTCCTCTAGTACTCCCATGATGGTTTAAATTCTTCCACCATAGGTAATCTGTGCATGCACAAAGCTAGATTTATCCTGGTTAGGTCGGTCATCTTATATCCAATGGCTTTCTTGTGCTTACTTAACTCAACACGGAGTTTTTCTTCCTGGTCATCTATCAAAGTGGAACTGATAATGTCTGGACATAGTTTTTCTTCATCTAGAAAGACGTGTTTGAGTCCAGCTGGTAGGACTTTCATCTTAGGTGCCTTGAGCACTTCAGTGGTCTCTAGAGTGGTGATAGATTTCAACTCCTCAAAAGTAGCTTATGGAACTTCTTTGGCTTGTCTTAGGTATTGCAGACATTGTTGAACTAGTTCTTCAGTTGAAAAGTCAGCTTCTGGATTCGTTAAGACGTCTTCCATAGCATCATATGATTCAGGACTTTCTTGCTTCAGCTGGGACATTTTATCTATTGCTTCAAGAAGAAAGACTTCTTCATGGATGCTAGGAATTTTAAGGCTGTCAAAGACTCTGAATTGAACAGTTTCTTTCCCCAGCCTTAAGGTAATTGTGCCAACTTCAACATCAATTAGTGCTCTAGATGTCGTGAGGAAGGGTCTACCGAATATTATTAGATACCTCAGATATTCTTTTATGTCCATGACAATAAAATCACAAGGGACATAGGAGTCTCTTCCTACTCTCACTGGGATATCTTCAATAATTCCCAAAGGTACGGTAATGGTAGAATCAGCCAGCTAGATTGTCATTGTTGTAGGTAGCAAGTTAGTAAAGCCCAATCTTTTACTCATAGAAAAGGGCATGAAAGATATGTTGGCCCCCAAATCAGCTAATCCTTTCTTACAAGAGGTGTTTCCTATAGAACATTGGATGCCAAAGGAGCCAGGGTCCTTTTATTTTTTTCGGTATTTTGTTGAGAATGATGTCAGAAGTAGTCTGAGCTAATTTGACTATCTCATGTTCTTCGGTCATGCATTTCTTTGATAGCAAAGTCTTTAGATATTTAGACTAAATTGGAATTTCGGAGAGAGCATCAAGGAATGAAATATCAACATATAGCTTCTTCATTGCTTCCTTGAACTTTTGGAATCTAGAATCTAGTTTAGTCTCCCTCAATCTTCCTGGGAACTAGTTCTTTTTCCTTCTCCTTTTCAGCCTCTTGATTTGTGCTTACAGTTGGGATGATTTTAGCTGTATCTTCGTCTTCTTGAATTAATTTGGTAGCATCAGTAAGAACATGACCAGACCTTGTAGTAATTGCATTCAGTTGTTCTGGTCTGTGTTGATCATGTCTCAGATTTATTTCCGACTGACCAGCAAAAGTACCTACCGATGGTTTCAACTGAGCTGCAATTTGTGCTAGTTGGGTTTCTATAGCTTTTTGTTGAGCTTGCTGGTGGGCAAGCATGGTCTGTTGAGATTGCAACATTTGCCTTATCAGATATATTTCATCTGTTGGTGGAGGTGGAGCATTCTTTTATTGGTACTGTGTAATTTGTTGCTGTCCTTGAGGTTGCGGTTGTTGAGGTGCTTACGACTGCGGTTGTTGAATTAATGGTTGTTGTAGCCGAGGTTGTTGCAATTGTGGGTGTAGCAGAGGGTGAGTGTACTGATAATATGTAGAAGAATTTCTTGGGTAAGCAAATCTTTGAAACCATCCTCTATATTTTCCTTGGTTTCGGCTGTAATTGCTTTGGAATCCCGGTGGTGGTCTATTAGAAGACCCACCTTGTTCTTGGTGTTGCAGGTTGGCAGTTCCCGCAGGATTCCCATATTGAAACCCAGGGTGGTTTCTCAGTTGATCTAGATATAATATGCTTGACCTGGTATGGTGTGGATAGAATTAACTTGCTCTGGCAGCCGATCCTCAGGATGTTCAATAATTGGTTCATATTATGGTTGAGGTGTTTGTAGATTCATCATTACATCGTATAAGAGGCCACATGATAATGTGGGGTGGTCAGATGCATGACAAGCTTCACAAGTCTTAGTAGCTACTTTGACTTGTTGAACTTGAGAGTTCTTATTCTTATCATATTCTCCAAACGATGTTTCAAGGACTTGATACTTATGAGCTATGGTTTTCAGAGCTTCAACAATGGCTTTCATTTCTACAGATTCTTCAGCTTTGCAAACTTTTAAGACTCCTCTTGTAGATGGACTTCCCCAATTAGATTGGTTCTTGGCTTCGAGCATAACAATCTTCCAAGTGTCCTCATAATTCTGTCTCATGAAATTTCCTCCAGATGAGGAATCCAAAAATTTCTTTATCTCATCACTTGCCCCTCTATAGAATGTTTCTATGAGCTAGTTTTGTGAGATTTCGTGATGTGGGCATTTTCTCAGGAGTTCCTTAAATCTTTCCCATGATTCTGCTAGTGACTCTCCAGGAAGTTGGAGGAACTGGTTGATCTGTCCCCTTATCTGGTAAGTCAACGAGGGAGGAAAGAATTTCTCCAAAATAATTTCTTCCAAGGGAGCCCAGGTGGTGATTGGCTCTCCATCTAATGAGTTATACCAACTCAGTGGCTTTCCATACAGAGTGAAGTTGAAAATTCAGAGCATAATTGCATAAAATATAGCTCCGACTTGTGATACCAATCGACAAAGTGCCTTGAATCACTTCAGACGGTCCATGCAATCATCTCCAGTGCTTCCAGAGAATGAGATGCCTTGCATGATTTGGATCCATTGTGTTCAAATTTTGAATTTGGGAGCGTTAATGAGCGATGACTCAACTGGGTGATTATCCTCAGAATTCTTAGGAACAACGTAGTCTCGAAGCTGCTTGTTCCTTATCAATAACTGAGCAGCTGCTGTGGATGCCTCATTTTCAAATTGGATACGAGTTTGCTCTTCAGCTCAAACTTCATCTTGGACTTGAGCTCATGTATCAGCGATGAGTTGCGCTCTCTGAGATGCTATAGCTGCATTGACTCTCTCTAGTACCAAGGTAGCTTGGTGTTGTTCTTCAACCATCTGTCTAGCTTGTTGGCAGTTGAGTCTGATGTGTCTGTGGAAGTTTCGTTCTACCTCAGATTCGTACTCTGGATCAGGGGAGAATCTACGGTTATGCGAAGTTGGCATATACATTTTCTACCTGAGTAGAAGGAAAATCACACTTTAGATGGTGGAAAGATGATGGAATAAAAAAGATATGAAGTAGTTATCAAGGTAAAATGTAAAATCCTAATCAACTAGCAAGTTGATCAATGAAATTAAAACGTTCTGTTGTCCCCAGCAACGATGCCAATTTTTGATGGAGCTTCCACTTATGTGGAGTTACGTGAACCACTAAAAATCCTAGAGATAGTAAGTCTCTAAGTTTAGCCTTGCGTGTGCTATAATAAGATCTCCACCCACGTACACTAAGGTACATGGAAGTCTTATCGTAGTACAGTTGAGGGTCGAATCCATGAGACAATGGTCTTGTTAAGGATTAACAAGATGGAAAATGTTATAATTATATTTATCTACTTAATAGTTGATATTTAGATCGAAGAGTTGGGTTGTAAATTAAATGGCAGGAAAGTAAAATTAAGGTTGTAAACAATATTTGGAAACCACAAGGATGTGATCGAGTTTCACCACCACTACACATGGATCATAACATACATCATAATAACATGGCTTGCAAAAAGGGTCTAATCAGTTAGTATCTTTATAGACTTAGCTTTCTTTCGAATAGCCAACTACGAGAAGTGTGGAAGTATTGCAATGCCAGCCATCCTCGAACGAATGGTCACTTACTTTGCATCACTCCCTTCATAAAGTGTGTTCCTCGACCTGTCAAAGTTGTACTTCCATATGTAAACTGATTCCATTTCATAGTATGAAAGTACAACGATGGAGGTGAGTTTAATCCCCTCCTTGAAAAGCACTCCTAGATACCGAAATAGATATATGGTGACTATATACATCAAGAACCAACATACAATCGATAATCAAATCTAAAAGCACAAACATAGACAATTCGTACTAGTAGATAATAGGTAACACAAGTTGGTGATCAAGCAACTAGCATTCATTAAACAATTGATGTTGAACTGAAAAGATAGTATTTCTCTATTGAAAACTTTATATTACAATGCATGAAATGAAAACATGGGTAGCGGGGCTACTCCCTGTACTATAGTGTATGGAACTACTCGCTCATGGTAATAATAAAAAAAGGAGACAGGAGAAGAGAGGAAAAACATCATCACCACGTAGGAGGGAGGAAGGTTGGCCCCTTGGAGTAGAGAACAACTATCTTCACACTGTGTTGTTGCTTTGGTGATGAATCCTTCACTCCCCATATTCTATGTCAATGAGTGAGAAAGTAGGCTTATGGATGGAGTGTGGATCTTAGACCGGTAGCCTTGGGGCAAAGAATGAAGAAAGAAATAGCTCTGGAAGAAATGAGGCAGCCTTTGGGCGTCTAAGAATTCCCCCTTTATGAGGACCCCTTTGGTCTTATTTATAGGTTTCAAAGGGGGTCTTGAGTGGTCTCAAGACCGTTTGGATCTTCATGGTTTGAAACCCATTTGGATCCCCACGGTCTGGAGACCGTTTGGATCCTCATGGTCTGGAGACCGTTTGGATCCTCACGGTCTGGAGACCGATCACCTTCACATGTTCTTTGGATCAGTAAGTCTTTGCATGGTCTTGGAATCGTTCGGATCTTCACAGTCTTGGGACCATTTGGGTTTTTCATGGTCTTGGGACTTTGTTCGGTCTTGGGTTCTTCACGGTCTTGGGACTTTGCTCGATCTTGGGACCGTTAAGACTTGCTCGATCTTGGGACCGCTTGAGTCCTCACGGTCTTGAGACCGGTTGGGTGAGAACTTCTGTGATTTTTTTTTGTTTTTTCTATAAGAAGAAAAGGAGAAATGTTAGTTTATTGGTGAATACACAATAAGGATAGAAATTTAAGTATTCTATCTAATTTATTTAAGAAAGAGTATGTAAAACTAAGAGGAACTAATAAGATAATCATCATGAAATGGGAGGTTATCACCAAGCTGCTCACCGTGTGTCCATGGCCTAGAGCTTCCATGGAAATGCAAGCAGCAACTCCATCAGTTTTCCTTCTTCCTAACCTTAGGTTCTTGATGGCTAGAAGGGCCATCAGTCATACATAATAGGATATCCATCAGTATCCACCCCTAAAAGGACCATCGACCATCACATACTACCACACAAGGGAAAAAGGGTACATTCTGCCCCACCATCAGTTGGGAGCCTTCACCCACCTCAATCATCAGTTGCACCACTTCCCAGGTAAACCTTTGACCTTCCTACATCTAGGGTAACCATCAGTTGGAACCCCACCAGGAAAAACCTTTGGTCTCCTTGGTTGCACACTTAGCAATTCCTTCATCCATGAAGGGTAAAACCCTTACTCACCATTGAAGAGAATCACCACCAAAGCAAGGTTCAAGCAAGTTCCAATGGCTCAAAAAGCTCAAGAATGATAAGATAACATCTAAGGAAGATAATGTATGTGATAAATTGCAAGAAAAACCTCAGATTTGGATAAATTGTAGAAAAGTCCAAAATGTACATAAAATTGCATAACTTGCTCAAATAGTGTCCAAATTGGACCAAACTTGAAAGTTAAGATTTTCACGTGATACCAAACATATCACAAGGTTATATTAATTTTTTTAGCACTCAATTATGATAATGAAGCATGTTCAACATAGTAAGCAAGGCCAGGGACCTTACAGAGTTATTTAGTCTAAAGATAACTATGGTGTTGGCCACATTAGCATATTCTTTCTTTTGATGATGACAAACATTTCCTACTGGTGTATTTAACATGTCATTTAAGTGTTTCAGTAATCAAACACATCTTGGAAAAGATTAATCAAGATCGGAGCATCAATGCTTGAATTGTTGTTTATATGTTCTTATTTGTAGTATAAATGTACACATATTTAGATCTCATGTAAAATCAAGCTATGGACCTATCCCACCTATTCATATGTCAAAAATTAGTGTCTAGTATAGGTAGGTCTTATTAGATAATCATTATATAGAAGTTTCCAAAATTTGCACATCAATTATAGGTATTTTTCTCAATCAAAAAACTTGTCAACCGAGATACTCTCAGTTGAAGAAATTGTCGATCGAAACACCCCCGGTCCAGGACGTGGAACATCACAATTTTTTTCAATATAGTTCACTCTTTCTCAGTCAAAGTCTTTGTTGAGCGAACCACATCCTCTCAAAGACGTGGTCGTCTGATAAAAAACCGTTATACATTGTTGACCAAGAAGTTAGTTTAGGGAAATATGGCTACAGAACGGGCATCGAAAACAAATATATAATGGTCATATTCCCCTTTGAATAGTTAATTGTTCCAATAACTATATAATAGGAAGGGTGGTTTGCAAGGTTATACCTAGTCCTGGAGTAAGTCTAGCAACAATCCCCTTGTAGTAGCTTGCATCTTTCTTCAAGTTGCACTTGGACAATGTCAACAACAGCCTCTTGGTTGATCACCACATACAAGAGTTGTCCTTGTCCTCCTAGTGACATGCAACAACCTCCTCGCCTCTACAATAGTCCACAGGGACCATTGGGAACTCATGTCATTCTAGAAGAACAGACAAGAAGGAGTTGCCCCTTCTAGTCAGTGTGCTAGTACCAACTTGCTCTCCCACAATTATCTCTATGTTGAAATCACTCCCTTTGATGGGTAGGACTTGCTCGGGTTCTCTTGGTTACCACAACCACAAAAGATAATAATTGTTAGAGCTAATTGATTTGTCTCTAGAAATCCTCAACTATCCCTCTATTTATAGGAGGGTTGGGGTCAGGAGTTCTAGTCTGTGCGATAGTCAAAGGGGACATGATTCATGAACTATTGTAACCTGCAAGTGACTAAATGGTCAACTCAATGGTTAACCGCTCACTTGGCATGTGAGCCAATCTATTCAACCCTTGAACCGATGTTTCTCAATTGCAATTGTACTAGCAATTAATATTTGATTAATGCACAATATGACATCGACACTAATCCCTAATCCAATCAAATTGATTGACCAAACTGTTGATTCACAATATGAATCGGTCGATTCATGGACCTGAGCCAATTGTTTCACTTCCTAAATAGGTCATCTCATGGACCAGCTTGCCAATGTTGGTTCAATTGACCTGACACTTTGAAACAATCAATTAAACACTTGAATCGATCGGTTCACAGTCCAGACAATCAACATTTTGCCATTGTTGTTTAAATTGGATACCTAACTCATTAGTAATCAAGTTTAAACAACATTCATGAATAAACTCATATACTAATGTATCCTATATGTGTGACCATATAGGTTTCAAGTTACATTGGCATCAATTGTCCATAACTAATTTATGACATCACAAGCAATGAGCGGTATCTAGCAACACATCATTGCTACCCAAGTAACTAGAAAGTTGGAGAAAAACTTCAACCTACAATCTGTATTTGGTGTTACAATGATCATATAGTTCCTTTGTCACTAATATCCAGATTGAACTTGAGGCATGGAATCATCACCCTCTCAATTTCCAGTGCATGTTCCTTGAACTAGAGCAGATTGTCTCAGATATATGTGAACTCAATATCATATATTGATTCACATGTGCATGCACATGCTTTTCTTAGTCTCTTTTATCAAGTGGTCTGGATATCAAACTCATGTAGGAGGGACAAATCCCTTCTACATCGCTCACAATCACCCCCATGTGTCATGATGCACCCGATCACCACCTTTATGGTAACCCTTATTCAAGTTCACTATGGATGATGTCAAAGTACTTCAAACGACATGTGATGAATGTTGTGATTTCAGGTCTAAGAACCACAATCACCACCATCACTGTGAGAGATGATTCTGACTACCAATCATGGTTTCTATGTGTCACTCTCAAAGTGGGTCTGTCTAATACACTATTGTCTAACAAGTGTCTATGTGTTTGGTTTAATATCACATATCATGACTAATGAGATTCTGCCATCAATCAACACACACTCTATTCTTATGTGTTATTGTTGTCTATCAACCATCCACAATAACATTCAACTAGGGACATAACAAGAATGTACATACTCTTGACATATGTATGCTCTCATTGTTTAGGTCATCAACTTGAAGATATAAGTAATATCATTCTTTAGGCATTCATTTTGTTTCATCATTATCTCATAACTAAATAAAACAAAATAATTGGAATATTGCTTTCACTACTAATTAAATGGTTTACAAGATATGCCATTCAATCATCATATGATTGGCTCTCTGGGCATACATACCAACAAATAGACTGACATGTAGCCGTTATAGGAATTTGTGCACTCAGGTCACTCTCGACCGAACAACTTCTCAATCAAGATAGATTTGGTTGAACTATTTGTCGACCAAGAATGGTTCTGGAATATTAGTTGATAAACAATCAAATTAGTTATTGTAACTTAATTAAATTAATCATAGTGGCTAATTTTTGACCTAGAATACCCTAGACACTCCCCATTTTCCCTAGCCACTTGTAATCACTTCCTATAAATAGGAGTGGTATTAGGACACCTAAAACACAACTTGCACACTTGAGATATTATACTTGAGCAATTTGAGCTATAACATTACACTTGGAACCTTCTACAACTTCTTTGTTTGTGTCCAACCAATAGCTTTCCAATACCACCACTAATGATTGGCTTATCCTTTGGGTTTGGTCTATAAGCTTGATCTAGGACATTGTTGAGCTAAATTGTTGTATTCCCTTCTCCAATATTTATTATGTGTTCTTGTATTGTAGTTGGACTACTCTAAGGAGAGGAAGCTATCCAGGACCTTGTAAGAGAGGAAGGATTCTTCTCACAAGGTGCTCTTCTATGACTGTCAAAGAAGAGGTGGTGATTCAATACTCTTCTGCACCTATCAAGAGGTGGTGATTCGGTGCTCTTCCATGTTCGTGAAAGAAGAGGTAAACTAGGTGCTCTTTTGTGTCGGTAAAGAAGAGGGTAAAAATGAAACAACTATATTTTGTAATTTGTCCTTACATATAAATAATGAATTTTATTGTTGCAAATCCAAATTGGAAACAATTAGGTAGTGGACTGATGTCTTATACAGAATCACACTAAATTCTATCTTTGTGGTTGCTTGTTTTTCTCTTCTTTTTAAGAGATAAGTAATTTACTTAATTAAATTTTGTATAAGCTCTATTCACCCCCCTTTTAGATCTTTCATTTGGTATTAGAGTAGGTCTTCAAGGAGCCTTAACATGTCTTGAATAATGGGGGATAATGTTCTTAGCAACCTCAACTTGGAAGGAACACATGAGAGCCATTCACCAATGTTCAATGGAATAAACTTTATATATTGGAAAAGGAGAATGTAGTTCTATTTACAAGGAATTAGTTTTAAACTATGGAATATGATAGATCATCCACATGTACTTTCAACTACTAATTTTGAATAATGGAACCCTAATACGGTAAAGCAAGCCACACATAATGCAAAGGTAGTAAGTGTTCCTTGTTGTTCTTTATCTGTTAGAGAAGTTAATCTCATATCCTCATGTGAAACTGCACATGAAATTTTGGCACAAATCAGCTGTAACACATGAAGGTACTACCCAAGTTAAGAACACTAAAATTAGTATGTTAAAACACAAGTTTAAATTATTTCATACGCAACCAAACAAAATCATTGCAAAATGTATGCCAAATTTTCTAATATTATTAAGAGATTGAGGCCTATGTTGGTCTCAAACCATATATCACATGTCATATCTCATCATATATGAGACTAGTACAAAAAATCATGTCAGCCCACTAGATATGCTTAGCACATCAACCAAGTCATGTGTATCATACAAGGTGTTAGGTTTAGCTAGGGTTGCATGGTCAAACTCACATCACATCATCAAATGTAACCTGAATCATCTTGAAACATCACATCAACATCGTCATCATCATTGTCATCATCTTAGGTTATCTAGGCTACTCACTATCCTAACCTTTATCATGGCTCTAAACAACCCTAGAGACTAGAACTATCTTCTAAACACTTTCATCTAGACTCGATGTTAGATCTCTTTCTCTTAGGGTACATGGACACTCACTGCCTTTTTGCGTGTGGTAACATTTTTCATATGTACATATACTAATACTTGAATTAGGTGTTCTCCAATGTTAAACTGGGTGATGAAAACCATCATTCTCCATTTGAATAAAACCAAAACTAAAATGAGTTACCACATCCATTAAGCAGTCGAGTACCATGTCACCTAGAGAACTAGCAAGAACATGGTGCACACCAGTTTAGGTACCCTAAGCACATGCTTGGAACATATGTCTGGAGTGGTATTAAGAACTCCCTTTTCTCACCCTCCTGGACCTATAGCCCATACTACATGACAGAAGGAGGAGAAGAGAAATGTTCTATTGATTACACAAGTCTACACCTAGTTCTAGAATATCTAGGTCCTAACCTCGAAGCTAAGCCAACTTAGCCCACAAAGCACATCTTATTAAGTTTCTCATTTTGAGATGTAAGGTTGTGTTTAGTTTGTGTTTCATGTGAGAAATGTTTGGTATAGTTATTGTTCATGCTCTGATACCATCTATCACAGAACCGTTTGTTACGCAAATCCTAACTCCAAATGACTATCAAGTCAATGGAGATAGGACCTAGGCGTTTGTCCCTAGCATGGGATTATTGAAGTATTAATGTGGAAGCATAAATCTTAGCATACATGAACACATAACAAATTAAAGGCACCAATCATAGTCTCAACATTCAATAAGATATAATAAACAACATTGTTTATTACAAGCTTTCAATTACATATTCAATAGTACAATTTTATAGGTCTGCTCATGTATACCGGAGATCTTACAACAAGAAAATCTGACATAGCACAACAAGCCCATCAACACTTATCCATCTTTGAAACTATATAATATGTGAAACAACATGGGTCAAGCACACAAGGTGCTATGTATGAAGATAAAAGATATATATGCATAAGCTTTGCATAATTTGAAAATATTTGCAGAAGTAAACGAGGAAGAATAAGCAAGTTAAGTACTTAGAAAAGCGAGAGCATCAATATCATGTATCATAAGGCCTTTGATCAACTTCCCATTGGAAGGATCTGTAAGGGTGCTAAAGATTAGCTAACACTTTTATATGTGAGGAACCTCAATAACCAAAGTCATTGAGCAAAACCCTATTTCAACATTTGTATAAAGGAGTTCTATATTATGTGTTTGAGTTATAAAACAATGAGATGAGACAAGCATTGAGTACATACTAGAATACTACATGGTAATGTTTGAGCAAGTAAATAAGCATACATATGTATACATTCCAAATAAGAAAACCATAGTCATATAATTATTAGAACCCACACCTGGTTCAGAGTTTTCATAACCTATCCTTGATCATCTAGCAACAAGCCACACCTGATTAACACACGATTGCATACATGTATTATATTCTCATCATTAACCCTAATTAGCTTCATTTTAGGGTTTTGGCCAAGTTAGATTCCATGTTAATTCTAAGTACATTTGATGATATTTTAATTATTTAGAGGTCACCATGAAGGTGGGGTTCAAGTATCATGTCATTTTGATGTTCCATTCACTTTATATAATCATTTCAAGGTTTGAGTTACTAATGCACATTATAGGGTCAAATACTCATAATAGGGTAAATAAGATCAAGCATCATCATGGAATAAGAGACAAACATAAGGGATGGTTTAGATCAGTAATATTAGGACATAAGAATCACCTTCAAATATAAGTGGATGTCCTCAAGTCCAGACATTATAGGATTCTACATTATCAACATGCATTCCAAAAACTAACACATAAGGTTTAGGTGAGAAGCTCCCAACATATGGATAAGATTGGACAACCAAACCAAGGGAAACATAAACTATAGAACATCTATGATTTAGGATAGGAAAATGAAGATACTAAGATCTATATCACATTGGGAACAAGGAAGACAATCAAGTCACTTTATGATACATTAGATCATTATAGACATATCTGGTGTCACAAGTACCATCATAGCATAAGGGGGGGGGTAGACCTTAGTCATTTAAGTCATAAACATCACAAGGTTACTATTTTCAGAGATCAAATAGCATTGGATGCGTAATTTAGATCAAACCCATCATTGGTTCAAGGTATATCCAAACGTTCACACAAAAGGGGTACAAACATGCATTAGGGTTCATATAGAACAAACATAGTCAAAAGGACTTTAGGGCCAATCTTAGAGTCATGTATGTCACAAGAATACTGATTTCAGATCATGAGAGACTTTGATGTCATTTTGAAGCATGAAAGCAAGGATGAACATAGTTCACCATATATATTTAACTTAAGTAACATTTATGCAATTAGAGTCACTCATGAGAAATAGGGTCAATTAGGACCCCCCATTAGTTCAAAAGTACATAAAAGTTATAGATATGATCATTAGATAGGTATAGGAGCATCAAAGGTCCCATCTTTAACACAATTAAGCATTAAATGGAGTCATCATGATCAAAATCGCATATTTTAGCAAAATAGTGAAATAGGAAGATTACTTAGGGTCTACAAACATGTCCATGTTGAAGGTCTCGTCGATCTAATCAATTTGGCATATTTATTTGCCCTATATGGCCAAGGGAGGAGGGAGATATGATTATTTCCAATATTTGCATTCAGAACTATAGGAGATATCATTGAAGGCGTTACCATTAATCATGTGAGAAATCTCACCCCCTCACCCTTAATCCAGAGGCACTGGGGTTCTGCTCCCCCCTGCGAACTGCGCTGGGTCCTCCCCTAGGCACGTGGCATCACCTTATATGTCCCCACCCCGTGGTCCAATGATGGCAGACCACAGTTGTTACAACCTTAATTTTACATGAGTTTTCATAATTGAAATTTAATAATTTCATGAATATGGACTTGAATTGAGAAGGTTGTATGCTTTGCTTCAAAGAATGGGTTTCTTTGCAGATCTCCCCTTTGATATGAATTTCATGATTTCTACTATTTTGTTAATCCAATAATGGATATAAAAGAGAAGAAAAGAAGAAAAGTCCAAATAATAGAGAATGATACAAGATAATGGATATTAGTAATGTATTTATGAGAAATGTATAGAAATCTCTAGAAAGTGGCATTGATGGCCACAATTGATTAGATTTTGTTTACATATGATTTCTAATGGTAAAAGGGATCAAAATTGAGATTAAGAAAGAGAAAATACCAATTAAATAAGGGATAACTTGCACATGAGGATAATGCCTCTTTCTTTTAGAGTTTAGAACTCAAATTTGGTACACGAATAGATAAATCAAATAAAGAATTACTAAGAAGAAAATTTGAGATATAAGAAAGGTATATTTGAATCACATTGATGGTATTTTGAAGCTATATGGTTATAATGGCAATAAGAGGATAATTTTAGTGTCATGAACTAATGAGTATATGTGGTGGCTTTTGTGTTGTCAAATCAAAATACTACCTAATAAGGAAATATATCCTCATAACCAATGGATTAAATCCAAGCACAAAGGTAATATAAGTAATGATTTTCGAATTTTCCATTATATGAATACTCTAATATGAGATTCCCTGATAACCAAAGAATGTGGATTGACAAGGAAGTAATCAAAATGTAATTACACCCTATTAAGGAAAGTGGGTTTCCATCGACGAAGGGACTTGTTTCCTCATGGGTAGGCATGCTAGGGCGTTGCTATCTATCCCTATAAAAGGCTTGGACCCATAGCCTCGAGTCCAAGAGGGTCTCAGGCATCTCACATCTTCTTCAAACCTTATATCTATCTTGGCCCTAACAGTGGGGAGGAGTGCGACCCCTGGAGCGACGAGGGGCTGTGGAAGGAGGTATGATGGAAGCTTGATGATCCCACGTCACCAGAGAGAGACTCGACTACCATTTGCACCTACGTGACGCCAGCATGATGGCTGCTGGCCGTCCACAGTTGCAGACCTTGCGGGCATGAAGCCCAGCCATCGTAGCCACATTTTGAAGGCATGGTCGTGCACGGAGGGGCACGGCGGAGGCAGGGGGACCACCCCTGGTGGCTGTCAAGTTCTGGAAAGGGCGGCAAGGCCGCACCTGATCCCTGCTGCAATGGCAGTGGAGGGTTCCACAAGGAAGAAGACAACCAGGAGCCTCTGGACAAAATTGCCCCTCCTGATTATGCAGAACCAAGTAGCCGCACAGGAGCATAAGTGTCATTTCATTAAGTTTTAAGTGGCTGGGTTACGCAGGAGAAATATTGCATGCGACGGATGACGTGTCAACATCTCATTGGTCCAAATAAGTAAAACTTGCAAAATTCATAGTTAATTAATGGTATCTCAGATTGATACATGTAATATATGAATCTTGCTCAAAAAAACACGAGGAATCTAGTAAAAATATATTTAGAGTCATTTTATGTTCCTAATTCGAAAAGTGCATAAAGTTAGTAACTTTAATGCTTTAAGTGTAATCAAAACCCTAGTTGTTGATTAGGAATAAGTGCAATTAATTAAGTTGGCATTATGAATCAACATTTAGCTTACTGGCATAAAATGGATAATATGAATCTAATTTGAGTTTAACAACCCATGATTTTCTTAATTAGGGTGCTATGACTAAGAAAATGCATTAATGGGCCTAAAAGCCCTAATGTTGTTAAATATGACTTTATGGCACTTATTTTGAAAATGCATACTTGAGACAGAGATATGATGATTCTAAGTCTAATTAAGAATAAAGGAGCTTTGGAGCAGATAACTTGAGTAAATTGAGTTCTATTGTAAAAAGGGATGTTTTAAGGTTTCATATGAATAAAGATGTGCTTGAAAACCTAGAAACCCTAACCTAAGTATTTATGACTTTTGGGATGAGTTATATTTTGAAAACCCTATGTATAAGATGAAGTTAGAACTGATCTTAATTGATAATAAAAAGGCATAAATATGAATAATGGAGTAATTAGGGTTTTGGAATATAGAAATGATGTTTTAGGGTTTAATTGACCTAAAAGGTAAAGGTTAAGAAATGAATATGAATAACTATAAGAAAAACCTAATTCAACTTAGGAACACCCTAGGAGGGAATCCCAATTCAATAAAGTATGTGCATGATGAAAATGTAGTAATTGGATTGCACATGTTTTCCAGGTTTCTTGTTGTACTTGAGTGATTGGGGTGATTGGATGCTTGGCTTATCTGACTACTTGATTGATTATTCTCTTAAAATCCTTGAGACTTCCAAATCAGGTATGTGGTTATTTATGAGTACATGCTTTAGTTTCCCAATGTTTCTCAAGGCTTTATCGATTGCACTGCAATTAAACTGCTTGGATGTTTCATTACTGCAATCTTTAAAGTGACTATGTGTATAACAAATTAAGTATAAGTGTGACTCGCTCAAACCTACATACCCCTATGGATGTAAGATAATGGACCAAGCCCTGGAGGGAAGGTCAAAGTTAGTCAAGCCCCGGAGGGAAGACCATAGGGCACCCAGAGAGGTGACCCCAAGTGCCAAGCTCAGGATGGAGAAGGTAGCCTTAAAGTCACTTGCAAAGACTTAACCCTAGAGAGGGTATCCCATAGGTGGTAAAAGCGGTTGGGGAGTCATACTGAAAATGTAATCTTGCATTGTTAACAAATATTTGATATATTATGTTGATTAAAGCTTATGTGTAAAGTTTTGTTTGTCCCCCACCTACCGACATATTCATTTATGCTGACCGACGTTTTATTTGTTAGCATTTTAGGTATTATCTAAAAAGGACAAATAGTAAAACAGAATCTATGAATATAAAGTTAAGTAATACAAAATAGGATTCGATATTTATATTTCTACTGCGGATAGAAGTCTTAGATCCTACTTTGAAAAGGTAAGTAAAACTTTTATTTAATATCAGCTTTCTAGTTTAGTGTTAGTAGAATTTGATAATTATTTTTGATTAAATTGTTAAACCATTGATCCTGAATTTCGGGATAATGCCTCTGTCCTCTTGGTCTCCCTTGATTAGGGGTTACCAAGAAGCGGGGTCATTACATTTGGTATCAGAGCGATGGTTTCTGATTTAATCTTTAGTAAATATTAAATTTTACAACCTCTGTAGAACCCGAGGGAGTTATTAGAGGATTTTCTGATGACAGAGGTGTCTAGAAAAGGATCACGGTCTGGGGGCTGGCAATATTTTCCTCCACCCCACTAGTTGGTCACAAGGACTCTCGAATGCAGTGTGACTGCCTGGCCAAAGTCTGAGGTCTTGACCCAAAATAAGATACCTTTTAGGACTCTCTCATCTATTGCATCCCTTCTCAACCCTAATTCAATTAAGGTTCTAAGGTTTAGGGTTTTTATCTCTTCCCCACCCTCTTGAGTTCAGGGTATGTATGATAAGATTAAATAATCCTCCACCAAATTAATGAAAAGCATGTAAACAAGATGTCATGGATATAAGCTTAATAGTTTAAGCGTAAACTAAAGATTAGTTACATGCTTAGGTTGCATGGAATGTGTTGTCGTGCCCTCAGGAGAGCTCTGAGGTTAGACCTTATTGTAGGAGGACGAGGAGAGAGTTAACCATGGGGGCAGAGACCTCTAAGATGAGGTAGAAACCTGACACATCCTCTGAGGATGATGCTAACCCTAACCCTAAGGGGTTGTTAGAAAGAGGGATGACAAGATGAGTTGGATATCACAGTTGACCATGCATGTATGTACATGGGTTGACATGCATGAGCTATGTGAGGTTGGTTGACCTAGTGCCTTTTGGCGACCCAACCTTAGAAGGGTCGTGCCTGTTAGGGTGAAGGATAGCACCTTCATTAAAAATAATAGTGGTGACCATATAGAAACCCTTATGCGCATATATGAGCTTAGAAGAGCATGCACCTATGTAGGAGAGATCATCAGCAATACTGGTAGTAAGATGAGACTTAGGTTTAAAGGGTTATGCCCGACAGGTTAGGAGATGAACATGTAGAGATTTGGATTATCTTGATCGAACATAGGTTTGGATCGTATGTTTCACTCGTGTAGATGTATGCCTGTATCCTTAAGAGCTTGGTCCATCTTCCTAAAGAGAGGACCTTCAGTGGTAAGGTTGGTGGTAGGGTTAGCTCTAGAAAGAGAGTAAGACCCGAGAAAGAGGATTGGAAGCTTAGACTCTGAGACATGAGGGACCATTAGAGGTTGTGTATGCCTCCTAGAATGGACGACCTAAGAGGATGGTTGTGGTTGCTTCACGCATGATACTCATAGACTCACCATACCTTGGATGCCTTTAGAGGAACCAAACCCTATAATGAGAAGATACTTCTTGAACCAATGTACAGAAGATGTAGGTGCCTACCTTACCTTATATGTGTAGAAAGGAGAGTTCCTTAGACTGAGGAGGTATGGTATCAAGTTGTGAGGCCTCATACCTTGTTGGTCATCTTGGTGTAGAGCTCTGAGGTGTTGGTCACATGAAAGAATGGTAGGAAGTGTATGTCCTACCTTATGCATGTTTGGTTCGTGGTTGAACAACTGATGCATAAAAAGTGAACCTAGAGCTCCTTGACCTAAGAAGGGAAGTAGTAGCACCTAGTGCACCTGATGCTCACAATGATGTTTGAGTTCCTATAGATTTGAGTTTGGCATCCCCTCATGTTTAGAGGAAAAGGAAACCCCTTGAACTAAGGTATATGTTTGATGAACCCCTCACACATAGGTTGGTGACACATGCATGTATGTCTGAGGTTGAGAAATCAGAGCAAGTATGACATACTAAGGAACCCAGAGTGTCTTAGTGAGTTGTCTTCTTGCTAGCTACGTGCCTAAGTAGCATGATAGGGCTAAGTTTACACATGATGATGTAAACCCTGGACATAGGGATGTTTGTGACCTTTGTTTATATCAAGAGATAGTTTTCTCCCATCCTGGGGAGGGACCCTTCTGTAGGGTGAGTAGCAACTTTTGTTTATGTTCGAAGTAACCTAAAGAGGTTTGTCATAGGAGTTTGATGGGAAAAGTGGATAAGTATGAGCACGAATCTATAGACCCAAGTTTGACCATCTCTAAAGGGCATGATGATATGTTGCGATGGAGGTAACCTGTATGGGGCCAGACCGAGGAAGGTAGGTCGCCATGATCCCTGTGAAAGGATGTAAGTTTGACCATGAGTGCCCAGAGAGATGATGGAGTTTTGGGTAAGGATTCAAGTTTTAGATGTACCATAATATAATTCTAAGTCAATACTAAGGTCACAAAGGGATAAGACCGATGGAAGTAGGAGTTGTCTATTCCCTAGATGCATGAGACCATAGGGTCAGGAGATAACAACTACCTTTGCCCAAGGACCATGGGTTAGGAGGTTGACCACCTTCATGAGTTCATGGGACCTAAGGGGTAAAGGTGAGATGCACTCCTTAGATGCATAAGGGTCAGATCACCCCGAAAGTGCTGGCACCCTAGAGACCTTGAGGTAACGACTAAGGATTGTACATAAAGGATATATGTTAAGATCCAAAAAGTGATGGGAAAAGTCTTCCCATGGGTATAGAACCATGATCGAGTTGAGTATGATGTGGAGACATGTGATGTACGTTTCAACTTAGTTTGGAAAGTGTATCGGTGATGTGTGATGCACCATCTCTACTCTTAGAACCGGATGAAATTTGTATTTGGACTGCAGCCAAATGCTTATTTCCTCTCATTATGGGGGTGAGAGATAGGGCAATACACATGCCATACACTAAAGATAAAGATGATGTGAGTTGAAACATTGCCATGATGTTTGAGGATAGAGAAAGTATCATACCTTTTGGAAAGAACCTGGAATGGATGGTTTACAAACACGAGAAGAACTAAGATAGTCATCATGAGGACGTTCTTATCAAGGGTAGTATGGAATTTATGAGTTATATAAGTTTGAGTTTGATAACCAAGATGATGAGCTCGGAGTTTTCTTGACTTGGTTAGACCTAAATCTAAGATGAGGATGATGAATGGAATATATGAAGGTTTATGACTTCACCGTTACCTAGCACATAAGGATGTAGGGTGGTAATGGATGCTCTTTGTCGAGACGCAGTTGTCTAGTTTAGCCAGTAGAGAGGCTAGAAGAGGTGGCTAGGTGAGCCCTAAGTTTGAAAGATATGTTTGGCTAACACTCAGATACAATGAGGTCCATTGGTTGAGTTAGTGGTGGTTGCTTGGTTTGCCAGCCTAGGGCTTGATGCGATAAGAGGATGGTTGAAGAACCTTAGATACTTTTCTTAGAAAAGGAAGGTGATGGAACCCATGAATAGAGTGTTCTAGGGTTTCTAAGGAGTCAACCTTGAGGAATCATGACATGTAGAAGCTTGTGATGATAAGTACCCCCTGTATCTGGTACTATTAAGATGATTAAAGTTTGCAGTAGTGCTTTGAAGACCTGAGATGAAGAAGTATAGAGAATTGCATGTGGCTTGTCTCCATGCATGCCAAGAGGTGAAGGTCAAACACCAATACATAGTGATTACTATAGATAATGAAGAGTCCCCAAATGGGAATGGGAGTATATCACCATAGATGTTGTGATGAGTCTCCCCTGGACCAAGGGAGGTCATGATGCAATATGGGTTATGGCAGATCGCCTTATCAAGTTGACCTAATCTCTCACCTAAGAAAGAGGGCACTGTCAGTGTGACAGATCTGGTTGAACTATATATGTGTGAAAGAGATAGTTCATCTACTCTGTGATCTGAGTTCGATATCATGAGTATGACCTAAAGTTCACTTCCATGTTGTGGAGTAGGTACAAGAAAGAACTTGATACTAGATTGAAGTTGAGTATAGATTATCACCCCTAACTCATAGTTAGTATGATCCAGACTAGAGGGTCTGATGAGAACATGTGTGCACATTCAGGGTGATACACGAGGACAGTTCATGAGAGTTTGTGATGATAGCCACCATAGCCAGTATCGGGATGTAAGAATCTCTATAAGGAAGGTCGTGTCAGTCACCGCTTCATTAAGATGATGTTGGTGAAAGGACCTCATGAAGGTCAAAGAGAGACCACAATGTGTGCATATGAAGTTTCTTTGATCGTGCGATGGCTGAGAAAGCCCAGGGGTGACATGAGTCATGAGCTGATGCAAAGCAGACTAACATGCAGTTCACTATGGAAGAATATGTGTTATGGAAACTCGACCCCTCTGAGCTATAGATAAAGATGAGTCCTCGATACATGGGTCCACTTGAGATGGGTTGGTGGAGTTGCTTATATTTAGCCTTACCCCTCATGATAACATGATGTGTGATATGTTCTTTGTGTCCGATCTAGAGCACTGTGTGATGTACCTAAACCATGTGTTGAGCCATGAACCTATTGAGATTCTAAGGAGGCTAAAATATCCTGAGTCACCTATGAGGGTACGAGATACCAAGGTGAGAGAGAACTCATATGTAAGAATATAAGATGATAAAGGTTCTTTAGAAGTGACACAACAATCGACAAAACTGTTACTGATTAAGTGGAATTAAACATAAACATCGGATTAACAAAATCACTAAAAATTAAAACCATTTTACAAAGAGATCCATCTCTAGGAAAACTCTTTAAGGAAGAACCAAAACTTTATATACATCATTGTTCACATTGTACATACACTGTACCATCTCTTCTCGAGGATAACATATAACAGGTGCACTATCAAAACACATACTTAAAGCAACATCAAACCTCGAGGCATACAAGCCAAAATCTCAGATTGTTCATAAAACCAACATGTATTAAATCCAAGGACCTGAGAGTACAAAGACGACACATAGGACTTCTATCTACAAGACACGACTGACAGTACACTCAACCTGAGCTATCACTGCAGCCTCAACTGTTGTTCCTCCTCTGCAGAAAGATCTTTGTCACCTCGTGCACGTACACCTAGAAAAAATGTGGATCCCATGGGGTGAGACAATTGTCTCAGGCAGAGATATAACTCTCCGCCGACCATATTATTATCACATATTAAGCATTTATAAACTGAGCATAGGTTCTTTTTATATTAATAGGCAGGATAAATCACTATATGAATAGAATGAAGTAATCTCCTTTCTTAAGGAGAACAGTGCATCTACCCATGGTAGAGTTATAAATCATCTATCTGCTTTGTAAGGAATGTAAAGAACATAAATAACATCTATCAGCTAAGATGTATAACTGAAGTACGCATCAATCATTGTTTTCCATATTCGATCCTTAAGCAGATATGCTACACGGATGATTACATTTTACAACCACACTTATGCCCTGAGGAGATGAGGTATACCTCTCATCTCCAACCGACCACTACGAAGTCAAAATTGGTACTATACAAGATCAATGGAAGAGCCGACTACCATGACCTCATACCATCTCAATCAGTGCGAGAAAATGAGTAGGACTATGTCAACTGCTAAATAGCTTTCCAGGGTATACTGACAACTTTGCTATAGAGTTGTAGGGTCAGCTGCACTCTCGTCAGGATTGAGAGATCTTGTGTTTATCTACCATCAACCTGAGGAAGGGTCGATTAGATTTTGTGTTTATCTACATCGAATCCCAACCAATAATGAAGGATTGAGAGATTTCATGTTTACCTACCATCAATCCGTCATTCGGGGCGTACTGATATTTTCACCCATCACCCCCACATATTCAAAAATATGCGGTCTCCAGGAGATCCCATAGGAAAACTTGTTTCACCATTCAACAATTTACTGACGCTGATGGATCTATGGTCAGGGCTCTACATGATAAGATTCCACTTGAGTAATTAAGTGCATTTCCATATTCTTTTAGCATCAGTCAAGTTTTCAAACATGAATTATTATGACAAATGTTACAAAGAACAAGCATAATACATCTATCAAGTACTTTTCAAATCTTTAGAACACATATAACATTTAGGATTTCAATCCCTTATCTCATTACTGGGAATTCTCATCCCTTAACATTATCATCATCATGATTACATATATGGGTATCCAAACCCTTCGTTCATCACATAACATTATTAATACCTCTAGGTCTTAGGACCAAGGTATATTTGATACTTCTTACACCAGCATCTCACATGGCTCACCAGACCCATTAAGTATCTTGTCACCTATCACTAGGAAACAAATTATCACATGGATCACAAGGCCATTGCACATCTTGTCACCTCTCACTAGGCAACAACTTATTCACATGGCTCGCAAGGCCATTACACATCTTGTCATCTCTCACTAGGCAACAACTTATTCACATGGCTCACAAGGCCATTACACATCTGGTCACCACTCACTAGGAAACAACTTATTCACATGGCTCACAAGGCCATTACACATCTTGTCACCTCTCACTAGGAAACAACTTATTCACATGGCTCACAAGGACATTACACATCTTGTCACCTCTCACTAGGCAACAACTTATTCACATGGCTCATAAGGCCATTACACATCTTGTCACCTCTCACTAGGCAACAACTTATTCACATGGCTCACAAGACCATTGATCATTATACTTTTGTATACAAGTATTTAACATGCCTTACAAGGTTTATACAATAAAAGAATTACAACCTTCCCATCATTAGGGTTAGGATTTCCTTTTCTTATCGATTAGGGTTTCTCTTACATATCATCACCCTTCCTTAGGGTTAGGGTTTTCCATTATTAACCATTTAGGTTTTCAAGATCATAATATCAATGATAAAACCCTAATTCATTACTCCACACATCTAGGAGCCAACATTGATATTATCAATATGCAATCATACTTATTTATTCTCATCATTTATCATTAAATGAATTATCAACACAAGGTATGAGACCCTCTCTCATCCTTACCAGAGTATGATTACATCATACTTTATTAACTTGGCTTAACCTTTTCTTAAGGTATGTTAGCCTACACTTATCAAAGTGCATTACATCTCAATGTAACAATTGACATGCCACACTTCATGCGTTACTCATCCAAGTATATTAGACTTAAGGTGCATCAAGGAATATCAACCTTGAGGTGCTGGATGTGATATCTATCATGTCTTGATGTATCACTTCCCTCGTCACTTTTATCTTACTTAAGTTCATCAACTTATCTTGTATTAGGGTATTTCCCATACTAATACTTTATGCACTAGCTCATCACATTTATCATGTAATGTATTGGTCATAAGTCACACATTTGAATTATTCAATCATCATCAATAATATGGACTCATCTTGGGTTAAGGCATTATTGATATAAGGTTGTCCATTATCAACCACTCTAGGTGCTTCACCTATAAAGGTATTAGCCACAAAATTACTTGGTGTCACACTCATCACTCCTAAGAGTGTCTTACTCTCACCTTTACAAGGTGTATAGGGTTAAAGATGTGCATATGTTCACCATATCTAGTTGTAGGTGTATAAGCACCACCATATCGGGTTGGAGGTGTATGAGCACTCACCATATCGGGCTAGATGTATATGACCATCATCCATATCGGGCTAGAGGTGTTTGTATGTGTTACCCATGTTGTGAATGAAGTACTAAGCCATCACCATGTTGGGCTAGAGGTGCATTCAATCACCATATCGGGCGGTTCACCATCTAGGGTTGGCCGTGACAGATTAGGGTTTGCCATATCGGGCTCAATCCAATATACAAGTCAATTGGAGTGTAGGGCACCAAACCATATTGGGCTACACCATCAAACATTAGGTTGCAACACCCATGTCGGGTTAGGGTTGATTGTGATGGGCACATGGTACATATATGTGTCACCCATGATGCTTAAGAGGTATCAACTCATCACCATGTCGGGCTACCATATTGTCTAGGGCTGTGTATCGTGCAACCCTATCGTGCAAGGTCATGTGTCATGCAAACATGTCGTGCAAGGTTGTGTATGCCTCATGATACTAAGTACCAGTGATGTATTAAATGATCATATCGTGCAATAGCACTGTTACTCTTCACTTATATTGGGTTACCCAAATAAGGGTTTCTTGTCAACTTACAAGTATACAATTGACCTTGTATCATGCATGGAATCTATAATAGACTTCCTATCATGCAAGAGGTGTATACTACACCCCCATATCGTGCAAGAAGATATACAACCATATACATATCGTTTTAGTGAAGTAGGTGCATCATCATATCGGGTTAGAGGTGCTTGCACCCAATATCACTTTTATAAAGTGATACCATCATCTTCAAGCTCTAGACCTTAGTTATAATTGTTATAGTTCATGGAAACAGGTCTAAGAAAATACTAGAACTCATAATCTCATCAACTATTCCAGGAAATTTCGGAATTAAAAGTAATTCATTAAGTATAGCAATTTAGGTGATGAATAATAACATGGTTGAGTTCAAGTTATATAACCCGCCTTAAGAACAACTTCAAAGCTCCAAGCTCCAAAGCTCCACGTTCCTAAGGTTGAAGATGACTTTATCAAAAGTCCAAGATTCGTTCAAAATTCCTTCATATACAAGTAATCACCATGGATAAGCAATTGGTGAAGAAGAAAAGAAAGGTGGATCATAACCCTAGTTCCATGCTTCAATTCAAGCTTGAAGACAACTATGGCTCACCTTAGAGTTAAGATTTGAGCTCCTTCTTGCTCCTTAACACCTTTGCACGATACGCTAGTGTCCTTGCACGATATGCCACCCCTATTGCATGATATGGCACTCACTTGCATGATATGTCACTCAACTCTTCACTCTATGACCGATATCACTCTATATGGCCAATATCACCTACTTGGGCGATATGATCTTGCCATGGGCGATACCCAAGAGCCCATGCACGATACCACATCACTCCTGCACGAAACAAGGAGTCTATGCACGATACCATAAGGTAGGAGGGTGGTAAGGGTCGAAAAATTCCACTAAGGCGTGAAACTAGGGGTATATATACATGTTGCTCATGAAGGAAGGTGAAAATGAGGTGTCATCATTTTGAACTAGTAGGTGCCACGTGTCCATGCATGGGTGACACATGTACATGCATGCATAATCATTTATCTTGACATTCAAAACAGTTGAGAGTGATCTAGGGATAAAGATTCATCCATTACTTATCTCTTTGAATAAGATATATCAACAAAATCACCACTTTTTTCACAACTCATCAAACTTTACTAAGGAAGTTGTAACCCGACACACCTATTAAGGAAAGTGGGTTTCCTTAATAAGAGGCAATAAGAGGATAATTTTAGTGTCATGAACTAATGAGTATATGTGGTGGCTTTTGTGTTGTCAAATCAAAATACTACCTAATAAGGAAATATATCCTCATAACCAATGGATTAAAATCCAAGCACAAAGGGAATATAAGTAATGATTTTTGAATTTGCCATTATATGAATACTCTAATATGAGATTCCCTGATAACCAAAGAATGTGGATTGACAAGGAAGTAATCAAAATGTAATTACACCCTATTAAGGAAAGTGGGTTTCCATCGACGAAGGGACTTGTTTCCTCATGGGTAGGCATGCTAGGGCGTTGCTATCTATCCCTATAAAAGGCTTGGACCCATAGCCTTGAGTCCAAGAGGGTCTCAGGCATCTCACATCTTCTTCAAACCTTATATCTATCTTGGCCCTAATAGTGGGGAGGAGTGTGACCCCTGGAGTGACGAGGGGCTGTGGAAGGAGGTATGATGGAAGCTCGATGCTCCCACGTCACCAGAGAGAGACTCGACTACCATCTGCACCTGTGCGACGCCAGCAGGATGGCTGCTGGCCGTCCGTAGTTGCAGACCTTGCGGGCATGAAGCCCAGCCGCTGTAGCCATATTTTGAAGGCATGGTCATGCACGAAGGGGCAAGTCGGAGGTAGGGGGACCACCCCTGGTGGCCTTCAAGGTCTAGAAAGGGAGGTAGGGCCGCACCTAATCCCTACTGCAATGGCAACGGAGGGTTCCGCAAGGAAGAAGATGACCAGGAGCCTCTGGACAAAATTGGCCCTCCTGATTATGTAGAACCAAGTAGACGTGCGGGGGCATAAGTGTCCTTTCATTATGTTTTTAAGTGGCCGGGTTATGTAGGAGAAATATTGCATGCGACGAATGACATGTGGACATCTCATTAGTCCAAGTAAAACTTGCAAAATTCATAGTTAATTAATGGTAGCTCAGATTGATACATGTCATATATGAATCTTGCTCAGAAAAATACGAGGAATCTAGTGAAAATATAATCAGAGTTTTTTTGTGTTCCTTATTCGAAAAGTGCATAAAGTTAGTAACTTTAATGTGTTAAGTGTAATCAAAACCCTAGTTGTTGATTAGGAATAACTACAATTAATTAAGTTGGCATTATGAATCAACATTTAGCCTATTGGCATAAAATGGATAATATGAATCTAATTTGAGTTTAACAACCCATGATTTGCTTAATTAGGATGCTATGACTAAGAAAATGCATTAATGGGCCTAAAATCCCTAACGTTGTTAAATATGACTTTAATGGCTCTTATTTTGAAAATGCATACTTGAGATATAGATATGATGATTCTAAGTCTAATTAAAGAATAAAGGAGTTTTGGAGCAGACAACTTGAGTAAATAGAGTTCTATTGTAAAAAGGGATGTTTTAAGGTTTCATATGAATAAAGATGTACTTGAAAACCTAGAAACCCTAACCTAAGTATTTATGACTTTTGGGATGAGTTATATTTCGAAAACCCTATGTATAAGATGAAGTTAGAACTGACCTTAATTGATAATAAAAAGGCTTACATATGAGTAATGGAGTAATTATGGTTTTGGAATATAGAAATGCTGTTTTAGGGTTTAATTGACCTAAAAGGTAAAGGTTAACAAATGAATATGAATAACTATAAGAAAACCCTAATTCAACTTAGGAACACCCTAGGAGGGAATCCCAATTCAATAAAGTACGTTCATGATGAAAATGTAGTAATTGGATTGCACATGTTTTCTAGGTTTCTTGTTGTGCTTGAGTGATTGGGACGATTGGCTGCTTGGCTTATCTGACTGCTTGATTGATTATTCTTTTACAATCCTTGAGACTTCCAAATCAGGTATGTGGTTATTTATGAGTACATGCTTTAGTTTCCCAGTGTTTCTTGAGGCTTTATCAATTGCACTACAATTAAACTGCTTGGATGTTTCATTACTGCAATCTTTAAAGTGACTATGTGTATAACAAATTCAGTTAAGGCTAGTGGTGGTCTGTGGGGCCAATCGTCATTCCTAAAACTCTACTAAAGCCTTGGGTAGTGGGCCCGGGCATTACAAATGGTATCAGAGCCAATTCCCCTCCAGTAGGTGGGGCCCACATGGACATGGCATGCCAGTCTTGAGCTGTGCGGTCCAGGCATGTAGGAAAGGGTTGTCCATGTTTGACGTAGCCACCCTTGTGCTGGTATTCTGTGATCAGGAGCTGGGTGTCCATGGGCCATTATCAGTTTGTACTGAAATGGGGAAGAGATTATGAGGCCTTATAGTTGAGCCTTGACGAGGACGTCAAAAGTCTAAGTGGGGGAGATTGTAACATCCCATGTTTTGAGGCCTCGGATAAAACACTCTTAAAGGAAATGATTGGACTACCCATATCACCAAGGTGCATCTCCTTTTCCGGGAGCCCATCACTAAAGAACTCCATAGTTAAGCGTGCTCAACTTGGAGTAGTACTAGGATGGGTGACCAGTCGGGAAGTTGACCCCGACTTGCGTGTGAGTGAGGACAAAGCACGTAGTTAAGGCTAATGATGGTCTGTGGGGCCAGTCGTCATTCCTAAAACTCTACTAAAGCCTTGGGCAGTGGGCCCGGGCGTTACAGACCGTCTAGTGGGCTCAGTAGACCCGTTGACTAACGAGTAAGTGTTGTGCAACCGCCCAGTATAGCCAATCGTAAAGTGACCATAACTTTTGCTATACATATTAGTTATTAACAAAACTAGTACGTTAGAACTATAATTTAATCCTTTACACTACCAGACCTTTAGGCGGATGTAAATATGACCTGGAAGGCAATTTAGAGTGCCTTTTATGGGGAAAATGTGAAAAATAGTTGAAAATCAACGATCTAGCCACAAATTCTTCGTGATAAGTGTGTCTAGATAGTATATCTCTTCTCTTTTACATATTTTCTCTATTGAAGATCTTCTATTCAAATCATGACAGGTTTGGTTCCTCTTTCTTTCTTAATCTTCTACCTCTAGCCGACCATTTTATGTCTATTTTTCTTGTTGACAATCTGTTTCAAACAAGATTTGAGGCATGAAGCTTGATTAAGTCTCGTGTGAGCTAATATCCAAGCTTAATTGGTGAAAAGTTTAAGGCCAATAATCTTGGATGAAGTCTATGAGTGGAAAATGACCTTTTAACCATGATCTACAACATGCAAATTCAAATAATGGATTTTCATTACTAAATCTTGCTCTATGTTAACTGTGATGAATTTTCTAAATCTGTGCAGTGACTTTTAGTAGTATAAATGCTTTATTAATCATATTTTAGTTATGTAATATCATATTGGAAGTTACGATGCGAGTTTCTATGAACACATGTGATGAAATGGTGTAAATAGAGGAACCGAGAGAATCAGGTTACCCTAATTCAGAACCAAAGAGACAAACTGTGGTTTATGATAACTGTGAAAGTTTCTAGATGATTTCTATGCTTATTGCGAGATGCATAAATGATGAAAATAGGGTAATGATTAGCAACAACAACGAATCCTGTTAAATCAACTAAACATCACTATACGTTAGATTCCCTGGATAGTGTAGACACTTCACATGAGGCATGTGGGGCCAGTCGTCATTCCTAAAACTCTACTAAAGCCTTGGGAAGTGGGCCCGGGCGTTACAGACCGTCTAGTGGGCTCAGTAGACCCGTTGACTAACGAGTAAGTGTTGTGCAACCGCCCAGTATAGCCAATCGTAAAGTGACCATAACTTTTGCTATACATATTAGTTATTAACAAAACTAGTAAGTTAGAACTATAATTTAATCCTTTACACTACCAGACCTTTAGGCGGATGTAAATATGACCTGGAAGGCAATTTAGAGTGCCTTTTATGGGGAAAATGTGAAAAATAGTTGAAAATCAACGATCTAGCCACAAATTCTTCGTGATAAGTGTTTCTAGATAGTATATCTCTTCTCTTTTACATATTTTCTCTATTGAAGATCTTCTATTCAAATCATGACAGGTTTGGTTCCTCTTTCTTTCTTAACCTTCTACCTCTAGCCGACCATTTTATGTCTATTTTTCTTGTTGACAATCTGTTTCAAACAAGATTTGAGGCATGAAGCTTGATTAAGTCTCGTGTGAGCTAATATCCAAGCTTAATTGGTGAAAAGTTTAAGGCCAATACTCTTGGATGAAGTCTATGAGTGGAAAATGACCTTTTAACCATGATCTACAACATGCAAATTCAAATATTGGATTTTCATTACTAAATCTTGCTCTATGTTAACTGTGATGAATTTTCTAAATCTGTGCAGTGACTTTTAGTAGTATAAATGCTTTATTAATCATATTTTAGTTATGTAATATCATATTGGAAGTTACGATGCGAGTTTCTATGAACACATGTGATGAAATGGTGTAAATAGAGGAACCGAGAGAATCATGTTACCCTAATTCAGAACCAAAGAGACAAACTGTGGTTTATGATAACTGTGAAAGTTTCTAGATGATTTCTATGCTTATTGCGAGATGCATAAATGATGAAAATAGGGTAATGATTAGCAACAACAACGAATCCTGTTAAATCAACTAAACATCACTATACGTTAGATTCCCTGGATAGTGTAGACACTTCACATGAGGCATGTGATGTGAGGAGGAGGCATGATTCGCAACCAAAGGTTTTGCATAGGTCGAGGTAAGATTTAGAGTACCAGCATGGTGTGGGGGGTCTAAGACAATAAGGACAGACTCCTTAAATAAATAGTATCCAACACCAGTCGAGGATGCGAGTGGAACCTGAGTAATTTTGGTCAGTGGACATCTTTGATAGGTCCACTTGCTGATCACTGCACATCTTTGGTAGGTTCAATGGTGCACAAAAATCTGTAGGGCTTTGAATTCCTACCTAAGTACCTAGGTTAAGAGGAGGTGCTGAGATATTTGTCTACTCCCATTAGCCGCCGAGAGCCATACATGGTGATGCCAGATGTAGATATGGTATTGAGACTACAAACTTAGGATCTCGGGCATGCTTCTAAGTCTTATATAGTGAGACTGTGGCTTTCTACAATACTTTCACATGTTGTGGTACACCTCATGTGGATCCAGTGGCATAATAAAGTGATTAAAAAATCAAGTGTGTATTTAGGTTATTCTTTCTTTGTATTTAATATATGTTTAACTTCCATGCTAAGTGATTTGCAATTTTTAAACTACCATACTTACATGTTCCTGTATTTAGGTTCTATTGATTATAAGCATCAAAATATCTTGGTTACTTGTTGATTTTCCACTCATTGAGCTAGTATCTCATGGACCCCACTGAATAATTTTTCAAGTTTAGGACTAGCTCTTCTTGAGGAGACAAAAACCAATTTATATGAAGAGTAGAACAAGGATCCTAGAAAAGAAGTAGTTAGAGTAGATAGACGACCTCTTATCCTTCCTTTGATTCCTGAGAATGAGTGAATTAGAAAAGAGAGCAATTTGAAATGAAATGTACATGATGTATATTAAATGTGAAACTCTTTCTTCTATGTAATAATCAAACTCTATTGTATACTTTAATGTTATGTTTAAATGAGGAAGTTAGTGTTTAGTTATGTGATGTTACTATATATCTAAGAAAAGAAAAAATTATGGTTGATTTTCTCTAAGTGATTAAAAGTTTATGGATAGGCTAATCCTCTTGGTGGGCCCTAACCCTGGTTAGTGGGTTTACGTCGCATCATAGAGTGAGCATCCAACTACGAGAAGGATGTTGAGGGGGTACTACCCAGGAGATTCACCATAGCAGATTTAATGCCACCTTCCTACAGGAAGGGACACTAGCTAGTTGAGTGATGCACCCCCACATGGGTTGCACACTTTCCCATTTGGACTTTCATGTACCGGTCCACCAAGACTATCTTGTATTGGCCCACTTGGGATCTTCTTTATTTCGGCCCTTTTGAGGTTTAGATTCCTACTTGTTGGGCTTGTATCCGCAGAGCCTGTTCTACTTTTTTGGCCAGACCATTTATAAATGGGGGCTACTTCTATATTGAAGTTCATTTATACTAACAAAAATTCAAACGATCAACCACTAAAATCCAAACATTGCAACTCCACAATCTGAGTTTTCAAGAGGGAACTCAATTTATCCCCAATATACATCCATGATGTTAGACTAGAAAGACACCAAGTCAGGTCGCCACATAGTTGTAAGGGCTCACCAACTTGGACATGCTTTGACAAGTACTCATGTGCAATGATGCAATAAGGATATGAAGACTCTACAAGCCTAGCATGGATTATGTGCATGCCCAAATAAATATGTAAGACTTTGAAGGGTCCCCTCATCTTCCCACTTCACTATGCTTCATCTAAACATTCATAAAGATTTGCCAATATCAAGGGAACAATACCTTCCTTCCACAAAATCACTGCCACAACCCTAGAGATAGATAGACACATGACCAACAATCTCTCTAAAGAATAGCTCAACAAGAATGATTGATGTATATATGGAGATTCAAAAAAATGTCTCTCTTTTCTCTTGAAGGAATCCCATAGGAAGTCCATCTGAGTAAAGAGACCATATTTGGTCAACCATTGAGCAACTCAGGAATTCTACATGCCCAAAAGACTAGCCAAACGCAATAGTCCAACTGGACTTCCTCAGTACTATGGGGCAACACTCATGTAAAGGAAGCTGGGTGATCTTTGCAATATATTCTAGTGTAGGAGTTAGAACAACCTTAAAGCATAAGTAGTGACTAAAAGGATCCCATAATGGGATCACTATTGACATCAATTCCCTTATGACAAGGACATAGGGTAGATGATGAAGGTGATGGCTGTGAAAGCTTGCCAATTCTCAAAAATATTTGTAATGCAATGATTCATAATAGATAGGTTTAGTGAAGGATGTCTCAGGAGAAGAATTCTACTTATCGCCTTGGTCCCCCATCATTTAGAATCCCAAAAGCCACAATATGTGAAATAGACAAAGTCATGACACCCTATTTATAGGATGCAATAGTATATATCCATTTCCTAAAGCCGAGAGAACTCTTTGTCCTTTTCCATGGAGGAATGGTACAATTCACCACAATTATTGACATCCACAATCAACACAGACACGCTTCTCAAAGACACATGACACCTTGTCCCATTAACTCAAAGATTAAAGCAATATGCCACATCATCTGACATGTGGATCGAGGCAACTTTCCAAACCTACCACAATCCTCCAAAGCTCAAATTTCTGAAGTCCAATTCTAAAACCAAAGACCATAAACCTCACAATATGATTTGACTCAAAAACAAACTTTATTTCAAAATTTAAAGAATCTTTTTTTTTGTTGTAACCGACGTGTTACTCTTCTATTAGCTCCAAAAATGTATCTGTACAGAGCAGGCCCAAGGCAGAATACCAAGGGACAGAAAGGACACAGAACAAGAAACCCCAGCAAAAAGCCAGGAAAAAGAAAACAAGGGGGAAACTATATACAGAAATATCCTGTAGACTTTTACTACAGGAACTTATGAACACAAGCTATTAGCATCAATAAAGCTCTTTCTCCATATGGTAGCACCACATCTATCCTAGCCTTCAAACAGTCTCAAATTTCTTTCCGTCCACAGATGAAACATAACTGCAATTGCCGCCAACTTCATATCGCCAGTATACTTCTCCAGCTCACTCAACCTATAGGGATTTGATCTGTGTTTCCTGTTGTACTATTCCCACACCTCCACGCTGAATGTACACATAAAGAACAGGTGGTCCTGAGATTCTTCACTGCTCCGACACAGGCTGCATTGAGAAGCCAGCTGAAAACCAACCTTCTTTAGGTAATCAACAGTAGGCAAACGATTCAAGAAAACTTTCCAAAGAAAACACGCCCAATTTCTAGGAACATCTTTCCCCCAAATCAATTTTGACCAAGACACTTTTTTGTTTCTCTTTCTAACAATTTCCCAACCATTTTTCAACTTGAAATTGTTGCTTCCCCTGTACTTGATCATGTCACTATCAACACAGTTACAACTACCAACTCCATTCAGCATTCTAACAACCCGGTCACTCCCTCGAATGTCAGGGAAACACCATCTACCTTCCGACCAACATGACTCAACTTTGCAGAATTCACCTTTCCCATATCTAATCATCACTTGATCATCACAAAGCTCCAGCAGAGTTTTCTTATTTGGAAGCCACAAATCCTTCCACAATAAGAACTTACTACTGTCTCCCAAACAGAACTCAATATTAGATGGCAACAAATTCCTAGACTTTAACATTCTCTTCCATAGCCATGAAGTGTTATCACTACTCTCCACAGCCCATAATGAGGCTTTCTTAATGTACCTCTCATGAACCCATTTAACCCATAAGGATCCCTTCTTACTAGCCACATCCCAAATATTTTTAATCAAACCTGCTCTGGACCAGTCATCAACCAATCTTATACCCAACCCTCCTTCAGCCCTAGGAGCACAAATAGTTTTCCACAAAACAATATGTATATGCTTCTTCTTCTCAGTATCATTCCATAAGAAATTCCTCATAACCTTCTCAATTTCCAACGTAACACTTTTTGGGAGGGGAAAAGCTACTGTCCAAAATAAGTGATAGGTAGCCAAGGTAGATATGATAAGTTCAGCTCTCCCTACAAAGGACAACAAATTGCATTTCCACGTATCTAACTTCTTTCTCAACTTATCCAAGATTGGAGCACACATAATTCTTGTCAGTCTCCCAGTGAACAGAGGCAGACCCAAATAACGGACAGGCAACATACCATGGGGAATCTGTAGCAACTCACTCAACTCCTTGGTATTAACCACTCCTTTACTAAAAAACACCTGACTTTTCATTTTGTTAAGCCTCAACCCAGAAATCACCTCAAACTGGTTAACAATATCAACAATAGCCTGCACATCCGAAGAGTTAGCCTTGGTAAATACCAAGAGATCATCTGCAAAAATGATATGAGAAACACCAAAATCTGTCGAGGCCTTCAACGGGGAAATACGATTTTCCTTCTCATAACATTTAAACAGCGAGGTCAACCCGTGCATATCCAAAACAAAGAGGTAAGGGGCAAGAGGGTCCCCCTGCCTGACTCCATTGCTAGCCTGGAAAGATTTGGAAGGAGAGCCATTAACCAAGACTTGGAAAGAAGCTGACTCAAAGCAAACATAAATCTAATTCAGCCAACACATCGGAAACCCCATCTTCCTCATGATGAACAACACATAGTCTCTTCTAACAATATCATACGCTTTCGAAAGATCCACCTTCACACACAAATTCTCAACTCCACCCTTGGGGAACGAACTCAGTAGCTCATTAGCAAGAAGAATAGCCTCCCCTATATTCCTCCCTTTGATAAAAGCAACCTGGTTCAAATCTATAAGAGAAGGCATAACGTTGCTAAGCCGATTAGCCAAGACTTTGGTAATTATTTTATACATAACATTGCATAAGGAGATCGGCCTGAAATCCTTAAGAATAGAAGCTACAGAAACTTTGGGAATAAGGACTATAAATGATTTGTTACATTTGCCCAATAGTTTACCATTTTCAAAGAAGCTCAGGATAGCTTTAACCGCATCATCACCAATCACCTCCCAACAAGATTGAAAGAAATAGGCATTCAAGCCATCAGGTCTCGGGGCCTTGTCCCCATTATAGTTTTTAACTACCTTTTCTATCTCCTCTCTAGTCACAAACTTCCTTAACTCATCATATTGTTCCATAGAAATCTTAAGAATCTCCCAGTCATCATTCCAATTAGCCTGGTCCTTATCAGTAGAATTGAACACTTATGTATAATATTCCACAATATGGTTGGCAATATCGTCATGATCTTTGAGCACAACATCATCATTATGTAACATAAAAATATTATTATGAATTCTCCTGGAATGCAGGGCATCATAAAAAAACTTAGTGTTTCTATTACCCTCCTTCAGCCAAATGGCACGAGATTTCTGTCTAGCAAATCTCTCCTCCACAATAAAAGCATCATGTGCTGCCTTTCTAGCATCAATAAGCTCCAACTGTAGCTCTCTATTCTCAGGATGCTTATCCACCTACTTTTGTAAATCAATCGCAACAGATTCCAACCCCTTAGGCACCGATGAGAAATTCCCAACCGACTCTCTATTCCACTTCTTTAGATCAGCTATCACCAGGTTAAACTTCATGTACAACAACAACATAGGGGCTCCCCTCCCTACATTAGACTTCCAAGCTCTGCTTATAACCTCTTTGAACCCTGCTTGGGAAACCCATGCATTAATGAAACGGAAAGGTGCATTGACTTTCTTACTAGAAACCAAATGGAAATTCAACAGGTTGTGATCACTCGTGAGATTAGGAATAACCTCACCCCACATAGACGGAAATAGGTCCATAAAGGATAAATCACAGAAACATCTATCTATTTTGGAAAAAGTGCTCTTCCCCGATCTACTTTTACTATCCCATGTAAAAAAGTTTCCCTTAAACAAAACCTCAAGGAGTTTAGTATCAACCAAAAAATCATTAAACTCTTCCATACTTCTACGCGAAGGGGGTCATTTGCCAATTTTCTCAGAAATCAGCCTTACTGCATTAAAATCACCTAAAAGACACCAAGGTAAACCACCATTGTTCACTTGTTTAAGAGAAGTCCAGATCCGAGCTCTATCAGCATCACCATTTGCTCCGTAAACAGCCGACATCATAAAATTCATCTCCCCAACCTTAACTTCACAATGAATAAATTGTTCACTTTCAGCTACTTTAGAGATGACCACTAACAGATTAGACTACATCACTATAATCCGAGTGTACGAGTAGAACTTAGAGTTATCTAGAAAACTAGCACCTGGCCACAAATAATTCACAGTCTCGACAACATTATTCTGTCCAACTCTAGATTCCAGAATGATGAAAATATCAGCCTTCAACTTCCTTATTTCTTTTTGGATGCAGGGTAGCTTATTGTGGATTCCCCTCACATTTCAGGAAACTATAGATAAACTAGTCATTTGGTACGGGAGAGGAAGAGCTTCCACCAACATCCTTACTGACCTGAGGACCACCCGAACCATCCTTCAGACTTTCCAACAAAACAAACCTGTTCGGGGAAATATGGATATTCTTAGTAGAAGAAACAGGTTTAGAATGAATAGGAGGAGGAGATTTCGATTTCCTTTTATAAGTTTCCCATTCTAGCGAAGGCACAGGAGTGATACCCGGGGATACATCCTTCCCTTTCAGAACATCCTTCCCTTTTTCAGCCCCTACCAAGTTTAACTCTACCAGGGGCATTTCTTCAGACACTGGAACTTCATCAACAACCTCCACTGCATCACAGAATACTTCCCCAATAGTTTCTTCCTTCTCCTCCACATTCTTCTCCACTACTTTAGCTTTTGGAATCCAAACCTTTCTATCCATTCTTCTATTTTCCTTTGGCTAAACACCCCTTGTTTTCTTGGCAAGACACAAATTAGATTCATGACCAAACGTGCCACACTCAGAACATTTCATCGGAAGCCAATCATACTCAAACTCAATTTTATCTGTATGACCATCATCACTATGTATCTCCAACTCTTTGGGAAATGAAAACTCCAACGAGATCAACACCTGGAGTCTTGCGTATTCCAGTCTAGTAAACTCTGCCATGAGTTTATCAACTTTAATCGACTTCCCCAGAAATGACCCAATGTTCTCAAACATTTCTTCATCCCACAATTCAAGTGGCAAATCATAGATTTTCACCCATATTGGAATCTCTGCCAGCTTAAGCTTCTCCATAGGTTCCCCTCGTTCCCACTTTTTAATCGGTAACAGCTTGCCTGTAATGAACCACAGTCTTCCATCAACAACCAGCTGAAGATCCTCCTCATTCGAGAACATTAGAATGAAGAACGATTTCCCCCTTGAACGGATCTCCAATGAATCTTTAACATTCCAAATATGAGCAAGATACTTAACCAGGGATGGACAATGAGGATCCAATCCAACTATATAACCTGCCGCCATTTTCCCCCATCTACTTAAGTTCCTCTCAGTAATGGATTTAGAATAGAGCATCTTTCTTCTGATACTTGTATATTCTTTTTAGCCAGAATAGTGGGACCTTTACCTTGATTGCAGGAAGCCACCTCCGCCCAGGTCCTTACTTCTGCAGCCACTCGAACACCAGTAACGGATGTCCTTCCTTTGCCCAGAGCACACCCTCTGCCTGCATTCTGCAGCACAACTCCATCTTCAGATTGACCATTGGGAGCTTCATTCACCGCAGCATTTCGCAACACATCTCCGTCTTTAGATTGACCTATGGGAGCTCCATTCACCACTGCCGCCTCCGTGGTCGCCCCCTGCGTCGCCTTTAGAATTGCCCTATCTTCAGGAGCGACTGGCATAGCCATTGTAATTTAAAGAATCTTACAAGTAAAAATATTGCCAATACCTAACTTTTTCTAGTAGGAAAGGGAAATACAACATAAAGAAAAACTAAATAGATCTATTACTTCTTCAACTTCTTCTTCAACCATCCTGACAAACACGTGGCCAGAGGCCGATGATCAGAAGAAGAAGACCCAGAAGATCGATTCACCCTGCTCACATCTAGATGAATAGCACTAGTCAACCACAGTGACAAAAAAGAGCTGTTGGACTACCACCTTCACATCTACAACAACATACCTAAGATGAGAAGAACATATTGTAGTGCTTGTTGATGATGGATTTTCAATCTTAATAATGTTCTCTATGGGGAAATCACCCATGCATGTAAACCCCTCAAAGTGCAGACTATGTCATATCATAGTGGGATGGTTGAATCCAGGAGTCCATCCATTTCACTCATGCCTACATCATCTTCTTGGTAGGCCAAAGTCCAGCCAAAGTCACATGGGAAGTAAAAAAACCTTCAACACAAAAATCCATGATGTACCATATACTAGGAAAATTGTCGAAGCTCCAAATAGAAAATGGCATAGAAGGCAAAGCCTCAAGAGGGGAAGCTACCCCAAGAAGGGATGGACAATGAAACTCATATCCATATCATCTTGATCCTCAGTAGAGTCATAATCAACCACCTACAAAAGATGCATGCAAACTATTATGATTTGATGAGATGAATTATAAGGCGATTACTTACCATCTAGGATGTTGTAGATGATTTTATACATCTCTAGAAAGAAATACTACCTGACTACACAAATAGTACTACTCACATACTCTATATGTGTCACCTAATCCCACATCATATCTTGAGCATCCCAAAAAATTCAAGACTAGGAGAAGCCAATCCAAGCAAAGGATCAAAGGGAATATGCCATCCACCCACCCATGGATGAATGACATGCTCACCGATGTACAAAACACTCTAGCTAGGCAACTTGAACTGGATCAGAAAAATGACCATATACAATGCTTCAAAATATCCCATACAAGATGTAGTTGTCTCACCACGTTGAAATCTAGACAAGATACTAAATTTGATCTGGGAAATAACATACAAATATGAAGTCAACCAAAATACATACATACAAGATCATACAAGATCAAAGTACTATGCATACCTCAGCTGAATTCATTGTCTCTAGTTTGCATCTCCACTACTTATACAACACATTGCTACTACACCTGACCTAGTAATGAATGGTAAGGAGGGTAGCATGCAGACGAGCCTTTAGATCACTTAGAGTAATAGGTCTATTGATCTAAAAGTGCCGCAAATAAAAGACCGATTCTAGCTCAACAAATGAAGGAAAGTGACATGAGTAGAAGTTTCCAAGTTATACAATACAGCCCACTCGATGACATATGTGATGCATGTTCATCCATAAACATGCTTGGATGAACTAAAAACCTTCTATCTGGGAGTATCTCTCCCACAATCTTGCTCACACCACTATGCACCTACCCAGAGCCCATCACAGATCATAAATTTCATATGCATATACTAATTCAGTAAATAAAGTAGCTTTATGTATTGTGGGTATGCGGTTGTATGAACATCATCACCCGCATCATGTTCATCCATGGCAGGGTCCTTTTAAGGAATGTCAACCTCCTCATTCTAGTTGCAAGCTACCATCTATAATTTCACATCCAAAATAACATAATATTTACATAATAATTTGAATCAACTCAAATTGATATTGGATGACCACAAAAAAATCAAAACAAAAAAATCACAGTTGGAAATCACGACACGTATTCAGCCATCTTAAAGTTCCAGATCGTGAAGAACTCTAAGAAAGTCAAATTCAGATTCTACCACCAATGGCCAAAATGGCTAAACTAAAACTTAGAGATGATGGCTATACCTCTTTGAAGATGAACAAAGCCAAAAATAACCCAAAAGCACCACCGACCTTTGGAATTTGAAGCTCCTTTTTTGTAGAGTTGCGTCCCTTAATACGTTGCTAGGGAGCTTTCACATAATGAATTGATCCATGAGCCTGGTTGGTGGTATAACACTACAATCCACCACCCTTTTTTGCTCTCCTTACCACTATCATTTGCTTGAAAATGATCTCCTTTGTGCCGCCACTTCTCAAGAGTGGGTGAAATGAGAGAGGTGTTCGACCCCCTCTCATTTCTCTTCTATTAATAACAAAAAATTGCAAAAAACTAAAATAGGTCCCTGAATTTTCAGTGAACTTCCAGAATCCTCACAAAAAATCATATAAAAATCATAAAAAAACTTGAAAAGTACAAATACAATTCCAAAAGAAATTCTAAAAATTTGAAGACTCCAAATCTAGACTTGAAGGACAACATCTTCTCTTTTCCTAGGGGAAGTAACCCTTCTATCATTATGGGGGTCAAACCTTGACAGACCATAAATAGTCCTAGGCTATGAGCCTATGACCTTAAACTAGACCAATTTTGATTCTTAAATCTTCTTGATGCCCATGGAATATGACCTTAAACTAGACTAGTTTTGATTCCTAAATATTTTTGACGGTCATGGGCTATGAACTTAAACTAAGATTATTTTGATTTCTAAATCTTTTTTATGGTCGTGTCCCATGGCCTTAAACTAGACCAACTTTGATTTCTAAATCTTGTTTATGGTCCTGGACTATGACCCTAAACTCAACCAGTGTTGACTTCCAAATCTTTTGATGGTCCAGAACCTTGACCTAAAACTGGACCAATTTTATTCTCATCTCCCACACCTTTTTAACGGTCCCAAACTATGGCCTAACACTAAATAAAATTATTGCTTACATTTCCAAAACCTTTTCATGATCTTGAATCATGACTCAAAAACAAAATTTGGAACCTCAACTTACATATCTTTCAGGTAATCACATACACTCGGATTAAGTTAGAACTAGAAATACATGGATAATCAATCGTCGACGATCTAGGGGAATGGATGATAAACTAGTAGAGGGGTACATCCCAGAGTCCACCGGTCACCTAATGCCCAATCCCAACCTATTTTTACACTCGTCTCATAAATTTTATCCTACAGATTACCAATTCTCTAAGGGGAAGACAATTAACCGATAGAACTCCTAGATAGAAAGGTCACCTTCAATATGGGAATTTGTCTGAAAACCAATCTCTAATTTTGAGTGATAAAATCCCTATCCTAGATAGGCAAACTCACCACATTCTGCCTTTAAGGGTAGTGATCCTAACCTCGAATCATTCCACTCTAGAAAAATAGGAAAAATAAAATACATAGGAAGAAGAAAAGAGATGATGATTCTTTTCAAGATCTTCAAAGTTGAGTAGTTGCCATTACTTTTGAATATTCACAGACTTGTGATTTTAATATCTCTAACATAACTCCATCATGTGTAATTTTTCATGGACACCTTTTTCTCACTAAGACATGAGTTAGTGAGAGAATCAGACATGCTGATATTAGAACTGGATGATGATCTCACCACAAATGAAATTTTAATAGATCATCACTCTAGGGGGATGAATGATTGGCTTGATATGGGTAAAATTCCCTAAGACTGCCCTTGATCTAGAGAAATTGGTCATGCCAAATCTCATTTTTATTTTAAACGACCATTTCATTAATTCATCCTAAGAAGTAAAAGACACCACATCCACTTTCCACTTTCCAAAAGGTTTGTTAGGATATCCTTGACGAGTTCAACACTTTTGGCTTTCATGACCAAAAATGGGGGGTCAAACATGCTTGAAGACTATGGTTCCCACTCTTATCTTGAACCTTGCCTTGAGGGGGAAAAATCGTTGACACCCCATTTTTTCTCACTCAACAAAAACTATAATTAATGTTGATTATATGGCTACTGATGGAGTCCATACCACAATTTTCCACATATATACTTTTCCCATGTTTATCCATATTATGTGCCTATTTAATCAACTCATTTTCATCCACTTTCACCCAGTCTGAGACTTCTTGGATAGAAAGATCATTTCAGACCAAAAAGTGAAGTTTGCACATCAATGTTGCCTTTTTATAAGACTTTTTCATGAGTTTTACAATTGATTTATCCTTAATTAAATATTTCCTTCCCCCATATATATTCAATTTCTTTTTCTTGATAAATTTGAAGGATAATCCTAAATTATCTATCACTTTCATTATTTTATTCAGAATTTGTGATTATCTGTGATTTTCTTTATAACAGTTCTATAATAACTGAAAATGGGGAAACATGAGGCATCCTACCCGGACCACCTGATGGATTACAGAAATACATTGGTGTCACATGGAGGATCACCCCCAATGCTTGTGCAACACATGTGTGGCGCGTTGTCGCGATGCACATTCCTTTTTAGAAGGTACCGTCTAGAATCCCAAACCCTAAAATCTACTTGTATATACACTATATCCACTGTATTCTAGGCCCCTTTCTAACCTCCTAAAGCTAGTAGATCGATTGCCTCCCCGCTTACTTTTCCACATTAACTATGATTAAAGGATCCTTCCTAACACCACTTGTCTTTGAATGTTATAAGGCTACACAAAAGGTAACTAGATGGTTCTTCTCTTATCTATTTTAATTGCTTATAATTGTTCATATATGCTTATCTGCTTATGTGATCTATTTGCATATTTCTATTTATTTGATCTCAAGAAAGATTATATCTTGTTTTTCTTGTATCTTCTTATTGTCCTCTAAAGATTTTTACATATCGGTCCTAACTTCCCATAAAGGATCTCCGCCATGGGAGGTCCTAAGGTGATTAGGATCCTGACTCACCTAAAAATTAGAACCTTTATGGCTATGATAGAAAGGACACAGACATTTCCAAACCCAAAGACCTGCCAACAATAAAAAAATATTTTAGTCACTTTTGTTATTTTCATCATCTTTCAATCAACATGATACCATTGCCTTTTTAAAACTCTTAGAAACAACTTATTGTTGGTTTACTGGGTGAGACGGTGGTACTAATTGTAAAGAGTGAGACCCAACAAGGGATCCAATACCTACTAAATCAAATAAAAGTCATCATCCATAACACACATGCATTAATTTTTCATAATCAGGTGAATAAACTTTATTTGATCTTTCATAAATGTTTATTATATAGAGTCAAAGTATAACAACGGAATAAAATATGGTGATTATATTTAGTTTTACAATATTACATAGTAATCGCTCACTAGGGGTTTACATGAAGGTATCAATTTCAAGATCTAAGTAGAGGTATATTCATCTATCTCAAGTCTATTTCCCAGGATTCATCTCCACCAGGCCAAGTCCAGGTGATCACGTGAAGTCCTTTGTGTCCTTCTCCTAGGGGTTGAAAGTACACCCCAAAAGAGAGGACAAAGTAGAAATTGTAACACAAAAATGTCGAGTATGTGCATATAAATAGTAATTGAAAAACATTATGGAATAAGGAAAATAATATATTTGTCAAGGCTTTCATCAAAGAGGGAAAACAAACATCCAAGTAGATCTCAAAGAGAAACAATACAAAGTATACAAAAGATGCACTTGCCATATATCAACATAACAACATGTATTGCATAAGCACAATCAAATAAATTCAGGCACACAACCCATCATCAATAATAAACAATCTACATGCAAGTGAGATAAAGATAGCACTAGATAAAACATAAAGTTAGTGGTGGCTAGGGCACATAACCCAAAACTTGATAGAGAATTATAGATAACCAAACTCCCATGGCATACAAACTGGGGTATGGGGCATACAATCCACCATCTCAAATACATAGAAAGTACAAGAGGACTAAAATCTCAATGCATGGTGGGAGGACTAAAACCTCAGTGCCTATTAATATCAAAGGGGAATAAAACCCAAAAACCAAAGCATTATAGAAGTCTATGGCTACCGAATCAACAAGCATGCATAAATGTAGCAACTGAATATACTATCACAAAAATAGAATTAATAAGATCTACAAATGGATAATAAGAAACATCCACACAAAAGTGGGAAAATTAGGGTTCCATCGCACATTGAGGAAGAATTTAGTTCAATTCAAAGATTAGACTTTAATCTTGAAACCAAGTACAATTTTAGAGTCCAACATGAAATATAAACAAATATCATAGACATTCATTAAGATTATACCCATATAGGTCATCAAGTTAAGAAAGAGAAAATCCAACACACTAATTCCTCATAGAGGTTCAAGAGCATGAAAAACAAGAGCAATTTCTCAATATAGATTAAGGAGATGCAAAATACATCAAGAGATAGAAAAAATAGGTTTCTACTCAATATAACTCATAGGGGGATGCAACATATCTTATATGTATATCAGCAAGTCCGGTTAAAACCCTAGATCCATAGTAGGACCACAAGCCACTTACTAGAAGTATATATGAAATTAGGGTTAATTCATATTAATTATACAAAACTAAAAAGTAGTCTTTTTATCATTAGAGAATTAGGTTATCAGAACCACACCATCTTGTAGATTATATTTTAACTAGTTCATAGAATATTTTACTTGATTATTTAACTTATAGATTATTAGAAATAAATTTTAGAAATTCTAGAAAATTAGCAAAGTCCTTGCAAAATCATATATCTATTATATTTTATTTAAGTGATGGAATTCATACCATCATGTAGATAAAACCCTAGAATTCTAAAAAAATATTTTTTTTTTTATTTTTTTTTCTTAGTTATAGATATTTAGTTATGAATTATCAAAGATAATGATGTTAAATGACTTATTAATAAAATTACATTGAACAATTACACATATTCCCTTCATCACACATCACCAAATTGATGCATGACATGGTAAGTTAGTAAATAAAGCAATTTAAATAGAGCACAACACAATAAAGGTCACTGGAAAAGCCCATGGGTGGCTTGACAATATTCAATGAATAGGATGGTAAATCAAGGATTCTATTACCTTGATTGTTCTGAATCATCACCCAAAGAAGCTATATTTTTAGTGACAAATTTGATCTTGCAATCTCAAAAGTCGGTGAAAAACTCGAGAATCAAACCACAAAACCTTGTTCCTGGGGCTCTTGTAGATACAATGATATCAAGGCCAAACCTTGGGGTGCACATGAGATAGGAGGAGGAACTCCATCACGACCAGTAGAAAGAAAGAATATGGGAACAAAGAATTTCATGTAGTCATGTTAAAGGATCCATTATGAAGGCATTGTTGACCTTCAAATTTGTGGACATCAAGCCCAAATCTTGTCGATGTGTGTAGGACCACATCAATGTTATTATGAAGATATTTGGGGCCAGCAAGTGTGCATCGACACTCGTCCTTTGATGGCAACCAAAGGCTTCACTGAGGTTTGTACGATAGTGTAGAGGAGAGTAGTTCAATGATGGTGTCCATTGCAGGTAGTACCCAATTTAGGAACAACCAGAGAAAGGTTGAATTAGATGGAGATGATAGGAGAGTTTTAGCACAATTGAATGATAGGATACATTGTTTTAGAGGAAACGACGGTTGAGAACTATCCTTTTATAGGTAGAGTTAGGCATAGAGGATTCTAGGGATAGGGGTAGAGAAAGTTGTTTTATAGTTTTTATTAATAAAGGAATAAGGCAGGGGAATCCATAATGGTTGGATATGGAATCGCAAAAGGAACTTGGAGATTTTTTTTCCAAAGATCTATGAAGATACGAGAGAGATACAGATCAAGAGTTTTGCAATGGGATTCCTATCATAGAATGCATGAACTCAGAACTCGTCTCAAGGTAGGAGACAAGTTCTCATCCCTAGTATTAGAATCGGACAATCAACATAACACCCAAAATTGTTTGCATGCGGGTCAAAAGCATTTTAGCATGACACAACTGAAAATTTGGAAGCAGAAATAAATCAGGTGTGAGAGTAGCAATTTTATGAATTCAATTACATTAGCCCATTTAAATAGAAATTTAGAGGCTATTTGATATATTTTCTTTTGTAATTCATTTAAGCGATCAAACAAATGTTCAATTAAAGCCAAAATTGTCACCTAACTGTTGGTGCATTGGTCAAGGGGGCCCCTCTCAAACCAGCCCACCCAAGTTCCAATCCCACTCGGAGTATCTTGAGTGAAAAAAAACTAGCTGGTGGGCTCTCTAACCAGCGATGGTTGTGATGATATAACACACTATCAGGTGTGGCGTGGGGGTGAGTGACCACCACAAGTCTGACGCTAGGGTTTAACTTGTTAGGGGGAGTCCATTAGTGGCTTGTTCTAGGAGGTGTTCCTCATCATAAAAAAAAATTAAAGCCAAAATTTGTAACTAAGCTAATTAGGACATGTAGAAATTGATATAGGCTTAATTTCTACTTTTGGAGTCATCTATAACATTATTTAATGTTTTAGATTCTAATTATTAATTTATATACTTTATGGGATTAGGACATATAGTATTATTAATTTAAGATTAAAATTGGCATATAAACTAATTGGGATCTAAGGAGTTGAATTTTTAATATTAAACTAAACTTTTGAGAATTCCCTTTATGAATTCCAATACATTCTGAGTTAACTCCATTATGAAAATATTTATTATTATGTTGTCCCAATTATCATCAACATTCATAAACTAGAGTTTTGCTAACTTCACATTATTATAAAAAGGGTTATCAAGGATTATATAGCACACACTCCATAGTGTGATTATTTGTCCACATAAGATCATTTTTTTACAACCAGAAACTTAGCTCTCATCATCAAAATTCAGCAAGGTTTTATAGATATTAGGGAAATCATCAGTTAGAATTACATCCTGGTACATGCCAAGGCTAGGCTTGTAAGGGAGTGAACAAATCCATTACCCTCTCTAAATGTGTGGGAGATCTTAATAAAAGTAAACTTGCTAGTGACTTTATCAAACTCTTTCAGTAACCCGTTTTGTAGGTTGAGGCCTCTTCTACTTCTTAAAACCTGGTGTACCATAACATCATCATCTGCTTCTACATCATCCCTTTGGAATCCTATCATAGAGGTAGTGATTCCCCCAAACATAAGGGAATATGTTTTAGCCATGTGGGCATCCCAAGTACCTTTAATAGTTTTTGCATCCATAGCCATACTGACCCCATTATGGTTTCTAAAGATCCTTGCCAGGCTTGTACCTTCCTTCCCCAAAATAGCAACATCAATATTGATCTTCATAACTCCTAATTTAGGGGGGACAATCAACACAAACTCCTATCCTGGTTAGGAACTGGAGGATTCAAGTACATATTTTTGTAGTCTTTATCCATCTTCAACCACTTCAACATATTGTCTGTAATAGCTATATCGTTTGAATATTTTTGGATGAAAATCAATTCATTCCTACATTTCCAGATTGTGATGGAGTAGGAGACAACCTTGATTAACTCATATGATGTTTATTTCTCAAATAGCCAAGCCCAACCACCCACTTGTTTAGGTCTTGGATGGTTGATCACCGCCTACAACATGGGGTTACCCCCCCCCCCATTTCTGTAGCATACTTTTTCTCTAACAGTGCACTGTTGAGATCCTCACAGGTGCACCACAGATCAATAAATATCCCCATAAGTTCATTGATTCAACAATACCTTTACATGATGTCATATTAGTTATATAAACTCAAATTATACATATAATTATTATTACATCATATATTATGAGTCATAATATATTTTGTATTAATCTTTCCTTGACATAAAATTACTAATTGAGCCCATTTAAGTTATTATGGGTGTATTAATGAAATGTGACATATGTTATATATTTATGAGCTCATCTTGCATATTGGGTCTTAGCTACGTTACTAGACCCATAATATGTTTATTGAGATACTATATTAAACACTTCACATTACTCATGTATCATGTGTGTCATCAAACATTTTTTTTGGTCGGTCAAAAGGCGTGTTACTATTAATACCAAAAACTTTGGGCACTGGGTACCCCATTACATCGACGGGACCTAAGAAGATCATATAAGGGTCAAAATCCCCACGCAGGGGGAGACTCAAGAATCTAATCCAAAATGAGACTAAGAAGACTAATCAAACTAAGCACGCTAGGACCAGACAATCCTACTAGAAGAAGTCTATTACAAGTCACTATTACATGCATTCAGCGTACCCACATTTAGTAACAACAAAATGACATAGAACAAAAAACTAGCATTCCTGCCTGTAACTAGCCATGAAGTCTCGGACCTTCGCAACAACTCAAGACCAGAATTCTTACTGGGCGAAAAACCCCATATCAGCAAACATCCGAAGGTATATCCTGCACACAAACAACAACATGGGTGAAGGAAGAAAAAAGGGGATCAACCCCCCTCTTAAACCCAAACCCCTCATGATGCACTTGAAAGAATTTCATCCAATGCCTTGAAGGTGTTCTAACCCAGCTGTAGTAGAGGAGTCAAGATAGTACATGGTCCTTCCATTAGCTAACTAACAATTAATGTCCTTGAGCTAGACAACCACCATTCCCCCACTAACATTTGAATCATTCCCTGAATGTGTGGGATCCAAGTAGGAATCCAACCCATCTTCATCGGTCGACAATCAACTGATTACCAGAACCCAACAAGGCTTGACTTCACATGACAGCAGCAAGGATTAGGAGGAGAGGAGAAGAAGAGCAATAAGCCTCCCTCTGAAACCAACCCCACATAAGACCCATGTATGCACAGAGACCCCTCGTCGAACACCTTGAGGGCGTTCGATACTCTTGGCTATAAAGAGCTACACATAGCAAGAGGAGCTTGTAATGTGCTCCCAGGACACCCGTACTAGAGGCACCGCCATAGATGACTAGCCACCACCGGACCTGGTGAAGCAACACCGGTCGAAGAAGTACCCCAACACGAGAAGAAGGAGTGCCTCCATCTGCCACCATCCTTCGAAGCCGCCGAGAAGACTGAAGGTGAAGTTGAGGGGACTTCACCTACCTAGTCAGACCAGGTCTACTCTGTAGATGAGGAGGAAATGCAAGAGAAAGGGCAAGCCACTTTCTCCGACCAAGCCACGGATCAGCCAGTGAGAAATGAGACCAGGTGGGAAATCTCTTTCTATCTGCCTCTCCTGGACAAGATGGAAGTCAACCAGGTCAATGCCGCATCCTCGAACCCTGACCTCACTCTTCACAAAGCTCTATGAATCCCAACCAAATCTATTGAGGAGATGCCCCGATGACCCAACCAACCTGCATCGCTTCCCCTAGGAACCGCTCCACTCTTCACTAGAGACTCTACTGTGGATCTTGAGAGCCAGGGGAGGAAAGACGCCAAGAGCGTTCCCTCCCCCCAGCAGCGGCCACCGGGAACCCTAGAGAGAAGGGGGAGCAGGTAAACTAGAGCAATAGAGTGAGTGATTGCTGATACATACATATTCCTTCTGGTTTTATGTGTCATCAAACATATATATGTTAGGGTTAGATAATTACAACATAGGGTTTAGGATCTGTATCATCATATGAGGGTTATATATATAGGGTATGATTAGGGTCACATATGAACTTATTTAGGGTTTATACAAGACTTACATCATTGCATGTATATTTAATATTCACTAAGGTACAAACTAGTGCATTAGGGTTTATATTTATACGTGTTTGGCTGAAGCTAGATATGTAAGCATCAAATCTATGGGATTATAATTACTAGAGTCAAAAGGGTTTGACTTCGACCTTTTACAACACTCCACCCCTTAAAAGTAATTCATCCTCAAAATCTAATCATCCATACACTATCAACCAACTCTTAAAAGGTTTATCCTACTAAGTCAGACTAATCTACACCAAAGGTATTAGGGTTACAAATTCAATTTGAGAGTTGGGTCAACTAGGCATGTTTATGTTGTAGATATGTTATTCAACCAACTCTTAGGAATATCCACCTAGGGTTGGGTTTTAGGTCCTTGTGTTCCAACCTAAAAACCTTAGGTTTGCAACAACATCCAAAATTCACTGGGTACAACCTTATACAACTTAAGGGAGATAAATGGGTAGGTCAACCAAAACTTTTGTACATGCCATATTTTTGTAGTCATCACTCCATTTTTAAAATTAAGGTCTTAGGGTTCTTCTCTAACTAGGGATAGGGTTTCACTTCTAAACTTCATACATTCCTTCATTGTGACTTGGTTCAAGAAAACATCGATAAACTCCAAAGAAAAATTATTTTATACATATAGAAACATAATAAAAAAATAATTTGATGGCAAAACTTTGTGATATAAAACTAAAGATAGGGCCCAAAATCAATGTGATAACCCAGTCACAATTTTTTATTTAAGATATCTTTATCCTACTACTTTAACATCCTAATAACATAATTCCATCCTCAAGTCAAACCTCATTACATTCAAATGTACATGCCATAAATAACCTACATCACATAGTATGACAAACTAGAGTCTCATCACATTAGGATTAAAATATTTAAATCCTCAAATGTACTTCATCATTTTTAATATCCTTCATTTATCATCTCATTTGGGGTAAATATATCATCTAGGATTTTCACATAGGGTAAGGGTTCTATAAGGAACTTATGGGACAAGATAGGAACATAAGGGAGATAAAACTAAAATAGTCAGAATTTGAGTACCATAGTTTTGAGAAAATCTTGTAAGGAGTCATACTCAATAAGAGATCCACTCCCTACTAAATGAAATAAGAGTCATCATCCATAACAGACATGCATACTTTTTTCATAATTGGATAATAACTTATATTTGATCTTTTATAATATAGACCAAAGTACAACATCATAATAATATATCATGACTATATCCAATTTACAACATTACATAATAATCTCCCACTAGGGTCTTACATGAAGGTAACAACTTCAATATCTAAGAGAGGGAATCCAACTATCTCAATTCTATCTCCCAAGAGCAAGTTCCACTAGGCCAAGTCCAGGTCATCATGACAAGTCATTTATGTCCTTAACCTAGGGGTTGGAAGCATGCCCCACAAGAGAAGACAAAGTGGAAATTGTCAACATAGTATGAGCATATAAATAGTGATTGAGCAACATAACCAAATAGTAACACCTATATATTTGGAAAGGATCCTCAAAGAGGGAAATAAAACATTGAAGTGGATATCAAAGATAGATGATGGAAATTACACAAAAGATGCACTTGCCATATATCAACATAACAACATGTTCTACAAATGACAATAAAATAAATATTGGAACACAATCAATCATCAATAATAATCGATTTTCATGAAAGTGACATAAACATACCACTAGTGAAAATATAAAGTCAGTGGCATTTGGAGCACATAACCCAAAACCTAATAGAGAATGAGACATAATCAAACTCCCATGGCATATAAGTTGGGGTATGAGGCATGCAATTCTCCATCCCAAATATACAAAAGTGTAGAAGGACTAATACATCAATCCATGGCGGGATGACTAAAAACTTAGTATCTAATAGTATCACAAAGGGGAACGAACCCTAGCAGAATAAAACCCAAAAACAAAAGCATTATATAACATTACGACTAATGAATCAACAAGCATGCATAAATGTAGAGGCAAGTGAAAGTACAATCAGGAAAATAGAATTAATGAGATTTCCATCACACAAATGGACAATAAAAAATGTCCACCACAAAAGTGGGCAAATTAGGGTTCCACCTCACAATGAGGAACAATTTAGTTCAATTCCACAGTTGGGGTTTCATCATGAAGCCAAGTACAATTTTAGAGTCCAACATGAAATATAGATAAATTCCATGGAGTCAAAATAGTTAAGTTTAGACCCAAATAGGTTATCAAGATAAGAAAGAGAAAATCCAACATACTAATACCTCGTAGAGGTTTAAGAGAGAGAAAAATAGGATCAGTTGCTCAATATAGGATTAAGGAGATGCAAAATACATCAAGAGAGAGAAAACTAGGTTTAGTTCAATATAACTCATAGGGGGATGCAAGTTTCATTTGTATATCAACAAGTCAAGGTCAAACTCTAGATCCACATCAAGGCCATAATCACCTATTAGAAGTATATATGAAATTAGGGTTAATTCACATTAATTACATAAACCCTAAAAGTCATCATTTTATTATTAGTGAATTTGGTTATCAATACCACACTATCTTTTAGATTATATTTTATCGAGTTCATAGCATATTCTACTTTATTTTTTACTTATAGATTATTCAATAAGAATTTTAGTAATTCTAACCAATTAGAAAAATATTTGAAAATTCTCATATTTATTTTATTGTAGTTATGTGATTGAATTCATACCATCATGTAAAGAAAAAACCATGATTCTGAAACATATTTTACTTTATTTTTCTGACTTATAGATATTTAGTTGTGAATTATCAAAGATAATGATGTTTACAGACTTATTAATAAAATCACATTGAAAAATTACTCATATGCCCTTGCATCATACATCACTAGATTGTTGTGTGACAAGGTAAGTTAGTAAATAAAGTAATTTAAACATAGTGCAAAAATGCAAAACAATTCATGAAAAAGCCCATGGTCGGTGTGACAATATTAAATGAACAAAAGGGGCAAGTCAAGGATTCTAGTACCTTGATTATTCTAAATCATCATGAAAGAGAGTTGTATTTATGGTCATGAAATCAATCTTGCAAATTCAAAAGTCGGTGAAAAACTCAAGAATCAAACCGTAGAACTGTGTTCTTGGGGCTCTTGCGACTCCAACAATTTCAAGGTCAAACCATGGGGTGCACATGGGACAAGAGGAGGAACTCCATCGTGACTAGCATGAAGAAATAATATAGGAATAAAGAATTTCCTATAGTCAGGTTAAAGAAGCAATGATGAAGGCTTAGATGACATCATCTGAATTCATGGACATCAACCCCAAGTTTTGTTGATACATGTAGAACCACAATAGCCTCATCGATGCTATTATGAAGAGATTTGGGGGGCAGCAATGCACGTAAAGACTCACCCTATGATGGAAACCAAAGGTTTTTCTGAGGTCTAATGATGGTGTAGAGGAGAGTAATGTGATGATGGTGGCAGTTGTAGGTAATACATGACTCGTGATCAACCATAGAAAGATTGAGTTAGAAGGAGATGTCATGAGAGTTTTAGCACAATTAAATGATAGAATTTGTCTCCCCAAAGCAAATGATGCTCAAGAACTAGCCTTATATAGGAAGGGTTAGGCATAGAGGCTTCTGTGGAAAGGGATAGGGAAAGGCATTTTAGGGTTTTTTTCATTAGGAAAGAAACTAGGTAGGGAAAGCCATAATGGTTGTATGCGGAATCACACAAGAAACTTAATGAAACAAAAATTTCAAATATTCATGAAGAGATGAGGGAGATAAGGATTGGGAGTTTTGCAATGGGAGACTAGTCATAAAATGTAAGAACTAGCCATCCATCTCTAAGTAGGAGGTGGATTCTCGACCCTTAGACTAGAATCAGACGAGTAGCAAAACACATGAAACCGCTTGTATCTGGGTCAACAGAAAATTAGTATGACAAACCTAAAATTTTGGGTCAATATATATAGGTAGATAGAGAGGGAGAGAGAGACTGAGAGGGGATGTGATGCACATAATTCTAATTTTAATTCATATGATACTTTAGGCTATTTTTGTGTATAAAGAAATGTTATTTACATGTTTCATGTATTATATGTCAAAGTAGTATGGGAATCTACCATGCAACTATTTTTCTATTTTGAATGTGTTTTATTTGAAATTATTGTGTTTTATAACATCCAGATGCATTGCTTATTTCAGAGTAGACAAAAGGAGCATATTTTGATGAACTCAGTACCACCAACATCAAGCCATCGACATGGACCAGAGAGGAGGTAGTTCAAAGAGTCATCTCGATAGCACCTAGATACACCTCAGTACCATTGAGATGCAGAGTCAATATCGGTGATAACCAAGTCAGTGGTCCTGAAAAGGTAGATCACAGAGCCCCTCGATGTCAACAACTCTCAGATTGGTGAAACCAATGGAAACCTATGTGAGTCGAATAAAAATACAAGTTGATGGAACCCACTTCTAAGTCGGTACCACTGAGGTGTCTTGACATTCTCAACTAGAAGTAGATACATATAACAGTTCGTTGGACAAGTTACACTTTTCTATTTTTGGATAAAACCTAAAGAGGGTAGACATAAGGAGGGATCACAAGTTTTTGACAGAATAGAGACAAATTAGAAGGAGACATGGAGAAAGGAGCACTACAACACATTTGAGGTTCAATTTGACAACCAAAATGTTGTCCAGTTGTGGCCATATCCGAAGGGGATCGTCCACACATTCATCTTCAGGGGATTTTTCTAATACCTATGCATTTTCTTCTCCGAATCTTCATGTGATATCATGTTGAGCATGAGTGGGTAATCCCCTTTTCTCTAGGACTCAAGAATACCTAGGTGTTGATCTGTGCATGACAATTTCCATCTAAATATAGATTTTTTTGCTTCAAATATTATAAATGGTGGTTCATTCAATTTGACTTGTTCTTACTTAACAACCATGAATATTCTTTAGATTCTTAATCAATGTGAAAGTGTGATTAACAAATAGAAAAGATTTATTATCAACATATTTAATAATGCATTGAGAAATTATGCTAGCAATTGCGAGGTTGATTTTCTAGAGGGAGGCAGCGATCATTTAATATCTTATATCAATATTGTGAAAGAGGGGTCAATAATTAGGTTAAATAGTGTACAACAATGTGAGAGAAAGTAGTGCAAGATACGGATGCCTAATACAAAGAAGCATAGCCTTTTATGTTAAATGAAGATGAATCGTGTATGGATTACCTAATACAAAGAAGCATAGCCTTTTATGTTAAATGAATATGAATCATGTATGGATTACATTGGGGTAAAACTATAATCCTAGACATTTCAATCTTCTAATGTTAAAACCAATTTAATTCACTGTTCTTTAATTTCACTTGATAGTTTAATTAAACCATCTAATCTTTTTCTTAGGTCTAGATGACCAACTTTAGTTATTAGTAGTCTCTAGCAGTACCAGTTTTCTAAGTTTGACAACTCAGGCCTCTATAGGTCCCTTACTACTCAACATGCACACTTGCATATTCACAAAAATAGTATATGTGTGTCAAGTTTTTTTCATTGTCATCGGGGAATTGGTAATGCTAGAACTACTAGTGCTATAACTGGCCACCCCACACCATTTTTAATTTTTGTTAATTTCCTTTTCTTGTAGAAACAATTACTAGATCTTTTTGTTATTCAAATTCTTGTATTATTCGTTCTTATATTGAGTTTTATACCTTTTAGATACTAGTTTATGTTCCATACTCAGATAACTGATTATAGAGGCCCATCTCTTGTATTTTCTGATCATGTCAAGATTTGTAACAAGCTAATAAATATTCAACTTCATATGAGGGTCCAATTCTAAGTACACCACTAACAACACTAAGGGTTACATTGGCAGACAAAGAGAAGTAGGTCATCATCCCAGAACATATAGAGATTAGGACAAAGAAGATATTTTTAACCATGAAATAGACAAAAATAATGATGTTGTGGTTTTAAACAATGACCAAACTATATGGGAGAAAATAAAGACATCTTCATCCACAATGCAATCAGGTCCTATTAGGCAACAATCAATAAACATGAGAAGTTAAAAAATAGATCTAGGTCTGGTTGTCGTGATAAAATCTCAGGTTTTCCATGAGCATATCATGAAGGATCTGATGCAACACGTCAACAGATTTGTAGAAAGTCATGACATGTTGTAGTTTGATAGGGTACCACCCATCTTGATTTATTAGAATTTATTCCCTTAATCATTGATGGATAAAGAAAAGATATGGTTTCTCACTTTACCTTTAGAGTCTATAGATAATTGGGATCAAACGACTGATATGTTTTTCAAAAGGTTCTTTCCTCATCAAAAGATAAATGGATTGGTGGGAAATTCATAGTTTCAAACAACACACTGAGGGATCTTGTTTTGAGGCTTGGGAGTTGTAACATACTAAATCTCAGGATCATTTACGCAATTTACCCACTTTTGTACTTTTCTTTTCCTTCTAGTCCTTTTGGACTCTTCTAATAAATTTCCCATCCTTTTGAGCCTTCTTGGGCCTCAATGTTGAATTTGAGCCTTTCTTGAGGTATAATTCACAAATTACCTACATTTATGTTTATGTAGGGGGTTTTGCACAAATAACCAATCTAATGAGATAATTGAGGTCTAATCATGCAATTTGACCATTAATGAGATAATATGAGTGGAGTATGTTAATTTGGAGCTTTTTAGATAAATATACTAGCAACAATGTATTTGAGTTAATGTATAGGAGTAATTAACCCCTTTACTTTCTCTCTCCTCCAAATAGGGAAATAATGCACTAATAAGAGTATTATATGTTGAGATATGACTCATAATGTTTATATGTGACTAATATCTTGAGATATACCCTATTACGTCATTAAAAGATATTCTTTATATTAATTTCTCTTTTTATGCTTTATTATATGCTTTAGTAGTCTATAAATTAATTCGGGACCTAACCATGTGATTTTTGAGAAAATAATGGCATAGCATCGTTCTATGCGTTATAATTAACATGTGGTTAAAACTTGAGGTCATTTGTACTTTGTTTGACCCTCCAAATGCTTTTACAAGTTCCCATATAGTTTAACTATAGCAGATGAATCGATTTTTGTATTTATTTCATTTATTTCATGTGTCACGCACCCAGCCCCTGTTCGATCTCGATCCAATAGATCTGGAGTCATCTTCAACCTCTAGCCTACTGACCAAGAGGACGCCTAGGCTCCTCCACTTCATTCTCCCTCGTTTCTCGATCATTTCACGAGATTTATTCGCGAACGGGTCTGCCGCAACGCATCGTTTCATTTAAGCCATTACATGCATGCTCTCATGCACCGTGGCCAAAACACCTAGGGGCGCCGGTCACGTATTCTCCTCTCCCACAACATTTTGTCTCTTCGCACCTCCACACATATATATATCACCATCCACAACTCCTTCGACCTCTGTACAAGCTTCCTCAAATGCTAATTTGTCCTGAAACTCCCTCGTTAGCCACATCCACCTCCACCTTATCCCAATCTTACGGCCCATTTCCTGGCTGCTTGATGATAGCAACACCCCAATAAAGCATACGGGTGAGTTTCTCTCGTCTTGTGCTTCGTTTCGAGTACTTGTACGTATGTTTTGGTCAAGTATAGCAAAAACGCCCAACTGGGCAAACACCTCCTTCGCGGCCATGGCTGGCTCGCGAGGAAGAAGGTGACTCATGGTGATTTTTCTATTTTTCCCTCCCACATTCCTCATTTCCTATTCAAACTCATAGGACCCTCTGGTCATTTCGCTCCCTCTCTCTCGCTAGCATTAGGCCTACGTAGCTTTTTCTTGCAATCTGATTGGTCCAGTTTCTTTAATTCATAGTAAATTGGTCCAAGCTCAGAAAAATGCAAATAAATACTTGTTGAAAAGGATTTTTCATGTAAAATCCAATTTTGTGGTTTTTGAGACCTGATTTACAATGCTTTTTCGAAGTTTACTTTGATTTGCATTTTGAGTATGTTAAATGTTCTAAAAATGATAATTAAATCATTTCAACTCCAAATTGAGAAATAAAATATGTTTTCTTAATCAGTGAAACCTAAGTGAGCTTTTGGTCCTAGTTTTGAGTCCTAAATCAATGGTTTTCAAATAAGTTCTAAAATGGATATTTTCCTTTATACTTTATGCTTAATAAATGCTAATTTATGTGAAATATTTGTAATTAGGGAAAATGATCTTGGATACAATCTAATCAGTGATAATGATGGATGTGAATCTTCAATAAGGTATGTGAATACTATTTATGTATGTGAATCCTATTTATGTATGTGACCCCTATTTATGTATGTGAAGCCTATTTATGTATATGGATCCTATGATTGTGGAATATATGTGCAAATAACCTATCCTTTAGTTGGGTTTTATCCAACCCCCATTTTCTTAATGAGGCAATTGCTAGACTTGATATCTTCTCTCTAATGCCTTTATTTTGCTCCTTATTTAATTGAATCTTCTATTTCCTGTGTTGACTCATTTACTTGAAATACTTGAATCTTGCTATTGCCAATGTTGGCTCTTTTATGTGATTTACTTCATGGGTTTTATTCCCATTTGCTATGATTCAATGTTATTTCCACTACTACCAAGTGGATTACTCAGCATGAGGAATTGTTGACCAAATAACTAATGTAGTGTACATGAGTACAAACCACCCATAGAGGGCATGTGTAATTTTGCCCTAGGGAATGTGCATTTTCTCCCCATATTATATATACTTTTGAGGTTTGGGATGTGCATTTTCCCCTCTCCTCTTGGTTGAGGTCTGATAGGTGCCTCACCCTGCATTAGAATATTTGTTGTCAAAATATCATTCATGCTTGTTAATTATTATTGTGGTAGATGCATCTTAGTAAAAGTTCTAAATTCTTAATTATTATACTTGTCGCATACTTTTGACTCTCTAAGTATTGTGAATCATTTTATTATGCAATGTTGCACTTTATTAATTGTCCTTATTCCTTTTGATTAAAACATACTTTTATCTCTCTCTTGTTGGGTGATCCCAACCACCCAGGTATAGGATCAGAGTGCGCAGTTGAAGCATAGTGAACCAGCCTAAGGCTAGGGATATGGAGTTCAACCTTCTAGCTTGGTTTTAGCTAGCTATATTATAAGTTGTTTCATTTGGAGACAAGTTGATTTGGTTTTAGTCTTCCTCTACCTAGATCATGTTGTTTTGTATAAAGTTGTACACCCTTTTGGGAAATTTTGTAAAGTACTCTTTATACATTTGAATATAGTCAAAGTTTTAACTTCTGCTACTACACAGTTGGTGTTTTATTTGCCATGATTATTTTAGTAGAGAGTTGATCGCGGCTCTTTACAGGAGCTCTGCCTAAACATGTTAAGGAAGGTTCCACATCATGTAATAGATTTATATGGTCATGCAAAGCTTTCTATTACGGCTTGCATAAGAGGGAGAGGACTACATTAGATAGTGTAGAAGTAGGTTTCTTTCTAAACTATACAACACAAAGTGTCATGAGAAACTGAAGAACATGGCTAGAAACCAATCTTGTGGTGATGAACAAAAACCTCCTACTGCAGCCAAGAGTGCCATGGAATCATGTGAAGTCAAGGAGCTCATCACACATATGGCTCAGTTGACAAAGCACTTGGGGACTAAGATTTACACCTCTTTTGGAGGTGAGGAAGAAGAATGTATGTACATTGAATAGTTCAACAACATGATATGTGAGTATCCATGGCAGAACAAACCAAGTTTAATTGGAAGGATCCTAACAATTGTCAGCAGGAATCTTTACTAGTGCAACAACCTCCATCTTACCAATACAACATTCCATCACAAAATCAACATGAAAGAGGTCCAAGAAGGCTTGATAATTTAGATGATATGTTTGGAAAATTTATGAACGAGAAAATCATATATTGACCAAGAAAAAAGAAGCAAAAATATTAAGGGTCCCAAATAAGAGGTCTGGAAACTTAAATCTACTATATAGCAGTAGACTTAGCATTTGAGAAGAATACTACTCATCAAGGGTTCCTAGGAAACACCGACATCCCACAAAATAACCAACAAGACAAAGCAGTAACATTGAACAGTGATAATCTAATAGAGAAGAAACAAGTAATAAGTTGAATAAGGAAAGGTAATTTGAATCAACTACATGCACTCCCAAGGTAGTATTTTAAGGTGAGATAGTTGTCCTATTTTAGATACCTAAGGAAGCAATAGATAATAATATTGTTGAGTCCATCTTAGGGGGAGAAAAATCCCCTAATAAGGGATATGTTTCACTACATTTTAGGAAGATTGTTGTTCCCATACCATTTCCAAACAGACTTAAGAAGATCGAGGAAGATTGGCTATTCAAGAAGTTCCTAGACATCTTTAGCAAGATTTATGTGAATCTTCCTTTAGTAGAGGATCTTGAATAAATTCCCTCTTATAGAAAATTTCATGAGGACATAATTACTATGAGGAGGAGGATAGCTAATTTTTATGTAGTGTTTCAACATGAAGAGGATGTTGATTCAAAGAAAGTTACCCGGGAAGACAAAAGATCCAAAGTGTTTTAAATAACTTGTTCAACATATAGTTTCCACTTTGGGTATGCACTATCTTATTCAAGAGCATGCATTAGTTTGATGCCACTTAAGACTTCTAAGAAGATGGGATTGCCACACAATAGGAAGACCAATATGATGATTCAATTGTCTAAAAAATATTTTGTTCCATCCTATTGTATATGTGAAGACGTCTTGGTCAAGGTGGATAGATTTATTTTCCAAACAAATTTTGTAGTCATGAATAGGCAAAAAGACCATCGGTTAGAACTACTCATAGATAGACCATTCTAGGCTATAACATATATGGTATTAGAGATGGGAAGAGGAAGGATGACTCTTGGTATTTAATATGATAAGATGGAGTTAAGACTTACAAAGTATTCAAACAATCCAACAAAGTTGGATAGTGCAGTCTCATTCCTTTCTTTGCAACATATTGATATTGATGTTTCCTTACTTGTGGGGAAATCCTTCTTAAACATGGCAAACAATATGCATTTGGTTTATGATGATTGTCTCTAGTAGAAGAAATGGAGGAAATGTACATAATCTCTATTACCATAGTTGTAAGATGTCTACAAGAGCCAGAAGATTTTAGTGTGCCTACCAATTGGTCCAGATTGCACATCTAAAAAGAGGCAGATTCAGAAGGATCAGACTTCAATTTTTATGACCTGAAACCTTCAAAGACCCCCACAACTCAATATGGATATACAGTGTGGAACATAAGGATGTGGGGACATTTAGTACGCCTAAGATCTCGTTCTCATGTCAGTTAATCAAAACTAGTAGTTGATATATGCAAAGAACTAGAATGAGTCTAGACAAATGATATGAAACAAAACAAAGTAAAATAAAAAATAGAGTCCACTAAATCCTACTAATTAGGAGGAGTTATTGACTATGTAACAATAAGTTGGATAGTCTATGCACCTGTTCTTGGGCATAGACAACCCTCAAACACCCTAGCAAGTAACTAACATCAAAATGTAGCATGTATCATGATAGCTTCTCCTGTGGGGGTCATCCCACTCACTCTCGTGTAGTGTGACTAAAACCCATCAACGATCTAAAACCTCTTTCACGAGCAACAGATTAACACCAAACAATATTCCAGATTCCCTCTCAGGTCTAGAATATTCAAAGATGGTAGGAATTAGTAGAGAATCTAAAGAACACAGACCATGAATTTGGTCACATAGAGATGAATCTGGCCAAATTCAACTGAACCTAATTGAATTTACTTGGATGATCTCGTTCTCATGTCAGTTAATCAAAACTAGTAGTGGGATATATGCAGAGAACTAGAATGAGTCTAGAAAAATGATATCAAATAAAATGAAGTAAAATAAAGAAAATAGAGTCCATTGAATCCTACTAATTAAGAGGAGTTCTTGACTATGTAACCACCAGTTAGACAATCTATGCACCCGTTCTTGGGAATAGACAACCCTTAAACACCCTAGCAAGAAACTAACATTCAAATGTAGGATGTATCGTGGTAGCTTCTCATGTAGGGTCATCCCACTCGCTCTCGTGTAGTGTGACTAAAACCCATGAATATTCTAAACCTCTTTCAAGGATAACAGATTAGCACCAATGAATATTCTGGATGCCCTCTCAGGTCCAGAATATTCAAAGATGGTAGGAACCAGTAGAGAATATGCATAGAACACAGACCATGAATTTGGTCGCATAGAGATGGACCCGACCAAATTCAACTAAACCTAACTGAATACACTTAGATGCGGTCACATTCAAGGTTCTAGGTTGGATCTCTCCAACTTGTTTTAGGGACAGATCCTCCCTTGGACGTCCTTCTTCCAGATTACCATCCAAACTACCTCACCTTACCCATTTCTATAGAGAATCTCTCGATATTGGTAGAAACATAGGTTCAAGTAAGAAAGAGATCAACCAAACCAACAATTGATACTAGAAAGAGAATATAGAATAGGAAACACAATACATTTGGAATAGAACTACTTGCTAAAGGTAAAAGTACAAAAACATGCCCAAAATGGGCTACATAGACAAGAAGGATCTCAACTAGCCCTGGACAAGCATAGTTAGCACCGAATAAAGATGGAAGAACATCATTTTTATAGAAAAAAAGGAGACAAGTAGAAGAAAGAGGAAGAATAAGATATTTACCCTATGGAAGTGAGGTTGCTCTCACTCCTTAGCCTCCAATAGGGATGGATCTCGTCCTTGGGGACATGCTCATTAATCTTTTGGACTCATTGTTCTCCATTCTCCTTGATTATGTCCCCAAGCAGCTTGGATGCGGTATGGAGGTGGAATATGTCTAGAAACAGTTGGGAAGTGGGTGAATTATGGTGGAAATGGCTGGATGGAGGTAGAAGATGATGGAAAATGATGGTGTATGGAGGCAAACCAAAGTGTAGGGGTGTAAGATGAGCTTCTTTGGCCCTCTCGAGCTTTGGAGCTCTAGGATGGAGCTCTGGGAACCAAAGACTGGAACTTTACAAGTGTGCAGAATTGAAGTTCAAAATCCTTTGCCATGTAGAAAGGGGTAGGTATTTATAGAGAGAGGCATATACATTAAATGGAAATGAGATCTATTGAATGTGGGTGAACCCAACCGAGTTTGGTCCTTTAGTTTGCAGGAATGGCTTGAGGTAAACCATTGGAAGGCATGACTTTGGTTGGTACCATAAGAAGTTAAGCCTTCAGAATGTGAACCATTGGAAGGAAAACCATCAGAAGGTATTCTATGGAAGGTAAACCATCATAAGGCAGCCTATGGAAGGCAAAAATCAGAAGACAAACCATCAGAAGGTGTATCTCCAATTGTCCTCCAAAGGAGAAGTATGGAGGAGAAAGGGAATTAACTCGACCAGATTCATTCCTTAGGAAGGTGGTCGTGGAAATGCTCCTATGACTAATTGTTGCCTACATTTGTAACCTTTCAAAGATACCATTGGAAGACGATCCATCAGAAGCTAAAGGCACCATCAGGAGAAAGATCTTTGGGAGTATCCTTCAGTTGGTGTTATCAGAAGGCACAGATCTTTGGGAGTATCCTACAGTTGGTGTTATCAGAAGGCACCATTGGGAAATACCATTAAAATAAGGTCCTTTAGTTGTCTCCCAAAGGAAAAGAGTTGATAGAGCACCGATCTGTACTGCTGCAAAAAGTCTGGGGGTGAACTTGAATGAATTGGGGGGAATCTAACCAAACTCATCGGGGAAAATCTAGAGGATCGATGTTTTCTCAAGTTTGGTGCTTGCAAGTCCCAAAATTATCTAGTTGGGAAACTTCATCTTCAAAAGCATATAAATTACAAAAAGATAAGTATCTAGAGTTATTTTGGGAATATTTAAGGCTATAACGACATGAAATTGTAGACAAATACTTAGCATAAATGTCTATCTTTGGGTGTTATCACCTACCCATATTTTTGAAGGAGTTGTAGAAGCATTGGAACATTCCTATCATGCTCTTCCTTTGATTGCATGTCTGATGAAACTTGTAGAGGTCAATATTCATGATGAGTCCATGAAGGAGTGTGGTGCATTTTTGAAGGCATTACTTATTTTCTATACAAAGCACTTCCAATACTTCGGGATACCATCTTCACCACTTCTTCCATCACAAGAGTGCCCTCATAATCTTAAACTCAAACAATTTCCATCACTAGACTGTCCTCATGATCTTGAACTCAAACCTTTTCCATCGCACCATAAGTACATATTCCTTTCCATAGAAGATAAGTTTGTGGTTATAATCTTCATCGTTCAACACTTTAGATGATCAAAAAACTACTTATAGTTTTTAAGAATCGTCAAGAAACTTTTAGGTGGTCCATTGCATATATAAAGGGAACCTCTTCAACTATATATTAGTACAAAATCCTCATTGAGGAGGGAGAAAAAACTATCGCACAACCCCAAAGAAGACTTAACCCTATCATGACTAAGCTAGTCAAAAAGGAAATAACTGATTTCATGTCTACATGAATTTTTTTATACAATATCTGATACCGAGTGGGTAAGTCCTACACATGTAGTACCTAAGAAAGGGGGATAATTGTTACCACTAATGTTGTAAATGAGCTCATTATCACAAGGTTGGTAACTAGATGATATACATGTATATATTATTGTCATTTGAGCACCGCCACCTTAAAGGACCAGCTTCCTTTACCATTCATTGACCAAAGTGTGGAACAGTTTGTTGATAGTCTCACTTCTTTTTTCTTGATGGATATTAATGTTACAATAAAATTTCTATCAAGCCTAAGGTTCAAGAGCAGTCAACTTTGACTTGTCCTAATGGCATTATATCCCACCGATGAATGCCCTTTGGTATTTGAATGCACCTACTACTTTCTAGAGGTGTATGCTCACCTATTTTTTGATATGGTGAAGCATTTCCTTACAAATTATATGGACAATTTCTTGATTATGGAGAGTTAGTTTCATATTGTTTGGATAAATTGGGCAAGGTCTTGCAAAGATATGAGGACACACATTGAGTCCTCAATTGGGAAAAGTGTCATATAATGGTTTATGAGAGCATTATTTTGCGACACAAGGTGTCCAACAAGGGCATGGAGGTATACCGGGTGAAAATAGAAGTCATCTACAAACTTCCTCCACCATCATCATTGAAGCTAAAGAGGAAATTCTTAGCTCATTCATGATTTTACTGGCGATTCATCTAGGATTTTTCTAAGAACACAAAACCACTTTCTTAGCATCTTGATAAATATGTGGAATTTAATTGTACTGATAAATGTTTGAAAGATTTTGATATTAATGATTAATTTCAAGAGTAGTGGTAGTAGCTCCCAATTGCATCAAACCATTTGAGCTCATTTTCGATGCATTATACTGCAAATATCGATCAAAACTTGAACCCGTGTATAGGTATGAAATTTGAGAAAGCACAACAATGGAAATGGGTAGTCCGTATTGGTATCAAATCTATTACCATGTTCCAATCTTTCCATTTTCTATATCCATTTCTTGGGCAAAGTCTCCCAACTATATTGGAAAATCGAGATATTTTGGGACACTTCTTGCACGTTGAATGATGCCCAATTAAATTATACTACCACTGAAAAAGATCATTTTGCCTTTGTGTTTGCTTTTGATAAAATTTTGAAAATATTTGATTGGGTCTAAAGTAATTGTTTGGATAAACCACCCTGCAATAAAATATTTTTTATAGAAAAGGAAGCCAAAGCCATACGGATTTGTTGTATCTTAATCTTGCAAGAATTTGACATAGACATTTGGAATAAGACTGGAACAAAAAATATTATGGCAAACCACCTCTTTCATCCAAAGAGAGTGGATGAGACTGGTTGAGGTATCCATTCAAGAGCATTTTCCAGATGAGCAATTGTTTACTGTTAATAACAGAGACCCATGGTTTGCTAACATTGTTAAATATCTAGCGAGTGGGGTGATGCTAGGTGATTGAAATTGCCAAGAGACAATGAAATTTTCCATTCATTGAAATATTTCAAATGACCCTATTTTAATGAAACAATGCATGGAAGACATCTTAAGGTGTTATGTTCCTGAGTGGGTGGTGGAGAGCATTCTTGCTCATTGTCATATATTTCCCACTAGGGGGGGCACCATGCAAGCTCTCAAACATCATCCAATGTTTTAGAGAATGGGTTTTGTTTCCTGTCTTTATTCAAAAATGCTTATAACTATATAAGAGGTGTGATGTGTGTCAACACACTGACAATATATCCAAAAGACATGAAACACGCCTAACCATTTTTAGGAAGTTAAGGTTTTTGATCTATGGGGATTGATTTTATGGGTCCATTTGTGTCTTCAAATTTCAATCTATATATCCTGCTAGGCATTGATTATGATACCAAGTGGGTGGAAGCAATTTCTTCCCAGATTAATGATGAACAAGTTGTTTGCAAATTTGCTAAGGATAAATCTCTTGCAAATTTAAAGTACCACACATGATACTTTGTGATGGGGTTTGCACTTTAAAAACTACCTATTTGGTGCTTTATTGAATAAGTATGGGGTCCCACGCTGTGTAGGCAAACCCTACCATCTAGAGACTTGGAATCAAGTTGAAATCTCCAATAGTGAAGTGAAAATGATCTTGTATAAGATTGTATCTAGAATTTGCACCAATTGGGGTGTGAAACTTAATGATGCCATGTGTGCACATAGAACCACTTTTTAGACCCCAATTGGTATCGCATACTATATACTAGTTTATGGTATGGCTTGTCATTTTATGTATGAATAAGAACATGAGGCCTTGTGGGACCTTAAGAAATTGAGTTTTTATCTATTTAGTGCAAGTGCAAAGTGCAATCTAGAATTGAATGGGCTAGATGAAACTAGACTAGATGCCTATGCGAATGCAAGGTTGTACAAAGAGCATACAAAGAAGTTCCATGATAGGATAACCTTCATATGGCATTCCTCACTAGGCAACAAAATGCTTCTCAATTCAAGAATGAAGTTTCACCCAAGAAATTGAGATTTAGATGGAGTGGTTCGTACCTAGTAATCAAGGCATAATCAGTAGAGGTGAGCAATGACTCACAAGTTTGTAAGACCAATAGACACAGTTTGAAACATTAATTTTTTAGGTAAAAGTGTGAGTGAGCACGAAGATCTTAAGCTCTTGATCCTTTATTGAATTTTTTATACTAAGCCAATCCTATGAATATAAACATAGGCACTTGATGGGAGGAAACCATGTGTTTTGTTTTTATTGCATAAGGTTTAGATTTGAATTTCCATTTTTAATTATGTTCATTGGTTTTCATGCATGATAGAAGATGTTTGATGGTTGTGCTACATGTGTAGGCACTGGGATAAGTCTATAATGCCAATCAAAAAGTCACTACAACTAACCACGTCCAGATAACGCTGTGATTTTTGGCAGCAAAAAATTGGAATCACTGACTTAGAAGTCAGTGACACCAACTCACTTTTGAAGAGATACCACACTTTGATGATTTCTACATGTGATTTATTTGGTGGCATCGACATACCTGCAGATACCACCAAAAATCTTATCATTAAATAGTGTCAAATTGCATGATTTTTGTAGAGTTTTTGATACCATCGACTAAAAAGTCAACGACATAAATTGAATGTAAAAAACTTGATATGTTTTACATGAAGATTTAGTGGCAGTGACCCTACTATCGGTACCACCAACTTGAATTATTTTTAATGGGAGTTCCATGCAAACTTTAATAGGGAAATGTTAGTGGCACATACTCCATGATCGGTTCTACCGAGACAATGCATAATTGGCTAAATTCTATAGATAAAAATCAGTGGCACTAAATGTATTTTGATTGGCTAATATATAATCCTTGCATGAAATCACATGGGAATGTCAACAGAATCATATGACAATTAGTACCATCAAGAATGAGAAGAGGAGAAATTTATGTCCCCTCGTCTAATTAGCAAATTTGTGTCCCCTCATCTAATGAACACAAACACAATGATCACACAAAGTTCCTTGTCGATATGTGTATATCCATATAGTTGGTACCCCAACTTTTGTCGGTACCACCAAGATTGGGTTATCTTTTGTCGTTACCTTCTACGAATTAGACCCCTAGGAATCCACAATAGATATCAAGAAAATGTGGATAGGTGGCCATATCAGTGCCACCAACTTCCAAGTCAATGGAACTGACTTTTTATTGATGAGGTTTCCCCTATATATAAATATTTCATTTGGTTTATTCACAACTCAAGAAGGCTTTCCTCAAAAACCTCTCCATAAGCATCTCTGAGCACTTGTTTGACAATGAGTTGCTACACCAAGCTCTCATGTTTCATCTCCATCTTCTCCATGGTGAGAAAATGCCCTTGCCAAGAAGGATCCACTTCTAAGGTGGTTGCTTCTCAGCCCATCCCCAATTGTAAGAGACAAGCAAAATAAATGCTAGATCGAGCTCCGGAAATACATGATTGAAGCCACATGCTATGGCAACACAACATTCATTGAGTGTCTTGGCTTCACCGAGAACATACACAAGGTGTGTGAAGGTCAATGGATGATAAAAAATCACCCATTCCTTAGTGTTTGGACAACTTATGTAAAGATCACCCTCAGGTTTCTTGATTCTCTCAAGGTATGCTTCCTTGGGCACCAGAAAATTTCTAGAAAATGGGAAGTCAGATGGGTCAACTTCCAGCTCTACAACACCAACCAAAATATATTGTTGACAACATTCATCGCAATTTTTTGGTGAGCCAACTAAGGCATGCACTGAGACCTTGACGATTTTGATCATTCCATGACATGGTACAAGATGACTTGCCATCCGACCAGTTCCATGATCAGTTGACATACTCTACCATTACCAACATTTAGTATTGCTTCACTCACCTTTAGCTTTGAATGCTGACAAACATGTTGTCTTCTAAATCTATGCAAGGCTAAGGGAAGGCTCAACCTATCGATCTATATGTTTTATAGGTATTTCTATCATAGGGAAGAAAACACGTCAACCTAGGCACATTGCTCTTGGGGAATGTGTATTAGGTGTATAAGAGTGAGAACATAAAACTATCGATACATTGTTGTAGTCTTATTGTACACATCTCCATTCACTTGAACCTCAAACCCCCCTCCTCCAGCTAGTTGAGTTTAAGGGGAACCTAGATTTCAAACACTTCTACAATGTGAAGCTCTCCACCAAGCATGTAGGATGCATCTAAACTATCTCCAAGATAGTTGAGTGACCTCTACTGGAACTCATCTTTGACCTTACAAAGAATGTCGATGAGCACGCTAACAATAATGAAGAGGAGGAGACCATGGAAGAGGTAGATACACCACTGAGGCCTAGATGGAGGCTGCATCACACTCCACACATCCATGACACGTCCTCTTCCACTCCAAGTAAGACATCATAGGTATCATACTCTTTTAGGGGCATGTACAACATGCTCATTGCTATTCAGACGGTCCAACATCAGCAATAGGCTACCATGACAAAGTTGGCATCACATTAATAGAGTATTTTGCAGGAATAGGAGCTAAAATTCATGCACCCACAGGCGATGTTTGCCAATGAGCATCTCATGTTGAAAAACTAGGAGAACATTAACTAGTGTTTGTAGCCTATAGAGTATATGCAACAACTTTCTATGATAACTACTGCAGACCCAACACCTTTAACATCCACCACATTCGACAACAATGCCATCTCACCCATCTCAATTCACTGGTAATTCTTATCCATTGAATCCACACCTATTGTGGGAGCCTTCCCTCTGCCTAACGCATGAGTTCATGGTACACCTGTTCCACCTCTAGGTTTGCATTTAAATAATGAGGAGATTGTCAGATTCCAGATTTAGGGGTATGAAACATGATCTTTATCTTGCATCTTTCTATATTTTTTGCTTCTTAATTATCCTTAATTTCAATGTTTGATTTCCAATAGTGGATTCATAATGTAATTATCACATTGTCATTTGTGGTGAAGGTCAATGTGTAACCCCCTTAAATGAAATTGAATTGGTTTGTTTAAGGGTACAATATATTAGGAACTTAGTGGAACAATCAAGCTAAAGACATACATTGGAGAACGCAATACCTAATTTAATCCTTAGCTTTTAAAAAGATGGTGGTGTTTGAGTCCAATATGACCAAGAAATAGTGTGACCTTTTATGTGAATTCTATAAAAAGATTATATCACCTTGGGGAATGAGTTAATAGAACAGAGACATATCATGGTTAGGAAGGTAATGTCTCCTAGACATATGATTCCATCCATCTTCATTTTATTTTTATCACCACCATAGGATGTATAAGTGATCCAAATCATTTTCCTTTATTGATTGCATTACGGGGCATGAGATGGAGCATATAGTGTTATTTTTTGTAGTTGAAATGAAATGAAAATTTACATAAGAAACATCCAAATAGTTTTCAAAATAAAGATTCATATAGCTTGCATATTGAATAACATCATTCTTAAGTTGTTATTTGGTATTCTCCACATCTTTTCTCAATTAAGAGAGAAAAAAGATGTATATCCTTACCCCTTATTTGAGTTTTGTGGAAGCCCAAGCATGTATGGCATATATACAAGGATAATATAAGGGCAATAGAAAATAGGGGAATTTGAGAAAAAATAAAATAGAAAAATGGAAGGCAAAAGAAGAATGAAGGAAAGAGATTTAAAAATGAAAATGACATTTTTATATAGTATAAAGATAGATATTGTGAATCTCTTCTCAAAAGAACATTCCCACATATACTCATCATTAGGATGAGGCATCCACTGCATGCATCATTCCACCACAAACAATAGGGGACATCAACTTTCATTGCATTCATCATTTAGGTGTATTGTTTTTGTTTTGTTGCATAAATGATTTTATTATGTGTGAATCCTATTCCATGACACACATTTCATCCACTCATTGCTCTGAATGGTAGGAAGCTATATCTTTTCTTCCCCCATTCATGTTTATTCAGGGAACTACACCCAGTTTCTCAATAGATCAATGTATATTGGGGGATGGAAGATAGAATTTGCATATTTTAGACTTTCCATTATATCTCTCTACTTGAACCTATTTGTGTGTTTAAAGGTCTTTTTCTATATTAATTAAATGATCGCTAGTATAGCAAAAGATTGCTCTATGGTTTGAGAGGACTGATTTGAGTCTATTACGTGAAGGGTGACCATGATGATTCCATTACCATAAGCCTTTATTTTGACTATTTCAACCAAATATCAAATAGCATTGCTCGAAAATGAGCAATACTCAAGCTTAGGGGTATTTAATGCATATGTTTCCATCTTTAATATACAGACTGTTTAGGTGAATTTTTGTGGTAAATATATGTTATTTACATGTTTCATGTATAGCATGCCAAAGTATCCTAGGAAACTCTTGTGCATATATTTTCTATATTTTAAATTCATTTGATTCTAAATTATTATGTTTTATACCATCCTGATGAATTGTTTGTTTCATTGTAGACAAAAGGAGTATCTTAATTTGGTACCATAGAAATCAATGTTAGTATCACTGGCATGGACTAGAGAGGAGGAAATTCATAGTCATCTCGGTAGCCCCGAGATACACCTTGGTACCACTGAGACACAGAGTCTATAGCAGAAATGACCAACTCAGTGCTCCCAATAAGATGGATCATAGAGCCTTGATAAAATCTTGGTGCCACCGACTCTGAGCTCGGTGGCACTGACGCAACTCTGCACGAGTCAAATTAAATTTCAAGGTGGTACCATTGAGAATTCTCTAATAGTCATGATTAGAAACAACAAAATCCAATGATTTTTTTGGAGAAGTGACATTTTTTTATTTTTGGTAAAAACCTAAAGAGGGAAACCATAAGGAGGAATCATATGTTTTATGAGAGAATATAGATAAAGGAGAAGGAGATGTGGAGCAAGGAGCATCTTGACACCTTCATGAGTAGTTTCATGACTGAAACACTATCTAATTATGGCCATCTACTGAGGGGTTCATCCTCACATTTTTCTTCATAGGTTTCTAGTTCTTATGTAGTTATTTTACTTCTAATATTCTTATGATATCATATTGAACATGCAAGGATAATTACCTTTTCTCTAGGACTTAGGGGTAGCTTGGTGTTGATATGTGCATGACAATTTCGATGTAAGTATACATTTCATTATTTTGAATTGTGTTAGTGATGGTTCATTCAATTTTCCATATTCTTGTTTAATCACCATGAATATGATTTAGATTCTTAATCTCTACAAAAGAAGATTATCAATTGGAAAAGTGATTATCAAAATAATTAATGTACTGTGAAACATACTAACAATTGTGAGGTTGTTTGTCCAGAGGGAGGTTGTGATCATTTAATCTCTTATATTAATACTACAAAAGGGGATTAGTAATTAGGTTAAATAGTATACTACACTACGAGAGTGGGTGTTGGAACATATAGACACATAATCAAAAGAAATGATGATTATGTATGTTACATGAAGAGGACTCATGTATGGATTACACTGTGGTGAAACTGCTTTCCTAGAGATTTTAGTCTTCTAACTTTAAAATCAATGTAATTCAATGTTTTTTTACTTCTGGTTTATAGTTTAATTAAGCCAACCAATCTTTTCCTTAGGTCTATCTTATCATCTTTAGTTAGTAGTAGTCTCTAGAAGTCTCGATTCCTTGAGTTCAACAACTTGGGGCTCTTTAAGTCCCTTACTACTGGCACATACACTTGCATATACACATGCACAATATACACGTGTTGGATGACCAAGACAAAATCTACTATAAGAAAGAGATTGTTTGTGTAGATGTACAAGTCTATGGGTGTGTGTTTTCTAGGTTATGTGGTAGAAATAATGGTTGTGGGTTGAGCAGTGATGTATATAGGCAGATTCTAATCGAACATGAACCGTGTTGATCTCAATTTGTTTTCTAAATTATATAGAAAATGAGGTGGTGTTGTAGAAAATCATAGTAAATGGTATCGGTGTAAAAAATTATAAACTATAGAATCTTATAAAAATTTGTGAAAATGCACCTACAACTAGAATTGAGTCTTGTTTATTTCAATCCATATTCATTGAGTACTAAAAGTTGAGGTTATATACTTTAAATCATGCATTGTGAAATATTTTGTTAGTGATAAATCCCATCTTATTGTAGGTTTAAATAGCTTATCACTAACATTTTCAATTATGAGGGTCCAACCAAAACTTGACTTGGGATTTAGAAATGTGATAACAGTTAGAGTGTTTGGCGTAATCAACACCTAATTATGGGTCAATTGTCTTGATAGTGAATACCGGTACGTCAAGCCACATATTACATCAAATGACATATAGTATAACACAACACATGCAAGTGTTCTTTCCTTGAGGGATATTGTTTTATTATCAAGATTTTATATTATTTTTTAATATATTTTAATACCTCAATATATAAAAAATAGTATATTTACCCCAAATTAGATTTTGATGCCAATATGGATTGTTAATATTTTATGTGACTACATATTCTTAGCTAGTCCCTATTATGGTTGAAATGAGATACATATAGATCTATGTAAAAGTGGATTAAATGGAATTCTCCTTGACACATGTGTCGCTAGCAATGCATCCTTATATATTATAATACCCTATAAATGCCTATTGGTATAATTTTTAGTTTTTTTCTAAATATGTGAATGCCTCTTAGAATGGTAATAGTGATCAAAAATTATTTTAAGACATTATGTGGTGGTTACATTGTAGTTACATATACTACCACATTTATGTGCTATAGAAAGATGATGACCCCTAGTGAGACCCTTCTGATCATGGAGGCTAACTCTTGGTGGGACCCATCAGATAAGAGATCTTGACTCTTGGTGAGACCTTTAACTGGCCTAAATAGAAGATATATGGTTAATAGTGTTCCATTATGGAGAACGTGTTGAGATTTAGGTGTTTCTATATCCATCCTATTTTGGCTATTATAATTTTAAATGTGTCACTAATTAAATGTATTAACCTATACTATAGATGGTGATATTTGATATTGTTTTCATCCACTTTTATATTTGTGAATAATACTTTTTAGATGTAATAAGTTGTAGAACTCTCTCAACTAAAATGCTTGTCTACTTTTATGCATCTTAATATGTGTTACATTTCTAGACAAGACACTATGTCCCCTTTTTATTCAAGGGAGATATGTACCAACTAGAATCTGACCACTTACGCCTAGTTCATGCATCAGGATATCATTTGGATGATAGGTTTAGCATAGTAGGCAATGGTTGAGTTGGTGGGACATATATACTATAACTTACATGGTTATCCATAGTTGAACCATGATCTTTAGTATAGAAAATCTCTTTAGTTATATGAGTTAGATGTTGATTATATGGTAACCTTATGTATATTCTTCTGAGACACACACTAGTAAAGTGGAATATATGGGTTATTGTGCATCACTAGTTGTTTGCACTTCCTTTTTATTGTCTTACAGTTCATATGGAAACTGTTACTTGGTCTCATAGGGTTTAACACTTTTTCAATTCTCTTTAAATGTGAGTAATTGTTACCACAATGTTTTTCCTTTCAAATGAGTTTAATGTGAGTCTTCTCTTAGGTAAATTTATTTTAGAAAGGTTTTAAAAATTTTGGATAATAAGTGTGTTTCACATGTGCACCAAAAGGGGTCAAGTTGCACTCAGTGTGTTTCCACATGTGACAATCAAAGCCCACTTTATGGATTGTGTAATTACAAAATCCACATTGACAATTCATGCTAAGGAATGTGTTCAATGGCCACCAAAAGAGCATGACCCCTATATAATTAGAAATATATCTATTCATCCACTTATATATGATCAACACTCACTTGAGGTATTTGGTGTGTGATCTATCTTTCTATTGTTTTGATTGCTTCATTTGAATTCATATCCTAATTTTCAAAAAAAAATCCTTAATACATTGTTAAGGATCCTTATTAGTATAAATTGTTATACCATAAATTTTTGATCTCTAAAGAATAAAAAACAGTTGTTTTATATTTAGTTTATACTAGTAAGTCATTTATTCAGCTTCAATGTAACAAACATCTTAAATGTCCTTTACACTTTTATATAGTGATTTTACTTTATTTTATTAATTCTCTTATGAATAACTTATTTAATAACAATGTATTATCAAATTATTCATCAAATACACCATTATAGCTCATATATAACTTTGTTTAAGTTACATTGTGTATAAGCATATTTTGAATGGCATAATTCAATTACTAGAAAATTGCCATTGTCTTGATGTGGGGTTGTTTGATCATTATTTAGCTAAATAATGGAGAGTCATATAGTCCTTTTTAAACAAAAGGTTTATTATTTGGGAAAAAATCTATGGTCTTTCTAGAATTCTAAGGTTACAACTAAACAACCAAGATACATTTTGGTTGTATTCACAGAAACATGAGTCATCATAGGTTCTTAGAAATTTGTTGTTTCATTAGTGATGACCCAAAAAATCAATATCATCCTTTCAATATCTCATTTCACTTTCTTGTAAAAACAAATATCATGTATTATTTCCCATGTTCTAGAAGTTTTCATTCACTAAAGGATCTAATCATATCCCCTTACTTATATTCTTATTTTTTAAAGTTGAGTCACTTCTATGGATGGTCATGGTAGAAGGGTTGATTTCTCTTTTACATAATGAGATGCACAATATTAAATCTCTATTAATGTTTTGATCTACTGATGGTTGTATACCCAACATGGTGGTGTTGTTCCCAACAAATCCATGTTCAAACTACTAAACCTTGTTGTGAAATTGTAAAACCCAACACAATCCATACCCCTACAACCTTGTGATAAATATACTTTTGTGTAACCACAAAAATGGTTGTGTCAGACTGCCTAATTGTATGATCTCACATTATGGTTGTGAAATTCAATGTAGTTTATCTTGTTATGCTTACCATATGCTCATGTCATGTAGCTTATCACACAAAATTTTCCAAAATCATCTGACATTTTCTACCTACCTTGAATTTGATAAGGGAAAGTAATTCATTGACATAATTAGTTTCAAGATTCACGCTTCCTTGACATCAAGTCACAAAGAGCATGGATTACTAATATAAATATGTGGTTTCAGATAAAATGAACCTACTCCATACATGTGTACAAGACAGGCTTTTAAGTTGAGTTTGTTTGTATTCTAGTGTGGGAACAAAATGATAAAACCTTACTATGTGTTTAGGTCTATACTTGTTAAATGAAGACATCCTAGAACCTCTATGGAAGACACCTGAACACATCCTTCCAAAATAATTCATAAAATGTGACAGTGTATGAAAGTTGCCTCCAATACAGTTGGAGTAATAGAATATATTCATATTTATAGATTTTCCCTATTACATATTAAATCCTTTTCACATTTATAAATGCTCAAAATAATTCAATAAAGGATGTTATTAAGATATTTCATAAGTATATCATTAATTAATCTACTAACACCAAGAATTTGTAAGCATGCTTGAATATGTATGTTTTGTTTTGGAAACCTGTTTATATAAGGATGTTAAAACTATCTATTGTAGACTTGGATGTATAGTGAATTCTTTATATGGATGTAAGAAGACTATAGGGAAATATTAATCTATTGACACTATCAAGGCAACCATAATAGGGAATGGAATAGTCAAAATATATATGATGGAAACTCAAAAGGTTGATTGAATAGAAGATTGTATTTTTTTATAATGATCGAGAAAGTGAAACAATGAACATATATATTATAGGAGTTGTGTCCCTAAAAATGGTAAGGATATTCTGGTATTGAAAAAAAGCCTCAGAAATAGGCATGGCCATGTTTACATTGTGTGTTTCCCAAATAATAGAAGTGACCTAATCCACAACTAGAAACTAGTAAGGTATTGTGGGTTTTCTTACAATTTTAACTAATTTCTACACAATTGTGTAATAAATAAAAACCATGAAAATTTGTGAGATTCTCAATCAAATATATCACAATCATCAACTTTGCATCTAAGTGTTGCAAGTCATATTGACCAGGATAATCTTCTAGAGAAGGAATGTGTGCTTTAATGGTGACTTTGTAGTCTTTATCTCTTATATCATGGTGAATAAAATAGTTTATAGAATGGATAACCAAAGTTATCATTAGAACTAATAGTAGAATAATATGATTTAGAGGAATTCTGACATAATATAATTCCATCATCTACTGTTGCACTTGTAACTTATTATGTTATCATTTTGATACATTATGATGGTATTATTGTTCTAATTAACCAAACCAAAGTGATTGGTTTTTTTCATAATTAGTTTTCAACAAATAAGTGTCTTCTAGCTCCAAGCTACATGAAAACCTAATGGTTTGATCCATTTTTTATGCCAACCATCTACTACATCCAAGGAACATGATAAATTAAAATTTTGATTCATCCACATAGAAAACTTATACTATGTGATATTATATAGTAAGAACTCATTCTTTTATAGTTTTTTTTTACATCCAATGAATCAATGATTTGGGGGCAAAATATATTGAGCTTGTCCCTAGTTTAGGGGTAAAATGAGTTTTCATAATCTACTTTTCGACTTTTGGTGCTCTTATTAACCATGTGATACACTTAGTGATATCCTTTTCTACACATCAATGCTTTACACTATATTACTCATCCATAGTTCACAATTCAAGTTGAGTTGCATCCCACTTTTCTTCACAAGAACACATTTCATCATGCCAATGTATGAGATATATGGCTCATGGGTAGGATATTATATGTCAAGATGTGTAGATTTTGTACCATTTACTAAAAGTATACCTAAACCTTCAATTCATTGGTATGGTTACAAATAGTACATGCTAGTATTATAAAACATTCCAAAATTTTGCCTTAAAAACATGAAGAAGAAAAAATTAGGCCATGCTATTTGATAGTAGAAGAATAGAATTTTATATCTCTCTACCATTTCAAACACTAGACATTAGAGCTAAATCACTGCTAGTTCTTTCCCACTTAGCCTTATGTATGCTGAAGTTGGGATGACGTGTAGTGAAACAATTTCAAAGATATGGAAAGCTTTTTCACCTTGACATTATTACAATGGTGAAGCCTCATTGGCATGATAGTAGTATAAGCAATGTGCTCAAGTTATTCCAAGGTTGGAATCACTTATAAGTTTTGTTCAATGAAGATTGGAGCCATTTCATCTTACAACTAGAAGGGTGAATTTTGGGATTTGGTAAGAATCTCAATGCATGGCCTATAAGTTGATGAAAGTCAATGTGTTATATCCAACGTTTGTGTCAATTCTTTTTCCCATAAAAAGTATCTGGCGAACATGGTTCAGCAAAAACTATCAAGTTATGTTTATTCATAAGGAGAATTTTTTAATTCAAATTTGATGAAAATAGAAGCAAGACTCATTTAGAGTTTTTAGGTAGTAGACATATTATTGGTGTATGAAGTATGTAGTTATGTGGAAAGAAACTTGCTTATATCAATCAGACTACTAGGTGGTAAGAAATATGTTTGGTGAAGCAAGTATATTAGTATCATTCTTGACGCTTAACGCCCTTGATGTTTGACACATACTCTAGCATGTGTCATCTAACCATAAAACATCTCTCCTATATTACCCATGTATCCCACGTGTCATTCATGCACTGATCCTACTGACATATCCCTAGGGATTTTACACATGTCCCTACACCTATGAACTCAACACCTCATTTAATAATAAAACATGACTCTTCACCCAACAGCAGAGGGCCCCTTATTTCTTATCCCTATAACAAACAACCCATTCTCCCTCTAGAGAATAAAATCTCTCTTATTCATGTTTGTGAATGATCGAGAATAATTTCTTTTCACACCCTTTCCCAATACAAACAATAATCCTTTCTCCTCAACAATACCAATAAAATTTTATAGTATCTTTCCTACAAAAATACCCTATTTTCTAAAAATAAGATATCTTCTTTCTTTTCTAACGTGAGAAACATCTAAGTTTCTTGATGGAGGCCCAAGGATTGTATGCTCACCACCTCCCCATATTATTGAAAACTCTCATGTATGATTTCATGATTCTCCTTCACTTCAAATATGGATACATCTACATGAAGCCATTTTGACTGTTGTGAGGTTGCCCAAGTGTAGTATAGGAACTGTGTGAATAATGAATTGTTGCCCCAATCTTAAAAAATATCTTTTCTCTTATTCAACCAAAGGGTCAGAAAATAGTAGTGCAAATATCCCACTCATTTCCTTAGAGGTTGTAATTATTTCACTCATTTGAGTTTAAATTATTAAATTTTTATCTATGGGTGCTAAACATGGTGTTTCAACTTTTTAGGAACCATCTTGAAATTAATAATGTCTTACTCTTCTTGGTGTTTTACAATGTTGAGCTTCTTTCCAAGCTCAGAAGTAAAAATATTGAGACTCATCTAATTTTTATTCAAAAATTGATGAGATAAAGTATATTCATCAATATCACTCAGATGGGGATAATTGTGTGGTTCAAGAGGCTAATTTTTTTAATATGTATCTCTATTTTGAAGAAAGTATCAATATTAGATGATTTTTCTATTTGAAACAATGCACCTTAAGTATATGATGATACCTCTAGATAGTTCCATCATTTACCCTCATATATTAACTAGATATTTTGTAAATATGTGTCATTATCTTTATATGATCCAGGTTTTGTGCTATTTCCTTACATGAAATTAGGACCAATTCTCCATATTCTATTCCCTACACTTTTTGCATGTTAGTCTACTTTGACTGGTGAATTATTCAATTGTAATGTCCCTTGAGTTAGATCTCTTTGAAATTGGTCTACCTTGGTCTAGATCCTTGTCTTTTCTCATGATCTTATAATCATGTGATTATGTCACCATGAGAAGCTCAACCAGACAATTTTAAGGTGACTATGTGTGGTTTCACTAATGTATGTAATTAGTCCATTGGAAAACTTGATTTAGATATTTTGTGCTTAAATGGAGGAACATCGTAACCTCTAATTAAAACTAAGTTGAGTATTCATGTGATTTAGAAAATGATAATAAATTTACATTATAACTACATAGGAAAATAGTATATATAGCAATTAATTATGATTATCCTTTGAACTTGTTGACTCTAGCTACTCGTTGAAGTAATATGTGCATCACCTGATAACTATCCTTTTTACATTGTGTTGTGTTTGAAGAATTGTGCTCATAACATAGCCTAAAATTTATTGGTTAAGTTTAATTTTGAATAAATATATTGATTTAAGTCCTTTTAACTCCCATACAGTTGGGAAAAATGGTGTGATGTACACCAAGCCATGCTTATGGGACATTATGTAGAGTTGATAATGATCAATTCATAATGGAAAATTTTCATGTAAATACTAGTAGACCAATCGATGGACATCATATGGTACCATCTTCTAAGGTTTTAAATAACATTTTCATAAATAAAAAGAGGGATAGAAGAAAAAAATCTCAAGCAAAATGTTTGAATAGATTGGGAAGGGGGGAAAGTAGGCACACAAACCCAAAGAGAAAAAACACAGTATATCACAAATCATAGTCTATCACTATGAGCATACAACATACTTAGATATTAACATTAAGAGATGACAATGATGATGTACAACAATAACAAAAGTGATGAGGATGGTGATAGGGCTGGCGACGTTTGCTGTCAGGATCCTTCATCGTCGTAGTGTCATCCTTAAACTTTTCATGTCAATGTTGATCTTGTTGTAGAGAATACTAGATCATGTGTAAATTTGCTAAAAAGACAAGGAGATACTACCATCGAAAGAGTGGACATCGAGTTGTGTGACCAAACCCTCGTCAACCTATAGGAAGAAGCACAGAAGAACCATAAATGATATAAGTGTTTCCTTGTTGGATATGTTGTTGAGTTAAGCATCCACATTCCCACACTCAAAAACTACCTATCCCATATTTGGATACTAAAAGTTTCTATCAAAGTTGAGTTATGGGTGAGGTTTCCTCCTCATCAAGTTCTCAGATGAATCAGATATGGAGATTGTCTGTGATGGAGGAGTTTGCTTCGTTACAGGGAAACTGATGATTTTAATGAGATGGAGGCTAGGTGATGTTCTAAGAATATTCAAACTCACAAACATGTATGTCTATTTTAGAGTTCATGATCTTCCTTTTAATCTAGGGAGAATGAAGATGTTTCTAAGATCGGGCTCCTATCTTGGTATCCCTCTCCAGACATATAAGCTTAACTTTGATCTTAAGAGGTTAGAATTTTGTAGACCCCAAGTCTTAATGCCAACAAATTTAGTCCTCCCAGAGAATCTAGAAATGGCTAGAGAGAATGTCGCAACACACTTGATTCACTTTGAATATGAATGGATTTCACATGTGTTTCATGTTTGCAAGTTGTTCGGTCATACTAATTATAGGGTGACGTCGAATAGTAACACAAAACAAGTTTGGGTTGAGAAATAGAATGTTGAGAAACCTACAGAGGTTATTCCTGAAGAAAAAAATTCAAACCCCCAATTAGATATTCAAACTTATGATTCTGAAAAGGAGGAGTTGCATGGATAAAGTGAGCATTTTGATGGGAATGGCAATTCAAAAGTTGGTAAATCTATTAGCTTTGAGGTGGTTGTTCTGATTACCTTGTCTAATTTTTATGAAGTCAATAGAATGATGAAAAGTAAACATGTCTCTGAAGAAAAAAAATGTTCATAATCAAAAGAGGACCGAGAAGGACAAGAAAAGAAATATTTCTAATAGCAGGTCTACTAAAAGTTCCCCGATTACCACTACTATAAATAATAGATTCCAAAACTTAGTGATTGGTGGTCAAGAAGATAGTTCTCCTAAAACCAGTGAAGCATTGGTCACTTCCAACTCTAATGGATAACTTCTCTTTCAATGTCATTTCCTAGAATGTCAGAGGTCTTAATCTAAAGCCATTTAAGTCCAGTAGGAAATACAAAGGTTTAGGCATAATGTTATCATTCTAAATGAAACTAAACTTAGAAAGAAAAGACACAAAAATTGATTAATAGCTACTATGATGGTTATCAATGGGTCTCTAACCAAGGATCTCATAAGTTGGGCAAAGTTATTATTATGTGGAAGACGGATGATTGTCATGTCTCCAAAATCAGTGAATTTGACCAACTTGTTCATGCGAGAGTGCAAGTTAATGATATTTCTTTCTTGTTGATTGTTGTCTATGTGCACAATCTCGATAGTGATAGAGTATGGTTGTGTCATGATATTAAGAGTACTTGTGTTGGATATAATGAACCCGACATCATCATGGGTGATTTTAATGTAGTTAGGAAGTAGAATGAAACTATGGGAAGGATCTCCCTCTCAAAGAAAACTATGGAAGATTTTAATAATTGTGTTCTTAATTGTGGCCTTTTTGAACTCAATCTAAATGGCTCTCTTTTCTCTTAGGACAACCACCAAAGAGGGGTTTTTTTTTACTTCCTCGATCGACAAAATTTTGAATAAAAATAATTCATGGATTATTTTCATGAATTTAAAGGTATTCTTCATTTGAGTATGATCAGTGATCACAGAATTCTTGACCTAATTATTGGCGAGAGAATAAAAATGAAGACCCTTTTAGGTTTATGAATGCTTGGGTAGAGAAAGATGACTTTATGGATCTATTCAGAAGATAATGGAATTCCTTTTGTTAAGGTGACCATATGTTTAGAGTCTACACTAAAATAAAGGCGGTTAGATATTGTTTGTCTATATGGAACAAAAATGTGGTTGGTAATTTTATGGATGCTAAAATTCTTGAATGCTTAGCTATTGATGCTCAAGTCAATGATGATATTGATCCTTCTAATTTGTCTCTTCAAGATCATTACTATAATTGTGACTTATATCATCAGGTTTTTTAAGGGAAATCGAGGGCATAACATATCTCATCAATTTTCAAAGAAAATTGTCGCGGTTTTCCAGGTGAGAAAATATGGGTTGCACTTCATATATTTCTTCGGTGGTTTCACAAAGAAACAGATGAAATAGAGCACCTGAGAAAATACAATTTCATGCAAAATGTGAGAGAAATTTCACTTCCCTCCAAAAAAACATATCTTGTCGATTAGTAACCAAAAAGATAGAAGCACATCTAAGTTGTCATTTTCTCAGTCAGTAACCAATGAGAAAGTTTATGAGTAAAACGTCTCATGAAATTCTTTTGTCAAAATTGGAATATCTCTTTAGTTTCATTTATAGAAATTGATGACATAAGTTTTGTTGCGACGCATCATTTGTTCTCAATTTTTCAGTATTTTACCTAGGATATAGGTTGGCACAAACACATGTTTTGGTGTCGGTATTGAACCAATGAACCGACACTATCAGGTGTGGTTGGTTTACTTAAAATAATTGAAAACATATGTCTTACTTAAACCCTGCAAGAAACCCATTTTCCCCTCTTTCCCCTCCCCACGAGCCTACCCTCTGATTTCCCTCTCTTCATGCGATACCCTACACCCATATCTAGCTACCGTTGGTACTCCTCCATGTAGTCGCCACTCCTCCTCTAGTCATCACTTCTCCTTGTCTAGTCGTCATTGGTCCTACTCCTACACTCCTTTGTCGATGCTTCATATCTAGCCACCACCTATTGCATCCAGCACCACTGCTCTGTCTCCAGCCATTGCCTCCTCAAGCTGGTGTCACTATTGTTGCTCCTCCTCCTACTCAACTGTGGTGTTGCTGCTACTTCCTTCACCAACAGTGACACCTCCGCCTCCTCTAGATGCCTCTATTGTGTCTCCTCCTCCTTCTACTCAGCATGGTGTTTCCACTGCCTCCTGCTTCTTCTCCTCATGTTGTTGCTCCTCCTCCTACTCCTCGTGGTGCTAGTGCCTCTACTGCTTCACATTTCCCTTCAAAATCCAATTTTCAACACATATACATAGCAAAATGAATATTTCTTACAAATTGTGACGAAAATGCATGTATAATAGATATTATTTTGTTTAGTATTATTTGGTATGAATATTAGTTTGTTTATAATTTGTTATTTGGTTTGTTTGAATATAACGTTTGATTTGTTTGAATACTATGTATGATTCCACCTTCATGTTCTTGAGTTGCAGAGAACAATATAAACCCTAATATATAAAACATAATTTCTAAACCCTAATATGTAAATACCAATCAATGAAATCTAATATATGAACCCTAGATTCTCAACCCTAATTTCTAAATCATGTTGTTGGCCTAGAAACACGTCCAAAATTTACTCATTAGGAGTAAACGTTGGATAGTCCCCGGTTTGGCACTGTTCTTAAGCACTTCATCTCACTTAGGATGTAAGTGTATAATGCATGTTCGATTTCAATAAATTTTGACAACATTACCCTTTTTGCTCTCTATGTACATATGTAGGTGGGTATTTTCCTATATACATTGTTGTACTTGAAGAACTGCGGGCGAAATGCTGCTAAAATTTATTGAAATCGAACATGCATTACACACTTACTAGTGACATGAAGTGCTTAAGAATGGGATAGGTGGTATACAATCATCAAAGTGAATTTTTATAGATGATTAGGGCTTATTTCAAACATTTTTCTTCAACAAATAACTTATTAGCTAACACTTGATGAGCTACTCGTCTCCCATCCAATCATAGAATTGATTGATCATGGATTTCTAACCCAGATTGTTGCAATCTGGAATTTATTAATGGTCTCGATTAGTTTGTAAGATTTGTAAAGGAACATAGCAAAATACCTGGAGATTGGTTCTGTTGCCCCTGTAGGAATTGTAGTAACAACTTAAAAGTTGACATTGTTGACATGATCAAATATCATGTCATGTGAGATGGGATTGTACAGGGCTATACAAAATGGTGGCATGGAGAGATTCCTATTATGAGATCAGCAGATGTTAGAAGTGGTAGTTGTTTCAAAGAAGAAATGGCTGACAATGTTGATGAGCACGAACCAATTCCAACAAACATGGTTGATGCAATGCTAGATTATTGTAGGGTAAATGTTATAGATCCATCTCCTTTATTCAGAAACATTTTGCATGATGTTGATAAATAGTTATACTTAGGTTGTACTAAGTTTATAAAGTTGAGCATTGTGTTGAGATTGTATACTCTGAAGGATAACAATAGATGGGACAACAAAAACTTCACTTTTCTATTGTCTTTGTTGAAAGAAATTCTCCCTGAAGGTAACGAGCTTCCAATCTCAACATACAAAATAAAAAAATGTTGGGCCCAATGGGAATGGAGACTAAGAAGATACACATGCTTGAATGACTATATGTTATTTTGAAAGGACTATATTGATTTGAAATAATATTCGAAATGTTGGCATCTAGGTATTAATATATGACATCAGGTAAGACCAAAACCAGGACTCCTACAAGGTAATGTGGCATTTTCCTATAATACCATGGTTTCAACGCTTGTTTTCTAATACCATAGATGCACAAAATTTATCTTGGCATGCAGAGGTAAAGAAAAACAATGATGGTATGCTACGACATACGTGTGATTCCCCATAATGGAAGAATATTAAGTTATTATACCTTAAATTTGGCAAAGAAGCCAATAATTTAATACTTGGACTTTGTGTTGATGGGATGAATCCATATGGAACATTAAGCAGCCAACATAGCACTTGGACTTTCATGATTGTTATATATAGTCTTCCTCGATGGTTGTGTATGAAGAATAAACACGCCATGTTGTCCTTGCTAATATTGGGCCCCAAATAATCTGGAAATGATATTGATGTTTACCTTGAACCTCTGGTTGATGACCTAAAGAAATTATGGGGAGAAGATGTGATGACCTATGATGCTTTGTGTAGAGAGATGTTTGATTACATGCTATCTTGTTTTGTACTATTAATGACTTTCCAGTTTATGGTAACTTGTCTGACTACAATATCAAAGGAACCAAGGCATGTCATGTATGTGAAGAAAATATTGATTCAAACTAACTAAAAGATGGTGGTAAGACTATATATATTGGTCATCAAAGGTTTTTTCCAAAGTTTAATCCTTATTGAAAGTTGTGCAAAACATTTAATAGCTCAACTGAGGAGCAGAGTGCCCCTAAATCTATGTTAGGGGAGGATGTTTATGTAAGAGTAAACAACATCGTAAATCATTTTGGTAAGATAACATGTACTAGTCCTACAAGTGAAAAGCCTTTAATAAAAAAAGAGGTCGATATTATGGGATCTTCTTTATTGGATTTTCTTGACAGTTAAACATTATATTGATGTCATGCATGTTGAAAAAATATTTGTGATAGCATCATTGATACTTCATTGAATATAAAAGACAAGACTAAATATGGCATCAAATCCAGAATGGGCCTATGTGAAATGGGTATAAGGAAAGAATTAATAATATAAGTTAGGAAGGGTCGCCGCACATATTTACCTCCGGCTTGTTACACCTTGTCTATACATGTAATAAGAACTTTTTTTGAGTACTTGCTTAATGTTAAGGTACCCTAGGGATACTTGGCCACTATCCATAGATTCATATCAATGAAGGATTTGAAGCTGATAGGTCTTCAATCTCATGATTGTCACACTCTAATGCAACATATATTGCATGTGGCTATTCGATCTATCCTTCCTAAGCATGTAAGGTGGCGCTTCTGAGCCAAAGGCGCACACACTAGCCAATAAGAGGTGACTAGATGCACTCCATGAAACTCAAACACACATGTGGATCTTTCAAAATTTATAATAACCCTAACAAGATTCAATCACAACACTAAATAGGTCACCTGCAAGCACACTGGGTACTATTGTAGTATAGGTGATAGGCAAGAGTAGGGGTCGATCCTCAGGGACAGAGGGGGCACTAGAGCTAAGTTAGCGTTGGCTACGTTCCTAATGCGGAGACCAAGGTTTAAGGGTTTAAAAGGGGTTCTTTGATTATTAAACTATGTGAACAAGCAAGTAAAAGCAATATGAAATTTAAGTTATCGCAAACCCTAAAGTATCCTAAGTAGGCAAGTCTAAGGAACTAGATTAAGCAACTAGCTAGACAGGAGCAAAGGTTAACTACACTACACTAGTAGAGCAATTAGCAACTAAGAACTAAATTAACAAGTAGAGAGAGAAAGACCTAAGTTAACCCTAAAGAGAAAGACCTAAGTTAACCCTAAAGAGAAAGACTAAGCAATTAACTAGATTGAACAAAGGCAACTAAACTAGATCAACATGAACAAGCTAAGAAGGAAAAATGAGTTTTAAGCAATGAGATTAGGTAGGTGGGCCGTTTGGGAATGTGGTTTGATATTAGTTGGGGGATGTCAACATAGCATGCAATTATTAAAATTCAATCTAGATTACCAAACCAAACAACAAGGCAAGTGCTATTAGAATGTACCCTATACTACTAGTTGGAGAACTAGGGTTAGGTGTAATTCTAGTAGGACTTGTCAAGTCTAGGTTTCTAGGATAAGTGGTATTAGGCCAATTGAGAGCCAAGGGTAGAAATGGGAGCAGATATGAGGGTTTTTCACATCATGCCTCTAGCCATCTAGCCTTTAGAAAGCTCTAGACAATTGCACTAATCACAAGGGATCCACTAATTGGACCTAAGATCCAGTCCTAAGATTTCCACATACACTCTAATTCCTCCTAGAAGCTAAGTGTCATAAAACATCTCAAAGCAAGCAATCCATGTTAAAAGCACAAATCGCATGCAATAAAATAGGAAATGAGATAGGAGTAAGAGGCAATCATCATAGATAGAAATCATATTCATTACAAGTTATTTTCCCCCAACATGGTATCAAAGTCACATTTTTACCCCAAACATCCCACCACTAGGGACTTAGCTAGACATAATCAAAGAAATAGCAAACGAAAGGGGAAGAAGGGGATAGGACTCCATGGAGATCGAGGTAGATCTTCCTTCTTCACATCCTAGCAGCTTGGGGACGACCTCTCTCCTCCAATGGTGCATATGGGCATGAGAATATGGGGGATTATGGAGGAAAACCTAGAAATCTAGGTTTCCAAGGTGGAAATGAGGTGGAAATGTTGGATGGAGAGCATAAATGCAAGTAAAGTGAAATGAATGCTCAAGGAGTGGGTAGAGAGGAGTAATGGCAGATGGGGGTGTAACCTTTGTGCTCCAACCGCCACCTATGTATATATAGGTGGTGGGGAAGCACTACGGTAAGTAGGGGTAGAATAGGAAAAATAGTGTAGAAAAAGGGTAGGGTTAGTTGGTCACCACGACTGTGGTGGGGGTAGCATGGAATGGTCGTGTGGGTGTAGACACAGACAAGGTGTGAAAGGGAGTGGAAAGGCTAAGTATAGGTGGTGTCCACGGCCGTGGCGGGGTGCCACAGTCATGTTGGGTAAGGGGTGCCACAACTGTGGTGAGGTACCGCGACCATTTTGGAGGAGGAGGTCATGAGCGTGGGGCATGCCACGGGTGAGGCAGTCTTCAAGGGCCACGACCATGGTCATACAAGCATAAAATGGGTTGCTTCCTTGTTGATTTTGGGGGACTTGGTGCATAATTCCAACGGTTGTTGCTGGAGTCCACAGTCATGTTGTCTTCTGCTGACCACGACCATAATGATGGCCATGGTCGTGGTATCTTCAATGGGCCATGGTCGTGTTGATGGCCACGGCCGTGGTGTGTTTGGTGCAAAAACACTGACTTCCCTGTTGATTCTTGAACATAATTCACACGATCATGGTGGATTCCCACGGCCATGTTGGGGTCTTCAGTGGCTAAATTGACTTCAATCTTCATCATCAATGGACTTCTTTGCTTGATGTCGAATCTTGGCCATTAGGGTAGGTTGAGGGAGCTTTGGGTCCTTCTTTGGACCCCTCCATGAGCGGAGGAACCCTAGAACTCCTTCCTTCTCTCTCATACATCTAAAGCATGATCCAAGTACCTAAAAATAATGCAAAGAACGTCCATAAGTGCATTTGATAGTAATACTCATATTGGGGGATTTAACTTGCACTCTACTATTTTTAGATGTGAATAAAGTACAAAATGACACAAGATGGAGTCCTAAAATAGAGCTGCATCATAAGGTTTGCAAACACTAGGCTTTGCTTCTTCTTCAACACACTATGCAGCAAAGTAATTGATTTGAGATTTTATATAAGTTGCAAAGAGAAGTTCTCCTTACCATGTGCCAAAATGAGCAGTATTTTTGTGTTTCATTCTTTGATATCATGGTACATATGGTTATCCATTTTACTAGGGAAGTGAACATGTTGGGTCCAATTTTCTTGCATTGGATGTATCCAAATGAGTTGTACATTAGTGTTTTTAAAGGTGATGTTTAGCACTATTTTTGGCCCAAAAGGAGTATCATTGAGGGCTATGTTGCTAGGGAGATTATGGACTTTTGCAATTACTTTTTTAGTTGAAACAAAACTCCTGGTAATATTGTGAATCCTGATGTTCATTCCAGAAAAGGCACTTTGGGAGAATGACATATAGATATCAGTTGTGAGCATTGAGAACAAGCACACTTGTATGCTTTACACAACATAGACGGTGTGGGTATTTATATCACCAAACACACCAACAAGCTTAAGACAAAATATCCCTAAGCCAGTTTAATGTGGCTTGCTAGAGAGCATAATTGGACATTTATTAGGTGGTTTAAACATCAAAATGTTACAAAAACTATCAAATGGCTCATGTATAAGCCAAAGATGCATGTTATATCTTATGAAGGGCTTGACATAGATGGATTTTCATACTACACAAAACGTCAATATGATAAGAGTGTCGTCTAAAATAGTAGGGTCACCTTTCAAGCATCTTCATTGTATTTTCCCAGTGCTAAAGGTAAAAGTCCATGTGAAGGAAAGATGTCCTATAACAGTGTCATTGAAGACGTATAGGAAATTGACTATATAGAGTTTAGAGTTCTACTATTCAGGAGTAAATGGGCTCATAACAAAAAAGGAGTTCTAGTCAATGAAGTCAGTTTCACAATAGTGAATTTTGAGTGGAAAGGTGAGAAGGATGAACCATTCATCATGGCATCACAAGCAAAGTAGGTATTCTATGTCAACGATCCTGCAAAAGAAAATTAGTCTGTCGTTCTTCATGGGAAAAGGAAGGTCATTTCAAATCCTATCGATGAAGAAGAGTACTATGACAAGTATGATGACTCTTGTCCATTCATTGATGGCTTACCAAGTGTAAATTTTGAATATAACACTGATGATTGTACATGTGAAGATCACACAAAAGGGATATTAGTTTTAGGTATATACATGCATTAGACCTAATTATTTTTTTATATGTGGTCTGACTTTTTCATATATTATATATGCATTATATAACATGTTTATTTTTCATATATGATCTATCATTTTCATACGTTATATTTTCATTATATAACAAGATTATTTTTGCAAATGTGAATCGAATTTTTCATATTTTTACTTTTGATTTTATATATGGCTTGTGACTAGGAGCAGAGCGATCCTGAAAGTGAGGATCTTGAGATTGAGGATCCTGCTAAGTCTCCTGATCATGGTGATTATGGTGCTACTAAATCTACATGTGGGAGAGGGATAACTTTGATGAAAAAAACTTTGGCTATGTGTAAAGGAAAGAAGGGCACTGGTGAATTTAATGAAGTAGGTGCGACGATTACTAAAGAGTTCCTCAGCTATTGTGGGGTCCTTAGTCAAAGCAAAGTGCCACTCCGTATGGAGGTTGGGGACACATGAATCAGGTCACTAAAGACCTTATCTGGAAGGAGTTAGAGGTGAGATATATGCATTTACATTTTTATAGTCTTTTCCTATTCTTTCTTTTCATATTTCTAAAAGTAGTGAATGTTGAATCTTTTCATGGCCTATATGAGCTTATGAAAAGTCATATCACAAGAATGTTATACAGGTCATCGGGAGAATATATAGAGATTGGCATACAATTCTCACATGATACTACATCTATGGATCCAAGAAGGACAAGGACCCCATAGTGCAATGGCCCTATCTTGATTATTAAAAAAAAGAATGGGAGTGGTTTCTTGAGCAGAGACAAACATATGAATTTAAGGTATTGAATGCTTATGATTTCTTATATTTAGTTAACAATATTCTTATTGAATCAATCAGGCAATTCATGATGTTCAAGAAAAGGCGTGACAAGAATGTGCACAACTACTAGTTGGGTTCAGGTGGTTATATTAAATGTGTTTGTTGAGAGAGCAACAGCAAGGGCCTTCTCCTTCTACTCCTTCTATTGTTGAGTCTTGTAGTGATTATGGATGGTTGCCTTGCTATACTCCTTCTATGGGGAGAAATCCCCATCCAAGCAACCAAGGAGGTGGCTATAAAAATGATAAATTTCTTAGTCTCACAATGCATGTCCATGCTCTTTTTCCCCTACCACTTTTACTGATTAGTAGATTTTGATGATGAATAGTTGAAGTTGGGTGAGGAAAGAAAGGAGGGAAAGTTCACCCCTCAGGACACACATAATGAATTAATGGTTTCTCTAGGGACGGCAGAGCATCTTGGACAAGTTAGGGTTGCCGGAGCTGGGTTTGGGATAAAATCTTTATTGGCTCATTCCCACAAAAGTGCAAATCTTCCAAGAAAGGGGGAATTATAGTTGCAACCTCAGAGTAATTTAAGGCTTCTGAGACGGCACAAGCTCCATCAACAGTCACAGATTCTGTATAGAATCACATGTCTAAGGAGGGTATTGGGACTACTCCTTTTGACCCACATGGCCCGAACGGAGTAAGATTCAATTTAAGTCAATTATATGTTGTGTTTATATGTTGTGATGCAGTAATCCCTCAAGTCAATATATATATATATGTGTGTCAATTTAAATGTTGTGTTTTATAAAATTATAGGTGGCCAGAAAATATCATCTTGCCATCGATGTTCCATCATACATCATCTTGGAAGATGATGAGGTTTTTCCACACGCTGATATGGTTCATTATGTTCTCCTTCCCACTGATCATGTTTGTGTGTCCATCATATGTGTCATTCTTAGATGGTAAGAAGCACCACTCCCATATGAGCACCCCAGATGTCACCACAATCGGAGAGGTGAAAGGTGATTTTACTAGGTGGCCCAAAGGGTTCATTATATTTCTTAAGGTATGACAAATGTATATTGAATTTATAGATATTCAGAAGCTAATATGAGAATACATTCATGCAAACCACAACATCTTAGTAGCCCCCTAAGGTTTCAAAGCCTTTGTGGAACCTCCACCCCCACAATTTATTCGACATTAGTTGTTCGACTCCTTAGGCCCTAAATAAAAGGTGTTGACAGTATGGTTAGACAATATGTATCCATCAGATACCATGGTGATCGAGCTTCAGGAGGTCATTGGTATAGATCCTGATACTTTTGCAGTATTGACAGATGTTTCTGAGCTATTTCATTAGAAATGGTTGAACACATCACTGATAGAATTTTAGATACGGTGAGTCTGAATAGCTCATTATATGTGAAAGTTACATGTTTTATTATTATTTCCTATATATTAATTGATTATATATATGTTTGGTCATATGTATTACATCATTGCTGAGTTCGAATTATCAAATGTGGAGTTTCTGATACCATTAGTGATTAGTGCTGTAGAGAGAGATCTGAGTGGTGTCACTGATTACCTAAATACCATAATAAAGGTTTTGGTGCTTCCAAGACCATGATTATATCTCCTTTCAATGTCTTGTAAGTTTTGGGCTTGTTATTTATATCTCCTTTCCAAGACTGTGGAATTTGATTTTTATTTTATTTGCATATTCACTCAGAAACAGGCATTGGCCATTTTTAGTGATTGTTCCCAAGATCGATACTGTGTATTTCTTTGATCTTTCGGGTATAAAACTAACACAAAACAAGGGAAACCCCGTAAAATTGTCAATTCACACATACGTACATTTTTTTCATGCTCAACTTATTTGTCACTATTAACATATTTGTTATTTAAAATTATAGGGTTATAAAAGCATTCCATAGCGGTGAGAAAAGTAGATACAAAAAAGCAATCAATAACTTAGAGGAGTGTTAATGTATGTAGTCTTCTCACTCCAGTGCTTTTATATTACTAGCTCTACTTTATGACATCTATTAACGTACTCTAAATCCATAGTGCCATGTACAAGACAATTATTGAGCATGCAGATATTAGGTGATGTTGTACGTGGACAACATTGTCAGACATGTGTTACTATGAAATGTATACCTAAGGTATTGTTATGAGTCTTAGATCATAAACATCAAAATAGTCTCATTTGATAATACAAACAGTCAAATCTAATTAGAATTATGTCTCATTGTCCTTGCGGGCTTTTGACACTATTGAACTGTATACGTTGGAGCGGTTGAATGGCCTACACAGTGAGTGGGAAAATTGCTTCATCAAGCATGTGGATTTGTCAGCTAATTGAGATGATTGATTGATATTTGTATTCAAACTTTGATGTCAAATATTTTGTTTTATATATTATACGTGTACTTAAACTATGTGGCAGATGATGTATATGTGTCCATGCATATGTGTGTATGACTTAAATGTGAAGTATATAAGGAGGATGGAATGTTATCGAGTCCACTTCCTGATGTGTATATGTGCATATGTATGGAATTGAATGTGTGGTTGAGAACTGAATCAATTGAGTTGTGAGTTCATGCATATGTGTGTGCACTAAAGTGAAAATGGATAGAATTTTGAGCTGAATCAATTGAGTTTGTATATATATTTGTTTCTTCTTACATGTTTGTTGGCCTATTGTTAAGTTACATGCTTGCAGAGCCTGTAGTTCTGATATAGGATCCAAAAAGGCTAGCAGTCAGACAGTATGTTTGCATACCTACTATATAGAAAAACAATAGATGTCGTTGGTTATTTTGTAAGAAATCTACGGCATATACATATTTCATTGATTTTGTGAACAAAGCCGACAATAAATCCCTTATTATCATTGTTTATTCATATATGCCACATTGATTATTACATAAAAAATTGACTACAAATTTAGCATTAACTTGGCAGTTCCTTATAAGCCAACAACAAATTGAGCATTACCTCATCGGTTCTACTTGGAATAACCAACCAAAAACTGCCAAGGGGAGCCACATTTTCATCACACATTGTGTGTTATTTCGTTAGTTTGTCTCTAATGTTTTTCAGTTGTTTTGTTGGTCTCTAATATATATATATATATATATATATATATATATATATATATATATATATATACATATATATACATATATATACATATATATATATGTCGTCAGTTTGGATCTTCCAAAAGAAACGACTACATACGTCATGAGTTTTAGTGTTGCCCACTTATACATCGGTTTATAACGAGAATGCCAAAAATAACTGACAGTATAGGTCATTTCTATACTAGTGGACCTTACTATTGATTATAGGAAGGAAGCTCATTCTGCTATGCTTTTGGAAGAATTCTTCTTTAGGCAAAAATTGAGAATCCAGTGGCTTAGGGGGATTCTCATTCTCATTTTTTCTACAATTTTTTAAAGGTTTTAAGGAATATCAATCACATTAAAGACAATTCTATTTATGTGGTTTTTTTATGGATAACAACATCACTAAAATTAATAATGTGGATTATTATAACAACATTTCCAACAATAAGCATGTTTCTTAGTGTTGGAAACTTAATGAGCTAAGATTCTTTGTCCTTAATTATGTTCAAAAGTTATCTCTAAATAAATTGACTTGTGCTATGTAGAGATATGAAGTTATTGAGAATATCAATTGTGACAAGTGTCTTGGGCCTGACAGATCAATGGAAAAAAAATTCAAAATTTGTTGTGGAATCATCAAAGATGACATTGTTGATGTTTTTCTCAATTTTTTAGTAATGGAAGAATGCTCAAGGAAGCAAAAAGGACCTTTGTAACTCTTATTCATCCATCTAAAGATACCTTTGATTTGAAAATCGGCGTCTTATTTCCCTATGAAACTTCATATTCAAAATCATGTCTTAAATCATCAGTAATAGATTGCAAGGAGTTCTTTCTTCTTTGATCAACAAGAACCAGTGTGCTTTCATCGAAGGGTGAAATATTTAGGATGTCATCATTTTGTTAAATGAGATCATCCATGATTTTAATAATACAAGTACAAAACCTAAAGTATGTCTTAAGATAGATTTGTCTAAGGCATATGACATTATTTCATGGGATGCACTCTTTCAAGTTGTTGATTTAATGGGTTTTCCCAAGAGTTGGTTAGTCTGGCTCAAGGAAATCTTCTACTCTACACTTTGTGAAATTTTGGTAAATGGTGGGTCAACTTGTGCCTTTGAGTCAAGCAATGGAGTTAGGCAGAGTGATCACCTTTCTCCATATCTCTTTGTTTTAGGTATGGAGACTTTTTCTCAATTGATGGATAAAGCAGTGAAGGAGGGAAGGCTACGAACTATAAGAGCTTCTCATGATTATGAAATATCACATCTCATCTTTGTTAATGACTTAGTGGTTTTCATGGAAGCTAACATCAAAGGTGCTTCTTGTATTAAGGACATTATTCATGACCTTCATTCTATTACTGGCCTTAAGATCAACATTCATAAAAGTTCAACTATATACAGTGTGGGTGAAGATGAAAATAATATCTCTGATATACTTGGTATTGGCAAAGGATCCCTACTTAAGAAGTATCTTGTTGTTCCTCTGTTCATAGGAAAAATGTCTAGAAGATATTGTGCCCATTTGATCAATAGGATGAAGAGAAAGCTTGATGTAGGGTTGAATTGTTGCATTCTACTCTATCTGCCATTCATCTATTCTGGACTTTGACATTCCCCTTACCTATGTCTTTTTGTAATTATAATGTCAAACTTTGTAGAGACTTCCATTGAGGGAAAATAGATGGGATATCTAATCTACATCATGTTAATGGGATAATGTAACTAAACCTAAGAATGAAGGCATATTGGGTATTAAAGTTATCCAAGAGATGAATGTCGTTTCTCTCATCTATTATGAATGGAGAATTGCTTCTAAGAAAGACAGTTTATGGATTAGGTAGATCCATGATAAGTATCTAAAAAAACTCATTATGGACAATTAGGGACAATAATAACTATTCTTGGTTCTTCAATCAGATTATCAATACTAGAAATCAACTCAGGAATAATATCAAGTTCAATGTGGGAAATAGGAAGGACATTTCTATTTGGAAGGACCCTTAGACTCCTAATGCTATGCTACTAGCTGACTGTTTGGGAAGAGAAAGCACTATTAAGATTTATACTAATGTAAAACTTAGTGTGTAAATCTCATGTAATACCTAGAGTTTTGAGAAGACTAGGCTTCATGAAGGTCTAAACAAGCTTCATGCTCCCTAAACTGAGTAACTTGGGTGATGAAATTACCTTTGATAATAATTGTAGCATCAACATTAGAGATGTATGGAATGTAACTAGGAATGTCATCATCTCTGGTCCTTACTTTGTATGTTTGTGGAAATTAAAGACCCCCAGAAGATTTCATATACATTGTTGGAAGATGCCTCATGGCATGTTACCTATTTCTACTTATATTAAGAAGTTGGGTATTCAGTTACCTTCCATGTGCTTTCTCTACAAATGGGATGAAGAAAATATATGGCATGTTTGTTTTGATTGTGATTTCTCTACCAGGATATGGTGCGCAGCAAAGGAGTTTATTCTACAAAGTTTACATGGTGCTAAAGATGATCTTACGAGTTCACTTCCAAAGATGAACATCTTTTGTGTGTTTGTGTGACCTGTTGGTTATGGAGAGAAAGAAATAGCAGAGTTGACGATGATATAGAGAATTCTTCTATGGCCCAATGGAAAAGCATCAAGTCTTATTACAAGGATATCCAAGAGAGGTTTTGATTTCTTGTCTATTTCTTTTTAATATTCTTTAAAGACACATGCTTTAAGGATGAGTCCTTATTCTTCTTAATTTTTTCTCATGTCCCATGATTTCATGTTTGGCTTCATTGAGGGCTTGTATTCTTTTGTAAAGTTGCTTGTTTTTTTTATAGATAGCTTCTCTAGCTATCTCTCATTCCCTCTTATACTTTTCCACAAAAATTTAAAAAAAAATGGAACTGAGCATTATGGGACCAAAAAGAAAGATATCGACATCAACATAAAAATGTATACCATACCTATACACATCAAACCTCAATCCATTAAATATTACAATGAAGCCATAAGAACTCAGAGGAGATAATCCCCAAGGGAAGGTCAAAGGCAAAGAAAATTCACAACTCCAAATCATACACCGCTAGGATGCACCCACTGACAGAACCAAACGCCACCAACAAATAACCAATGACAATGAGAAGAGTTAGAAAAAGCATGATCACCTGCTTCAGAAAGTATAAAAAGAGAGCATATCCTGATCTACCCTGCCAAACACACTCCAAAGAATCCTCAATAAGGGGCTAAAGCAACACAACAAATATCATGTAAAGCAGGAGAAACATGTAGATCTAAAAGGAGGGAGAGCATATCCTAAGAAAGGAGAGGAAGGAGACAACGCCCAACATGGTGAGTTGAGAATGAGGAGCCACGTTAGGATCATATTTTTCCCAAATTGAACAGGGAGACCTCACTAAGGGTGAAATCTTGAGGGAGAATCCCAAGGGGAGGTGCCAAGTATGTAGGAACAACATACAAACCAGATCCGCCACAACCAAGCTGGAAAAACCGTATGCACGAAGGAGGAGAAGAAGAGAAAAAGATGATAAGTAACATCATTGTGAAGGAGAACAAAGAAATGGCGGGAGGAGACTATAGAGAGGAAGGGAACTATAGAGAGGGAGGGTAGAAGAGGAGGTGGAAAGGGTGAGGAGTCAGTCAAAATCTGCACTACTTCCCACTAACAAAACATCGTTTGGAGGTGAGTTCTAGGTTCAACGCTCATTGTTTGCCCACACTCCACAAGTTTCATAACAGGCGTAGAGAAAAATGAATGGACCAGAAAAGGCAAAAAAAATTGTAAATTGACGTGCGGGGTCAGGTTACGCGCATTTGACACACATGGGTGGGTGGTTACAGCTTTGGGCAGGGTGGTTATGTAGATATTTTGAGAAGTTTTTAAGGGGGGTACGGGATGTGGTGACAGGTGGATGGAAGTAAAGGAGAGAAAAAGATGAGAGAAAATTTTGTTTCGCTTATAACTTTTTACTTGTAATGAATTTTTTGACAAAATAAAAATCATTAGGTTCTTTATAAAACGTACAGCCTAAAAAGACTGACATATTTTTTAGGAAAATAAATGATGCATAAAATTAATGTGTGTTGAATTAAGAAATGAACGCATTGTCACTTGTAATGCATGTGAGGAGGGATGTAAAGGGGAGAGAAAATAAGTGATGAGGAAAGTAAAAGTAGACTCATTTTACTAAAATGTAACTGCATTACTAGTAGAAATGAGTAAATTCTATACAAATATGGTTGCATTACAGTAGAAGTAGATGCATTCCATCAAAAATTTAGACACAGTTTTAGTATATATGGGCACATTACTAGTAATAGTGGGTGCATCTCATATTTTAATGGAATGTGCCCACTTCTACTAGTTATGAGTTCGCATTTTAATAAAATGAGCATACTTCGACTAGTAGTGTATCCACTTCTGCTAGTAATAAACACACATTTTAATGCATTAAAACATGGGTACATTATTAGTAGAAGTGGTTACATTCCACTAAAATGTGGGTGTGTTACTAGTAGAAGTGGGATTTTTTCACATGGGCTCACTTCTAATAGCAGTGGGCCCATTCCACTAAATTTTGGGCTCACTTGTAGTTTCCATATAATAATGGAATGTGCCCAATTGCACTACTAATGAGTCCACATTTTAGTAGAATGGGAACACTTCTACTAGTAATGTGTCCACTTCAACTAGTAGTGGGCTCACATTTTAATACATTAAAATGTAGGTACATTATTAGTATAAATGAGTGCATTCCACTAAAAAATGGGCGCACTACTAGTAGAAGTGGGTTCATTCTACTAAAATTTGGTGTCATTACTAATAGAAGTGTGCACATCACATTTTAATAGAATGCATGTACTTCTACTAGTAATGATATCACATTTTGGTGGAATGGGCTCATTTCTACTAATAATGCATCCACTTCTACTAGTAATGCACTCACATGTTAATGCATTAAAATGTGAGTACACTACTAGTACAAGTGGGTACATTCTAATAAAATATGGGTGCATTACTAGTAGAAGTGGGCACATTCCACTCTTTAATAGAATGTCCCCACTTCTACTAGTACTGAGCCAATATTTTTAATGGGATGAGCCTACTTCTACTAGTAATGTGCCCACTTCTACAAGTAAAGTACTTGAATTTTAGTGAATTAAAATATGGGTACATTACTAATATGTGTGGGTAAAATGTAGGTGCATTACTAGTAGAAGTGGGCTCATTCTACTTAATATAGGCGTTTACTAGTAAAAGTGGGCACATTCCACATTTTAAATGGAATGTCCCACTTCTACTAATAATGAGCTCACATTTTAGTGGAATGAGCCCACTTTTACTAGTAATGTGCCCACTTCTACTAGTAAAATACTTACATTTTAATGAACTAAAATATGGGTCCATTAAGAGTAGAAATGGACGCATTCCACTAAAATGCAGGTGCATTAAATAGGATCATTCCACTAAAATTTGTGTGCATTACTATTAAAAGTGGGTGCATTCCATATTTTAATAAAATGCGACTACTTCTAGTAATGATCTGCCATTTTAGTGGAGTACCCATTTCTACTAATAATGCACCCATGTTCATTAGTATTATAGTCACATTTTAATGCATAAATTTCGACATATTACCAGTAGAAGTGGGCACGTCTCACTAAAATATAGGCACATCACTAATTGAAGTGGGATCGTTCCACTAAAATTTAGCTAATTTCTAGTATAAGTAAGTGCATTCCATATTTTAATGGAATGCACCCACTTCCACTATGAAGTAGCACGCATTTTAGTGGAATGATTCCACCTCTACTAGTAATGTGCTTATTCTACTAACAATACACTCATAATTTCATGCACTAAATGCGGGTGTATTATTAGTATAAGTGAGTGTTAACTACTAAAAAGTGGTGTGTTACTAGTATTGATGGCCTCATTCCATTGAAATTTGAACTCATTACTAGTAGAAGTATGTGCATTCTATATTTTAATAGAATGTGCCCAGTTCTATTAATAATGAGTCGAAATGTTAGTGAATGAGCTCAGTTCTACTAGTAGTGTGCCCACTTTTACTAGAATGCACTCACATTTAAGAAATTAAAATGTGAATGTGCTACTAGTAGAAGTGGGCTCATTCTACTAAAATTTGGCCTCACTACTAATAGAAGTGGACACATCCCAAAATGTGAGTGTGTTACTAATAGAAGTAGGCGCATTACTAGTAGAAGTGGGCTTTATTCCACTAAATTTTAGGTTCATTACTAGTAAAAGTGGGTGCATGTCACATTTTAACTACTAGTAATGAGCCCACATTATAGTGAAATAAGTCCACTTCATGCACACATATTTTAGTAGAATGCATCCACTTTTACTAGAAATAAACGCGCATTCCTCTCTCCTCATTACTTCCCTCATCACTTTAATGTCTTCTCATTACTATATTCCTCTTTTATCATTACTTTCCTCCTATCTTCTTTTATTTCCTTTTTACTTCCCTCCTCTTTTAATTTTTCCCTACAAAATAAACAAATAATACTCATTTTTATATTCCTTCCCATTTTTTTAAAAGTATGTCTATGAAAGTCTTGCTTAAATATATTTTTTGTAAAGAACCTAATGGGTTTTTATTTTGTCTCAAAAGTCATAAGTAAAATAATATTTACATCCTTACTTCCCTTCTCTTTTAATTTTTTTCCCAAAAAAATGAGATAAATAAAGCAAAAAAAAAAATATGGGACCCGCACTGGCAGGGCGGCTTAGAAGCGTGTCAAACCCACATCCTGTCCCCAGTGGGTTCCCAAACTTAAGTTCAAAAGCAAATGATGGTTGTTTATGGGAAAATCAAACTTATTACCAGCAACAGTGTACACATAAGGAGTTCGCTAGAGTGATTAATATTGTTGGGGAGCTCCGTAGAGCTACAAGTCTTAACTAAGCAATATGCTAGATGTTTGTTGGTCATTGGGCAAAAGTAAACAACACCCTTTATCATATATGTACCTTAATCTCTCTCATTGAATGAAGTCTCCCACGCCATATAAATCACTTTAAATTGTAAAAAGCAAGTATATATGTGTATGTTCTTTAAATTTGATATGGCAATATGATATCACCACTGAGCTTAACAAGTGAAATGGTCATGTTGATGGCATCTTACGATGTGCTTTATATTTCAAACTTAGACACTTGTCTAATACAAACTCTCATTTTGACTATGACATATTCTTCCATGTTGTAAACTTCTGGCTTTATTAGACCTTTCCTCATAGTATTTTCAGTTTGAAAAAATTGTAAACAATATCAAGGATCAAAGATGAGCTAAACTATGTTCAATCATTGTGACTTGGAAGTTCATATGCAAGAGTAAGACTTAGTCGTAAGCCTTCCTTTAGTAACTTTCCTCCATTATTGCTTGATTTTAAGTGCCACATTATTGCCTCGAATGTGATTGTGTGATCTTTCAAAATGAAGATCAGGTTTTGAACATTGTATAACATTGTATATGGTATGATTTTACCAACAAGAAATCACTTGAATTTCTACTGATGTATGATATTTTTAGTTGCATCATATATTCATCTAAACCAGTAGGGTTCTAGATTCCAAATCAAGGTTATGCAAGTCACAACTAGGATAAAGCTATCTTCTAAACTAAGTAAGATCTAGGTTATACAACAACCCTAATGAAGCATGGAAAATTAGTAAAATTCATAATTTTAAACTACGACACTATCTCGAATAGAGGGTGAAATATGCATGCCATCCTTTGCATAAATCAATTTATATAAAAACCTAAAGAGGAAAACCACCCTAAGACAATGTAACCAATGGAAGCTCTACTTGGGGTTTAAATCAAACACTATGACAAGTTACAAATCTAAAAAGAAAATCACACGAGTGCTCCAACTCCAAGAAATGAACTAAAACCTCCCAATCAATACCCTAGTTCCATCGCCAATGCACCAAACCCTTCTGGACAAATATTACGAGTAGTATACTTAAGTTTAAGTACCATGGTGGAAGTATGATAAAACACAAACTAGGATTACAAAAGCAAAGTAAAGCACAGTCCAACATAGTTCAGCAAGAACATAATTCAGTGGGCTCGTATCAATGCTGAAAAAGAATATGAAGATCAAGTATGCAGAAGTAGCAATGATAAACTACGTAGATATCACACATGGGTATATTAAGAAAGATTCTAGCATATTCGAATTGGTGGACATTATCATTAGGTCTTCACGCATAATGCCACAAGTGGGTCATTCTTTTGCAGTATTACGAAAGCATGACCCCTTTGGTCAACGGGTTCAACTTCCACCATTCAAACAAGGACTAGGACCCATCAATTATAAGAGCAGGACCTAGGGGTTATGAGATGAGCAAAGTGGACGCACCCTACGAACTAGTTTACGAAGCTGCCAGCATCTCGACAAGCTCACAAAACAAGCATGAGCGAAGGAATCACACCTATAATGCTTTCAACCCTCCCTAATTCAAGCCAAAGAAGCACAACATATGACCGCAATGCGTGGCTTCCACTGGACCATATCACGTATAAATAATCTCTACTTCCTTCTAAATGCATGAAGAAAGACCCTTAAGAGCCAACAACGGTTTTCATAAGAGGAGAATGGCTGGATTATCGAAAAGGGGTTTTACAAGAGGCCAAAGCCCGATGCTACAAATCGTTGTCTTGAGGTGAAGGTATAGCAATTGCATACAAGGGAAAATGCGTGCCTGATGAGGCAACCCAGTGGAGCCAGGCGCGTGATTCTGTTAAAGCGGAAATGGGCTTTTCTCATCGGAAAGGCATCAGATAGGGAAGCCAGAAATACCCACCCACACCGTGGAGGAAATCAGCAGAAACTGTTATTGATGCACCATACGCCAAACCAAACGAGAGATGAAAAAGACTGGCAGATCCGAGGTTTAAGCTCGACTTTGCATAACAACACTTCATTGGAGCATCTATATATAAATTCTAGATGACAATGTACGGTCCTTTAAGCACATAAATATTTCCTGAAATATTTATCACAGCATTAAACATTCTCTAACAAGCCAAATAAGAGATGCCCCTCAATTCACAACCATTGAACTCTTTGATTTATCTGCTTAAATAAGTTGGCACAATAGAGCAAGAACGAATTACAATTGGCTTCCCTGCTGTTAACAAGCCTAATGAGCTCAATTGCAACCCCATCTATAGATAAAATCGTGTGCCTTTCATTATGGTAATTAAGATACCATATAAAAGATGCTATGTCAATAATGGTAATACATTTGTGAGGTCATGAAATGTATCGTTCCTGCTGCTCTTGTAGAAGTTTGGCAGAAGACTTGGCATCTAGGTAAAGGGCAGAAACTTCTTCCAGATCCGCCTGAAGTATTTAACACCAGGATTGATAATATGAAGAGATCACAATTATAACATCAGGGCAGAAAATAGGACGTGACTAAGAAGTGTGTTATAACTGTAAAGTGCAGTGGCTTCTTCTAGATTAGACTAGATGATAGAACACAATGACAAACAATAGATAAGGTTCAAGGGTATGATACGGAAAGAGCACAAGTCTTAAAACTACAGAACGGGTTGTCACAACATAAAAAACAGTGAGATGTAGCTTACCTTGCAAATTTTCTCCCGTCCGTTTGTCTTGGCAACAACACTAGCTGGGTATAGTAGCTGAACTGCATGTCTGGAAGCAACAATAAATGCTTTTTAGTAACACAAATTCGCAAGGATCTTCATCAGAGACATGATTAAACTTCTGATCATTATAGTTTAAAGGGAAAAAAATATGACGATTGCAGGTGTTACCGAAACTAATGGCATTTTCTGTAAATTATCTCAATTCTCATCTTTTCCAATTTTCTCTACTACTATACACACTATTTATTAAACTACACCAAGTTACTAGTATGAAGTCTTAATTTCAAAAAAGAAAATAAAATAGCACATGAATTATAAAATTTAAGAGCTGAAACCCCGTAAAAAAAATTGAACTTTGAATACCTCAATTCATAATAATAATCCGAATATAATGGTAAAATCAAAATCAGATCATAAGATAATTGCTGGAATATTTTGGCAGCATACATAGTAACAAAAGTATCCAAAGTTCACAAAAAATCGGCGATTTTTCGCGATTTTACAGGCTCCGAATTTTCACCACGATTAATACGTCAGTTGCCGATTTTTCACGATTTTTCTCATTTTTTCGTGATTGATACGACTTTCCACGATTCTTCGTGACTTTTCACATTTTTTCATGATTTTTCTTTTTTAAGTCCTTTGCTTTTTTTTTACCAAACCATGTACAGAGAGCTCCTGATATACACTAAACCTCCAATCCCTACTCTCCCGACAGTCCATTGTTATTATTGAACTATTCTTTAATAATTTTCTTACTTTTTTCACTCAATAAGATTGTATGTCTAGTTACCTTAATAGTTACATTTGTATCTGATATGTATGTATATATACATACATACATACTTGTTAAGGCGACACGGCGTTGGGGCCCTAGGCGACCTTTAAAAATAATAATTTATGTATATATTTTATGTATATATACATGTGTCATGGTTTTTCCCCACTCATATACACACATTGTGTAGTTATATATGTAGTTATCTACATATTTATAGTCGGTCTCTCCATATATATATATTTTATTGTATGAAAAAACAACCAATTACATTTCTAATATATTATCATTTGACAATAATGTCAAGGACACGAAAAGAATTATTGTAAAGAATGTAAGAGTGATCAACATATAAATATATATTTATTGTCATACATAGCTACAAATATTAAGCAATGTAATCACTATCCTTCATAGCATAGCTACTTAGTACAATCTGAATTGAAGGTGCAAACTAAGAAAAATCAAATGTGTACATCAGTCAAACCCAAAAAAGAGTATTAGATCCAATTAAAAAGTGATATTTGGCACATAAAATAGGCAACACTATTAATTTTGAGCATTGGTGTAGCCATATCAAACATTAAAATAAGTAAATATACAACTAGACCCACAAAACTAGGTCACTGTAGCATTATAATAAAGCGTCCTAGCCTAGGCGCAGCCCTGGGGCGCCTTGACAAGTATGCATACATACATATCTATATATGTACATGTATAAATATATATGTATATATTTGTGTATATATAAGTATATATATGTATCAATAAGCAAATTATTCTCAATTATTTCCAAATAGTTGACCGAACTTTAACTGAAATAATATCAATTGTTTCACAATTTTTCCAAATTTTTTCGAATTCTTATTTTTTCGGCCAACCGAAAAGGTTGCCGAATCCAGACTTTGTCACTATGGTAGCATACACCATATTCCTTTGTGGATCCATTCAAGATCAAAGGTTTTACCACTAACAACCAGATTTTAATAAACGACGACTGTGTTAATTTAGATCTATATAGAAAAGTGATACCAAGAGCAGCAAAAGAACTAAGTATATACATTAAAATTTAGCAAATCATGGAGTACTCGAGGGACTAGACATTTGAATAAAAGTAGGTCAAACTATCAAAAGTCAAAATGGAAAACTGTGCATGTTAGTGACCCACCCCGACCGTATACAAAGGCCCGAGTGTGCCGTTTGCCCGGGAACGATATAAAACGCACAGTTGGCCAGCTTGCCCCGGGAACGATATAAAACGTGCAGTTGGCCAGCTTGTATGACAAGTAAACACTTCCTTAAAAGAAACTCCCACTAGGGGTCAATCCGGGATTCTTCATTGGGATTTACCGAGCTACACCACTCGAGCTACTCTTCACCGCCATTACTCAGCTTTATTATCTAAATGTAAATATAAGAGGATGTTTCTCATAATACTAAAGCAAGTGCAGCATATTTGATCCAATCAGACCAATTAGACTGAATGGATATTTTATATAATATTATCGCTATGTTAGACTACGTTATCTGGTGGTAGATCTTAGCCTGTGGGAGAAAAAAACACAGAACTGAGGTATTAGAAAAGAAATGCTAGAAAGGTTTTTTCAAAAGACAATGGCCAATATTATTATGTTATTTACTAAGAAAAAAAGTGGGGTTGGAGTTTAGGACAAAGTTAGGTTACCTCACATGGTATGCCACATCCACCTTAAACTAATAACTGCACCTATTAGGATGAACAATTGAGCAGTGATATAGGGGAGCCAAGGTAGAAATAGTATAACTTGAGAAAAGCTAGTAGACAAGAATTTGATTTCATTAAAACCTAATAAACATCGCCGTCTGATTGTGGCTAAATTTTAGGGGTTTTCTGTAGTCGCTCAAATCATGGGATATAACCTACCATTGACTATAGTGTTGTTCCTCTTGTCCCATATCCTTGGTGGCACAATCTAACATGTGATGAGTTAATAAACAGGGAGTTGCTTTCATTACAATGCGACAAAAATATTACAGACTGTGGAGTCTAGTTTTTATACAGAAAACAAAACCTTATCTCCAATATGGTTGAGGTTGAAGCTTATGTTTTTTTTTGTTGTTAAATATAGAAGAATAACTACTGCACACTATAATTTGCTCCTCATTTTTCTCCTGTGATTCATATAACATGAGGTAATAAACAAGGGATTTTGGTTTCATTATAACTCAATAAAAATACAAAACAAACAAAGCTGAACGGACTAGAAAGATTCATGTCCAATATGACTAAGGTCGAAGCATAGGTTGTACTGCTAATTGATGTATATTATTATTAAGATCAGAAATATCTTCTATTGGCTCTAGGCTTGTTCTTCCTGTACATCCCTCCTAAGACTGTTACCACGAATCTGGCAGGAAGAAATGGTACTTTCTTATTATAGGTCCACAAATATGCCCATGTATATATTCCCCTGAAGAAAAAATATCTTCACAAAGACCTTTCAGGCTTCAGCGGCAATAGATGGTCTAACTAATAAAACCAATATTTTGGTGTTTCTTAGTAAAGTGAAAGATTCTTGTATCTTTATCCTATGAATGAAGTGTAAAGATCTTATGCTTCCCGGCCTTATCATGTATTTCTAATGATAATTGTTTTAAGAATGAACCAAGGGTCCAGTTTGAAGCAAGAGAATGATGCAGGACGACAAAAAGGAGATGCAAACCCCTAAGGACATACGAGGATTGTGATGAAAAAACGATGAAATATAGTTGGCGATAAATTAGTGTGAAAATATGATGGCGGAGAATATACAAAGCAAGGCTGGTTGCTAAAGGTTTTCGCCATGCATTTGCTTGGCCATTAGGCTTGAGTTGTTTCAGCTGAAAAGCTATGGTTTCTCTAACACCTATGCACTTTATTGTAGGAAGTCCAAACCCACATTTTCGCAATGACCACCCAAATCTAGATAAAGGTTCCTTCAGAATTTTTGAAAAGAAACTTTGTAAATAGGAAAGGCAGTGTATGACTTGAAACAATCAATCTTGACCCTGAATGGATATTTTTCGAATGGCTGAAAGAGAAATATCATCACAAGCTGATGAAATTGTCCTAACAGGCATTAGGGTATCGGTGAGCAAAAATCAAATATCTTAAGATAGGTCTATCAGTTGATCGGAATTGAAAACCAAGTAGCACTTCTTTAAATTCAAATAGAGTAATTAAAATGGTACTTTCAAACATAGACAAATATAATACTAAAGTTATAATAAAGCATAGCAAAATGATAAGACTTACTGTGAACCTTTAGGAGAGGTTTATTGAGCAAAGGTAAAGGCTTATAATGCAAATACTAGACAACCAGTTTGGTTTCATTCCTAGAAGATCCACAGCTAATGCTATTTGTCTAATAAGAAGGCTTATAAAGAAGTATAGAGAAAACAAACGAGATCTTCACATAGTTTTAATTGATTTGGAAAGGCTATGATTGAGTATCTTCGGATGTGTTGTCGGTTTTGGAGAAAAAGGGTGTGCCAACCCATCATTGACATAATTAAAAACATGATAGCTCAACAGCAGTGTTAGCATTTCTCGAGTAGACACCAAGATTTCCATTCACAGTTGGGGTACACCCAGGATCGGCAGTGAGCCCATATTTATACTTTCTTGTTATGGATGAGTTAAGGATGTTCAAGACGATATTCCTTGGTGCATATTATTTATTGATGATATTGTGTTGATTGATGAAACTTAAGAAAAGTTGAATGATAAAACTGAACTTTGAAGACATACATTAGAATCAAATGGAATTGAGATCAGTAGAAGCAAAACATAAGTGTGTGTTGTAATTTAGCCAGTCCAGAATTGTAATGGTGGGGCCAAGTTAGATAGAGCGGATGCAGCAAAATATGATAAGTTATGTAACTTGGGTTCTATTATAGATATGGATGAAAATGTTCAAGATGAAGTTCGTCATGGGATCACAGCAGGATGGTTAAAATTGAAGAGCGCAACTCTAATATGTGACTGAAAGATTCCTATTAGATTAAAAAGTTTTATAGAATAGCTATAAGTCCAACCATGTTATGTAACTTGGGTTCTATTATAGATATGGATGAAAATGTTCAAGATGAAGTTCGTCATGGGATCACAGCAGGATGGTTAAAATTGAAGAGCGCAACTCTAATATGTGACTGAAAGATTCCTATTAGATTAAAAAGTATTATAGAATAGCGATAAGTCCAACCATGTTACATAGGAGTGAATGTTAGGCAATGAAGAAACAAGGTCCCAGCAAGATGAATGCGATTTAAATGTATGCTGCGATAAATGTGTGGGAAGACAACAAAAGATCACTTGAGAAATGGCTATATAAGGAACAAAGTGAGGATGGCGACTATAGAAGACATGTTCTGTGAGGGTCGTCGGAGATGTTATGGACATGTACACACAGATCGACAAACGTGACTATTCAAAGCAATGTTATTGAGGCGAGCATAGTTAAAAGAAGAAGAGTTGTGCCTATGTCTAACTTGGAAAGAGATGTTGTTGACAACAAAAACAGCGGTAAATAAGCGCAATAGCAAAGTCATCAAGAATGTGTAAAATATCACGATATTGTCAACATAAACGCCTAGTGACATCAAACTAGAACAAACTTCACAACCCACCATGTCGATCCAACTATGACATTGTGTTGACAATATCAAGCCAACTCAAAATTTTAATCTTGTCAAAAATAACATCAGCAAGTGTTAACACTTATGACGATGTTGGTGAGCTTGAGGAATATGGCCAGCAAGGTTTGAAGGAAACTAGATTTCTTGGGTCAATGCCCAATAAATCTTCAAATTTGTTCATAGTTTTTCATTTAATTAGTAAGTAGCAGACACATTCTTCTACTAACTATTCAATTTATGAAGATCGTGTGTGTATTTAAGCTCTCCCAAGCATCGCTAGCCTTTTCAAACCTCAAACCTTCTTAAGTGAGTCTTTTTTGCAAGTTCAACACGTAACTTACAAGAATGGTATTGAACATGACGCCTCGAGGCACTCGAGACGTACGTTTTCAAAGCTAGGCATGCCATGTTGCTCCCCAAGATTTACGTCTCACCATGCATGTGTGGTTAGCGCTAGGGCTGTAAACGGGTAGGGAGGTTAGGGTAAAGGTTTATCCATACCCTTACGAGTGTCAAGTTTGCAGGTGACGTATAAGGTAAGTGCACACTCACTGATAGCCTCTGCTCAACCCTTACCTGCACAGACTTACCGAAGAGTAAATGAGTAGGCTAACCAATGAAACAGGTGAAGCAACATAAACAAATATAAATATATATGATACTTCCAATGATCATTTCATGTGATATCTCCTACTCTAAACACAAGACGCCCTTTAAAGTATTTTTCAAATAGTAACTATATATCTAATGTTACACACCCACTATACTAATTAGTTTAACTCAAACTAAATTTAAGAAAGATCTACATATCTATTTGTATATTATTTCTTATTGACAAATTCACTTTTCTTCATATATCTTTTGTATAAAAACTTTGACATGTTACCAATTTTTCAGTCGCATTAGTGGAATCATATATTATCAAAAATAAGAGCTTGTTTAGGGTTTTTTAGTTTAGGCATTAATACATATTTTAAGTATAACTCCAATTTGCTAACTCAACTTTGTACTGGTGGGTAAATAGGTGAAGCAAGTAGGAAAATAGTGCTCCCGTTACCATAACTTTTTATGTGAATAAAGCAAAGCGCAAAGGGTAAATGAGTGGTGGGTAGAAAATATGCTCACCCTCACCCTTTCAACAAGGTATGTGTGGTGCGTAAAAGGGTACTACCCTACCCATTTACGGCCCTAGCTAGTGCCTCAAACATGCAAAGCGGTGTGCAGTACTGAGGCGTCAACCTCTTTGTAGAGGAGCAGAGGAGGGTTGAGGGAGGTGACTAACCACCAGTTCAACGTGGGCCGCTTATAGGGGTGCATACACAGTACAGTCCAAAGGCCTCATATAGTGTAAGGTCCAAAGGCTTTTTCGCATGTAGAAAATTGTCCCTAAATCAGACCATGTAAGATGATGCGTCTGGATAGCCGCTGATAAGGCCTTTCAATCAGCAATTTTTAGATGGACATTTGTTATCTCAACCCAAACTGGATTAGATTTTTATGGATAACATTCTCTTGATGTACTGTTTTTTGCATGCTTTTGCACACGAGTCGCATGCTTATTTAGTGTTTGTTCTTTTTGACCTCTAGCACATGCAGGCATCTTTTTGAATGTTTTGTTAGTATTTATAGTTATGCACTTGTGTTTAACCATTTCACATGTGCTTCATTGGAGTTTATGCTTAAATAGTTAAATGATTTGGAATACATTCCAAATGGTGCTTTGCTTTTCATTGAAACTTTATATTTGAATCTATCTCAAGTTTTAGGGTCCAAATATGTAATCTTAAAAATTAAATATGCAATTGTCTGTACAAAATAATTCAATTATTAAAAAAAATCAAAATCGTATATACTTCCACATACCGCATATAAGTATAAGGTGACCTCTCAATGCACAAAGTATACAGCTTTTCAAAATACTACAGCAGTTGATGCATGAACATCAACTCTTGGTCTTGTGGCTACTTCTATAGCAGGACAGTGTAGCTACCTACTTGTTAAGGCGGCAAGGCAACAAGGCTCCAATGTTGGAAGCCTTGCGCTAAGGCACGCTAGGCGGGTTTAAGAAAATTAAAGGTTTGTAGAATTTACTAGTTTGTATACATGTGCAATGATTTTTATCATATTCTGGTTCGTATATATGTTATGTTTACACATATCTAAACACATGTTATGATCTTTATATCATTTCCCCATTCATATATATGTTACGTTTCAGATATATAAATGTAGGTTAATCCATAAAGTTATGGTGAATCCACTGATATACATGCCTAATGGGAAGATAACATATTTTATTGTTTTGTATATAGATATATACATAATAAACACAGCTAAACCTGGATATATACAATTTTATTGTTGCATACATAGATATATACAAAATTTTAGAAGTTATACTTGGAAGCATATATGTAAATGTGGTAATATGGGTATTTGAGGTTCCACTAATATACAAAACAAACTCTTATATAAGTTATGTAATCCACCAACATCAGTTTTAGACTTAAGGGATTAGTAGCAGTGCTTTAAATAGCAGTCATAGATAGTTTTGTTTCAGTAGATAATTTTCATTTATTTAGGGTTGTTTTCATCTTATATACAAAGCTTTTGCAGCTAATATGGCTGCTTGAAGTTCCTAAATAAGCAAGAAGGGATTTTGTATAAGTACCAATGCATTTATATTGCAATTGGCTAGCTATTCAGGGGAAGAAATACGTCACATCAAGATCAGATTCACCAACTATCAAGGAAACAGCAATATAAATTTTAAGAGTATTATCCAAAAAATAACGATATTGTAGAACTAACATAGATATATATACTTCATTTGTATATTAGAACATGTGTATAGCAAATCAATACCTATATACTAGGTCAGGGATTCATAAAAATACTTAAGGCGACACTTTGGTCAAGGCACAGGTCAAGGCGCACGCCTTGCCGACTAGGCATGCCTAGGCGCTCGCATTGACAAGTATGGTTGCTACCATGATCTCTGCTTTGTTACTATTGCTCATGTGGCTGCCACTACGACTGGCAATTGCTACTCTAAGCCTCTAGCTATTGCTTATGTCACGACGTCTTCAGGTTCAAGTACTCATTCTTGATGAAGAAAGGGGTGGCTAGACTAACTTTGCGACTATAGATATTGTTCCTGCTCCAAAAAACATTTGGTATCTGTGATGGAGGCCTCAACTACTTACTCTACCCTGGATCAAGAAAGGTGGGAGAGTCGACCGTGACCATATGAGTGAGTCAAGAGTGGGAACTAGGTATGTCAAGTGTAAGATGCATAATGTAGGACAAACATAAGCCACTTCATTATATAGGTGTTGTTTCCTTCATTTCATGTTTTTTGAGTTTTCATTAAGCCATATGGTTTAGTCTCATATTAGTCGCCACTTGATCAGGATTAGTCATAAACGCCTATACATAGCCTTGACGATTGTAATCTATGAGATATATTATTTTCCAATTATTAGTAATTTAACTAGTTTAGACTTGTTAGGTTCTGCCCATTATTTGGGTCAACACACCAAAACTCTGATCTCCTTTGAAGGATAGTCCCTACTCAAGGACTCCTACCTCAGCATCAACAAACAGTTTACCATATTTTCTTCCATGTTTTTGCGTCGCAACGGCAACAACACCTTTTGTGTTATCTTTTCGCCCTAAAAGGCAGCGGTCGATGTTTTAAAAAGTAGGTTGACACTTAAGCGCCTACTTAAGCGGTTCGTACAACTAGCCGCCTGAAACAAGCCTTAGGCGGCTGCTTAAGGCCCACCTAGAGCGCTTAGGCACCCGCTTCCTAGTCCAATATTGGAACCCGCTTGGACCCGCTTTTCGCTAGATAGTGTGGATTAGACCATATTTCAATTCAATCTCAATATGTGGTTCAACTTGTTTGTAAAACACTAACTATGCAATATTAACATATTATTAGATTACTATATAATATAGTTTCGTTATATTGTGTAACTAAGTAAATACTTCTTGGAAATAATGGATGGACAATTGAGCGTGTCAGGTCAGCCGACCTCTGATCTGGTTTAACCGGGTTCCCGGGTTTGCATGCTATTTAGGGCCCCCCAGGTAGGCGTCGGGCGCAGCCCAACGGCGCTCCTGGGTCATCAAAAAAAAAACAATGGATGGACAATCTATTCACAATGTTGCTACAATCTGTGTTAGATAAGACAAATCCCTCTCCTTTATATAGGAGAAGGCAGACATGACTCTAGAGACTTTCAAACATGACTAGACTTGACTAGACTCTATATGGGAGCCCATATATGATCATCATCATCATCATCTAAGCCTCAATCCCAACTATGTTGGGGTCGACTACATGGATCCTTCGTTTCCTTTCAACTCTATCATGGGTCATATTTTGGTCGACATGTAGAGATTCAAAATCTCTGTTATAAGCTCTTCCCATGTTAATTTAGGTCTTCCTCTTCTTCTATTAATTGTGCTTGGCTCCATAGAATTGTTTCGTATAGGCACATTAGTCAGTCTTCGTTGCACATGTCCATACCATCTGAGTCGGCTCTCGCGCAACTTGTCCTCAATGCTCGCCAACCCCACTTTATTCCTGATATAGCCAATTGTCAATGCAGTTTTTTCTTGTCTTCCCACACATCCATCTCAGCATACGCATTTTAGCCATGTTCATCTTGTTGAGACCTTGTTTCTTCACCGCCCAGCATTCACCCCCATAAAGCATGGCTAGCCGTATAGATGTTCTATAAAGCTTTCTTTTTTATTCTGAGAGGGATCTTTCGACCACATAATACTCCAGTTGTAGTCTTCCATTTCAATCATCCTACAGTGACCCTGTGACAAACGTCATTTTGGACATCACCATCTATTTGAATAATAGAACCCAAGTAACGAAATTTATCACATATTGGTATATCTACTCCGTCCAACTCGGCTCCACCATTCACACTGCGAGATTGGCTGAAATTGCAATGCATATACTCAGTTTTGTTCCTAATAATCATCAATCCATTTGATTCCAATGCCTTTCTCCAAATTTCAACTTTATCATTCAATCCATCTTTAGTTTCTACAATCAATACAATATCATCAGCAAATAATTTACACCAAGGAATATCATCATGAACATTCTTTGTCAACTCATCCATAACAAGAACGAACAGATATGGGTTGAGGGTGGATACTTGGTGTACCTCAATTGTGATAGGAAATGTTGGTCCTCCATGAGTCTTCACACTTGCAGTAGAGCTATCATACATGTCTTTAATCACGTCAATGTGTTGGATTGGCACATTATATTTCTTCAAAACCATCCACAACACTTCTGTGGGTACTCAATCATAAGCCTTTTTCAAATCAATAAAAACCATATGAAGATCTCTTTTGCTTTCTCTATACTTCTTTATAAGCCTTCTTGTCAGAAAAATAGCATTTGTTGTTGTTCTTCCAAGCATGAAACCAAATTGGTTGTTTGATATTTGTGTTATAGATCTTAGCCTCTGCTCAATAATCCTCTCCCAAAGCTTCATTGTCTGAGTCATCAACTTGATACCTCTGTAGTTCGTGCAGCTTTGAACATAACCTTGGTTCTTGTAGATGGGGACTATAGTACTATTTCTCCACTCATCTGCCATTTTCTTGGTCTTCATGATCTTGTTAAAGAAATTTGTTAACCACATAACTACTTATCCCACATACTCTTCCATACATCAATGGGAATACCGTCTGGTCTGCATGTCTCTCTCATTTTCATCTTTTTAAAAGCATTCTTGACCTCAAATAGTGAAACTCGTCATGTGTAAATGATATCTCTTGTATTCATGTCACACGAACCTCTAACATTACTTACAGTACCTCCATTGGAAGGCTTATGGAAGTAATTTCTTCATTAGTTCTTGATATCATCGTCCTTCACCAGCACTCTACCATCTTCATTCTTGATGCATTTTACTTGACTCAAGTCTCTTCCTTTCCTTTCTCTTATACGAGCATTATATCTTTTTCCCCTTCTCGTGTCCAGCTTCTTATAAATATCATCAAAGTATCTCGACCTTGCCTCTGGAACAGCCTTTTTAGCTTCTTTCCTTGCTTGCTTGTATCTCTGGAACGTTGCTTCATCTCAAAATTTGGACAAGCTCCTATAGATCTCCCCTTTCAGTTTAATAGCCTTTTGTACTTGATCGTTCCACCACCAAGTCTCTTTATGTAGAGGCCCACAACATTTGCACTCCGCCAAAACTCTTTGGCATTTTTTGTTATGCAAGAGCTCATGTTATGCCACAGTGTTAACATCAGACTCCCAAGTTCCAAGTTCCCCCTTGATGAGTTTATCATGAAAAGTCAATGTCAATTTCTTTTCTCCTTTAAGGTTCCACCACTTGATCATGCTATCTTGGTTTATGTTATGTTTGCCTTTATAAATCTTCATCCAAAACCACCAACCTATGTCGAGGGGTGAGTTCTACGCCAAGAATCACTTTACAATCCTTGCATACTTTACAATAAACCCGCCTCGTAAGGAGGTAATCAATTTGGCTATAATTGTGCCCACTCTTGAAAGTAATTTTATGAGATTTTCTTTTCTTGAAATGGGTGTTTGCCAAACTCATATCATATACAACTGCAAAATGTAATATCCTCTCACCTTCTCTGTTTCTGCTGCCACATCCAAAACCACCATGAACTCTCTCATATACAACATTGCTTAGGGTTGTAAATGGGTATGGGTGACCCGTGGACCCGCAAATCCGGACCCTTTAAAAACATGTCACTGGTCTAAATTTTTGGACCCGCAGCACCGTGGACTAGCATACCTGTGGACCTGCATATAAGCGGGTCCACTAATGGGTATGCTTGGACCCAGACCCGCTGAGCCATGTACCCGCTATATATGAATAAATACTTAAATAATATGTTACTATATCATAGTTTACTAGTCTAATTTATATAATTCTTGAGATTGCATATTACTCTAACTATAATAAGGTTAAGAGTTAAGACAAGTCATCTAATTGAGCATTAACTACTTTGATTACAATCATAAGCAACATGTAAATTTAAAATCAAAATAGTTACATGATATGCTACATGATTAAAACTCTATGATGATGACTACAAATATGCAAATAATTAACTCAATTGATCTTCAATCTACGAAGTATTATATTATTTAATAGAACTAGTGTATGTTTATATCCTATACAATAGCAATATCTCGTTGTATTAGAATATGAACATATCAGTAAGTTTTCTTACACAAATAATATCATGTTTATATAGAACCGCTTACCCACATACCCGCACCACAAACCCGCTATTATTGCAGGTACTATATGGTGCGGGTCTAGGTTTTTATAATGTGGGTCTAGAACTGAAACTGGACCCGCTAAATCAAATGGGTATGGGTGTGGGTACAGGTATGGGTATGGGTACGGGTATGGGTATGGCCAGACCCACACCGTTTACCCCTAGCATTGCTACTCCCCACATGGCCATTTAAATCACTCCCAATAATAATCATCTCCTCTGTCGGTATTCCTTGCATCAATTCATCCATGTCATCCCAAAAATCCTTCTTAGCCTCCTCACTAAGGCCAACTTAGGAGGCATAAGCGCTAATAATGTTAAAAATCTTTCCCCCAAGAACAACCTTGATGGATATGATTCTATCACCCATTCTAGTGATCTTGACAACATCATCCTTCAACATCTTATCAACAATAATACTTACATCATTTCTATGTTTATCAATACTTGTATACCAAATTTTGTATCCTTTGTCTCCAATCTCTCTACAACGTCCCCAGTCCACTTAGTTTCCTGCAAGCAAGTTGTACTGATTTTTCTTCTCATCATGGTATCCACTATCTCCAAAGATTTCCCTGTCAAAGAGCTAATATTCCACCATTCAACTCTAATCTTTTTTTGTTGAACTTGCTTCTTTACCTCGTTGACCCATATATGATATGACTTATATTTTTAACACTCCCCCGCAGGCTGGAGCATAGGAGAATCACATGTCTAGCCTGGATGACAGACAGATTCAAGACAGAAAAAAAGTCATGACTAAAATATGATAACCCATTCACTTAGCACGACGTGTGCACTACCCCGCACTTTAATATCTTTGGCATCTTTGACTTTAAATCTTCCCCTGAGATTGATAAACAGTGAATTTTTGAAACATCGGGAACTTTGACTAGGTTGGAGGTTGTATCTTAGAGTATGTTGAAGGAACATGTGAAGATCATATGAGTCACTAACTCGGTTGCTATTTCCATTGAAGTAGTTTCAGGAGAAGTGTCACATGTAGACTAGGTTGTAGCAGACAATCAACGTGCTTGACAGGGCATCGACAAACATCGATGTGCTTGGCACAAACGAACATCTTTGCACCAATTTACTTGCCTAACCCCGTATCTGCCCTCCTACAGCAGTCCCCTCTATGTAGTTATCCGTGTTGCTACTGCTACAGGCTGCAGCTCAAAAGGGAGACCTGGTGGGGGTGGAGAAGTGAAGAAAAAATGAACAGAGTTGAGAGAAGGGGAGGGCAAACAAGCTGGAGTGTTAGTGCAGGTGTAGGGGCAGTAATGGCAACGCAGCAAACATGGCAGCACAAGTGTGTCGTGGAGGGAGCAGAGGTAGGAGGAGATAGGAAGTGGGAAGTTGAACTGTAGATAATTGTGCATGGATGGGGTGGAGGGTCATGAGGAAGTAGCTTGTGCAGGTATAGGAAAAAGAGTCAGTAGAAATGACGGTGGGGGAGAAAAGGGGAATAGGAATTTGATTGGGAGTGAGATAGGAAGTGGGAAGTTGAACTGCAGAGAATTGTGCATGGATGGGTGGAGGGTCATGTGGAAGTAGCTTGTGCGGGTATAGACAAAGGAGTTCGTAAAATCGATGGTGGGGGGGGAAGCAAGAATGGGGGTTTTATTGGGAGCGAGCTCCGAGAAAGGGCAAAAGAAGAGGCAGTTAGGCGGGAGTGTCGATTGAATGGCTGAGGTCTAGAGAAAGTGAGTGGGCAAGGAAGAGAGAGGCGTTGGGAACAGAGGAAATGCCAGATGAAACAGTAGAAGTGGGAAGGAAACAACAGTGCACAAAGGAATGGGCAGGTGGGCGCAGTGGTGGGCAAAAGGGGGGTAGCAACAGCCTCAAAGTTTAGTAGCGGCCTGAACCCATCCCCCACCCCTAGAGATGGCAAAAATCCCCATTACTTAATGGGGACACGGAACCCAGTATAACCAGACCCAATAATAATGAGTCTCATGGATCTTTATCAATTAATGGGTCTTAATGGGGACACGGATTTTGTATCCATTTTTCAACTGGTTACCCACTAGGACCCAATAATACCCACGAAGACCAAATCTCCGTCTCGCCAGTAGACGCCCCCAACCCCTAACTCCCGCAACACCTCCCCGTCCCCCTTTTAGTCCAGATCGGTTGCTTCTCTCCCATCTCTGGTCTCCCCAAGAGCTCGTCGTTTGTTGTAGACTCTCCCAGTTGTTGTCTAGCTCTTTTACTTGCCCTGAATGGCATCGTCCCTGCTTATTGCCGTCTCCCACCTCCTGACCCGGCAGCGACACCGTCCCCTCCGCCCTATTTGAGAAGACAAGGACTGGTACTACCTCACTTGTGAAAGTAGCTGCTTCAGGCTGCGGCTTCACCACCTTTATAGAAGCCCTTCAGGTAGTCGACATCACTTCCTCTGCTACTGCTACTGCGACGGCACTGGTTGCAGTGGCCTTTCGTACCCTCCTCTTTCAGTCCTCCGCCGCCATTACCTTCCTCTTTGTCACCACCACGCCGCTACTTCAGCTTCCACTGGACTCCCATCCACGAACAGGCACATGCAGTGGACAGAATCTTCAGACGAACCCTGAACTCCGACTCACCACTACCTACAGAAGATGACGTCCATAGTTGATTGCATGCCCATCGGCGTGAAGGCACCTACCGGAGATGTCGATCTCTACAACCACTGCCATTAATTCGCAATACGTACGTGTGAGAAAAAGTCTGGCATCTTCAGCAAGTTGAGCTCTGATGAGTGATCAAAGCAACCCTTTTGTTCCACCCAGATCCTTGCTTATGCATGGGGAATGAGGATGCCCCGATCATCAAACAAATTTTGTTGGTTGACATGATCGTTATGGTGTTTATGGAAATGTCTACCTGACATATCTGTATACCTGTTTGTATATTGACACACTCTTTATGTTAATATATTTACCTGTAATTTTGTCATTACCAAAAAGGTATAGCTGATTTGTAAACATTTGGCGGAAGATATTATGAATAGTAATTGGATTTCTTAAGTTGACAAAAGTGTAATATATCCTTTAGTGTGTGTATAGAAAATACGAAATTAGTTGTCGCTAATTTGTAGGCACTTGCCACATGATATGGGTAGTAATGGGGACCCATTCCCTAATGGGTTGGGTTTCCTTTATGTTAATCTGATAAGGGTATGTATGGGTATGGGTCCGACAATATATGGGTTATGATGGGTTGAGTATGGGTCAGCAAAACCCACCCCATTGCCATCCCTACCCCCCCCCGGGCAACTTCCCAACAAAAAAAATGTTGATGAAATAGTTTAGTTGGGGTTAGATTTGTGAAAGGTCATACTGTGACTAATCAGTAATCACAGTGTTTCAATGAAACTAGCCATAATATATATTGAAAATGTTTAATCACATAAAAAAACTTTGAAGACAAAGTTGTCAGATTTGGAAAGCCACACAGCAAGAACACCAATGGCTGAGTCCAGTTCACAAAAAGCTAAATGAGATCTATCAATCAACATGTATGCATCTTCCATCTTTATATGTTACTAAAAAAAAGTTCTGCCAGCCCTCATTACATCTCATTCTCATCTTTGATTAACGCTATTCACTTCCTAATCAATCTCTGCTTCTCTGTCATGCTCCAAACTCCCAAGTCACCTAAATGATAATTGACTAGAAACATAATGCCATTGTGACGGTGTTCCTCCTAAATAATCAATTTTTTTCCCTCCGTTTATCTACCTATACAAATCCCCACTCTTTCTTTAATCCGTCTCGTGAAGGCCTTAAACCTAGGGCTGAGCATCGGTCCAAAACCGGACCGGACCGGACCGTTTTGAGGTAGGACCGGACCGGGACCGGACCGTTTGTGCTAGGACCGGACCGGACCGTTTCGACCGTAATCAGCCTTTTTTCCATGTTTTACAACTTATTTAATTGTACAAAGTTGATAATCTTAGTCACTTCTAACAATTATATAACTTTAGTATCACACATTTATACTAGTAGTGCTTACATATGTACTTTATTAGTAGTTATTATAGAATACACCTTCAAATATATATGAATTTTATATAAAAGTCAGTCTGCGGTCCGGACCGGACTGGACCGGTTTTGGACCGGACCGGACCGGACCGAAGACCGAACTCAGTGAAATTCCCGAACCGCAGACCGGACCGAACTCAAAATGGACCGGACCGAATTGAGCAGTCTAGTCCGATTTTGCGGTCTGGACCATTATTTGCTCACCCCTACTTAAACCTGCTACATACCAGCTTGTTTAAAGTCATGAACATAGAGTTGAATACAGAACGCATATGGAAAACATCAATCTTTAAATAAATGAAAATGCAATTGCACAAAAATGTAGGAAAAGTGAGATGTTCAAACCTCAAAGATGCTTGTTGCCCAATCTCGCCAAGATAAGCTAGACTCTCTTCATCTATTGACAACTCCTCAACTTGTGCGCGAATGGCTAGTATCTACAGCCAGGACAAATTAAAACAACAGTGTTGTAAGAAGACAGGCAGCAGATATTTGTGTAAAATTTGGATACCTGGATCATTTCAGCAGGACCATAGGTTTCGGTTCTTATGATGACCAGACGATCCAGTAAATCAACAGGCACACCGTGAGGGCTGCTTGTATCGGTTCCCCTGCACTAGCACAAAAAGGGAAAAGTGATTAATATGAAAAAATTTCCTTATACCGAGTGTATACACAGAAGAAAACTTTCCACGAGAAATCACACCTATTCCCTCTCCCTGAACGCTCTTTTGATCCTAAATGTGTGTGTGCAAGCGTGCATGTGTGTATGTGTGTATAAAAATGTGTGTGTGTGAACTTGCATGTGTCTGTGTGCGCGGGTGTGGATGCCAATGCACAGACACACACACACACACACACACACACAGAGAAGTACTTCGCTCATTCAAAATAAGACAGGAAATTTAACAAGCAAAGCATCTTCGCAATTTAATCATCAATACAGAAAATGTTAACCACTTGTAACCTAACAAAACAAAAAATGTAATAAGAAAAGCATCATCAACATTTAATCAGCAATATGAAAATATTAACCACGCATAGGACGTAGTCACATAGCTAAAGAGGCTGGTTCGGTTAATGTAAACAAAAAGTAAGCAACAAAATGAGCCTTAATTATATCCTGTCAGGGTCACCAACACGACAATTACTACCTCCATTCCAACTGCTGAGAACAGTTTAAATCATTATTTTTTATTATTATATTAGTTTTTAAGGAGTGAAACATGAACGTAAGCATCCACCAAGCAAACTGACATTTAGAAAATATATATAAATAATAAGCACATTGGGTGAAGGTAAAACAATCACTGCCTAGTAGAAGCATTCACAAGCTAATATGTTTCTTAGAAATGGTGTGATGGCAGCATGGCTACTGGAGACTTGCAAGGGTTATAAGAGTAAGCAATACAGCATGGCATCACAGTAGTGTTATCTATGAAGCAGTGATGCCCAAAGCGACTGCAGGAACCATAAGTGGAACAAACAAGGGAGGTACTACAGTGGATTGCAGGAAGGGCCAGAGGCTGCATGCAAGGAAAGGATTACTTCAACGATAGAGTATGTCAGGTAGCATACCACCCAGATATAATTGTAAATTGAAGAGAGAGAGAAATAAAACACTAGCTAAAATAGTCCCAGAACAGACAAGATATCAAGCGAAAGCAGATATTGTGTACAAAATATGGTTTAAGAAAAAATGCAGGTCTATATACTAAAAGCAGCATAGCAACTAGCAATGGAATTAGCAAAATATCCTTTAAAAATCGCAATATTGTGCAATAGTAAAATGTTAGTTAATTTAGTTTCTCTGTGTCATGGTATGATGAACGTCAATCTGGGCTTCTTTTGCTGCCTTGGGAATAGAATCATCCCAAGGCAGCAAGAGAAGCCCAGATCGATGTTCATAATACCATGACATCGAGAAACTAAATTAACTTAAGAACCCCATTTCCTAATCTGTAAGCAGGGCGGCAAGATACTTGAAATTACAAGGATTTAGCATGACAGTTTTAAAGTAATAAATTAAATATGAGGCAACATATACGGGAAATAAGATCACAAATTTTCTTGAAAAACCTTGACTCAGATATAAGGAAAGAAATATAAGGGGAAAAAAATTATTAAAAACTAGCATGTTGATGAAGCACAAAATAATAGCTATTATGGAAAGAATTGTCTCAAGGTAGCAAGATACACTCAGAGGACAGACATCAGTTGTACAAAAAGATCAGAACTCTCTAGATCATAATACCACGAGATAGATAAACTAAATTAACAAAAGAGCCCTATTTCCTAATCTATAAACAGGGCAGCGAGATACTAGAAGTTGCAAGGATTTAGCAGACATTTTTCAAAAAATACCCTAACTAGGAATCGACATACTCAGAAAACTAGACCCTAAACTTTCTTACGAACCTTGACAATGACAGAGACATTCCGATTTTCCTTGAGCACTCTTGATAGAAAAGGAACGAAGTATTTTTCATAAAAAGGCAGGCATTGATTGAAGAAAATACAAAGCAGAGATATCAAAAATCCAAGGTCAGCTATCTTTCAGCCAGAATAGCATAATGGAACTTTACTTACATTTGTAAAATAGATACAGCTATCTTTAAAAAAAAATGAATTAGAAGAGACACTAGTCTCCCCCCTCCCTCAAACAGCATGCCAGAGCCCAAATGACCACAAGTGTGTAGGCCTGGCAAAAATACTGCAACCCGACCCGACCGGACCCGACCCGACCCGAAAATAGGGTCTTTTGAGTTTGATATAGGGTCCGGGTCTAATTCGGGCAGACCCAAATCAGGTCTTATAACTTTGGGTCGGGCACAGCTTTGCCCAGAAAAATCTAAGGACCCAAAGGGACCCGAGAGTGGAGCAGCGGTCCAGCGGAAGACCTGTTATCGGCCCGAGTCCCCGCTCACTAGACTCAAAACTCAAAAGCCTCAAACCCTTTGTTCTGTTCCGTGACTTCCGTCTCTCTCACGAGTCTTACCCGGACTTCTCAGCCTCTCCGTCTCTCTCGTTCGTTCACCCTAACCCTAGCCGCCGCAAACCTGCAAGGTGAAAACTATCGTTGACAGAAAGTCCGCAAGGAGACGGATCTTCCGGGATTCTCAGCGACGTCGCCGTCAGAGTCGACGATGCCGATCATCCGGCGGCAGTCATCGATGGAGCACTCGTCGTCGTCGAGCGCCGCCAGCACGCGGAGGAGCTCCTCGGCGGAGATCAGGCCATCATCGTTCACGTCGTACACGTTGAACGCTTCCTTGAGGCTGTCGTCATCCTCTAGAAATAGGGTCAGGCGTCAGTAGTTGATCCTTCTTCGGTGGCTGCACAGAGACGAGAATCGGGATCATGTGCTTCCAGGTTGGTCTCTCAACACCCACATGCCTCCTTGTGCCTCCCTTTTGTTCATTTTCTTCGCCTCTCTCCATTTACATGGGTTTTATTCGGGATCATGTGCTTCCAGGTTGGTCTCTCAACACCCACATGCCTCCTTGTGCCTCCCTTTTGTTCATTTTCTTCGCCTCTCTCCATTTTCTTCGATTTCTCCGTCATGAAACTTGATCCCGGTCTGTACCGTTGCTGGCTACACAAGTACAGTTGCTCTGCTCCGATTTCCTCCACCTTGATCCTCCGACATTGCCTTTCAATTTCTTTTTTCCCCAAATCAAACTAATCCAGGAAACCTCCTCATATGCACCCAGATTCATGGGTTTATGTGCTTTTTACTATATGCCTACCTGCTTCGCTCTCCTCTTAACTAGCCAAAGGTGGTTCTGACAAGAAGTCCAAAAATATGTAGATTAATTTTTCTTTCGTTTCTTACTCATAATTGTTCATTGATCTGATATTATGTGTCGCTGGTTTACAACTAACGAAAGACAATTTAAAAATAACAGTTCTTCCCACCGATTACTCAAGTGCTTGCTTGTCATTCACATGATTATGAGTAGCTAATAAATCTAATGTTCTTCCCCTCTCTGTGCTTGCTTGTCATGCAGATATGGACCTTCGACAAAGGAGGAGGTGGTAGCTGATGGTGGGACGGGCTGGAATTAAAAAGGTTGTTATATTTACTAGTTATTTCCTATTTGGGTGTACAAGTGTATGCAGATGTTCCTACTGGAGCTGTTCATCTGTTGCACCTTTTCTGTGATGCAAATGTCAAGCAAATTGAGGATGTATACATTTGTTTGTCTTTCAGAATTTCTGGGGGAAATGCATTAATTAGTGTTTTATTGTGTGAATTTTTAAATCTGTAGTAGGTATATTCACAATAATATTATATTTTGTATTGTGGAGGGTGTGTTTCTTCTGATGTGAAATGGACGTTTACTGTTTATTAAATGGACGTGTAATGTTTATTATGGAAGTTATGAAAATGGATGTGAAACAGATGCTTACTGCATTATTTATGGATGTCAAAACTTTAAAATTGTACGTTGTGCTAATCCATTTAGCAAGAAGATAAAGTACGTAAACAATGTTCAGGTATTATGAATCAGGTCGGGTCCAAACTCCTGGGTCGGGTCAAAAATAGGTGTGGCAGATATAGAAAAAAAATGAAATTCGGGTATTATGGGTAGGGTCGGGTCTCACCTTTCGGGTCGGGTGAAAATCGGGTCTTTAATATCTAGAAATCTTTGGGTCGGGTCGGGTCCAGACCCTATGACAATCGGGTCGGGTCTCGGGTCTCGGGTCGGGTCTGTAAAACCCGACCCATTGCCAGGCCTACAAGCGTGGCAATTAAAGTGCACTACGGATGGCTCAAATCGGGGTCCCCTGGGAAGGACCTCTCATGCTCGACCACCCGTGCTACACTGGCCGGGTAGCTATCATTAATTGATTATAGAAACAAGATAAGTAGAAATAATGGAGTAATTGCACATTTTCCAACGTTGGGAGTTTGTTTTGTGTTATTATCTTGCATGCATTTATAATTAAGGGTAGCTATGTATTGCATCAACACAAAAACAACCACAAGACAGTTCTCAAAGACAGTATGTTATTTTACCATCTCAGACAGGTTCTTGGATATTTTGGGAAAATACTAAAATTTTAGAGAACTTAGAGACGTACTAAACTCCAGAAGAAAAGAAAGAAAAAAAATCTAATAAAAATGTGAATTTTCTAGAATCTGGAAATCAAAGCTCAAGTGCTAACTGGAAATATTAAACCCAGTCTGTGAAGGTATTGAGCCAAAGCGATGCCTGGAATCGATGGAGTGGGTTCTGCTGTATTATATAAGGTGTGAACTTGGAAATAAGTAGATACAATAGATAAAGGAAAAAAGAAAGGTACGTAATTAGAAACTATTTTCTAACACTCCCCCTCAAGCTGGGGCATAGACATCATGCATACCCAACTTGGAATTCATATATTTAAAAGTTGGAGATGGAAGTGATTTGGTGAAGATATTTACCACTTCTTGTCAATTAGAAACATGAGTCTGAATCTTCTTGGAGAGCACTAAATCACGAACAATGGCAGTCCACATCAATATGCTTGGTCCACTCATGGAACGCCGGTTGTTGGCAATGTGAACGGTTGTCTGGTTATCACACATGAGAGAGAATGGTGTCTCAACAGACACTCCCATTTCAGACAGTACAGACATAACCCATTGTAGCTCACACCAAGCATGTGCCATATCTGGATACGCAGCCTTTGTGCTAGACCGTGCCACCACATTTTGTTTCTTGCTCCTCCAAGTCACCAAGTGTGAACCAAGAAACACACAACCTTCAGAGGTAGATCGTCTATACTCAACATTACCTACTCAATCAGCATCAATAATCCAAGTGTGCGAGATCTTTCCCTATGAAGTGAGACATTTCCCTGACGATTCCTTAACATAAGGTAGAATCCAAGTGACATCTTGGGCGTACTCATGAACTGGCTAACGACTCCCATAGCATTTGAGATATCAGGACGAGTAACTGTCGAGTAGATGAATTTTCCTACAATGCTTCCATACTTTGCATAATCAAAAATGTTAATATATATGTTCTGTTATCTTTATTTTGTTATTTTACATTATATTTGGACTTCTTTGTAATTGTCACATTACTATAAATATAAGGGTGCACACATTGTGCAACCCTAAGCTCTCCAAATCTCATTGTCTTTCACACGGTATCAGAGCGGGCCGATCCACCTTAAACCTAATCCCTCTCTCTCTCCACCAACCCTGGCCGCCGCCACACTCTGAAATCTCCTTTTTTCCGCCGCTACAGTACTGCTACAGTAGCGCCGTCGCCGCTACAGTAACGTCGTCCACCCCTCCGCAGCCCTCCATCCACCTCTAATCCCCTAATAACCTCCATCCTTGTGGCCTAATCCACCACAGGCCCCTCCATCTAGCTCTGTTTCTCTTTCTGAAATCTCCAGACAGCCTCGATAACTTTCCAGTTCTGGCACGTTGACGGCGTAACGGGCTTCATCCTCTCTGTCTGCCTGCGCCTCATGGTGGAGTGCCTGATCCTCCATGTTGGCGTAGGTTTTTTCTCTTCATCTGCTGCCCCTACGTGGGTTTTTTTTAATATCCATGCGTGGATCTTCTACCTTCTACTACTAGTCCATGTGTTGGACTTCTGCCTCTGACTGCTGACTACTACTGTTGTGCCTGCTGTTGCCTACCTGGATCTGTAGGCAGCCTTCTACTGCCTGTGCATGACTGTTGTTGCCTGCCTGTAACTCTACGTCTGCATCTGTTTCTTCCTGGTGGCGTTTACTCATGAAGATCTGCGACGTCAGGTGACAAGGAAAAATGTCACACCTGACACGAGATCCACCACCCGTGCCTCCTGCAACAACCGATTCGAAGGATGTGAAAGCCTATGATGATTGGGTGAAGGACGACTCCACAGTCATGACATGGATTCTGAATAGTAGTGAGACCAAGATTAACGTCACCTTATTATACCTGCAAACGGCGAAACAGATGTGGGATCAGCTTGCCAGCACTTATTCACACAGTCAGAATCCCAAGAAGGTGTTCCAGCTTAGCCGCCTGCGTTTCTTTGGATCCGATCTGACGGATTACTTTTCTGCTTTCAAGGGACTGTGGGGGGGAATTGGAAGCCTACCATCCCTTATCTACTGATTTGGCTACTATGCAACGACAGCGACAGGAGTTGCAAGTAGTCCAGTTCCTTTGTGGCCTACCTGATTCCTATACAGGGGTGGTCGATCAGATTCTCGCTAGTGATCCGCTGCCTACTCTACAGACTGCCTTTCAGAGACTACAGCGCTTGCCTGCATCGTCATCTGAGACTCCTACTTATACAGGGGATTCGACTGCTTTTGATGCGATGTCTGGTCGTGGTTGTGGTCGTGGACGCGGTCGCTCATATGATGCTCGTCCTCCTCTTGGTGCTGGTTGGGGGAGGAATTCTTCAGGTCGTGGAGCATCCTCTAGACCTACTACTGATTTGGCTCGTCCTCAGACTGGCCAACACTTCTGCAACTTCTGTGGTCGGTCTAATCATGTTGAAGACAAGTGCTGGGAAAAATATGGCAAACCAGCTTGGGCCAATGCGGCCACTGATGCTACTACATCTTCTGAGACGTCTACCCAGCCTGATGCCCCAGATACTTCTACTACTGACTTCATTCGTGTCGAGGTCGAGCGTCTGTTACTGGAGCGTACTGGCTCTTCGTCTACTGCCACCACCACGGGAGCACATGCTGCGACATACTCTGGTTGTGACACTGCCTTCCTTTCTGCACCATCCTCTACTACTGGTAATACAAAATGGGACATAGATTCGGGCACATCTTCTCATATTTCTGGGAATCGGTCATTGTTCAGAACATTATCTAGACCAACTACTAATTCCTATGTTATGCTTGCTGATGGCTCCAAGTCTACTGTTTCCGGAATTGGAGACATTGTGTCTGATATTGTGCTGAAATCTGCTCTATATGTGCCTCGTTTTCCGTTGAATTTATTATCTGCTAGCAAAACTTTGCGGAACTTGAACTGTAGCCTGACTTTAGTACCCGGTTCATGTGTTTTTCAGGACCTTCGCACGAGGATGAAGATTAGTAGGGGGGCATGAAGGCTCTGATGGCTTGTACTACCTGGACTATCTAAAAAAAGTGGACAATGTGGTTTTGGCTTCTGCAGTATCTTCGTCAGTATCGGCTCTACAGTGGCATTACAGACTTGGGCACCCATCATCTGAGAAATTGCACCATATTGTACCTGATGTAGGAACAAATGTGTTTCAATGTGAATCGTGTCAATTAGGCAAACAGACTAGGGCTTTTTATCCTAAACGTTCTCAGATTAGCAGTAAAAATGTTTTTGATCTTGTTCATGTTGATGTATGGGGCCCTTGTCATGTCCCTAGTCTATCTGGAAACAAATATTTTATTCTATTCATTGATGATTTTTCTCGAGCCACATGGTTATTTCTTTTGAAGAGTAGATCTGAAGTATTGTCCACTATTAAATTCTTTTTTGCTGAGATGAAAACACAATATTCTATGCCTGTTAAAATTTTTAGAACGGATAATGCACTTGAATTTGTTCAAAAAGATGTTGAGTTGTTTTGTAAATTCATTGGCACTATCCACCAGACTTCGTGTGCATATACACACCTCAGCAAAATGGCATTGCAGAAAGAAAGAATAGATACTTACTAGAGGTTGCCAGAACTATTATGTTGCATGCTAATGTATGTCGGGGATTCTGGCCAGAAGCCATCTTGACTGCTTGTTTTCTAATAAATCGGATGCCTTCTTCGGTAATTGGAAATAAAATACTAGTGCAAATTTTGAATCTTGATAAACCTTTATTTATTGTACCCCCTCGCATTTTTAGCTCTACATGCTTTGTAAAGTTGCTTGGCCCAATGCATGATAAACTATCTCCACGTGCTGAAAAATGTATTTTTTTGGGGTACTCTCGTACACAGAAAGGGTACAGATGCTATAGCCCAACTACTAAGAGATGGTTCACTAGCAGTGATGTTGTCTTTTTTTAGGGTACACCATACTACTCTACTCAAGGAGATAGTCTTCAGTCTGAGCTTATTACTTCTCCATGGTATCTGACTGTGACTAGAGCTGACATAGCTATTGTTGTGGGTCTTCTTAGCAGGTATTTAGATAAACCCAGACAGTGTCACTGGGATGCACTTTGTCACATTCTGCGATATCTAAAAAAGTCTCCTGGCAAGAGACTTCACTACAGGAAAAATGGACACTATTCTCTTGAGGGTTATTCTGATGTTGACTATGCAGGGAGCAAAATTGACAAGAAATCAACTTCTGGCTATCGTACCTATGTTGGATGTAATCTGGTCACATGGAGAAGCAAGAAACAAAATGTGGTTGCCAGATCTAGTGCAGAAGCTGAATATAGGGCCATGGCCCATACTGTCTGTGAGCTCCTGTGGGTGTGTTCTCTCCTAAAAGACTTTGAGGTTGAGTCATCTTCTGCTATACCCATGCACTGTGATAATAAAGTTGTTATCTTCATTGCAAACAATCCTATTTATCATGAGCGCACCAAGCATATCGAGGTTGACTGTCATTTCATTCGGGAATTTATCCTGACTGGCAAAATTTACACTCCTTTTAGGTTGTTGATATCTTCACCAAGTTGCTGGCTAAGAAGCAGTTCTGCACACTTGTGGACAAGTTGGGCATGATTGACATCTATGCTCCAACTTGAGGGGGAGTATTAATATATATGTTCTGTTATTTTTATTTTGTTATTTTACATTATATTTGGACTTCTTTGTAATTGTCACATTACTATATGTTACATTATATATTTCTTGTTTTACATAGCCTGCTATTTGTTTTGTTATTTCTCTTTTATATATGGACCTCTCTGTAATTCTTTCAGTATTATATATATGAGGGTGCACACATTGTGCAACCCTAAGCTCTCCAAATCTCATTGTTTTTCACATGGTATCAGAGCGGGACGATCCACCTTAAACCTAATCCCTATCTCCACCAATCCTAGCCGCCACCACACTCCGAAATCTCCTTTTTCGCCGCTACAGTACTGCTACAGTACCGCCGCCGCTACCGATCGCCGTCCACCCCTCCGCAGCCCTCCATCCACCTCTAATCCCCTAATAAACTCCATCCTTGTGGCCTAATCCACCACAGGACCCTCCGTCTAGCTCCGTTTCTCTTTTCGAAATCTCCGGACAGCCTCAGTAACTTTTCAGTTCTGGCACGTTGACGGCGTAACGGGCTTCATCCTCTCTGTCTGCCTGCGCCTCATGGTGGAGTGATTGATCCTCCATGTTGGCGTAGGTTTTTCCTCTTCATCTGTTGCCCCTACGTGGGTTTTTTTTAAGATCCATGTGTGGATCTTCTACCTTCTACTACTAGTCCATGTGTTGGACTTCTGCCTCTGACTGTTGACTACTCCTGCCTGTGCCTGCTTGCTTGTGCCTGCCTTCCTGCCTGTTCTCATGGCGTCTTCTAGAGATGACTTCTGGAGAGACTCGCGTCGTCAAGTTACCACTGTTAAACTTGACAGGCGCAATTACCAGCTTTGGGTGTGCTCCTTTGTGATATATGCCAAATCACAACGGAAGTACTCTCATCTGATTCGCACTGGTCCGCCTCAGCCTGCAGCGAACGCGGATGAAAAAGACGTCAAAACTTTTGATGATTGGGTCTGTGAAGACTCGATTGTGATGACATGGATTCTCAACAGTGTCGTTGAGAAGATCAGTGTTACTTTACTTAGGCTACCTACGGCGAAGCAGATGTGGGATCAGCTCGCCAGTACCTACTCTCACAGTCAGAATCCCAAGAAGGTCTTCAACATAACCAAGCAACTAGGGCGACTCCAATTCACGGGATCTGACATCTCCGACTACTTCTCCACCTTCACCGGCATGTGGGGTGAGTTGGAGACTTACCACCCGCTGTCTACTGATCTGGCGACTATGCAGAAACAACGGGCGGAACTACAGCTGATACAGTTTATGAGTGGCTTGCCAGAATCCTATGCTGGCGTTGTGGATCAGATCTTGGCGAGTGATCCGCTCCCTACTTTGCAGAGTGCCTACCAGCGTCTCCAGCGCCTTTCTTCATCGACACCGTCTCCTGAGATTGGAGATTCTACTGCCCTGGCTGCTTGGGCCGGGCGCGGCTGTGGTCATGGCCGTTCCAGTGATGGCCATCCTCCCTTGGGTGCAGGACGGGGACGTGGACCTGCTGCTGGACGAGGAGCCCCTCCTGCTGCCTCACCTCCTGTTGTTGTGCGTCCTCAGCAAGGACAGCGTGTGTGTACCTTCTGTGGCCGGTCTAACCATATTGAAGAAAAGTGTTGGGAAAAGTACAGTAAACCGGCTTGGGCCAATGCTGCTGCAGATTCATCGTCTACTGCTTCTGAGGTTGTTACTCCGACGCCTGAGCCAGCGACTGCGGGAGCGACCGCAGACTACATTCGTGCTGAGGTGGAACGCCTCCTTGAGCGTGCTGGCTCTTCGACTGCTGCTTCTACTAGTGGAGCACATGCTGCATATTTTGGTTCTGATATTGCATTCCTGAGTTCCTCCTCACCTACTTCTGGTAATACCAAATGGGTGATAGATTCCAGTGCCTCTGCACATATATCTGGCAATAGATCTCTGTTTAAAACTCTATCTAAACATGTTTGTAACTCTTCTGTTATGCTAGCTGATGGCTCAAAGACTTCGGTCTTTGGAGTCGATGATATTGTTTCTCAGATTTGGCTCAAGTCTGCCTTATATGTGCCTAGATTTCCTCTGAACTTATTTTCAGTCAGCAAAATTTTACGAAGTTTGAACTGTAGCCTGACTTTTGTTCCTGGTTCATGTGTTTTTCAGGACCTTCGCACGAGGATGAAGATTGGTGGGGGTATGAAAGTGTTGATGGACTCTACTACTTGGACCAGTTACCGCGATCAGAGAAAGTTGCTATGGTATCTGCTTTATCGGCTTGTGTTTCTGCACTGCAGTGGCACTACAGGCTGAGACATCCATCGTCAGAGAAGTTGCGTCATTTAGTTTTTGATATTGGCAGTTGTAATTTTCAGTGTGAATCTTGTCAGCTGGGAAAACAGACTCGTACGGTGTATCCTAGACGTAGTACTGTGAGCAGTAAAAACATTTTTGATTTAGTTCACTCTGATGTATGGGGTCCATGCCATGTACCGAGTTTGTTTGGTTACAAATATTTCATTCTATTTATTGATGACTTTTCTAGGACTACTTGGTTGTTTCTATTAAAAAGTAGGTCCGAAGTGCTCTCTACTATTAAATACTTTTTTGCTGAAATAAAAACGCAGTTTGATTTGCCTGTAGTTTTCCGCACCGATAATGCTTTAGAGTTTGTTAAGCAAGAAGTGGCGGTTTTCTGTAAATCTGTTGGTACACTCCACCAGACTTCATGTGCCTATACCCCACAACAAAATGGTGTCGCTGAGCGGAAAAATAGACACTTATTAGAAGTTACCAGGACTATCATGATGCATTCTCATCTGCCCCGCTCCTATTGGCCTTAGGCTATTTTGACTGTGTTTTCTGATTAATAGGATGCCATCGTCTGTTATTGGAAATAAGATTCCTATACAGGTTCTGCAACCTGAGACTTCATGTGCCTATACCCCACAACAAAATGGTGTCGCTGAGCGGAAAAATAGACACTTATTAGAAGTTACCAGGACTATCATGATGCATTCTCATCTGCCCCGCTCCTATTGGCCTGAGGCTATTTTGACTGTGTTTTCTAAATTAATAGGATGCCATCGTCTGTTATTGGAAATAAGATTCCTATACAGGTTCTGCAACCTGAGAGACTTCTTTGTTTGTTGTGCCTCCTAGAATTTTTGGGTGTACCTGCTTTGTCAGATTACTTGGACCTGCTTCTGATAAATTGTCTCCTCGAGCTGTTAAATGCATTATTTTGGGCTATTCTAGAACTCATAAGGGTTACAAGTGTTATAATCCCAGTACAAGGAAATATATAATGTAACACTATAAATATAAGGGTGCACACATTGTGCAACCCTAAGCTCTCCAAATCTCATTGTCTTTCACAAGAAAAAATCAATGCCATTAGAAATAGATGCCTTAGTATGATTGTCCATACGCGTGGAGGCTGGTTTGCATTGTGTCATGCTAGTCTCTGCCAAAATGTCTAGAACATACTTCCGTTGAGAGAGGTTTGTGCCCTTCTTGGAACGTACAACTTCTATTCCAAGAAAATAGCGGAGATTGCCTAAATCTTTTGTCTGAAATTGTATTTGCGTCACTCCTTAAGTGGTAAAATGTCAATAGAGTCATCACCTGTGATGGCAATATCATCTACATAGACAGCTAGAATAATAATGCCACTTGATGATTTATACACAAATAAAGAATGATCAATAGAAGACCGATTGAAGCCAAACTGTATAAGTGCAACACTAAATTTATCAAACCATGGTTGTGGTGACTACTTCCGGCAGTGAATAAAAAAGTGGGTGAAGCGCCCGCTTAAGCGCCCAAGCATATACTCCGTTGTAATTTTCAGTGAAGCGGGCCTTGAAGCGTTTTGCACTGAAGCGGCTGCTTTTTTCCGCTTTAGGCCGCTTTTTTGGGTCCGCTTAAGCGGCCGCTTCAGGGCGCTTCACCATAATTATTCTCAAAACTTGCCCAATCACCTGCTGAATTTAAAAAAATGAAAATTATGTATTGTATAGGTGTAATAACCAGTTTGATAAATATCTCTAACTATTTACGTCTGTTTGTACACTATATACATCTATATAAGAACTATGTATTGTCATCTTGTCACTTGTAGAGTTTGTGATATAATATTAGTAATAGTTGCATGATTTTATTGATGTTTCACTTTGTTGCTGTGATGTTTTAATTTTTCATGATATAATATTAGCAATACATTATGTTCCAGCTATGTTTGAATTTGCATGACTTTTTTGATGTTCCACAATCTCATCATGTAACTACCTATATGAAAGCACATCATCATGTCACATGTATATACAATTATTTTTGCTATTGGTTGTTGCACAATTTCATCATTTTAGATGAATGGATGCATACCATTATGGCACTTCTATATGATTGCATGATTTCACAATGAATATAATATGTTGCTGTCACATAATTAATTACTGCAACTAGTGATATTTCGATAAATCTATCTACTGTAAATTCAGTGGTCACTGCTTCTGGAGATGACTTCCCAAGATGAAGATCCACCAAGTCCCAGGTGAAGTTCTCATAAGGGTTGCCATCTCACTGTCAATAGCCTGGATCCATCTAGTGTATCATGCTTCTTCTGTATAGGAGCAAGGAACAACTATAGAATCAAGCTGAAGAGCAAATGTGCTGGCTGCTAGTGACAAATGAGACAAGCAACAACCACTCGAGAGTAGATGGCGTATAGTTCAAGATCAAACACTTTTACAAGCTGCAACTGAAAGGTGCAAGTGTCAAACAGAGACATCAACAGAACTTTCAATAGGAATAGTTACCTCAGGAGTATCCGACGATGAGGAGTCAATCTAATGGACTGATGACGCTACATCCTCTTAGTGACGCCTACTCGCCTGGTGTAAACCATTGGAAGTGGAGGTGGAGGTGATGGTGGTGGTAAAGTATGAGTGGTATCTAGGACACTCTCATCACAAGGCACGGGAAGTGGTGGCTCTCACGCTCAGATATATAGTCACTCTCAGGATTGTACTCCACCTCACGCTTCACTAAAGAATGGAATATACTTATAAAAACGTCGGCCGACACAAAAAGGCAACGAAGACGAGGCAATAACATATGTATTCCTTCTGTGTAGGAGAATATCCCAAAAAGACAATGTGAACTGCACAAGGAGACAACTTGTCAGCGTGCGGATTTAACACATGAACAAACACAGTGTAACCAAAAACACGAAGAGCAACAGGAAAAGGTTGCTCGACAGGTCGTAAAACCGACAAAGGGCTAGCCCCGTGTAAGACAGAGAATGGTTGACAGTTAATGAAAAAATAAGTAGTGAGAAGAGCATCAGACAAATATTTCTTTGGCACAAACATCTGAAATTTGTCACATTTTGGTATATCTACTCTGTCCAACTTGGCTCCATCATTCACAGTGTGAATGATGGAGCCAAGTTGGACGGAGTAGATATACCAAAATGTGACAAATTTCGTTACTTAGATTCTATTATTCAAATAGACGGGGTTGTCCAAAATGATGTTTGTCACCGGATCACTGCAGGATGGTTGAAATGGAGGAGTGCAACTGGAGTTTTATGCGATCAGAAGATCCCTCTCAGGTTAAAGTAAGTTTTATAGAACAGCTATACGACCAGCCATGCTCTATGGGAGTGAATGTTGGGCGGTGAAGAAACACGGTCTCAACAAGATGAATGTGGCTGAAATGCGTATGCTGAGATGGATGTATGGGAAGACAAGAAAAGATAGTTTAAGAAATGATTATATCAAGAATAAAGTGGGGGTGGCGAGCATTGAGGACAAGTTGCGTGAGGGCCGACTCAGATGGTACGGACATGTGCAACGCAGACCTACTAGTGCGCCTATACGAAGCAATGCTATTGAGCCAAACACTATAAATAGAAGAAGAGGAAGGCCTAAATTAACATGGGATGAGCTTATAAAGACAGATTTTGAATCTCTACATCTCAATCAGAATATGGCCCATGATAGAGCTGAATGGAAACGAAGGATCCATGTAGCCGACCCCAACATAGTTGGGATTGAGGCTTAGATGATGATGATGATGACAAACATCTGAAAAAGTACCTTATGTGCTACATCAAGTAAATGGTGGTTTATGGGTTTAGCAACTTCATTTTGTTGAGGTATATGAGGGCAAGTCGTTTGTTGAATCATGCCAACAGAATTATGAAAATTGGAAACAACCTTTTGAACTTATTCTAGGGCATTATCAGCACGAAGGATCTTTAGATGAGCATCAAATTGAATCTTTATGAATTGATGATAAGTTTGAATGGCTGACAAAACTTCATCCCGAGACTTAAGTAAACCCAAGTCATGCAGGAGGAATTATCAATGAAAGACAGATGATATCAAAGATCATTATAACTTGGCTCTTTAACATGACCCAAAACATCACTATGAATAAGATCAAAATGACGCCTAGAGTGTTTCACAGTGCTACACGGAAACAAAATGTGATGATGCTTGCCTAGTTGACATGACTGACACTCTAACAACTTTATTAATATTATGCCTAGAACGAGCTTTTAAGACTCCGCAAAGACGGATGCCCATAGCGACAATGCCATTGTAAGGGAGGAGCTGAAAATGGTAGATGCGGTAGATGGAATTTGGCGAGTTGGGCTACCACCTTCAAAGAAGTAGACATCATTTTTCCTACATCCCCCAACCAGTCGTCTTCTAACTCATGGGATCGTGTAATACAAAGAAAGAGTCTCCAAATATTACCAAGCATTTCAAATAATCAAATAGCTTAGCAGCAGACATTAAATTAAAAGGAAAGTTTGGTACATAATGTACAGACTGTAAAGTCAAATCAATGATGTTTGCACAGTCCCACAAGCCTGGACTCTCCTAATAGATCCATCGGCAAGTTTCACAGAAGAATGTGGGCTATACGAGTCAGAAGAGAGAAGCATAGATTGTATAACCATCATATGTTGAGAGACCCCGGAATCCACCACCCAAGTAGAAGATGGATGGGAGACAACACACGAAGTCCCCTAGTTACCAGCATCTGAAACCAGATAGACAGAGGAGCCAAGGGAAGCTTGTTGGGTAGCATGAAGAAGACGGTCATACTCCTCCTTGGAGATTGTAACACGGATTGCACTTGGTTAGAGGCTCCAGATGTATATGCTCCCGACGAAGTAAATGTATAATGTGCAGCACCAATAAGGGGTCGACCACGCTTGGAATAGCACTTTTCTTCTATATGTCCAAGTTTCCCACATAACGTACATTTGTCTCTAGAACAATTGCCTCATCCTCCACCAGCATCTCGTCCCCTTTGGCGGCGGCGGCAACAGAGGCATGATTCTCAAAGTTTTCTCCTCCTAAAGTAGTAGAAACAGACTCAAAGGAAGACTGATGAATCCTCACAAAGGCTTTATCAAGGCTTGACAGTTTGTTTATGGCAAGAATAACACTCCTAGTTGAAGCATAGACAGGATTTAACCCAGACAGATATTTTTTTTTACTAGATCATCTCTATCTTTCATTTGATCACTAGTTTTCCGCGACTCGTAGAAACTGAGTTCCAGAGAGATGGATTGTATAGCACCATAATAATCCTCTGGAGAGTGACAATCTTGTCTTTCTGGAAAGAAATGGTCATAAACAGTATAGAGACAGAGCATTATTTTCGTGAGAGAAGTGTTTCTTTGTAGCTTTGCAGATTTGTTTGGATGTAGAGTAGAATAAACCTGGAAGCAATCTAGGGCTCCATGATATTCTATAACTAAACCTTCAATAGTTCATTGTGTTTCCGCCAAGCAGAGTAATCTTTGCTACTTCCATCAGGATGCTCTGACCCAATGATATCCACCTTTTCTCGAGATTCCAGAACAGTGTATACAGCATTCATCCAGAGGAGATAAGTCTATGAATTAAGCTTCACAGAAGTTATCTAAAATTGATCATTGTAGACGATTGTGGCAAAAGCAGTTGGCTTTTTATCTCCCATAGTGAGATTGGATCATGAAAGCTTATAGCAATTTAGGCAGGTTGTCGGCAACACGCCATGTAGAAGACTGGACATGTGGTGTATAGCAATGACACATCATGTTGAAGTGTCAGCACATTGTGTCAGTTGGCGAAGTCAGAAGACAGACTCTCTGACTCTCTTCGACGCGTTGTGTTGAGCTCTTGAAACGTCATGTCAGTTAATGAAGACAAGAGACAGGTTTTTTGAATCTCTTTAACACGCCGTGTAAATTAGGTGACACGTCGTGTACCCGTCAAAGGCGTAACCTTTAGAAGCCGTGAACACACCATGTCACTTTGGGGACACACCATGTGTCTGCCAGAGGCGTAAACTCCAGTAGTCGTCAACACGCCGTGTCATTGGGGAACACACCATGTAACTTGCGATCTGAGCGAAACTGCCCCGTCAAAACAAACTCTAGACTTCAACACGTTGAGTTGCTTGGACAACATGTCGCGTCAATGGCGGTTGATGCAGCTCTGGATGGGAATTGGCTCTGTCAAAAAGGTAAAAGACTCTGGGAAGATGCGACGGGGAGAAAGATAACCCCGGGAAGACACACTAGGTTAATGACGGGAATTAGCATAGTCACTTGTATCAATAGATGATGCGAATCTGACGCATCAACGACCCCTAAATGACTTAGGTATTCATCCATGTACGGAGATAACGTGGAGAGGAAAGAAGACAAGAAGGGAGTTGTTCCTCCTCTCTACGAGATAAAAGGAGCAGATCTCTCCATCAAGCAGCCACCGTGCTTTGGTGGAGAGGGAGGGAGACCAGCCAACGAGAACCGAAGCCAGTGGCGACGGTGGTGACTGCAGCGATGACAGGCGCAGCAGAGGAGACAGAGAGAGTGAGGAGGGTGAGGTCGGCGGCTAAGGTTACAGCAACAGGACTTGCTTTGATACCATATGAAAATATTGGGCCAAAGCAATACCCGACTGGAGCGGATTCTCCTTTATTGTATAAGGTGCGAACATGGAAATAAGAAAAAGGTACATAATAGACCCAATAGATAAAGGAAATAAGAAAGAGGTACATAAGTAGAAACCTAGGAAGCACGGACACTTCCTGGAGGCTGTCGTGTCTGTGTCCAACATGGACACACCTTGGACACGTGGCGAACATGCCTCCGGCGTGTCCACTTTGAATTTTTTTTTATTGCTGTGTCGGACAAAGCTTGGACACTTCGTGGACACAACTAAGACACACCATCCTGACCCACTTAAGAATAAGCGTATGAAAAAAAATAAGATTTCACCAAATCCCACCTCCTATATTCCACTACTCCTTGCCCTACAGGCAAGCCATCAATGCCTTTCTTTAGAAAATATAGCAGCCATCATCTATGGTATCATCTCTGCCAACTGATGCAGCATGCCACATCAACCATGAGGAAAGCAATTGGATTCACCGCCTTCTCTTCCAGTTCAATGTAACTCTTCCTCCTTTGCTTCCCCTCCTCATCCTCCTCTTCTTGCTTCTTGTCCTTTTTTTCTAATCCAAAACTGCAGTAGCTGCAAAAAATTTCCTTCACCTCCTCTTTTTCCTGCTCCTCGATGTCTACTTCTCCCTCATCTACTTTTCCTTCTCCCCATCTTATTTCTCTTCTCATTTCTGACCCTCCTTTTTTTAATTTGAATGCGCTAGCAGCCACAACTTTGCTCCCCATCCCCCTCCTCTTATTTCACGTTCTACCTTCTCTTGCCATTTCTCCCTTACTCTTCCTTTTGCTACTCCAGGGAAAAGTAGCAGAATGTTGCCCCCCCTACGTCTACTCTTTTTCTTGCTTCTCTAAATCTCCATTTCCCCTCCTCTTCTCTTGCCTCTCCATCTTAAGTAGCTCCTCAATGTATTGCCCTTCCTTTTCTTCCCTCTCAACCTCCAAGACACCTTCATTTTCATCTCCTTCATTACCAGCAACAATATATTTCCTTGCACCCTCCCCTTCCTCTTGATAATACATGTTCACCATTACTTCCACCAACAATAAATATACTATTGTCCCCAAAATTCTACAGCTCTTTAAGTTTTACAATTTCATATATTTTTACAGCAATAATTTTATAATCAAGAATCTTAAGATATGCTATGATTTAATCTATATTTTGACTTGTGGATATGATGTTATATACAGAATGCTTGTTGGATTTCATGGTGATTTCCGTCATGGATAATCTATTTACATCATTTTGGGTGTATATACACATAGCATATTATATGTCATAATATGTGATATATAATATATATATATATATACACACACACACACACACATCATTTTGGGTGTATACACACATAGCATATTATATGTCATAATATGTGTGTCCGTATCCTGTATTTTTGAAATTCGACGTGTCCCTGTCCGTGCCCATGCTTCCTAGGTAGAAACTATTTTCGAACACAGTGAATATACACATGACTAGCGGAACAAAATAAAGAGTTACAGACTATGTTAACAGCTTTCCTGCTGGCTTTTATGATCAAACGATAAGGTCTTTAGTTGCCAGCCTTTAGCAATCAATTTGGAATATTATTAATAGTAGATCAAGAAAACTAGTGATAGGAGTTATAAAGCGAGCAACAAGTGACGAATTATGCTACACTAGAAGAGAGGTAGATTTATATGTTACACATATCGTCAGAGTTTACATACCTGACATTACAAATGCCCCTGTTTGTGGCAAATATCACTATGGGTGAAAGTGAACTTTCTAAAGCACGATTAAGGTATGAAAAACATTCCATGTCGAGCATGTGAACCTGTGAAAGAAAAGCATGTAAATTATGGACAATGACTGCAAAAGATAGGAAAACATACAAGCAAGATTTACAATAACCTCATCGATAAAAAGAACTCCAGGAACAAGCTCTGCCACCCCTTCATCAATATACCTGTTAACCACCTGAAATGCTTGAACTATTAAAACTATGCGTGTAAATCATTTTATACAGACATAATAAAGAACTCATACACTTTACTCAACACTTGAGATCTAATTATAGTTTCCAGAGACCTTATTTATTTCTTGACGAAGCTTGTCAGTAATTTCGGTTTTCCGAGGTTTCATCATTTGGCCCATCAAGGATAGTATATCTTGACCACCTTGTGGGCGTGCATTGGCAGCATCCAGATCATGCAATGTAACATCCTGTATAGTACATCAGAATAAAAAGTGAACCACCGACAGACAATGTGTTGGAGTAACCATAGCAAGGAAACTACACAAGGGTAGAAGGTGGCAACATCCTGACTACAGAATTAAGCAAGCAGAAAACTACTAGATTACTTTAGAGAATTGGCACCTGAACAATCTCCTTCTTCTTGTGAACTTCTCCCTTGGGTAGAGGAACATATTCTTCAGCCTCAAGATCAAATTCAGTAGCAAAGGCATCACTTCTTCCAACCCTTTTTACAGCTCCACTGTTTGCTTCAATATAAATAACATCACCAACAGCAACCTAAGAGATAGAAGCATATTAACTTAATAATTAGTTAAGCATTTCATGTATGCCTCGGAGCATTCAAGTTGCTCAAAAATGTGCATGATGTTCTGTAAACATAGACAGCAACTTTATACTCTATGCTTGTAGCTGAAAAAAAACTCATATTTCCCCTTAAACCCAGCAGAGCCAAAGACAAGGAGTGAGAAACTTATGATATAGGGTACCAATAATCACAAAAGTGTCTCACACGCAAGATGCGGAAAACCAGCAAGCATTCAAGCATATGAAAATGTGTGTGATGTGCTGTAAACATAGACAGAAACCTTATGCTTTATATTTGTTGCTAAAAAAACCTCAACGATCCAACACATACTCCCCTCTAAATCCAGCAGAACCAGACACGAGGAGTGAGAAACTTATGATATAGGGTACCGTACCGGTAATCACAAAAGTGGGTAAAATGCATGATGCAGAAAACCAGCAAGCAATCAAGCATATGAAGAGGGTAGTAGCAAAGCCTCAACCTTTTCTTTTATCAACGCATCATAAATAGTTGGGTCCAGTTTTAATTGTTTGGTTCCTTTGACAGTTTTAAGCCCAATGATAACATGACTAATGCTTTTTCCATAGCCACCAGTCACACTCTCGGCTTCTTCAGGAGATAGTTCAGTCACCTATATACAAAAATAATGATGAAGAATAAAAAGGCACACTCTTGTTATGATAAAATGAGAATATCAAAAACATAGGAATGCAGAACCATATTACCTCTCCCTCATAAACCTCTTTGTTTTCTTTGATTCTCAAGCCAATCGCCCTGCGAAAGTTCTCCATAAGCACCTCTGTTTTCTTGACCTCAGACGAGTAAACTTCTGACCCAACCATTGGGCAAAAGGGAACCTACATTCATTTTCAAGTTCAACAAAGTGCTCATCAAAAATTAATAAATTGACAGGAAAACACGGAGTCATACTCAGAAGTGTGGGAAATCTTCTCTTTTATGAACTAAAAATATATATGTATTGATGTAATAAGAAAGATTTCCAGTAAAATGGAATATAACAATGAACAGTTAACCGTTTTTCAAAATTCCATGCACTTGCACAGAAGTCCATTGATTCGCTTACTTTTGTATTAACTGGTAAGAAGTCCAGCAGGGAATTAAATAGTACTTCTACTTCTTGCTATTCTCAATAATGAAATCCAGTAAAATGGCATATAACAATGAACAGTTAACCGTTTTTCAAAATTCCATGCACTTGCACAGAAGTCCATTGATTCACTTACTTTTGTATTAACTGGTAAGAAGTCTAGCAGGGAACTAAATAGTACTTCTACTTCTTGCTATTCTCAATAATGAAATCCGAACAGGAAATTAGAGAAGAGAGGAGTCCTCCAACACAACGTTGATGCTTTAATGCATAGTTACATTGATGCAAAATTGCAAAGAAAATGCAGTTTGCTGCAAGTATGATGAAAAATGAGCCTTCAAGAGACTGTGTTGCCCAACTGGGCCTTGAAGAAGAAGAAAACAACAAGGAGAGAATAGAAAAAGAAGGAATTGGAGAGTGAATTCGAACATAGCGATCCTTTCTAGTCTCTTTCACGTAATAAATTGGCAATAATATTTGCACATACTAATAAAATACTAACATAGCTTAGTTACAATATTCTCTTAACTTTTTGGCAAAAAAATTGTGACATGATACAGCCGAAATACTCCTAATAACAAAATTCTACATAAGAATCATGTATTTGAAGTTTTATCAAATTTATTTTGCCATTTTATCTTTTTTAATGAATTCATGCATTTTTCTTCTGCAATCTCTTTCTCTCTACATCCAAGGAAAATTAACATATTGCACCTTAGTTAAATGATCTCATCAACAATATCTCTAGTTAGTAGTTATTAAGATCAAAGTTCTACTATCGTTAGTGGTATAATAATGTTCATCTTATCACAATGACAGTACAAAAGGTACAGACGAGATTCATTTTTGCCATTCTAATTACCATAGTCACAAATTCGGTATTCGGGATACATTCAGTTGAGTTGAATTCGGAAATTATGCAGGAAAATCGGGTAAAAGCCGGTCAACGTACGGTAAAAGTACGGTCAACTATTCGGGAAAAAGTCGGAAAAAAATGAGAGGATATATACATATATAGCATACAGATGTATGTATATATATATATGTTTTGCACATACATATCTGTACATATATTGGATACATATATCTATAACTATTACTTACATATATACATATACATCTATTACATACATACACACATATATGCATCTACATACACACACACACATATATACACTCAAACTAAGTTAAGAATCTTAATCAGTATAATACGGGAAAAGAACGTATAAAACCGGAAAACACATTAAATGTGATTAATTCGCGAAAAATACGGGATAATACGTAATATTCTGAATTGGGATTTATTCGAGAGTTTCATATGTCTAGGGAAAAATTCATGTTGTAAACGCGACTTTCTCAAAAAGTCGGAGTATATTGTGACTGTGCTAATTACTTGTTTTTAAATGGTTTAGTATAGTACCATTTATTCAAAATTTTGGCGGGTGGTGATTGGAAGACATCAACGTGTGTGTGCAAGTACATTCACAGGTATGTGTTACTTCTAATTTATTATCAGCAAAAAGTTGTTCACATTTTCACCATGCAGTTTTCATCTTTTACTTGACCAAACAACCTGCAAGTATTGTATTTGTGGCTATGCATGGAAGTTGTGTGGGCCAGCAGCACAGCTGGATTACCAAAATGGGGTAGAAAATGTAGGTAATACCAGAAAAAGTGATAAGTGCTTTGCATTAAAGATGGATCTTTAGGCCCAAATAGACCTGTTTTTGCTCCACCAAAGAGCAGGTGCAGTTAACTATACTGAGAGGCTTGTCGAAGACGCTTCTAGTGCGCCACCAAGATGGGAAATTCACAACATAACTTTTAGTCAGTTGATACATAGATTATTAATTAGCATTGCATTCTTTAGTAGTTCACATAGTGTTTTACATGCACCACCAGGATGAGATATTACTTTTTGTCAGTCAATACATAGGTTATTAATTAGCACTGCAGTCTTTAGTAGTTCACATATTGTATTACTTGAATGTAGCCTGGGGGGGCTAAACCAATAACTTGGTTGCCTTTATTTTGGTTGTATAGTCACATTGTAAGTTGCAAACTATAACAGAAAGCAAATTTATACTTTCTATGGAGCCTACTTCTACAGGGATTATACGGTACTGTTTTCTCATGGACAAGATAGCTTACACCCAAATGTGTAGAAAAATTGATATACCTATTAAAGAAGTAAAAAGGAGATATTTAGTTATGTAATGTGGGCCCGTGTCTGTAAGCCCATATAAGTCAGTCAGTCCATCAGGTCTAGGGTTTGTGTCCACCTCTCCTATATATAGGAGAGGGTGTCTCTTGTATCAAATACATAGTTAATACATCATCACATCAACTCATTTGAGTAGATATGGTATCAGAGCCTAGGGGTTAGGCCATAGAGTGAGAGAGCAAAAGGAATTATCCGCTCGCGAGTGGCTGCCGTCATCATGGCAGGTTGTCCACAAGGCCATCTACGCCAGTGAGTGGTTGGCCTAGTCCTCCGTCTCTTGTAGGGTTGTCGTCTCCAGCCATTTAGTTTCTCCTCCGGCACCGGCACCAGTGATCTCCAACTTTGACATCAAAGAAACAACAGTTTTGTTTATCCCACCGTAATGGTTGTTGCTCTCTCTCCGTTAAAATCAAGTCTGGTCTTCTTCGAGCTTCCACGATCGTCTTTCCCATTGGAGCTACATGGGAAAACCCTTGGTGAGCCGTCAATCTAGAATATTACATGGTATATATGGGATATGGGAATCCAATTTGATTGAAACGTCATATGTGCTCTGTAAATCTGTGAGATGTTATCTAGAATACTACATGGTATATGATAATTTGCAGCATCGCCATACATTTGGATATACAGCAAGTCTTTTAAATTCCCGCTTTCCAAACATTGGTTCAATATCCCATCTAAGGCTCCCTTTTTTAGTCTTTATCGCAAAGTGTAACACACCCCAGTTGGGCGCTTAGGCATAGCCTAAGCACTAGCATTAACAATTGTAAGACAAACAACTCAATAATATATACAGGCTCCCATCTTAACAAACTAGAACAAATACTTCAATGAAAATCAATGTTTAAGTAGGAAATAATGTAACTCTAATTAGCGAACAACCTTTTCATAAAAATGAATACATGCGAACTTTATTCATAAAATGAAAATTGATACATGTTTATCTATGTAAGTAGAAACTTTCCTCTCTACGTAATAGGTGTTTTGAGTCACAACGCAACATGTGGATGAATCGTAAGTATAGACGTATAGTGATAGTTCACTTCAAACTTCTCCTAATGGTTACTCTACTGAAGTCATGCAAAAGACTTACTTTGACGAGTTCATTGTAACTAAAGATATAAGCATTAAACCGCTAACAATTGAGTCCAATGACTGGCATGTAATTAGTTTTGTTAGAGAATAGAAACTATTTATGTAGTTTTTTCTTCCTTGCTTTCTTTACTAAGTTTATTATGTAAATGTTCTCTTCCTATATAATAAAGTCTAGCACACTGTAGGGTATCATTCGGGCCCAATCCTTTAACATGGTATCAGAGCACCTATTAAAGAAGTAATAGAGCAAGCTCGATCAGGAAATAGGGAGGATACGACAGAAGCATGAAATTTATCGTCATAGAATCAAATCGGTTCTCTCCAAAAAGAGTATTGATAACCAAGACAAGTCTGGAGAAGAAACAAGCTTCAACGCTCCCCAAGACAAAGGAGTCGTCATTGTGGGAAGGGACGAGTTCACACAAAAGAGCAAAGCGACCTTTCATTCCATTGTTTCGTCCTGGAAACCCCCCCCAGTCGTGGGTGGTACCAGAAAAGGCCTTGCCTTCCCCCTCCCCCCCCCCGCCTTCCTAAACAAGCCCTCAAGCCTCTTTTGCTTAGCCTTCCTCATAGAAGTCACCGGCCCAATCAAAAGTAGAGAAGGCTTTTTGGAGAAGAATTTGGCCATGAGAAACCTTCTCCAGTATTGCAAAAGAACGGGTCTACCGATAGAGCTGGGTCGGGCATCGATGCCCTCCCGAAGGCTAGAGAAAGGTCGGGGCCCCTCCAAAACAACCCATTACTGGAGAAGGATTTGTTACGTGTGATATGCCGACAAATCACTTATGGGAATCGTGGGTATCGTAGAGCTTCTCATAGAAACACAAAATCGTATCACCCACTTCAATCAATCCGGCCTTCACCTTTGGGGGAAACATGCAGGATGTAGAACCATAGCTACAAGGAGTATGGTACAATCCTCAGTACGGTCATTCGGGAACTCCACCCTCAGACGACTCCCATCCTCTTTTAGCGAGAGCTGGAGAAGCGTCTACGGGTAAAGCACAGGGTACATCTAACAGCTTGCCACTTGCGCTCCACCATCCATTCCAAGTGGGGGGGACCGGGGTGAGGCTATCCCGATCAAAGAGCTAACGCAGGGGAAAACACAAATATATGAAAAAGTGGTTCCACTTTCAAAGACTCTTGGAACAGTTGGAGTCGAAAGTCTCCAAGTTTTTGTCTCCTGGGGATTGTCAAGCACATCGGCCAAGGATCAAGGGGGATCGAGTTCTTGCATCAGGGATCAGGTCGGAGCAACGTGCCAGCTCAACATGCAGTCTCTAGATGGGAGTTCGAATTCTATAAGAATAAATATCAAGGTCATTGTACTCCCACGGGTTGGAAGGCGTCAGGGGAAGGAGGATATTGGTGGGATCTTTCGGCAGTGAATTTCCATACAGATAAAGGCATCAGTGAAAAAGTTACTCTAAAGGCTCTGAAATCAAGGTCCCATTAGCCAAAAAAGACCCTGGCCAATTTGCGTAGCCTACTTGACGGACGTCAGCGACGGAGACATTGTGAATTGGCCAGGAGGAACAACTCCCTTCTCGTTCTCTTTCCTCTCCACGTAATCCCCATTAATGGATGAGTGCCTAAGTTTTTAGGGGTTGTTAATGCTTCAGTTTCGCATAGTCTTTTGACATAGGTGACGGCGTTAATTCCTATCACCCCCGGCACGTCTTCCCGGGGCTTTCTACCTCATTAAAGGAGCTAACTTCCCTCAATTTCATCTTTTTCGACACTTGACATGGCATGTCCCTGTGTGACACAGCGTGTCGAGGGAAACCTGAGTTCACGCCTTCGACAGACACATAGTATCTCCTGCTCACACGGTGTAGGTTGAAGAAACACTACTTCCTACCTTCACCAACTGACACGGCATGTTGACATCTCAACAGGGCGTGTTGACCAGTGCTTTTGATTCGCCTCCAATTATCCTCACTGCGTGTAGGTCCACTACATGGCGTGTCATCAATGTGCGCAGCATGTTAAGCTTCATGCACGGCGTGTTGTCGGTAACATGTCTTGACTGCTATTGTTATCTTGATCCGATCTCACTATGGGAGACGAAAAGCCAACTACTTCCACAATCGTGTACATTGATCAATCTCATATAACGATTGTGAAGCTTAATTAATTCACATAATTGTCTCCTCTAGATAAATGTTATATATATATATATATATATATCGTCCTTGAATCTCGAGAGAAGGTGGATATTATTGAGTCAAAGCCTCCTGATGAAAGTAGCAAGGACTATTCTACATGGCGGAAACATAATGGACTGGTAATGTCCTAGTTACGGAATAGCATGAAGCCCCAGATTGCTTCTAAGTTTATGTTCTACTCCACAACCAAACAAATCTGGGAAGCTGCAAAGAAGCACTTCTCCCACAAAAAGAATGCTCCTCGTCTCAATACTATTTATGACAGTCTTTGCATAAAGACAAGATAGTCGCTCTCTAGAGGATTATTTTGGTGTTATACAGTCCATCTCTCAATAACTCAGCTTCTACCAACCGTTTAAGACTAGTAATCGGATGAAAGACAAAGATGACCCGGTCACAGCAAGATCCCTATTTTAGTTAAATCCTATCTATGCTTCGATTAGTAGCGTTATTCTTGCCACAAATAAATTGCCATGTCTTGTAGAAGCATTTGTGAGGATTCAACAGTCGTCCTTTGAGTCTGTCTCTGCTACTATAGGAGAACAACACTCTGAGAATCATGTCTCTCTTGTTGTTGTTGTCAAAGTAACTAGACGAGAAGGACGAGGCACTCGTCCTAGGGACAAGTGTACATTTTGTGGGAAACTTGGACATAGAGAGGATAGATGTTATATTAAGCATGGTCGGCCCCCTATTGGTGATGCACATTATATGGCTACTACCTTGGGAGTATCTCATTTGTAGCTTCTAAACAAATGCAATCAGATGTTACTATTAGCACATGTTGATAAGTTGTCTCCACGCGCAGTTGGCACCGCCCTTTTGGGATATTCTCCCACACGGAAGGGATACATATGTTATTATCTCGTCTTCGTCGTATGTTTGTGTCGGATGACGTTACTTTTCATGAGTCCACTCCGTTCTTTAGTGACTTTGTCCAGCTGCAGCATGAGGGGGAACACAACCATGAGAGTGAAAATGCCTTTGGGCATGAGAGAGCCACCACTCCATGTGTCGTGTGATTAGAGTGTGCCAAATACCACTCCTACTATACCACCATCACCACTACACCTCCGCCTATTCAACCTTTTCCATTGGTTTACACCAAGCGAGCAAGACATCACCTAGAAGATGTAGCGGCATCAGTTCATCAAATTAACTCATCATCGTCGAATACTCCTGAGGTACTAGATCATGCTGAGATTTCTCTTGATACTTCTGTTTCAGACTTACACCTTCCAGTTGCAATTATACTTGTTGAGACGGCCGATTGGTCGTTGGGAGGGAAACCGACTAGCCAGCTACCAAATCGGGCTTCAGCTTGTTGCCCAGTCGACTAGCCCGACTGGGCGGCCGCTTAGTAAGATATGGGTTTTTTGTTCTTTCGTGTTTGACTATTTGTGTTTGTCTTTTACCGTCATTTGATTTTAATATCAATTTCATTTGCACTGCACTAGTCTATCAAATAACTTTATTCATCATCTTCATCATCTAAGCCTCAGTCCTAACTATATTGGGGTCGGCTACATGGATCATTTGTTTCCATTCAGCTCTATCATGGGCCATATTCTAGTTGAGATGTAGAGATTCAAAATCTTTCTTTATAAGCTCATCCCATGTTAATTTAGGCCTTCCTCTTCTTCTATTTATAGTGTTTGGCTCAAGAGCATTGCTTCGTATAGGCGCACTAGTTGGTCTGCGTTGCACATGTCCGTACCATCTGAGTCGGCCCTCACGCAACTTGTCCTCAATGTTCGCCACCACCACTTTATTCCTGATATAGTCATTTCTCAAGCAATCTATTCTTGTCTTGCCACACATCCATCTCAGCATATGCATTTCAGCCACGTTCATTTTGTTGAGACCTTGTTTCTTCACCGCCCAACATTCACTCCCATAGAGCAAGGCTGATCGTATAGCTATTCTATAAAACTTACTTTTTAACCTGAGAGGGATCTTCTGATCACATAATACTCCAGTTGCACTCCTCCATTTCAACCATCCTGCAGTGATCTGGTGACAAACATCATTTTTAGACATCCCCATCTATTTGAATAATAGAACCCAAGTAACGGAATTTATCACATTTTGGTATATCTAATAAGTCCAATTTGGCTCCATCATTTACACTGCGAGATTGGCAGAAATTGCAATGCATATACTCAATTTTTCTCCTACTAATCATCAATCCATTTGATTCCAATGCCTTTCTCCAACGTTCAACTTTATCATTCATAACTTTATTCATAGTTGCAACAATTTAACAGGTACTAAAGGTTTGAATTTAACAATGGTAAGACACTCTTCTCTTTCTAATTATACTTGTTGAATTTGAATACAATAAATAGTCTTCATTGAAAATAGTTTGTGGTATTTTATGACATTATTTACCAAATCTGGATTATTATATGCCTGGATATATGCTTACATTTGTGGATTTATATAATGTATTGTATATAACTATATGTACTTAAGAAATGTTATGTATATATTATACCTACAACTAGGCGACCGACTAGTCGACTAGTTGACAACTAGTCAGCTAGTCGCCCAACGAGGGAAGGTGACTAATCGGCCGCCTTGACAACTATGGTTGCAACTCGTAAAGGTGTTCAGTTCTGCACAATACGGCATGCTATCTCTAGTGTATGTTACTTATCCCGTCTGTCACTAGCAGCACACACATTTTTTCTTCAGCCAAATCTACAGTTGTTCCTCGCTCATATGTAGAAGCAGTCTGACATGATGGATGGGCTCAAGCCATGAATAGTGTGAGATGGAAGCTCTTTACAAGAACGCCTGGGACTTGGTGGATCTTCCTCCAGGGAAGCTTGTTGTAGGTTGTCGTTGGGTGTATACTGTTAAACAAAACCCGAATGGATTTGTTGACCGTTTGAAGGCAAGATTGGTTACCAAAGGGTACACTCAGACACATCGAGTGGACTTCTTCGAGACTTTTCCTCTTGTTGTCTGACTAAATTCCGGACGGATCCTTAATTTTGTTGCTACTCATTATGATTAGCCTCTTCTCCAGTTGGATGTCAAAAACACATTTCTTCATGGAGATCTTCTTGAAGAGGTGTACATGGAGCAACCTCATGGGTATGCTGCTCAGGGGGAGTGTTAGAAAGTGTGCAAATTGAAGAAATCATTGTATGGCCTGAAGCAATCACCATGGGTATGGTTTGATAAGTTTAGTTTTGCACATATACATTTTGGAATCAATCGGTTTTCTACTGATCATTTTTTATTTGTCTGCAAATTCTCTCATGGCACTATTATTCTAGTTGTATATGTGGACGATATTGTCATCAAAGTGATAATCTTACTGGCATTTCACAACTCAAGGAGTGGCTACAAACGCAATTCCAGACAAAAGATTTGGGCAATCTTTGTTATTTCCTTGGAGTAGAGATTCTACGTTCCAAGAAAGGCACAAATCTTTCTCAACAAAAATATGTTGCAAACCAGTCTCCACACCTATGGATTATCATACCAAGGCGGTTATTTCTGATGACAGTGACTTTTCAGATACAACAAAGTACAAACAAATTGTAGGTAAGTTGATCCATCTGATGGTTACTCATCTTAATATCTCTTATGTAGTAGGAGTTGTTAGTCAGTTCATGAGTGCACCCAAGATGTCGCATTGGATGGCAGTCACCCAGATCCTACGTTATATTAAAGGGTCGCCAGGGAAAGGTCTCATTTATTTCACAAGAAAGGATTCCTCCACTTCCTTGAAGCTTACTGGTTGTACTAATGTTGATTTGGGCATGTGATGTTGAAGATAGACGATCTACCTCAGGATATTGTGTGTTCCTTAGGTCACATTTAGTGACATGGAGCAAGAAACAAAATGTGGTAGCACGGTCCAACACAGAGACTGAATATTGAGCAATGGCATGTGCTTGTTGTGAGCTACAGTGGGTTATGTCCTTATTGTTTGAAATGGGAGTGTTTGTTGAAACTCCAATCTCTCTCATGTGTGATAATCAAGAAGCCATTCACATTGCTAGCAATGTGTTTCATGAGCGGACCAAGCACATCAAGGTAGACTGCCACTTTGTTCATCATCTGGTACTCTCCAAGAAGATTTAGACTCCTCACGTTCGCACTGAACAACAAGTTGCAAATTTCTTCAACAAGCCCATTATACCTTCAGCTTTTAGCCATATGAGTTCCAAGTTGGGCATGCACAATGTATTCACCCTAGCTTGAGGGGGAGTGTTAGAGAATAGAATCTATTCATGTAGTCTTTTCTTATTTACTTTCTTTATTGGGTCTATTATGCAAATGTTCTCTTCCTATATAACAAAGGCTAGCCAGCTACAGCAGGGTATCGTTCTGGCCAATCCTCTCACAAGTTTGTTAAAATTTTAAATGTGGATCTAGGATTTTACCACAAAAGATGGCAAGGGGTTTAAACTTAGTGTTGATAAAAAGAAATAATATAGGATATCATGGAGGATGTTGTTGGTCAAGTACCGAGTTAGAGTTGAAAAATATTTCCTCTCTTTCTAACAGGGAACTCTCAAACCTTGTCCACTGCACATTCGCAATATCTAAGAAGCTCATTGGATTTTCTGTTTCTAGCTTTCGGAAACCTACCATAAAGATCTATAATAAGACAAAAAGTACTTCTGTTTCTCAAGCTACTTATGACTAACCAATCAGAGCCTTAAAGAACCTGATAAGAGAAGTGTATGATAGATGTGCACAATCAAAACCTAGACTAATGATGGTAATTTGGTGTTGATAATAGAATTAGCTAACATTGTACAAATCAAATTAATACAATTGCTCAATGCATGCTTACCAACAAGTGACTTGCATTTGATCATCCCAACCTACTTCACTACTATAGTAAGGGCGTAAACAAAAATTCAGGATTGTGCATCTCTGGATATATAATATCCAATAGAAAAGCAATTATTTGCTCAATGGAAGTGTTCCCTCCCACATGGACCCTACTCCAAAATCAAAATTGCATATGGATATCTTACTGACAATGGTAATTCTAGATAATGAATCTTCTATGTAGATTATTCATGCATTTGATGTATTTACATGTCAATGTCATCCCACAATAGGATTTGGCATGTCAATTTGGACATCAATCTGCAACCCATGTGAATGGATATTTCATGAAATTTCAAGAAAACTTGGCTCTTCAGTGAAATTGTCAAAAAAAATTGATAAAGTATAACTGTGGAAAAACTAATCATATTATGGAAATTCTTGGCATGAAATTATAGGATAATTTCATTTGCATTAAAAACACAAGTTAAACCTATATTATGCATTGACTAACGACTTAAAGCAGGATTAAGATTATTGTCACCTAAAACCTGAAAATCTTTGTAGGATGTATATATTTGTTGAGAATCGATACCAAACACAATAATACCTAGCAATGTCAAATCAAAGAAATATAACCCTACAATGAATTACTTCTGCGAGATGAAATTAAGCAATTTGCATGAATTTTGATAATATTAATCTCTTTTAAAATGTATTAAGTATGTTTGCCAACCCATCGAAAAGTTGATTATAACTTCCACAAAAATCCTAACTTGTGAAATGGCCAACCATTTTGTTTCTTGCCCCCATGAAAATAGATGTTCTGCGGAAATAGGAAATAGATCTTTTGTGGAAATTTCATAGATTTCGTCGAATTTTGGATATTTGATTCCAACCTCTCACTCGTGAATCAGAATTATGGTCATGTCAATTATCGCCTTAACTTCCCTACGTTATTGCTATCTGTAGTCGAGAAATAATAAACAACCCGACCATGTTCAGCATTCTACATTCTTAGCAGTAGAAAACTTTCACCATTTTACCAAGATATCATCATTCACCCATTGTCGTCCTAATATCAAACAACTTTAGGAACCTAAAACAATTTCCACTATCATTTGTTGCACATGCTTTACTTCATTAAAAACTCTTCGACGTGTGCTACCCAAAATAGTTGAGCAATGATATAACATTGTTTTTGTTGGATAAGAGAATTAATTTAGTGTCTGCAATTTTGATTACATGATAAAGGAGATGTAATGCACATAGTTGCCAAACTTGGATTCGATATAGTTCCTTGGCTATTAATTACTACCATCGAAGGATATTTTCCAAATTCTCAATCATATAGACATTAGATGCTAAAAGAATATATATTCTCTCTTTATTATTGAGGTCAATGTTGCAATCCCTATATATCCACAAAGAACATAAAATTCATAGGCACATATCCAAACCCTATGAATATCAATTTGAGCATAGACACCCACTAACATTTCATATGTAAAACACTACGCAACAAATCTATATTACCCAAAGAGGTCACACAATTCAAAATAGTCGTAAATATAAACCATGCATAACATTCCAAATTTTCAAATATAACAAAAGAATAATTCATTTATTGTAACATGCATTTTCCCTCAAACTTCATGAATACATAGCCATACTCAATAATCATTAATAAAGTCATCTTGATCAGAATATGACTCATAACAGATCTCACTAGAAAAGAAGGATCCATGTATCTGATCCCAACATGGTTGGGATTGAGGCTTAGATGGTGATGATGATGATGAAAATCACCTAAATTGTTATTTCCTAGTCCCTAGAGTCCTTGACTCTCTCCTGGAGTAGTCAATGACTCTCGAATAACAACATCCACCCTCTAAGGCACCCCTCACACAATAAAGAACATGGCCATAAGACTAAATTCAAGGTTGATAGGAATAGACAAAACTAAATTACCTTGCTTCCAAGTTCCTGCGATATGCCTAGTGCTAGAGCAGTCTTCCCTGTACTGGGTGGGCCTGCAAGAAGAAGAGCTCGACCTGCCATTTTCTTTTGCCGAATCATGTCAACCACAAGGCCAGCAGCTTCCCGAGCTGTAGCCTGACCTACAAACCCAGCCGCCATTGGAAGGGCTCTCCCGGTGATCTGAAATTTTTATATAAAATGCCAATAAAGTCCGTGTTTCCAGCAGTTTAAACTTCTGGATGGGAAGAAAACAATCTGACTGTGAGGAAATTGAAAAGAATTCCCAAGAGAATAAATACTCGTTAGCAAGAGCTTAATATGTTTTGTCAGCAAATCGCAAGATTTGGAGAGCAACTATCTCGTTAGCAAATTTAATTCTGCATATATAGCATCCACTTAGATGAGGGGGCGTTGTTATTCCAAAGCAGACTGAATAACATTTCATCTCCTTATACTCGACAAGTATTAAAGCGGAGAAGAACCGCCACCCCCGCTCCCGTACATGCATTATTCTTCTCCCACGTCCACGAGAAGAGGCATATATGATAACCAATTAACCCCACAGTTTAGTTATTACGATTCAGAAGCAAACGGTAAAGGCTGCATATTTGCTCATGCGACCACACTCTAAGAGGTTCCAGTCATCACTGGCATTCGCAGTAGAGCTACATTTTCTATCAAAAACGTTGTATTTCATCGCATTAGAAGATTAGGGACTAAAGACAAACATCGAGTCCAAGGCCTTTGATGTGAGTATGCGTGGCGATCCTCTGCTTCTTTGTAGTGGACTGCACCTCTTCGATCTTCATCCTTTCCACTGTCTGATCAATCACAGAGTGGCGGCAGCAGCAGCTACGGTTTCACAGTCGATTGACGGCCTAAGAAGCTGAAAAAGGAGCTTTCTGTAATGTTCCCGCCTAGAAAGGCGTTGACTATTGCGGCCGAGACTGCAGGCGGAAATCTAGGAGAAGGCGTCCAGCCTGCCCTAGTTTGAAAGGGTTAGAAGATGACGAGACATGGAGACAGGGGAGCACGGCTATAGCCTGTAGAACGGTAAGAGGGGCGGGGTTTAAGACAAATGAACAAAGCAAACCTAATAACCCAGATAGTATCCCAAACCTTGTGGGATAAGAGAGTCATTCTCTCCTCTTCTATAATCGTTGCGGAAACGAACGAACGCCGAGACTCAAGAGCGTGTTGGTATTCTCAACCTCTCAACAACAATTGTATGGTGCTCACTAGAACTTTTAGTTTTGTTTCATCATTAACAAATCTTTTATCTTTCTATTAACGCTATGTTTTTATAAGCGGTGAATGAAGGAGATTGGAGGAAAAGGAAAGGAAGGTGGGGAGGACACACTTATTTTTTTAGTCGGTTTGATTAGTATGGGAAGGAAAAGGGAAGAGAATATAAAAAAACATTAAAAAAATGTCACTTTTTAGCAAGTCATATTATTGCAAAAGGTTACATACACCACAACATGTATCAGTATATAAAAAATCAAGATAAATTAAACTCAGATGTCTCGCGAACAAAATAAAATTATGTGTACAATTGTTGTGTTAGCGAAGAAGATACATTTCTCATGTCTATCGTCATTAAATTCTACATTTTAGGAGTTTGGTAGTATATCCATCAATAATTCATAATGGTCTTGTAACGTGTAAAAAAAGTCAACCAACATATCCAGATGTTGCACAAGATATAGGTAAGTTTTTTATTTATCACAAACTTTCGTATTTTTTCTAGACTTTTTAAGATTTTTTTGTGCGATGCATTTATTTAGTTTCTTTTTATTTTTAATTTTTCCCTCTAGATTTTCCCTCCAACATTTTGTATATCCTCCAAATGAGGTGAGAGACTATATGCTCTTTATTCTCATTAGTTGTGAGTTATACAAGTATTTTTTGACATATTAATTATATTTTCCCTCCACATTCCATATTTCCCTCCAAGTTTATAATAAATTTCCCGCTAAGTCTGTCATCTTCCCCTTTCTTCACTCCAATTTGGTGGTGAGAAAAGTGATTGGAAATACACTTGTTCCTTTCGCCTCCATTCCCCTCCATTCCACTTCCCTATGTGCAACCAAACAACTTACAACTTTTCTCCTCCTTTCCCCTCCCTTTCCATACCCTCCATTCATCGCGTACCAAACAGACCGTAAATATCAATGTTAGAAGCATACGATCATGTATGCTTGTTTATAAGCTCCCATTTGAGTGACAATTATCTCGTCTCCAAGGTTATAACCTTCTTTACTATGATCAGTTTGAAAGATCCCTCCAAAAGTCCAGATCCTCCTATAGCTTCGTAGATCATAATGAATTTCACATAGGAAAAATTGATACAAGTGGAATGGTTGGTCCTTTTATATTGCCATAAAAAAATTGATAACTATGGCCAACATTTTTTCCATTATTCATAATCTAAGTTTACATATCCTCATTTTTATAAAGGCAACTTAAATGTTTTAGACGTTAATGAACTCACAAAGATCACTCTAATCAACATTGAGGCTTGTGTTGATCCTATATCAAAATATGACCGAGCAATCTTGTTGCTTATATCATGTGGCACGTTTAGATGGAAATAACTAAGACTCTTTAGGGAGACAAATCAAACTAGCGTCACATCTAATAGTGACGTTGATTACACATGCTCTTTCTATATCTCTTCTCTTCACAATTAATGTTTCCCTTGTCCTAAGGCCCAAAATCACATCCAAAGGCATTCATTGTTTCCTCTTGAGATTACTCGTCTCCTACAAGCTTCGTATCCTTCTACGTGGTTGTGATTGATGATAATGATGTTGACGATACTTGGTGATCGATATCCACATTGGCTGCCTAGTCGTGATGCTTTTTATTTCTCTTCTTTTTTGCGATTTTGGTGGTGTATATTGAGTGGATTCCGCCTCCATTTTGGATGTGTTTATCTAACTACCTTATTATCATAGTTATTTCAACTGAACCTAAAACAAATGTTATTGGTCGTAACTACTTCCAAATTTTGTTTGAGCTGAGTCATCACCCTCTGGTGATGGAGTTGCATCTCCTCCAACCTTTATCGCAACAAATTTTCTCGTGAGCTACATCTATTAGCTCCCTCTATTGTGTTACTTCTAAAGACATTTTATTATATATGAAGACCAACATATGCAACTAACATTGTGTTACTTATGTTAGTTGCATATGTTGGTCTTCATATATAATAAAATGTATTTAGAAGAAATACGTATATTGTATATGCCGATAATGTGTTAAGCGTATGGATAAGAAGGCAGTCTCCTATCACGTATTCCCACTCCTGGGTTGTATATATAATTACTTTAGAGGCCTTTTTCAAAATGACAAATGATTCTTTTTATAAATTGACAATTTTTAAGTAATGGCCTATGTCAACTTTACATTTATTTTAGTAATTTGCACTTGTCATTTTAGCTTTACTCTCTCTCTGAGTCAGGCTAGTGTACACTTGAGTGTACCGGAGGCAACATACACCTCAGTCATTTTTTTAAATGCAATAATTTTTTGAAAAATCTAAACCGTTGATCTTCTTAATTATCATAAGAACATACTATATAATAAATTTTAGCTCATTTGGACACTTACAGGTCGTGCATCTAAATGAGGCAAAAATCATGTATTTCAAATTAGTTTTGTGCGTCGATTTTGTTGTCCTTGGATGAATGACTTACACTGTTCCAAATGAGTTTAAATTTTTTTGTGACCTATTATTATTGTAACCATGAATATCAATGGATTAGATTTTGGAAAAATATGGTCTAGATAGGCAAACTGCATTGGGGTGTACGGCGTGATCTATACACTCGAGTGTATTCTAGCCTGACTCTCTCTCTCTCTCTCTCTCTCTCTCTCTCTCTCTCTCTATATATATATATATATATATATATATATATATATATATATATATATATATATATACGTGTATATATATAGATGTATATATATACATGTGTATATATATAGACGTATATATATATATATATATATATATATATATATATATATATATATATACGTGTATGTATATATATACGTATATATATACATATATATGTATATATATATATATATGTGTGTATATATATACATACACGTATATATATACATATATATATGTATATATGTATGTATGTATGTATATATATATATATATATATATATATATATATATATATATAGAGAGAGAGAGAGAGAGAGTTAGACTAGAATACACTCGAGTGTATCCGGAGCGGAATACACTCAAGTAGTTTTTGATGATACAATATTTTTTTCAAAAATCTAATCTGTTGATCTTCTTAAACATCTCGTGAACAACTCATACGCAAAATTTGAACACATTTGGATATGTATAGCTCAAGTTATGAAGACCGCAAAAATTATACATTTCAAATTAGTTTCGTGCGTCGATTTTGTTACCCTTGGATGAGTGACTTACACTCATCCAAATGGGCTCAAAATTTGTATGTAGCCTAATTATAGTATGACTGTGAAGATCAACGGTTTACATTTTGCAAAATATAGTCTTGATATACAAACACACTTGAGTGTATTCGTGCGATCCGTACACTCGAGTGTATTCTAGCCTGACTATATATATATATATATATATATATATATATATATATATATATATATATATATATATATATATATATATATATATATATATACATATATATATATATGGGGCAACGATCCAGTGAGAAACATATTTGGTGAGAGCATGAGAGACATTTGAATAACTCTTCACATAGATCAATTTTTCATTATCCAACAGTATAGATTACAAGTATACCTTAATATATACCTTCGTATAAAATGTTATCACTATCCAATTTGTAGATCATTCACAACAACCAAATATTTTTTGACACTCTATATTGAATTTCAGGCTGACGGTTGGATGTAAAAAGTGTATATTGTACATATGGGCATGTAAACAATGTCTGATTGCAATTTTTTTTGCGACAAGGTAAATGAAATGATTCTTTTACCATCTATATGGTTGGATTTTAAAAAATAGTTACTAATTTGTAGTTATTCAAATGCCTCTCATGCTCTCACCGTAGGATGTTTCTCACTATATCGCTATATATATATATGTGTGTGTGTGTGTGTGTGCGTGCGTGCGTGTGTGTACTTACATATACATCGATGTTTAGCGATGTGGGACCATGACTGAGACGATATTTCTCTCATCAACATCTAGCCCCACATTCACTCATTTTTGTGTAGTGTCCTTTGTAACTTTTATAACTGCATGGGTGTCACGACCCTTGTGGCTTGTTCCATCCATTGTGTTAGATTAGGGTTTTTGATCACGTTTGTCAACAGTTTCAATTGATTCACAGCCATTCTCCAATGTCAAGGGGTCTGCATGTAAACATGCATCTCAATTGTACTGGGAACCTATCGTAAAATGCACTTATGCTTCTTGTCCATCTTCAACAAGTTGTTGAAAACTTGCTCAAGCATGATGCTTTAACAACTTGTAAACAATTTAATTCATTGTAACATCCCAAATTTTTATAACTAATTTGAACCTTGGTGTGGTTTTTACCAAAAAAGTTCATTAAGAGACCAAATGCAAAAAGGCCATGAAATAGTAATTCTTTAGGAATAATGGACTAAGGAAGGTAAAGGAACCAAAAATACCTTTCATATATGCATTAATATGTTTCAACCATTTCAAAAGATAATGATAATTACTCTCACTTTATTTTCTCTCTCCTCCATGAAAATTTCTCCTAAAAGGCACCACGGACATTCAAGACAACTCTTGAGTGGAAAATCACTCGTAGTCTCAAAATTTACTTAAATAACTAAATAATAAATATTGGTTCAATTTATCCTATCCTTTAATGCATTAAAATTAAGATAGTGACACATAAAGAATTTGTGAATAAAAGGTAGTCAAAACCTAAACTGAATATGATGGGAAGGTTCTAGATCCTCTAAATAACTTGTTTTCAATTTTGGCAGTGTTTCAACTCTATTTGAGCACGTAAATGATTAGGGAAGTTACCAATAGAGTTTGTAATGAAATTAGATCAAAATATCCTTAACCTCCTAATCTAACATAAGTCTCGATTGAACCAGTCATCATGACCCTTAAAACCCAGTCTAGGTCAGACTGTGGTTCGCAAACTCTTCTACAAGCTAGGAGGTTGTCTTCTTCACCTGAGTCCATCACCCTCAAGACTCCACAATGGTTGTTTCACCCACCAATCTCTCTCTCTCTCTCTCCGAGGAATCCCTATATGAGACGATATCCCCCTCACCATCCCTTCATCCTCCCGAGCCTACCCATCCATAACATGTAGGGTTTTGTCATCATGGAACTCCCAGACTCCTAGAGCTAGTGATACCTTCTAGACTCCTTGAGTAACCCGAGCTCCTCGATATCTCCACCTATATAATTCAATCCCCTAAATTGTTCACAAATAATTAAAGGACATGAACCCACTGTCATCTTGCCCTCTAGCACCTTGTACGTGGCTACCCTTCTCTGTCTATAGCAACTTGCAAATATCAACTCTGCCTTGATAGTGGTGACCATCGTGGTGCCTTCTAAAACCTTGAATCTATTCCAAGGTCTGCAATAAATATCCTTTAGTCTTCATTTTCTGTTGGTGTCACAGGTATCGTGTTTTCCCTTTTCACCCCCTGTTTTTGAGTGTGCAAGCAATTCCTCTTACCTTGACTTCATCTTGACTTGTTTCCCTCTCCATGATCTAGGTTATGTCTATCATGATGCTCTGATTGATGTTTTGTTTCCTCTAACCTTGGATGTCCCTTCTCTTGTGGTAGAGCCATGTTCTCTACCATGTGGTTGTCGAGGGTCACAAGCTCTAGCTCACCTAGTCCAACCGACAATGAGGAAGGTGACTAGCACCTTAGTTTGTAATGTACATGAGTGGTTTGTGTTTTGGTTTTAGAAGATATGATACTTTTGCAACATTGTTGCTCATGTTTGCCAATTGAAAAAGTAAAAAATGAGGATGTCATTTACATCAAATAGCCTTGGTATCGTTCAGGTTTGGTGTTACGCTCCATGGGCAAAGTTATCTTTGCATAATGTGATTTTAACAACTTCATATTTCCTTCTCGGTGAGTCAAGCCATGTGACTAGATCCAGTTGGACCACAATATCATGGTCATGGTCCAGTTGTCCTATGTTTTGGATAAAGTTGTCTATGTGACTTTTCTCTATTTTTTATTGGTTTGTTCTTCAAAAGTTCATAATAAATCAACTATCCTTTAGAAAAATTACACAAAAACATTTTGAAAAGGTTTTTGATTGAGGAATACAAATTTCAGAGTTTAAGTCTTCCATTCAACCAAATCCAAGTTATTAAGAAGTCAATATTAGGATTTAAAGGTGAATAATATACAAATTGATACAGAATATGCTATGAGCATGGTTATTAGGGTTCAATCAGTCCCAAGAATGTGGTAAAGGTTTCATCAAACTAAGAAGAGAAACTAGAATATTTCTCTAGGAGAGATAAGTGGCCCATGCAATTTGAACATAAGTATTGACTGCTTGTATATATGTTTGTATAATGCAAATGAAATATTATGAAATGTATTATTTATGATTCAATTGCTTATGAAGATAAAATCTAATAGTCTATAATGAATTGAATGTCATCTTTATGTTCAATAGTTATTATATCATATATTATGCACAATAAGAGTAAAGTTTAGGATAAGATTTCAGAACAAGTTAAGAGATTAAAGAGAAAAAGAATTATGAAAGATAACTTACATAAGATCCTTACTAAGAGGCTCCTTGGAGCAAACTAAAAGGAACTCTGGTGTATAAGAGAAGAGGCACTTTGGTGCATAAAAGAAGAGGCAATTTTGTGACGTTTGTCTCGAAGAAAAAAAAACGAGATCAACGAATGCGGAAGCGATTAACTAGTAGCGGAATTATTAAAAATCACTAAAAATTAAAACTTTTTGTAAAGAGATCTACAAATAGTAAAACTCTTTCATAAGGAAACATGATAAGTTATTTATAAACTGATCCATCATTACATCTCTGTAATATCACATCTCGAGGATTACAGACATTAACTGCCCTGTTAGCTGTACAAGGCAAGATACAAAAATCTCGAGGCCTTAAGCCAAAATCTCAGATTTACTTTAAACATCTACTGACTCTTAGGACCTGAGAGTACATAGACGACACATAGGACATTCTATCTACAAGACTTGATAGACAGTGTCTCCACCCGAGGATCACTCCTGTCCCTGATGTTACTGTTGTTGTTGTTGTTCACCCACTAATGGGTTTCTTCGTCATAAACATATAATGTAGGATTGAGAGATTAAATGTACATCTCACATCAATTCCCACATTAGGACGTAAGGATATTCACGTCCATAACCCCCACATACTCAGAAGTATGCTCCCCAGGAGTTCCCATAGGAAAATCTGTTTCACCATCATTTAACTTCTGACAATGATGGATCCATGGTCAGGGCTCTACATGATATCATTATACTTGATTATTTAAGTACATTATGACATTCTTTTAGCATCGGGCATGTTTCCAAACATAAATCAATAAGACAATTGCTATTAAGAAAGAGTACTCATTGTATCAAGTTTATGTCACATATTGTTAACACTGGGATATCAATCCCTAACCATCTCATCATTATGATTCAGGAATATGGGTGTTCAAACCCTTAGATCATCAAAAAACTTATTACCAAGTAACATATTATCATCAAGTCATTTAACAGCATGCCCTTGATTGTAACAATGCAGATATTTCTCATGGCTCATACAGCCTATCAATCTTATATGTTACCTCTTACTAGGTAATCATAACATGTCATTACTTTCAAAACTTATAAAGTGCTTTCACTGAATATGACATCATAAGCCCTTACGTGGCTATGCTCAATTCTTTATAAAAACCTGCATGACTAACACAATTGTTAACATGCACATATATCTATATTAGCACAATACACATTATTTTCAAGTCATGTATAGAACACCACGGATGTGCTATCTTGCACGATCGTTCTACAGAAGATATACCACGACCGTGTTACATCACCACGGCTGGTTTCTAGGGTTAGGATTTTCCCTATTCAATTCAATTAGGTTATTTAATCCCTTTTTGTTTACAAAGGCATAATGTTTCCTCATTTTACAATTCAATCATAGAGTTTCATGCTTAAAAGCATAACCCAGAATTAAGGTTTATTGTTTATACCATCACATTTCCCTAGATTAGGGTTTACTATTCATATTATAATGAATTAAGATCACACTATCATAATGTATGAGGATTACTTCCATTAATGCCCTCAAATTAGGTTAAGATTCATTAACCATCACAATTAGGGTTTTCATGATCTCACTATGATGGATCATACCCTTATTAGGTATATTCATATATATTGGAAGTTCATTATTGATCATATTTCATATAAGAAGTCTTCTCTCTCCTCTTTCTAGTAGATGATGTTTACATCAATCTTGATTAGGTTAAGTCAAATCAACATTGACATCATGGGTTGTGTCATTACTACTGTGGTCATTAAGGCTCACTTGATCAAAGGGCATTGGTCACTTTATCCCATCAAGGGTACCTTGGTAATGTTCACCAATTGATTATAACATGTATTAATCAACTAATTAATTGATCCCTTAATCTCTTTATGTATCTATAAGGTTTAGGTTAATCAACCACTAAACCATCTTAACCATTACGACATCAAACGTTCTTAATATTTTTAGACCTCAAACGGTCTTGCACTTTCAACCCCCAATCGGTCTTGGATAGACCTTGAAACTGTTTGGTGTTGTTGACCGTTTGGTCTAGTTTGACTTTTGAAACCATTTGGTAAAGTACACACTCAAGACCGTTTGCCCAAGGTGAGGTGAAGACAGTTTGGTCATGAAGACCGTTTGGCCAAGTTTGACTTTGAAACTGCATGGGCATAATCGATCTTGAAACCACATGAGATCAAATGGTTTGGGATCGTTAGGTCTCAAAGAGTCTTGCGACCGTTTGGTCCCAAATGGTCTTGAGACCGTTTGGTCCAAACCACGTCAAAACCGCATGGACCAAAAAGTGTCTCAACCACTTCAATTGAATTAGGGTTTCCAATATTGAACCCCTCAATCAATCATGCACTTGTTAGCCACTTATCAATTGAGTCAATTAGGTCAACCCTCTACTAATTTGATCCTCAATTGATCTCCAATTAGGGCTTGGATCAATTGAATTAGGGTTTAGAATCGATTACCCTTCAACACTCCTCAACATGAGTCTAATTGATTTGGAAACCATTGAACCATCATTCAATTTGGTCATGACCTGGCCCCAAACGGTCTTGGGATCATTTGGATGACCTCCAAATGGTCTTGAGACCGTTTTCTCAAGTCAACGCCAAAAACTAACTCAACCAATTAAGGTTTGGCTCATAAGATTGATCACTAGGTCAACAATTAATTGTACTTCAACTTATTGCCTTTGAATCTTCAACCACTTAACCGTAGTCAACCCTAGACCTCCAAACGGTCTTGGGTGACCCCCAAACGGTCTTGAGATCATTTGGGTGATTCCCACATGGTGTTGAAACCGTTTGGGCCACTCAACCCAACTTCAACATAAATCTTTTATTGAAATCAGCAATTGGCCCGATTAGGGTTTAGGTGGTTGATGAGCCTTGAATTGGTGATCTACTTGGAATTACTTGATGATTTTTGGTAGGTAATTAGTCCACATTATTTACAACAGACCTCCAAACGATTAACGCCTGTTCAACGCATCCAAACGGTCTTAGACCATTTGCTTCTATGCGGTCTAGTGAAACCGTTTGCATTCAAACGGTTTGGGAAACCGTTTGTGCAAGAGGTGGAAGACCGTTTGCTAAAGCAAGTTTGTGGATAAACTTTGGAATTAACGTCATCATCTTCTACCTCAAGAACAGGGGTTGTTCTTCACGGAATTTCTAGCAAGAACACACCAAAGTGTCTTAAAGAATAAGAATAAGCAATTATACTAGGAGAAGAGGATGCATTTAACAAAGTTTAAGGGTTAGAGTTATAAAACCCGCCTTTAGATCCAATCTAGAGCTCCAAGATTCGTAGCTTTAATGGTGGATGAATCTCCAATGGTTGCCCAAGGTCCGTTCTTCAAGTTTTGGATGGAGAAGATGGCTAGAAAGAAGAATTGTGTAAAGAAAACTAACAAACCAACATTGTATTGGGGTTTCCACCATGAATTCGAGATAGATGATGGTCCATACTTACCAAACCAACTTGGTCATTCTTCCTCTGCTCTTGAGCTCCTTCTTAGTCGGCCAAAGCAAGAAGATGAGAAAAGAAACTAAGGGAAACGATCCCTTGCTTTGTTGTTAAGGATGTTATATGTATTTTTGGATATTTTCAAGGAAAGGAGATTATTTCCTTTAATTCTCAAACATATCCACCAAATACCTCTCCACTTCTTGGCCACGTTTCCTCCTTATTTCCTTATGCAAAACTCCTCCCTTATCCAAGGTTAAAAGGAAAAGAAATCAAACACCTTACTAAGTTGTATATATATATTAAAGACCATTTTGCTTAATTCTTGGTTTATTTAAATATCCAGATTATCCTTCTTACCTGGTCACTCAAATGAGGTGCCCCTCTCATTTTATTTGCTCTACTTGATGCCAAGAAACATGAGAGATACTCTAGAGGGTATATTTTACATGTTGGTGTTGACTCAAGGTCAATTAGGTCAATATTGACTCACATCTAAATTGACTAAACCCGTGTTTTGATGATGACTAACCATTCCACATATTGGTGTCTAATGCTTCTACTTGAGTGTTTTCAGATTAGGTATAGACACACTCCAATTGCCCTAACTTGCGCATCTCAAATTGGAGAAAAGACAAGTCAAAGTCATACAAGTGGACGTTTTTGTAATATGATGTATATCCATTAGAATCATGTTGTAAATCACTTGTAATGATTGTATGACTTGTAATTAAGCTTAGAAAAATATCAGGAACACTTAGATCAAATATTAGAGCACTTTTAATGCAACTTTGAAAATCAATTACAGGCACTTGTTCGGTCGAGTTTCCCACCCTAAAACTCGACCGATCAACCTTGGTCGATTTTCTGAAGATTGCATCGGTCGAGTTGTGCACTCACAAAACTCGACCGATTGGGTAGTAGGCCAGTTCCAGTTGGAATGGTCGGTCGAGTTTCCTCAAAACAAACTCGACCGATCATTTCAATATCGGGCTGCCTGCTACTTGATCGGTCGAGTTACACATATAGAAACTCGATCGAATGCACTGTACGGAAAAGTGCAGAAAAGTGTTTCTAGCCGTTGTGGAGTTGCAACAAGTGAAAATATATCCGTTGCAAGCCACAAAATGGCTAGTTTTTGTTCACAAGTGTTCCCAAAGGCTAAGAGGCATCCCCAGCTATAAATAGGACCCCTTGGGCTTCATTCCAAGGTTGAGCATTCACTATGAAGGTTCCTATTCTATAGTTGAGTGATCCTACAACCTCCTCTCTCTCTCTAAGATTAATCACTTGCTACATCCATTAGAGTGAGTAGGAAATCTGTAAGAGAGCTAGTCATATATGTATATCTTGTGAGGCTCTCACTTCCACCACCTCCCTTCTATCATTCCTATCTTGAAGATGAAGGTTCTCTCTCTTGTCCAAGAGAGGTGAAGAAGAACAAGGGAAGGAGTCCCTTGGTGAAGATCAAGGCTAAAGACTTGGAGCTAGAGTGGGTAAGCCCTTGGAGAAGGCAGAAGACTCAAGCTCAAGTGGGTAAGACCTTGGTGGAAAGCTTCTCCGAGTGAAGGTGAAGTCGAAGGCTGAAGATCCAAGAAGAGTGGGTAGTTCCTACAAGGCCGAAGACTTGTGCAAGAGTGGGTAAGTCCTTGGAGAAGGCCGAAGACTCTTTCAATGTGGGTAAGTCCTTGGTAAGGTTGAAGACTCTTTGTATTGGATAGGTAAGTCCTTTGTTGGTCATGTATTGTATGTCTTATTAATGAATATAAGAGTGCAATTGTTTGAAGTCCTAGAGGTTGACCTCTCTAGGCAAGTGGACTGACACACTTTTAGTTTGAAGTGTGGAACCACTCTAAATAGCTTGTCTAATTGGTGCATGTTCAATCTCTCTTATCCTTGCTATGCATGATTTAGTTGCACTCAAATTGCCTATTTAGCAACCTTATCTTGTCATATATTTTGAATGTTTAATGAGTTTTGTTTAAGTGCTTTCAGCTCTATTCACCCCCCCTCTAGAGCATCTAATCACCCATCTAGGATCCAACAAGTGGTATTAGAGCGGGTCTTCTCCAAGCATACTTCCACAAGTAGGAGAATATGGGTGATTATGAAGATGGGCAACCTTCAAAGAGAAAAATAGAAGGAAACAAGAGTGAAAAAGGGATCACAAAGGCTCCATCAACAAATGAAAGCACTAGTGGAAGATCTAGTGAATTTGAAGATGGAAGATGCCATTGCGCCCTCATGACAAGCTCAACTAAAGATTTAAATGAGGTAAATTCAAGTGTTGAGATTCAAACAAATGCTAATCTTAGTCAACTAAATGCTCTTAAATTTGCAAATTCTTGCTTGCTTGATAAGATTAAGTTTTTAAAATCTCAACCTTCTATGACTACTTCATACATAGAGCTTGCTACTACTATTGTTTCTCTCTCTATTGTTTCTTATGTTCTTAAATGTGTTTATGAGAGTAAAGAGCCTACTTTGCAAGGAATAGAATGTGTAGATAAAGTTTATCTTTCAAAGATTACTTGTCTTGTATATGAACTTGCTTCCTTGCATAATAGTGTAATTGCTCTTGACCCTCATACTATCTTTTCTTATAGAGAGAAAGTTTTTGATGCTCTATCATGTGATAAAGATTCTTATATGACTAAAGATGTTTGCTTAGAAATCTATCTTGTGCATGCTAGAGATGATATGAATCTATTGTGTTTTACCTTTACTTCTCTTATGCATGACAATCATAGTTTGAGATCTTCTTTGCAAAGATTCTTTGGTGATAAAAAGAATCTTAATCAAATCCTAGACCATACTACCAAACAAATGGGTAGAGATGGAATTGGACTTGACTGTAGTCAAAGGAACAACAAAGACAAAGGACCTTCATTTTTCAATGAAGAATCCTCCAGTTCCAAGGCTACATGCACTTGTAATCATTGCAATGATTTTGGCCATTATTCTACTTGTTGTCCTTTTAGGAAAGCACCCAAGAGCAATAGGATTTGGGTTGCTAAGCTAACCCCTCCGGACCCAAAAACATGATTGGGGACCATTTCATCTTTCTTCTTGTAGGAACTTTCAAATGGATTGACTTGAGCTATTGAATTGCAAATTGACTTCTCAATCCACATGAAAGAAGAAAGGTGAGATGTGCAGAGGGTGACAACAAGTGGAAAAGCAATGGTAAGTACAAAGGTAATGTTTTATTGCTTATAACAATTTCTAACTTGTTTTGTCAAGTTAGTGTGCACTATACATATGGTTTTTGAGTCAAAAGTGGCATTTTGTGATTCTCTTCACACTCTTGCTCAAAAATTGTTTCTAATGTTTCCATAGTGCATTACTAACTGGATTAGACATGTTTGGATATGGTTTGTTTTTTTAGCATGCCTCTAAATATGTTTTTATAAAATAGGTGTGCTTGTTGACAGCTGCTCTGTCGGTCGAGTTTGCCCTATTGAAACTCGACCGATTGGCACCAAGAGTGTTGCCAACAGCTGTCATCGGTCGAGTTGTCAATGCTCAGAACTCGACCGATAACACTGTGCACAGAATATACATTTGGCTTATTGAGTGAGAATTTCCCTCTCAACTAGATTTTCTCAACCAATAGCCTTATTCTTTGGCACTCTCATTTGGCACCTGTATATATGCATACTGCCATGTTCTAAATTGCCTATCTTGCTTACAACTCTATCTCTCTAATTGCTCTAAATTGGTATATCTATATCTTGCAATTACTTGCTTTGAGTTGTTTTGCATGTTTTGATGATGATCTCTTTGGATCTCTTGGTTGTGTCTAAATTGCTTCCGTTGTGCTCTAACTTGCTACATCTATCTAGGTGTATATCTTGTTTTGATACAACCTTGAGGTTCTTAGGGGTAATCATCTTATGGTAAGGATGCATATCTAGTGAGTTATATCCTTTCATGCTTCTAAAATTGCATATCTCTTTGTTTGGATATATCTCTACATCTATTCATAGCTTGCTTTATCTTGTGTATCTCTTGCTATGATCTAGATCCTACTAGTAGTCCTAACTTGTGATATCATCTACTAGTAGTTCATATACATGTAGTTCTAACCCTATTTATAATTGGAATATTTGCTCATCTATATGCTATGCTTGTATCTTGTCTCATATATGCTCAAGCTTGTTCCTTGAATTGCATATCTACTATCTTGAGTTGCTTGCATAACATTGTGATGCAGGGCACATAGAGCTACATTATATGTAGAAATTGGAGTATTTTTGGATTTTATGCAGATTTTGCTCCAGTTTCAATCTTTGGTGCAAGACTAGTGTTTTTCATGCAGAAACAACCTTCTGAGCAAGACTCATTGCTTTGCCATGAGCTCCGATGGTTTTTGGTCAAATTCCATCTTCTTGAGGGTCAAAATTGTGATTTATTGTTTTTCTGCAGCACTTTATCTTGCATTTTTGGGTTGTTCAAGTATATCTTTTACTTGCTTTTCTTTCTATGCTTGGACAAGCCCCTATCTGTGCTCTTCTACTCTCCTTATATATATTTATGTTATCTCCTTTCTCTTTAACAAGTGATGTTTCTCATAACCCCGCTTTTTGAAATGACAAGGGGGAGAAAGGTATGTCTTCTTTTAAACGAGGAAGAAGGCATGTCTTACATGAAGATGAGAAGTATGTTCATGTAAAGGGGAGAAGGTAAAGGGGAGAAGACATATATGTGTAGAACATATATGAGTAGAAGACATAGTTTCTATAAATGTTATGAAAGCTAACCATGCAAGAGAAATAGCATCAATTGAGGGGGAGTATGAGAACTCCACTATCATCAATTGAGGGGGAGCATATGAACTCCATTCTATTGAAACCCCTAGGTTTCTCCAAAGGTATGAATTTACTTAAATGCTTTCAATACATTTATGGAATGGTTTGTCATCTTCAAAAAGGGGGAGAATGTTGACTCAAGGTCAATTAGGTCAATGTTGACTCACGTCTAAATTGACTAAACCCGTGTTTTGATGATGACTAACCATTCCACATATTGGTGTCTAATGCTTCTACTTGAGTGTTTTCAGATTAGGTATAGACACACTCCAATTGCCCTAACTTGCACATCTCAAATGGGAGAAAAGACAAGTCAAAGTCATACAAGTGGACGTTTTTGTAATATGATGTATATCCATTAGAATCATGTTGTAAATCACTTGTAATGATTGTATGACTTGTAATTAAGCTTAGAAAAATATCAGGAACACTTAGATCAAATATTAGAGCACTTTTAATGCAACTTTGAAAATCAATTACAGGCACTTGTTCGGTCGAGTTTCCCACCCTAAAACTTGACCGATCAACCTTGGTCGATTTTCTGAAGATTGCATCGGTCGAGTTGTGCACTCACAAAACTCGACCGATTGGGTAGTAGACCAGTTCCATTTGGAATGGTCGGTCGAGTTTCCTCATAACAAACTCGACCGATCATTTCAATATCGGGCTGCCTGCTACTTGATCGGTCGAGTTACACATATAGAAACTGGATCGAATGCACTGTACGGAAAAGTGCAGAAAAGTGTTTCTAGCCGTTGTGGAGTTGCAACAAGTGAAAATATATCCGTTGCAAGCCACAAAACGGCTAGTTTTTTGTTCACAAGTGTTCCCAAAGGCTAAGAGGCATCCCCAGCTATAAATAGGACCCCTTGGGCTTCATTCCAAGGTTGAGCATTCACTATGAAGGTTCCTATTCTATAGTTGAGTGATCCTACAACCTCCTCTCTCTCTCTAAGCTTAATCACTTGCTACATCCATTAGAGTGAGTAGGAAATCTGTAAGAGAGCTAGTCATATATGTATATCTTGTGAGGCTCTCACTTCCACCACCTCCCTTCTATCATTCCTATCTTGAAGATGAAGGTTCTCTCTCTTGTCCAAGAGAGGTGAAGAAGAAAAAGGGAAGGAGTCCCTTGGTGAAGATCAAGGCTAAAGACTTGGAGCTAGAGTGGGTAAGCCCTTGGAGAAGGCAGAAGACTCAAGCTCAAGTGGGTAAGACCTTGGTGGAAAGCTTCTCCGAGTGAAGGTGAAGTCGAAGGCTGAAGATCCAAGAAGAGTGGGTAATTCCTACAAGGCCGAAGACTTGTGCAAGAGTGGGTAAGTCCTTGGAGAAGGCCGAAGACTCTTGCAAAGTGGGTAAGTCCTTGGTAAGGGTGAAGACTCTTTGTATTGGATAGGTAAGTCCTTTGTTGGTCATGTATTGTATGTCTTATTAATGAATATAAGAGTGCAATTGTTTGAAGTCCTAGAGGTTGACCTCTCTAGGCAAGTGGACTAACACACTTCTAGTTTGAAGTGTGGAACCACTCTAAATAGCTTGTCTAATTGGTGCATGTTCAATCTCTCTTATCCTTGCTATGCATGATTTAGTTGCACTCAAATTGCCTATTTAGCAACCTTATCTTGTCATATATTTTGAATGTTTAATGAGTTTTGTTTAAGTGCTTTTAGCTCTATTCACCCCCCTCTAGAGCATCTAATCACCCATCTAGGATCCAACAGTTGGACCCTAGGTTTTGGGTAAATTGCACTTTACACCAAAACTAGGTTTTAAAGCACGAGGATTGCTCTACAAGCTATATCTTGGTGCTCAAGCTTGTGGAAACCATACCACTACATCATATTCATTCTTATGATGTCTCACATCATAGGAACATCTTATCATGTGTAATTTGCAAGTTAACCCTCAACTTGGGTAATTTTCACTTTAGTCCAAAGTTAACAAAACAATATTGCAACATTATTCAAAAAGGACTAAATTAGAAATATAAGTTCCTCAAAAGCTTTAATTACATTCCATAAGTTAACCATGAGCATCTAATCACATATTTAAGCAAAACACCTAGGGTTAATACATAATCCAGGTCATGGATGTTACAAATTATCCACCCCTTACAAGGATTTTGTCCCCAAAAGCAGCAAATACATATTAAGAGAAAAGAGTAGGGTATTTCCTTCTCATCTCTTCCTCTAGTTCCCATGTGGCTTCTTCAACACCACGATGATTCCAGAGGACTTTCACAAGACTTGTGTCTTTCTTTTTCAGCTTTTTAATTCTTTTGTCAAGGATCGATACAGGTCCTTCTTCATAAGATATATCATCATTCAATTCTACCTCCATAGGTTGCAGAACTGATTCTGTATCAGGATGGCATTTCCTAAGCATGGAAATGTGGAACACAGGGTGTAAATTTTGTAGCTCTGGTGGTAACTCTATCTTATAGGCTACTCTTCCAATATGTTCAATGATTGGATAAGGCCCCATAAACCTATGAGCTAACTTTCCTTTCCTTCCAAATCTCAGAACTCCTTTCCATGGTGAGACTTTGAGGTACACTCTGTCTCCAACCTAGAATTCTAAAGGTCTATGACGCTTATCAGCATAGGATTTCTGCCTATCCTTTGCAGTCTTTATCTATTGTTGTATTACTTTAATCTTCTCAGTGGTCTGCTGCATAAGATCAGGACCTAAAAGTTGATATTCACCAGTTTCATACCAACATAGGGGTGATCTACAATGTCTACCATACAAAGCTTCATAAGGTGCCATGTCAATGCTATGTTGATAACTATTATTATAGGAAAACTCTATCAAGCTTAGGTGCAGATCCCAACTTCCTGTAAACTAAAGAACACATGCTCTAAGCAAGTCTTCTAGAGTCTGTATAGTCCTTTCTGACTGTCCATCAGTCTGTGGATGAAAGGTTGTACTAAACCTTAACTGTGTGCCCAAGGCTTTATGAAGTTGCTCCCAAAAATGACTCGTAAACTGGGGACCTCTGTCAGAAACAATAGTAACCGGGACCCCATGCAGTCTTACTATCTCATCAACATATAACTGTGCCAGCTTCTCGGCAGAATAGGTTGTTCTGACAGGTAAGAAATGTGTTGTCTTCGTCAACCTATCAACTATTACCCAGATGGAATCATGTCCTTTGGCTGTCCTGGGTAGACCAACCACAAAGTCCATGGTTACATGGTCCCACTTCCACTGTGGAATGGGCAAAGGTTGCATTGTTCCTGCAGGCTTCTGGTGTTCAGCTTTAACTTGCTGACACACAGGACACCGCACAACAAACTCAACAACGTCTTTCTTCAAACCAGGCCACCAATACATATCTTTCAAGTTTCGATACATCTTGGTGTTTCCTGGATGCATAGCATACATCGAAGAATGAGCTTCTTCCAGGACTAACTTCCTCAAGTTATCCACATCCGGTATTATCATCCTACCATGGTAACAAGCTAATTGATCATCTGAGTCATGGAAACCATCTCGTTTCTCATTACCATACTCCGATCTAATCAATTGAACTGCGACATCAACTTGTTGTGCCTCCTTGATCTGCTGTCTCAGAGTAGGTTTTATGTGCATCTCAGCCAACAACCTGGCTAACAATGATACTCTTAACTGTACATTGTCTTGCCTTAAGGAGATAAGCATATCTCTCCTTGAGCACACTAAAGAATTCAGTTGTGCTCTATCCAAAGCTGGTGTTGCTGATTTCCTACTCAAAGCATCAACAACCACATTGGCCTTCCCTGGATGATAATCAATTGTGCAATCATAGTCCTTGATTAACTCCATCCATCGGCGTTGCCTCATGTTAAGCTCATGCTGAGAAAAGATATACTTAAGGTTCTTATGGTCTGTGAAAATTTGGAATGTTTCTCCATAAAGATAATGTCTCTAGATCTTCAAGGCATGAACTACAGCAGCTAGCTCTAAATCGTGTGTCGGATAATTCTCCTCATGTTTCTTAAGCTGTCGGGAAGCAAAAGAAATCACTTGTTTATCCTGCATCAACACACATCCTAATCCATTCTTAGAGGCATCACAAAAAACTATATATCCTTTCCCTTGTTCAGGTAACACAAGCACATGTGCACTTGTCAACCTTTCCTTTAACAACTGAAAAGACTACTGACACTTATCACTCTAGGTAAAAGGAACATCCTTCCCGGTCAACTTAGTTAAGGGTAAAGCTATAGAACTGAAGTTCTTAATGAACCTCCGATAATAGCCAGCCAACCCTAAGAAACTTCAGATCTCCGTTGGTGTCTTCAGCTACTCCCATAGCAGAAAAAATTCTACCTTTTTAGGGTCAACATGAATACCTGAAGCAGATATTACGTGTCCAAGGAAAGGTACTTCCGGTAACCAGAACTCACACTTGCTAAACTTAGCATATAACTTGTGTTTTCTTAGCAAAGTTAGAGTCTGCCGAAGATGATGTTCATGTTGCTGAGCATCTCTGCTATAGATCGGGATGTCATCTATAAAGACAATAACACACTGATCGAGAAAAGGTCAGAAGATTCTATTCATGAGTTCCATAAATGTAGTTGGTGCATTAGTTAGCCCAAACGACATAACTGTGAACTCATAGTGACCATACCTTATCCTAAAGGCAGACTTGGGTATGTCACTATCCTTAATACGCAGTTAATGATATCCTGATCTCAAATCTATTTTTGAGAAGACGGTCACACCACGCAACTGATCAAAGAGATCATCAATCCTCGACAGAGGATACTTATTCTTTATCGTTACTTTATTTAACTTTCTATAATCAATGCACAACCGCATTGATCCATCTTTCTTTTTAACGAAGAGGACCAGAGCACCCCAAGGTGAAGTACTCGGTCGGATGAAACCCTTCTCAAGCAACTCTTGCAACTGTTTCTTGAGTTCTTCCATCTCAGTAGGCGCCATCCTATATTGTGTTTGTGCTATAGGTTGTGTATTCGGGATTAAATTGATCTCAAAATCAATTTCCCGGGGCGGTGGTACACCTGTCAATTTTTCAGGAAATACATCTTCAAATTCCCTGACTACATGAACTTTAGCAGGGTTAGGACTATCCATGGTAGTATCTACCACATGGGCCAAGAATGCATAACATCCTTGCTTCATCAGTTTCTCAGCAACCATAGCTGAAATAAGACAGGTGGGTAGAATCTTTCTCTCTCCTTGAAAGACCCATGTGTCACTATCATCAGTGAACATAGCTTGCTTGGACTCACATTCCAAGACAACCTTATAACTTTCTAAGGTATCCATCCCAAGGATTACATCAAATCCTTGCATCTCAAGTGGTATAAGATCCACTTGAATGCGATGTTCAGAAAAGAAGAGGATGCAGGGAGAACATACCTCCTACAACACAACAGATCCCCTCAACGGAGTTTCTAGCGACAAACTATTTGCTCTATGACTTATAGTCAGGTTACAGTCAAGAATCACTCTTCGAGTGATAAAGGAGTGCGTAGCACCCGAATCAATTAAAATAGATACAATGCAAGATGTAGACATATCAGAATATAACAATTCCATCTGACCTACCTCAACCGGAGGGTTGATTACTGCATCATGTGGATTCATCGCATAGAATCTTGCTGTCGCCTGTGGTTGATTCAGTGCTCGATGACTAGGTGTCGATGATCCTACTTGGGACGCTTGTCCACATCCTCTAGCATTACCTGGAAACTGTCGCCTTTGGGATCCTTGCTGACTCTGCCTTTGAGGTTGAGTCACACTCACTTCTCTGGATCTGCAATCTTTCATTAGATGTCCCATCTTTCCACATATGTAACAGCTTCTGTTCAGTTGTTGTGGTCTGGGTGGTCCTGTAACTGACATAGATGCTGAACTGAGAGCTCCTTCTAAAGGTAAGCTTCGTCCTCTACCCCTATTTGACGTCCACTGCGTCTGGGTATTGGATCTAGGTGGTGGTGTAGGTACAGAAAACCTAAGTTTTTTGAAATCTTTAGATGAAGATCCTTGGAACTGGGGATACATCCTCTTGTTCTTGGTCTGTCTCTTTTCTGATATAGACCTCTCTACCCTTCTGAAAAACTCCACAAAGGTAGCAAACCTTTCCATGTTCTCCAGGGCAGACATAGGAGTAGTCAACTCAGCGTTTAACCCTTTCTCAAAATGCCTAATCCTTTCTTCATCAGTGGTCGCCATGTGCAGACAGAACCACAAAAGCTCCATGAACTTAGCCTCATACTCGTTAATGTTCATAGGTCCTTGTCTTAACCTCTCAAACTGAGACATTTTCTCATCTAGAAACGTCTTAGGAAAATATATGTTGATAAATTCTCGTCGGAAAACTTCCCATGCAACCTCCACACCTGGCCTCTTCTGTTCTTCCATGGTCCACCAGTGACCAACACTCCCCTTGAGAAGGTACACAACATGTCTAACCTTCTCAACTTCTGGGATATTCAGGATTCTAAAGGCCTTCTCTAGTTTAGTTAACCACAAGTCAACATCTGTTGAGTCAGCTGTTCCAGCATACTCTGTGGCTCCAACTCGGTGAAGTCGCTCAAACGTCTTTCCGACTCCTTGTCCTTCAGGATGGGTAGGTGCCCTAGGTGTAGGTATAGGCATCCTATTAGTCATATGTGTCATGGCAGTCATAAACTGCCCAAACATGGCTTGGACGACTGGGTTCCCCATGTCAGTTGGATTGAACTGGGGTGGTTCAGGCACATGTTCTATTCTTTCAGGGTTTCTTGCACCTTCTCTGGGTGCATCAACACTACTCTCGACAACGTGTTCCTCGTGTGGTCCAGAAATCCTTAGTTTTATCTTCTCCTCCTGATGAGCAGAAGACACTATCAGATATACTGGAAGACACTAGATTAGACTCAACATCCTAAGTCCTATGTCTCTGCAGACTCAGCAAACCTAGAGCTCTGACCTAGAGCTCTGATACCACTAAATTGTGACGTCTGTCTCGAAGAAAAAAAACGAGATCAACGAATGCGGAAGCGATTGACTAGTAGCGAAACTATTAAAAATCACTAAAAATTAAATTTTTTTGTAAAGAGATCTACAAACAGTAAAACTCTTTCATAAGGAAACATGATAAGTTATTTATAAACTGATCCATCATTACATCTCTGTAATATCACATCTCGAGGATTACAGACATCAACTGCCCTATTAGCTGTACAAGGCAAGATACAAAAATCTCGAGGCCTTAAGCCAAAATCTCAGATTTACTTTAAACATCTACTGACTCCTAGGACCTGAGAGTACAGAGACGACACATAGGACATTCTATCTACAAGACTTGACAGACAGTGTCTCCACCTAAGGATCACTGTTGTCCCTGATGTTACTGTTGTTGTTGTTATTGTTGTTCACCCACTAATGGGTTTCTTCGTCCTCGACGTCTACCTAAAAATTTGAATCCCATGGGGGTGAGACAATTGAATAATTGTCCCAGCGAGAGTTATAACTCTCCTCCAGAAGCATTGTTATTGCAATAATGGAATAACATTAAGCACTAGAACTATAATTATTCAACATCAGGTATAACATTGCATAAGCTAAGTAGAACAGTATTTCATAAGCAATCATTTCAATTATAACTTGATTGAATGACAAGACATATATCAATAAGGAATATGAAGAACATGTATACTAGTTATTCAACTAAAGCACTATAAACAATGTATCATCAATCATTGTTTCTCGTAGTTCAACCTAAGCAAGTTATGCTATATGGTTGATTACATTTTTCAAACATATTTATGCCCTGAGGAGATGAGTTACACCTCTCATACTCCAACCGACCATTACGAAATCACAATTGATACCATACATAGGTCATCAAAAGAGCCGGATTTCTATGACCTCATCGCCCTCAGTCAGTATGAGGAACAACATACAGGACATCTTTGTGTCTCTGCCATAATAGCTTTCCAGGGTATTCTAGCAACTTTGCTATTAGAGTTACAGTGGCGTGCTGTACTCTCCTCGCCATCGAGGGATTTCTTATTTATCTCACATCAATGCGGCATTAACAACATCATCGGGAGATTAGTGATACATCATCCCAATATAAACATATAATGTAGGATTGAGAGATTAAATGTACATATCACATAAATTCCCACATTAGGACGTAAGGATATTCGCGTCCATAACCCCCACATACTCAGAAGTATGCTCTCCAGGAGTTCCCTTAGGAAAACCTGTTTCACCATCATTTAACTTCTGACAATGATGGATCTATGGTCAGGGCTCTACATGATATCATTATACTTGATTATTTAAGTACATTATGACATTCTTTTAGCATCATGCATGTTTCCAAACATAAATCAATAAGACAATTGCTATTAAGAAAGAGTACTCATTGTATCAAGTTTATGTCACATATTGTTAACACTGGGATATCAATCCCTAACCATCTCATCATTATGATTCAGGAATATGGGTGTTCAAACCCTTAGATCATCAAAACACTTGTTACCAAGTAACATATTATCATCAAGTCATTTAACAACATGACCTTGATTGTAACAATGTAGATATTTCTCATGGCTCATACAACCTATCAATCTTATATGTTACCTCTTACTAGGTAATCATAACATGTCATTACTTTCAAAACTTATAAAGTGCTTTCACTGAATATGACATCATAAGCCCTTACCTGGCTATGCTCAATTCTTTATAAAAACATGCATGACTAACACAATTGATAACATGCACATATATCTATATTAGTACAATACACATTATTTTCAAGTCATGTATAGAACACCACGACCATGCTATCTTGCACGGTCGTGCTACAGAAGATATACCATGACCGTGTTACATCACCACGGCTGGTTTCTAGGGTTAGGATTTTCCCTATTCAATTCAATTAGGTTATTTAATCCCTTTTTGTTTACAAAGGCATAATGTTTCCTCATTTCACAATTCAATCATAGAGTTTCATGCTTAAAAGCATAACCTAGAATTACGGTTTATTATTTATACCATCACATTTCCCTAGATTAGGGTTTACTATTCATATTATAATGAATTAAGATCACACTATCATCATGTATGAGGATTACTTCCATTAATACCCTCAAATTAGGTTAATATTCATTAACCATCACAATTAGGGTTTTCATGATCTCACTATGATGGATCATACCCTAATTAGGTATATTCATATATATATATATATATATATATATATATATATATATATATATATATATATATATATATATATATATATATATATATATATCAGAAGTTCATTATTGATCATCTTTCATATAAGAAGTCTTCTCTCTCCTCTTTCTAGTAGATGATGTTTACATCAATCTTGATTAGGTTAAGTCAAATCAACATTGACATCATGGGTTGTATCATTACTATTGTGGTCATTAAGGCTCACTTGATCAAAGGGCATTGGTCACTTTATCCCATCAAGGGTACCTTGGTAATGTTCACCACTTGATTATAACATGTATTAATCAACTAATTACTTGATCCCTTAATCACTTTAGGTATCTATAAGGTTTAGGTTAATCAACCACTAAACCATCTTGACCATTAAGGCATCAAACGTTCTTAATCTTTTTAGACCTCAAACGGTCTTACACTTTCAACCCCCAAACGGTCTTGGATAGACCTTGAAACCGTTTGGTGTTGTTGACCATTTGGTCTAGTTTGACTTTTGAAACTGTTTGTTAAAGTACACACTCAAGACCGTTTGCCCAAGGTGAGGTGAAGACCGTTTGGTCATGAAGATCGTTTGGACAAGTTTGACTTTGAAACTGCATGGGCATAATCGATCTTGAAATCGCATGAGATCAAACGGTTTGGGATCGTGTAACATCCCAATTTCAGAGTAAATTCAAACCTTAATGTGATTCTCCTGATAAGAGTCCACTAAAGGACCAAATAAACCTAACCGTGGTTTAATATATAAATGAGCTCAGAAAAGACGTATGTCACCTTGCTTAACAATGCACACATAATCTCGTAAATATGTAATGTTAGTAATAGGATGCATATGAATATGAATGATTGTTTCATATGGACAATAATAGACATAGTGTGATAATAATTGGATGTTTAACATGTGTGAAGATAACTGATGTGCTTTATGTAAGTTCATATATAATTGATCAACATAATGAGTAAAATATCATAAATGATATAGAATAATGTTATGTAGATTTTATAAAAAAGGTGATGCTAATTAGACTCAGAATCCTAAATATTAATAATTAATGTAATATACGGGTCTCAATTAGCTTGCTATGAATCTTGAGATGATTTGGATAATCCTAGATAGCACATTATTATTGGAGAAGATGATGTCTAGGTATTATGTTGTGATTGATAATTCAATTTGTTGAGCTAGATATTGGGAAATGTGAAATCACACAGACTATAATGGTGTAGTCTAGTTAGTGAATTAGGTTGTGATAATTTTGTACAAGAAGATTATAGTTATAAGAGGTGTTGATCAAATTTTTGGGACCTATCCGAATTAAAGAGTAGTCTATAGAAATTATGTAAGGAATATATCAATTTAATGCCTTTTTAAACAACGAGCCAAGGATATGGAGGGATGAACCGATGGTTCATGACCAAACCTTCGGTTCATTTGAGATGGGTTAGTTCCTTGAATAACGCCAATATCAGGGAGACATCTCGTGACTCTCACAGGGAAGTGATTAGAGTCCAGACTGAATCTGGTCTCTTTGAGAGAATAAGAAGCAAGGGCCTATAAAAGTATTAGACCTTGACGCCACAAAGGAGGACATTCCTTAGGGTTTTCAGCGGCAGAAAGAGATAGACAAAGAAACCGTAGAGAAGAAAGGGAGGAAGAGGAGAGTTGCGGCGGCTGATGCCCCAGTCCTCTCCAACTAGACGCCCTCCTCAAGAAACAAGAAGAGCAAATCTCAGACGTTGAGGTTGTGGACACCATGACCCGAGGTGCCAAGAAGCTTCGTAGTCGGTGTGGAACTCACATACAGGAGGATCGAGAAAGACCTGTGCGGTCTGCTCTGTTCTGGCCACGGAAACAGGGGAGGCGACATCAGGTCGTGTAGGTGAGGTCGCAACTGAGTCAAGCCTGGGACTGCCTCTATCCATGCCACATCATCGGGTTGGAAGCTCGGTGGTAGCACGACCCAAGAAGGTTACGTGATCGATCCTAGATGGCCGATCTTCGCTGGAAAGGAGACATGGGCGGTCTGCCCTGCTCCTGCCGCGGAAACAGGGGAGGCGGCGCCTCTGGTCACGCCGTGCGGATGAGAACCCAACCGCCTGGGTTTCGTGTTTGTGCGCACCTGATCGTCAAGACGAGTTGCGGCAGTGGTGTGACCCAAAGATGGTGGCTGGATCGGCCCTGGTTGGCCGGAGCTCGCTGGAGAGGAGGCTGATAGGCGGTGCTCTGTTGTGCGTGCGCACGGGAGTGAAAGAAGGAAGAGGAAGCGCTGGCCCTAGGCCTGGGATGCGCATGAGATGCTAACCATCAGATCAGATCTCGACGGCAGATATTGGCCAATGTTAGGTAAGCTTCTAAAATTCATATCTTGAGCTACAGATCTCGGTTTGGGACAAACAAGATATGTACAGAAAGCTCATGATGAGTACTATCACATAAAAATACTTTAAGATTATGATTTTGATATTTGTTATTTATTAAAAATAGTGTATTCAAAACTATATGACTTTGATGTTTGGTCAATTAAAAATAGCAAACGAATTTAGAAATTCATACAAATTTTATGGAATGTATATTTTTATATGTTTAACATTAATTCAGACCCTGATCTTTCATATATGAAGTTTTATTGATGTTTTTGATATAAACCCTAATAAGGGTATTTTGGGTATTTCACCCATGATATGATTTTTTTTAGATGACCTAATATTTTATACATGATCTTACTACACTGTGTGATTACTCTTCTAGAGATTTGATGGATTTTCTTGTGTTATCATATTTGTATTAAGATTTGGACCTGAGTGACCATTATGTGAGGGTAATAGATGATTATCTTGACAATAAGTGGTATATGTATGGCTAATTAGGTCTAATATTATTAGCATGCTGGTATTATATTTTGATTTCCTAACCAAGTCAGTAAGTTTTCTAATATGTGACTATGTTTGGTAAGTATTCTCATTATATGAAGTATATGTTCATATTAGTGCATAAGACGATTTATGTTGAGTATAAATATTATAGTAACTACATAATAAGAGTTTATTTTATTTCAACACCAATATTTTATGGTGATTTCAGATTAAAGTTATGTCTAGTCTAAATAAGAACCCTAAGTTGGTATATATAATTAGGAGGATGGGGTTTTGAGATTTAGAAATAGAAAGAGGGAACATGTACATGGACTTATAAAACTTTGATTATATCCAGGTGATTAAGATTTGGAACAAGAAATCAAGACTAAGTTAAGGACATCATCAACACAAGAGGTAAGTGGTTCATGCCCATGAGTATTTACATTTATCAAATCAAGTACATTTACATGCTTCTTAGATAAGACCTTCATGTCCTACATTCTGAGTTAAATATGTAAGAAATATTTTATGTGCTTATGATTGTAGAAATTCATGTGCTCAATGCCTTAAGTAGTGATGTGTCATGGAATGATTCTAGATCATGAAGTTAAGTTCATAAGAAGGATAAGAAAATATAGTTCTATCATATCTCTTAAATATAGATGTAATCATGTATTGAGATTTCAAATAGGAACATGTCATCAAGGTTTCTTATATATGTAGTGATCTAAGAAATTAAGAAGTAAAATAGATTCCTTAATAAGGTTGATGTTTAAAAGTTAAGTATTATGTGAGAATATGGTTGTTGCACATGGTAGACCATGGCCCAATATAGGATAAATGTACTAGTGGCATTAAAGATGTTGTAACATGAGTTTGTGATGATATTATCAATTTATGAGATATTAAATCATGATTGAGTTGCACAATGAGAATCTATATGATTTCTACCTTAAGGTTTAAGATTTAAGTTCATACAAATGTTTTGAGATCAGACTTAATGAGATTGAATTGAGTATGATTAAGACGAAACTTAAGATTTTCTAAGGTTTCTATTCTATGGTTATGATTTTAAGACTTAAGTCCATTAAGATCAGATTTTGATGAGGTTTTAACAGAGAATGAGTTATCTTGCCAAGAATCAGAAATCATACTTTTACTATACACATTACTTAAGTTACTTTTGTATATTTAGATTTCTATACTCATTTCAGATCTTGTCTCATAAGACATTATACTCATGTATGATATAATTGGTATGATGAAGTAATCTTACCAAATCAGAGTTTTAGAATAAAGTTTACCAAGATAATGAGATACATGATCAAATCCAATAATGGATTCAGTTTAGAACTCAAGAATAAGAGATTTAGATTCAGACTTAGACTACTCACTGTGTGAGTAGCCAGATTTGAATAAAAGATACATGATAAGGGTTTTAGAACAAATCTCAATTATGAAGTAATTGAGATCCATATTCACATTCAGTTGTAGATTCAATTTATCACTTAAGAATAAAAGATTCATATTTAAATTCAGGTTCAGAATTCAGTACATGCTCAGTACTCAGTAATCAGTTTCAGATAAGTTCAGTTTTCAGTGTTCAATTTTAATATAAGATCAATTCAGATTCAATATTCAACAAAGCTATCAGTATTCAGCTTCAGTTCAGATTAAGAATTAAGTAAGTTTAGACTTAAGATAAATAAATTGAAACCTTCACATAAGACATTATATGATAAGTCCTCATTCAGTAGTCCCGGGACGTTTCAGAGGCAGTTGTTGCCAATTCAGAGGAGTGTTCACTCCAACTCAGAGGTGTTGCGGCACCATTTTAGGGCGTAGACACGCCAATTCAGAGACACCTCGGTGTCATTCAGGGCACGTAGTGCCATTTCAGAGGTGTTGCGGCACCAAGTCAGGGCGTAGATACGCCAATTCAGGAGGACTTATTGTATAATGGTGGCCACAAATAGATAAAAATCGTAAGTAAAAGATACTTTAGATTAGAGCATGTCTGTAATCTCATCTATGAGTGTGATGAGAGAAATTCAGATGAGATAAGTATGACCAAGACACTTTGATGTAGGTCATGAGACCCATGATATAGGTCTCCAGAAAAGATAGAGTAGAAAGATAAGAGTTAAAGAAGTCGAGAGATATTATGTTTTCAGATTTTAATCAGCTTTTGCTATCAGTTTTATAATGTCCAATAATATTTTATAACCTTGTTAGCTCATCAGTAATGTACATTTTAGAATACTCATGCCACTTACTCTAACGACTGTTTTTCCAATGCATGGCTGGGGACGCGATGTCCGCAGGGTTTGGAGCAGCGGAAGATTTAAAGAATAAGAAAAGGTGTAGCAGGTTTTCAAGCTTGCCTAGTGGGGTGCCATCTACCGAGATGATCCCGAGTTTAGACATCTTCTTTTATGTATGGTCTTGTTATCACAGTATATTAGATGACTTGTTTCCTTTGTCAAAACTATGTATGAATTAGTTTTATAAATGCAAAGTGTTTCATTTGCTTTTATTGCAATGATTATCATGTTTGTGACACTCCCAGATGAAAAAAAAAATATATATATAGCTTCCGCTCATGTGTTATGAAAATCGGGGTGTTACAGATCGTTTGGTCCCAAACGGTCTTGATACCATTTGGACCCAAATGGTCTTGAGACCGTTTGGTCCAAACCACCTCAAAACCGCATGGACCAAAAAGTGTCTCAACCACTTCAATTGAATTAGGGTTTCCAATGTTGAACCCCTCAATCAACCATGCACTTGTTAGCCACTTATCAATTGAGTCAATTAGGTCAACCCTCTACTGATTTGACACTCAATTGACCCTCAATTGATCTCCAATTAGGGCTTGTATCAATTGAATTATGGTTTAGAATCGATTACCCTTCAACACTCCTCAACATGAGTCTAATTGATTTGGAAACCATTGAACCATCATTCAATTTGGTCATGACCTAACCCCAAACGGTCTTGGGATCATTTGGATGACCTCCAAACGGTCTTGAGACCGTTTTCTCAAGTCAACACTAAAAACTAACTCAACCAATTAAGGTTTGGCTCATAAGATTGATCACTAGGTCAACAATTAATTGTACTTCAACTTATTGCCTTTGAATCTTCAACCACTTAACCATAGTCAACCCTAGACCTCCAAACGGTCTTGGGTGACCCCCAAATGGTCTTGAGATCGTTTGGGTGATCCCCAAATGGTTTTGAAACCGTTTGGGCCACTCAACCCAACTTCAACATAAATCTTTTATTGAAATCAGCAATTAACCCGATTAGGGTTTAGGTGGTTGATGAGCCTTCAATTGGTGATCTACTTGGAATTACTTGATGATTTTTGGTAGGTAATTATTCCACATTATTTACAAAAGACCTCCAAATGGTCAATGCCTGGCCAACGCATCCAAACGGTCTTAGGCCGTTTGCTTCTATGCGGTCTAGTGAAACCGTTTGCATTCAAACGGTTTGAAACCGTTTACTCCCAAACGGTTTGGGAAACCGTTTATGCAAGAGGTGGAATACCGTTTGCTAAAGCAAGTTTGTGGATAAACTTTGGAATTAACTTCATCATCTTCTACCTCAAGAATAGGGGCTGTTCTTCACATAATTGCTAGCAAGAACACACCAAAGTGTCTTAAAGAAGAAGAATAAGCAATTATACTAGGAGAAGAGGATGCATTTAACAAAGTTTAAGGGTTAGAGTTATAAAACCCGCCTTTAGATCTGATCTAGAGCTCCAAGCTTCGTATCTTTAATGGTGGATGAATCTCCAATGGTTTCCCAAGGTCCTTTCTTCAAGTTTTGGATGGAGAAGATGGCTAGAAAGAAGAATTGTGTAAAGAAAACTAACAAACCAACCTTGTATTGGGGTTTCCACCATGAATTCGAGATAGATGATGGTCCATACTTACCAAACCAACTTGGTCGTCCTGCCTCTGCTCCTGAGCTCCTTCTTAGTCGGCCAAAGCAAGAAGATGAGAAAAGAAACTAAGGGAAACGATCACTTGCTTTGTTGTTAAGGATGCTATATATATTTTTGGATATTTTCAAGGAAAGGAGATTATTTCCTTTAATTCTCAAACATATCCACCAAATCCCTCTCCACTTCTTGGCAAAGTTTCCTCCTTATTTCCTTATGCAAAACTCCTCCCTTATCCAAGGTTAAAAGGAAAAGAAACCAAACACCTTACTAAGTTGTATATATATATTAAAGACCATTTTGCTTAATTCTTGGTTTATTTAAATATCCAGATTATCCTTCTTACCTGGTCACTCAAATGAGGCGCCCCTCTCATTTTATTTGATATACTTGATGCCAAGAAACATGAGAGATACTCTAGAGGGTATATTTTACATGTTGGACCCTAGGTTTTGGGTAAATTGCACTTTACACCAAAACTAGGTTTTAAAGCATAATGATTGCTCTACAAGCTATATCTTGGTGCTCAAGCTTGTGGAAACCATACCACTACATCATATTCATTCTTATGATGTCTCACATCAGAGAAACATCTTATCATTTTTAATTTTCTAGTTAACCCCTCAACTTGGGTAATTTGCACTTTAGTCCAAAGTTAACAAAAAAATATTGCAACATTATTAAAAAAGGACTAAACTAGAAATATAAGTTCCTCAAAAGCTTTAATTACATTCCATAAGTTAACCATGAGCATCTAATCACATATTTAAGCAAAACACCTAGGGTTAATACATAACCCAGGCCAGGGATGTTACAAATTTGGTGCAAACCTGTGGATTCTTATATAGGCCAAGATAAAATAAATGATCTTCAAGTAAATGTGTCTTTTATTTTATGTTTAATGTTGAATGCTCTTTTTTTCAATTTACATATTCTACTTAAGATATAATATGTTCAATTCCACTTACGAATTGTTTTATGTATGGTTGGGCAATCGATCCCCACATGTAAGGAGAAATCATAGAGAAGTAGAGCCTGACGTGCAAGCACTAGCTCGAGGATCTTCAGAAGAAAGGATTAGGTGGGTGCCAACTATACCTAGTTTAGATCTCTTTTCCTTTGTATGAGAAACATATCATGTTTAAATGTGATACATATTTTGTTTATTTTATGCTTGAGTGGTCTTAAGGATTTGAGAATGACAATTTTTATCTTTATCCAGTGATGTTTTATATAAACTCTATTTTTATGCAACAAATATCATGATTATGACACCCCTTGAAGTGAATGCAATTTATGCTTCCTATCCATATTGTGTATATTTTTACAACTGGGGTATTACATTCACAATACTTCTATTCTGAACTCCAGGCTTCTTTTAGTTCCTTGCACTAGAAGCAGTAACTACATGATTGCAAGAAGAGAACATGAAGCAAAACAAATAACGGTGTTTAGTCTATATCCAACTCAATGTAAGAAGTTTTTCTTGTTGACGAGTTTGCATTACATGATTTGATTGGCAGCTAATAATTCTCATTTTGTTCATTCAAATCCACAAAATGAGTATAATATCCATAAAGATTGCCGTGTAATAAAGATTTGCCAACAATACCTTGTATATACCAAAATTTATAGGAAGATTCATTAGTAATGATACAACAAGACCATGGTATTTGGTGGGGAGATCCATTTTTTTATTTAGATGAGATTTAGTAATATGAAATTAAACATTTACATGTAAGATGTTGGAGTTGTCAATATAGGAACAATATTGCAATGGTAGGCGTAGGCAGATCTAGTTGGCTATAACCATGAACTTCTCAACATCAGTAGGGGGTTGTCAATATCACGTTTCTAGATTCTAATTAATGGAGGCATTTGTCCTACCTAAATAAATAAAGGAATCAATAGCCCAAAGTTCCATCTTTGTTTAACAGAAAGCATTATTAATGGTTTCTTGCAGTTTGTCATAGTCAAAATCATACTAATAGGGATCAAAGTTTTATATACGATACTCTTTCACATAATAAGACACTGGATTTCCATGTTGATTGTTTTATAAGAATTTTGATGCCGATTTTTTCCTCCTTTGGGCAAACAAAACATTCACCAAGCAGATTACCTCTTGTAGGATAGAGTGCATTGTTGGGGCACCTACTGAACTGGAACCTTGCTCATCTTTTAGCTTGTTGAATTATTCAAGCGACTAGATGAGACAAATGACTACTGATAATGTAGAATAGAAAATTGGAAAGAGTGAAGGCAATGTAAGGACAAAATGTTGAATGTGTAGAAGGATGAGAAAAAAATGATATATGGGAGAAAATACTAGTAGGAAAATCACGTCATGAAATGGGACCAAAATCAGTGAACACTCCCATATCCATACAGTATGCATGGTCTTCAAAAACTACATGCATGCACCAGATCACTTCCCTACATGGGTAGCGATCCAGTGTGAAACATCCTACAACAAGAGCATGAGAGGCATTTGAATAACTAAAAGTATGTACCTATTTTTTAAGATCTAACCATATAGATGGGAACATCAATTCATTTACATTCTCACAAAAAATCATTACAATTAGGCATTGTTTAAATTGTCCATATGTACAATATATACTTTTTACATCCAACGATCAACCTGAAATTGAATATAAAGCGTCAAAAAGTATTCTATTAGTGTGAATGATATACAAATCAAATGGTGATGAAACCTTGAAGTAAGGTAAATATTAAGGTATACTTATAATTTATATGGTTGGATCGTGAAAAAATGGTCTATGTGGGGAGTTATTAAAATGCCTCTCATGCTCTCATAAAGATATGTTTCTCACTAGATCATTGCTCTCTCTCTCTCTCTCTCTATATATATATACATATATATACATATATATATATATATATATATATATATATATATATATATATATATAGGCTAAAAGAATTGTGTACCTGAGTACATGTATGTTATGTGTACCATCTTCATTTATGATGATTGCACAACTCTTTAGAATAATCTAACCTTATAGATGAGTTGCATACCTCTTAGATAACATGTGTATACAATATTACGCCAATCTTGCATTCATAGAGCATCCAATTAAAGAAAATGTGTTTTTTTTATCAATGGTAACTTGCTGAAATTGTAGGATATCTCATGATATACATGTGATGTGGTTGTGATATTTTAAACACATCTAATCTAAACAATTTTGACTCCATCCATATGGTTGGATTTGATTAGATAGTTCTCTATATGCCATTTTAATGGCCGGTACACATAAGTTGCATGTACCGGCTGGTACACACTTCCTAACCCCCTATATATATATATATATATATAGACACACACACACACATATATGGATCAAAGTTTCATGTACAACACCATTTCACATAAACATATGAAAACACTTAATTTCAATGTTGATTATTGTTATAGGGGCTTTAGTGTCAATTTTCCTTCCTTTGAGCTAACAAAAGATCCACTAAGCAGATTACCTCTCGCCAACCATATATGCTTGTATTCCACCTACATTAGATGATGCTAGAAGACTGTCAAGATGGAATGCATTGGCAGAGCACATATTGAAGTGGCAGATTGCTCATCTTTCAACTTGTTGAATGATGCATGCAACCACAAGTGACAAATCACTACTAATAATGTAGAATAGAAAATTGGAAGGATGTACAACAATGCAACGACAGAGAATGTTTAGTGTACAAAAGGACGAGAAAAAAGAACTACAAAGCTGGGAGAAAATAATCTGATAGAAAAATAACGCCATTAACTGGGACCAAAATCATTGAACACGTGTATCTATAGATTCCATACATTACACATGGTCTGCAAAAACTATGCGTATGTTCCCTATATATATGTATGTGTGTGTGTGTGTGAGAGAGAGAGAGGGTCAAAGTTTCATGTACAATATCATTTCATTCATCATCATCATCATCAACTAAGCCTCAATCCCAACTATGTTGGGGTTAGCTACGTGGATCCTTCTTTTCCATCCAGCTCTATCATGGGTCATATTCTGGTTGAGATGTAGAGATTTACAATCTCTCTTTATAAGCTCTTGCCATGTTAATTTAGGCCTTCCTCTTCTTCTATTAATTATGCTTTCCTCAATAGTATCACTTCGTATAGGCACATTAGTCAGTTTGCGTTGCACATGTCCATATTGTTTGAGTCAACCCTCTCGCAACTTGTCCTCAATGCTCCCCACCCCCACTTTATTCCTTACATAATCATTTCTCAAACGATCTTTTCTTATCTTCCCACACATCCATCTCAACATACAATACCATTTCATTCAAACATATAAAAACACTTGATTTCCATGTTGATTATTGTTATAAGAACTTCAACGTCTGTTTCCCCTCCTTTAGGCCAACAAAAGATCCACCAAGAAAATTACCGCTCGTCAACCATCTCTCCTTGTATTCCACCTACATCAACTGATGACATAAGACTAGCAAGATGAAGTGTATTGCCGAAGAACCTATCAAACTAGCACTTTGCTCATCTTTAAGCTTGTTGAATGAAGCAAGAGACCATAAGTGACATATCATTTTTGATAATGTAGAAGAGAAAATTGATAGGAGATAAGGAAATGTAACGACGAAGAATATTGAGTGTGTAGAAGGATGAGAAAAAATAATTACAAAGCTTGGAGAAAATGCTAGTAGGAAAATAACATCACATAGTCAGATGAAAATCACCAAACACCCATATATCCAAATAGTCCACATGGTTAGCAAAAACTATCCATCCTCACCCGAGCTATCTATCTATCTATCTATCTATCTATCTATCTATATATCTATCTATCTATCTATCTATCTATCTATCTATCTATCTATCTATCTATCTATCTATCTATATATCTATCTATCTATCTATCTATCTATCTATCTATCTATCTATCTATCTATCTATCTATCTATACATATGTATGTATATATGTACGGGATAAAGAGAGGCATTCTCTCCCTCTCTCCCACGCTCGTGACAGAGGCCAAACGTCCGAGAGGGTGGTTGGTGCGATTTCGCTAGAGGTATAACACACTAGCCGATTTGACCCGACTAGATGCGCCCCACGAGGTCAGAACACACGTGATGGGAATTCACTTTCGAAATTTATAAACCTAACTTAACACCTACTCACACTAAAACACTACACCCGTAAGCGCATGGGGTCGTGTCGTAGTATAGGAAGGTGGCAAGTACATGATCGATCCATAGGGAAAAGAGGGGGCGCTAGAGCTAGGTTAGTTTGGCTAGGTTCCTACTGCAGAGACTAGGGTTAAGGGTTTAAAGGTTGTTTTGATTGTTAAACTATTATGAACAAGCAAACAATTAAAGGCGAGAATGAAATCTATGTTAACCCTAGACTATATTAAGGCTAAACAGACAAGGAAGGATTAAGCTAGATATGAAAAGGCAAATTACACTAAGGCAAGCAAGAGAGAAGCAAAAGAGTAATTAAAGAGCTAAGCTATCATGAACAAGGCAAGAGCAAGGGAAGAAGCTAACTAAGCAAGAAAAGAACTAATTAAGCTAAGCAAGCACAAAACTAGGGTTTTAAGTAGTAAAGAGAGGTATGGGTTGTTTAGGGGTATGAACTTATCACTTAAGTTGGGGGGTGACATATGAACATTAGGATTCCATTTAGAGTATCCAAACCAAACAATAAGTTAGAGTCTAATGAATTAACCTAAGCTAATAACTGGCCATGGATATGCTAGGTTGTGCATAGGGGAACTAGTCCCTAACATCCCCTACTACCCTTACGAGGCTCAATTGGGTTAGGGATTAGGTACAATTAAATTAGAGTCTAATCAAGTCTAGGTTTCTAGATTAGGCATTCCTAGGGCAATTAGGGGCCGAGAGTAGTAATGGGGAGGTGAGATTAGGGTTTTGGACCCCAATTCCCCCACATTCTAGCCTTGAGAAGGCTCCATGCTAATTGTACTAGAATTACCTAATCTAGATACTTAGATCTCTCACTTAGGTTTAGGGAGATTGATTAGGATGTAGGAAGATGGGAGACAACCTAGGGATCCAAGAATTGGACCTAGGGGCAAATCCCAAAATTCACACATATAAGCAATTTGCCTAAATTCCTAGCTGATTCCACACACAAACCAACAAGCAATCAATGGAGAATGAGATGCAAATAGAATATAATCATCAACAAATGGAATTACAACGTTTACATGTCATTTTCCCCCAACATGGTATCAAAGTAACATAATTTCCCCCAAACAGCCCACCCAAGGGGCCTAGCTACTCATAGACATGGAAAATACAAAAAGAAAGGAGAAAGAGGTAGAAGAAGCCATGGAACTCGGAGTAGTGGCTGAAATCCTTCTCTCCAGCAGCTGCAGGGTCGTCCTCCTCCTTCTTCTTGGATGGAAAGGTGTAGAATGGTGGTGGGAAGTGGATGGAAGGCTTAGATATGGGGGGTTATGTGGTGGAAATGGTGAAATGGAGTGGATTTGAGGTGGTGGTGAAGTGGAATGGAGTGGATGGCGATTTGGGGAGCTAGGAGGTGGTGGAAGGTAGCTAGCTTCGTGCCCCATCTACCACCTAGGTATATATAGGTGTCTAGGGGGTCTAGGGTTAAGTTAGGGGTAAAATGGGGAAATCAGTGGAAAACTAGGTGAGTTCTGTGAGTAGCACGGCCGTGGTGGGGCACCACGACCATGGTGGGTAGGGTAGGCCACGGTCGTGGTGTATGGGCACGGTCTTGGGAATTAAAATAGGCAAAATGTCAGGTTGATGGCTGGAAATGTCACGACCGTGGTGGTTACCACAGTCGTGGTGAACTGAGGGTAGCATGTCCGTGGTGGTGTTGCATGGCCGTTTTAGTCTGCTGAGCCATGACCGTTTTGTAGAGCACGGCCGTGGTGTCTTCAATGGCCATGGTCATGGCAGGTGACCATAGCCGTGGGATTCTGTGGGAAAATCCTATTAAAAAGGGCACTTCTTTGATAAAAAAAATGCACGACTGTGATGTTGGACCCACGACCATGGTGAGGCTTGCATCAATTGATTTCACTTCAAACTCCATCATTCTTGGATGTCTTTGCTTGGGGATGACTCTTGGCGATTAGAGGTAGGTTGAGGGAGACTTTGAGGCCTTCTTTGGGTCCCTCCATGATTGGGGGAACCCTAGAACTCCTTCTTTCTCTCTCATCCATCTAAACACGGTCCAAGTACCCGAAAACAGTGCAAAGAACATCCATAAGCATATTTGCAATGATACACACATTAGGGGCAAACACTTGTAATCTAACATGTTTAGATGTGATTGAAGTACAAAATGGCACAAGATGGAGCCCTAAAACAGGGCTACATCACCACCCAAAACTTAAAACATACTTGTCCTCAAGTATGCTCCAACTCAATCTCTCTACAAAACTTCCACAAAAAGAAATGACATATGCAATGTAAAAGATGATTATTGATGAATGGGATCAAAGATGAAAAAGTACATGCATTTCACCTCTCTCCTCTCCTACTTTCATAATCCAATCATGAAAAGAGCACAAAGCACATGAAATTCAAATATAGTGCATAGAATACACAAGTTATCCATACTTCTTCCATAAAGTTCCAGGTAAATCGTTTCATGATGGTGTTAATCAAGGATGACTAAGAGTGTTGTTTCACATTCATGCATTCGGTCTTATATTTCAAATCACACCAAATGACCCACGTGGCTGCGGAAAAAGGCAAAATGAGCTAAGTTTGATGCTTCTTAGCTCAATGGGTATGAAAGTGGAAGAAAGGGTTGCGGTAAGATTTTGGAGTGTTTTTACACACTCATCTTTTCTTTATTTGAATGCTCTTAAACATGAACATCCTTTTATTTTGTTTTTGCTTTTTTTTTCTTGCCCTTTGTGTAGATAGGGCATATGGTGGATAGAGTGATGCAGAGAGATGGATATGTGGCCACCCCAAACTTTTAGAGGTGGCCACGACTGATATGTGCACTTTGGCATCCTTTTATGAGGCGGAGGGGTATGCAAATGGTGGAAGAAGAATCGGGTCAAAGAGGGGTCATTGGTATGATTTTCCACATAAGAAATCCTACATGAAAGTTAATCCAATACTTCATCCAAGATATCACACCACATTAATGAACAAGATGAAATTGAAATATCAAACAAGTGATTCCACAAACACTAAGCGTTCAAAGCTTGCTCAAGTTCACAATTCAGCCAAATCAATCACAATCATGAGAGAGGTGATGCACATATAAAAAGTCAAACATTGATACCACTTAGCCATAAAGCATGAAATTTCACTTGCACTAGTTAAAGGTCGTCATTTTTACTCAAAACAATAGAGATTGGGTCAAAACACACTTTTTAGACAAGAAATTCCAAATTTCGGCAAAATTGGCCAAAACAGTGCCAAGTTGCCTTCAATCACATCTAAACCTATATTATTGAACTTAAAATAGAAAACAAGCAAATCCTAACTAAAACATGCAAAAATTACCAAAAATATACATGATATACAATGCATGAAAAAAATAGCAAATTTTTTGAAAAATTACGCAAAAATGGCAGGAATGTAAAGTACATGGCATGCAAGGATGCAAAGCAGTAAAGAAAATTCACACTAGATATATCAAAAGCAAACCGAGATCATGTTAGACAAGTAATCAAAATGACAGAATGATATAGGTGGTGCATACCACCCTACCACCCCAAACTTTTGAATCATGTTGTCCTCAACATGAAACTAGAGCTTAGGGATAGTAGGGTGAAGATCATGACTGGTGCGGAGCATCGAAATGTAGGTCACCCTGTTGTGGCTGGTGGTCGACCCTCGCCACAGTCATGGTTGATCACCATGGTCGTGGCCACTCCTCTTCAACACGGCTGTGGCCAATCTTCTAAAAACACTGTAACTTCAGCCAACTTGATGCAATAATTCTCACGGATGTGGCTGGGTGCTACAGTCATGCTTGGCCACATGTGCCACGATCGTGGTCGAACTCCATGGCCATGGTGAGGGTGCTCCTTCAGTTTTCTCACTTCAAGAACTTGAATTTCACTTTTATTTATTATTCGGCCACATATTTGATTTAAAGACCATGACCTACTTCTATACTCTCTCTCTCTATTGTCTAGCACCCGCTTCATCATCAAAACTCAAAAGAAAACTATCAAGCACAAGAGTGCATGTGTGTTTGTGTAAAATAAAGCAAAAGTATCAAAAATGTGAGGTTGGGTTAAAAATTCCCAAACCTAGGTGGGTTGCCTCCCACAAGCACTGAGTTTCTTGCCTTCAGCTAGGCTTCTTGATGATTCTTCAAAATTCACCCATTTGGAATTCTCAAGTGTCCATTCTTGCAAACATGCATCCTTCATTTGCACTCAATCTATTTTCCTCATCCCTTTCATCACAATAATCATCACCAATTTCTTCATCTTGGTGTCCCCTCAAATGCCCATTTGGACTTGTGAAGTGATCATGTCCAATATCCATATCTCGGACTCGCCGGGTTGGGGTCTTGTACATGTTGATGTTGATCTTCATGTCCATGAATGAGACTGTCATGGTGCCACTACGCACATGAATTTCGGTATCATCTGTAGATAAGAACAACTTTCCCAAGATGATGGGAATCTTCCTATCCTCTGGTTCCATATCAAGTACAATGAAATCTGCCAGGAACACCACACCTTTTTCCTTGTCTATCATCACCAAGACATCATCCACTCTACCCCTAGGCACTTTTATGGATCTATCTGCCAATTGGAGAGTGCAATGTGCCGGCTTCAACTTGCCTAAGGCCAACTCAACATAGACATGATATGGAATCAAATTCACACTAGATCCCAAATCAAGTAAGGACCTGTCTATGCGATGTCCCCCTATGTAACTAGGTATGAGTGGGGCTCTTGGGTCCTTTCTCTTTATGGGAAGTGAGTGTTGTATGACGGAGCTCACTTGTTCAGTCAATCTCACCTTCTTTGGAATCCTCCCCATTGACCTTCTTTTCACAATGCATAGGTTCTTGAGGAACTTGGCATATGATGGGATTTGGTTGATAGCATCCAATAGTGGAATGTTCACCTTCACTTGGCGAAACACCTCAAGAATACCAACATTGTGCTTTTGCCTCCTTTTCAATTCTGGTGGCTCATCTAGTGCTTCTACAAATGGAGGATCACTAGTTTTTGCCGTGCTTACATGAACATAAGGTGTAACGCTAGGGATGGTAGGACCTGCAAAAGGGATATGTAGTGGGTCACATGGAATACCAAACTCAACATGCGGTATCACAACATCATCTTCAGCAATATCAATCACAGTATCACCACTTGGCTGCCTTTGCTTTGCTTTATCAACCTTTCTTTGATTTGCGGACTGCTCAAGAGTTTTCCCACTCCTTAGAACTGTCACAGCACTACCTTGCTCATGAAGGGGAGGGGGACCATGTTGTGGCTGTGGAGGAGGTGGAGGTGGCACTTGGGGTTGAAATTGAGGTGGAGAAGAGAATTGAGGAGGAGGAGAGAATTGGGGCTGGAAAGTGAAGTTTTGTGAAATTTGAAGTGAGGGAGGTGGTGGAGGAGTGTAAGGCTTGGAATAGCCTTGTAAATGGTGAATGGGATGTACTTGCATGGGGGTGGACTGTAGAAAATGTGGGAAGAAGGCATAGGTCCACTTGCTTCATGGTGGCTCGTGATGGGTTTTGAAGACAATTTTTCCTCTTGGAGAGCGATTATAGAAGATAGTTGCTCTATTCTCTCTTCTAACCTTGCAACATCTCTTTGAACATCATCAAATACTTTCAATCTAGAGAGAACCTCTTCCTCAAACCTTGAGCTGTATGTGGGACTTTGTGGTTCCTGGTAGCTATAGGAGTGAGGTGTCTTCTTTTCTTCCCCATAGAACTTAATAGAATTGACAGGGTGGCAAGGAGCATTTGTCACCTGGTTCTTCATGAAGTTCACCATGTCACCAAGAATCTTCATCACTTGCGGGCTTGAGTCATCATGAGTAGGAGGTGTCACACTAAAAGCATACCCCCTTTCATTCATCATGCTAGAAGCTCGAATTCTTGATCCTTCGGCCAACTGCTCAAACAAAAGCCATATCTCCTTAGGTGGCCTAGCCATGAAAACTCCTCCATAAGAAGAGTCCACTATGTATTGGTCCTTTAGAGACAAACCAGAGTAGAATGATTGAACTAGATACCACAATGGGATCTCATGACGAGGACACTCTCTCAACAACTTCTTGAATCTCTCCCATGCATTATGAAACTGCTCATTTCCCATTTGACTAAAACTTATCACGGCACGCCGCATTTGTGTCAACCTTGCTATAGAGTAGAATTGTCTCAAGAAGGCATTCTTCATTGTTTCCCAACTCATAATGTCCCTTCTTGAGTCATACCAGTCTTTAGCTCTATCTTTGAGGGAGAAAGAGAACAAGGTCAACAAGATTGTATCATCACTAGCCATCGGCGTCCTGAAGGTGGAGCATACTTCAAGAAAGGAGTCCAAGTGCTTGTAGGGGTTCTCACTCTCCGAGCCGTAGAAGATGGGCAAGAGCCCAAGAAGACCTCAAGGAAAAGAGAATTGCTCCCCTGACATTTGATCAACGCTGCTAGCAATTGGCGATTTGTAGTTGCTAGGCATGAAGTAGTCTTGCAGCAGCTTGTGAGGTGCACTTTGGTCTTCCATCTTGTTTCCTCCCGAATGGCTTGTCACAATCACAAAGCACAACTAAACAAAAGAAAGCAAGTTAGTAAACCAATATACACAAGAAATGCAAAGAAAAATGAATAAAGAATTGCAATGATGAGGGCAGTAGGAAAAGTCAAAGCAAAACTAACTAGCTAGGCCGAGCGCCTCTAATCCCCGGCAATGACACCAGAAAGCTTGGTGCGATTCCGCCAGAGGATTGACCCGACTAGATGCGACCCATGAGGTCGGAACACACATGATGGGAATTTACTTTCGAAATTTATAAACCTAACTTAACACCTACTCACACTAAAACACTACACCCGCAAGCGCACAGGGTCATGTCGTAGTATAGGAAGGTGGCAAGTACAGGGTCGATCCACAGGGAAAAGAGGGGGCGCTAGAGCTAGGTTAGTTTGGCTAGGTTCCTACTGCGGAGACTAGGGTTAAGGGTTTAAAGGTTGTTTTGATTGTTAAACTATTATGAACAAGTAAGCAATTAAAGGCGAGAATGAAATCTATGTTAACCCTAGACTAGATTAAGGCTAAACAGACAAGGAAGGATTAAGCTAGATATGAAAAGGCAAATTACACTAAGGCAAGCAAAAGAGAAGCAAAAGAGAAATTAAAGAGCTAAGCTAGCATGAACAAGGCAAGAGCAAGGAAAGAAGCTAACTAAGCAAGAAAAGAACTAATTAAGCTAAGCAAGCACAAAACTAGGGTTTTAAGCAGTAAAGAGAGGTATGGGCTGTTTAGGGGTATGCACTTATCACTTAAGTTGGGGGGTGACATATGAACATTATGATTCCATTTAGATTATCCCAACCAAACAACAAGTTAGAGTCTAATGAATTAACCTAAGCTACTAATTGGTCATGGATATGCTAGGTTGTGCATAGGGGAACTAGTCCCTAACACCCCCTACTACACTTATGAGGCTCAATTGGGTTAGGGATTGGGTACAATTCAATTAGAGTCTAATCAAGTCTAGGTTTCTAGATTAGGCATTCCTAGGGAAATTAGGGGCCGAGGGTAGTAATGGGGAGGTGAGATTATGGTTTTGGACCCCAATTCCCCCACATTCTAGCCTTGAGAAGGCTCCATGCTAATTGCACTAGAATTACCTAATCTAGCTACTTAGATCTCTCACTTAGGTTTAGGGAGATTGATTAGGATGTAGGAAGATGGGAGGCAACCTAGGGATCCAAGAATTGAACCTAGGGGCAAATCCCAAAATTCACACATATAAGCAATTTGCCTAAATTCCTAGCTGATTCCACACACAAACCAACAAGCAATCCATGGAGAATGAGATGCAAATAGAATATAATCATTAACAAATGGAATTACAATGTTTACATGTCATTTTCCCCCAACATGGGTATCAAAGTAACATAATTTCCCCTAAACAGCCCACTCAAGGGGCCTAGCTACTCATAGACATGGAAAATACAAAAAGAAAGGAGAAAGAGGTAGAAGAAGCCATGGAGCTCGGAGTAGTGGTTGAAATCCTTTTCTCCAGCAGCTGTAGGGTCATCCTCCTCCTTCTTATTGGACAGAAAGGTGTAGAATGGTGGTGGGAAGTGGATGGAAGGCTTAGATATGGGGGGTTATGTGGTGGAAATGGTGAAATGGAGTGGATTTGAGGTGGTGGTGAAGTGGAATGGAGTGAATGGCAATTTGGGGAGCTAGGAGGTGGTGGAAGGTAGCTATCTTCATGCCCCACCCGCCACCTAGGTATATATAGGTGTCTAGGGGGTCTAGGGTTAAGTTAGGGGTAAAATGAGGAAAGTAGTGGAAAACTAGGTGAGTTCTATGAGTAGCACAGTCATGGTGGGGCACCACGGCCATGGTGGGTAGGGTAGGCCACGACCATGGTGTATGGGCACGATCATGGGAATTAAAATAGGCCAAATGTCAGGTTGATGGCTAGAAATGCCACGACCGTGGTGGTCACCACGGCCGTGGTGAACTGAGGGTAGCACGACCGTGGTGGTGTTGCACGACCGTTTTAATCTGCTGAGCCACAACCATTTTGTGGAGCACGGCTGTGGTGTCTTCAATGGCCACGTTTATGGCAGATGACCATGGCCGTGGGATTCTGTGGGAAAAACCTATTAAAAAGGGCACTTCTTTGCTAAAACACGCAAGACCGTGATGTTGGGCCCACAACCATGGTGAGGCTTGCATCAATTGATTTCACTTCAAACTCCATCATTCTTGGATGTCTTTGCTTGGGGATGACTCTTGGCCATTGGATGTAGGTTGAGGGAGACTTTGGGGCCTTCTTTGGGTCCCTCCATGATTGGGGGAACCCTAGAACTCCTTCTTTCTCTCTCATCCATCTAAACACGGTCCAAGTACCTAAAAACAATGCAAAGAACATCCATAAACATATTTGCAATGATACACACATTAGGGGAAAAAGATTGTAATATAACATGTTTAGATGTGATTAAGTACAAAATGGCACAGGATGGAGCCCTAAAATAGGGCTACATCAGTGGTAAATAAAGGTGACAACTAGGATTCGAACCTGGGTCCCTTCGTGAGGAGACACCGTGCTTGACTGCTTGAGTCACCCATTGTTGGATATGTATGGGATTAAGAGAGAAAGATTTCTCCCCTCCTCTCCCACACCCGTGGCGGAGGGCGAATTCCTGGGAGGGTGGTAAATCAAGGTGGCAACTGGGATTCAAACCCAGGTCCTTTTGTTAGATGACACCGTGCTTGACCACTTGAGCCACTCTTTATCAGCCCTTGTCGGATATGTATGTATGGGATTAAGAGAGAAATATTTCTCCCCCCTCTCCCATGCCTGTGGTGGAGGTCGAATGCCCGGGAGGGTGGTAAATCAAGGCGGAAACTGGGATTTGAACATACATACATACATACATACATACATACATACATACATATCCGACGCCGACAAGGAGTGGTTCAAGTGGTCGAGCATGGTGTCCCCTAACAAAGGGACTCAGGTTTGAATCCCAGTTGCCGCCTTGATTTACCACCCTCCCGGGCGTTCGGCCTCCATCATGGGCATGGGAGAGAGGAGAGAAATATTTCTCTATTAATCCCATACATACATATCCGACTATACAGACGCTGCAATTTCCAGTTCGGTTAAAGCAAAAATGTGTAACCGAACTGGCAATTGCAACATCTGTATAGTCAGATATGTATGTATGTATGTATGTATATATCAGAATCAAGTAAATATATCCTGAATCCCTCCTAAAAATATAGGAGGACAAGCATTACATGGAGGCCCAATGCCATACATTCAAACAGACTACAACTCACACTTCTATCTAATGTGTAACTTACGTTTAACACATTTACAAATTTTTACAACAACACTCATAGAATTTATAGCATCTCCTTGATGTTTTCTAGCATTCTGGTCCTCCCATATATGGTAGCAAAGAGCAGCAAACAGAAGCTTCTTCTTATCATCATTTCCACCTTTTGTCAGCATCCTTTTTGGGTCGCCCTCAGCTGATATTGTACCTTTAACTCCTTGCACACCATATCCTAGATCTCTATTGTGAATTTGAATTCACCCACAAGATGATTATTAGATTCCTTATACTCCTTACATAGCAAGCATAATGTGGATACATCATCATTTCATACCTTTATCCTCTCAAGAGTAGCAAGAACTCTATGCACAATTTTGTATACACACATACTCTATTTTGGCACTTGCGCCCCGGTCCAAATATGCTCCCAGTACCTGTCCTTTGTGCCCCTTGAGCATGTCACCTCCCATAAGCATGTCTTTGGGTCTATGAGCCTCCATCTCTCCATATCCTACGCCCTGAACAAGTGTCTAACATGCTGCCATGTTTCTATCATAACATTAATTGCTCATGAGTATCCTTCCCTTATTTTTGGCTTGAAGTCCAGTTCCCTAGGATGTCTTTCCCTCATACACTTCCCCCATGTAGAGGTTCCTTCTTGATACATTAGTATTCTTTGCATAGTCCCTAATTTTGATATATCTAGGTTTTTTTAATTCATCCCTCCTTCATCTTCTGGAAGCGCTACTCTTACATATCTCATAGGATGATGCTCACTTGCCCACATAAAATTTGCCATCTTCATCTCCATCCTATCCACGACTGAATCAGGGATCTCCCCTTATTGTACCCAAAAGATAAGGAGTCCTTCAATAGCATCCTTTATCAGTGTTTCTTGTCCTACCATAGATGTCTTTTGTGTAGGCCACCTATTGATCATTTCCTCCATCCTATCAATGTATTTAGCAAAGTCCTTGACTTGTAGATTGCCTCCAGCTAGTGGGAAACTGAGATATTTTGTTGGAAAATCACCCCCCTCAACACCCATTGCTGCTACTAACATGTCCTCCATCTGATAACAATTCTTGGATAGGAAAATGTGTGTTTTGCTAGTATTCACACACAGACACTACAACAAACATTCACATTAGTAACGCAACGACGCGACACGCGTTGCCCTAGTCTGCCGCCGCCTCAGCGACGGACGGACGGGCGTCTCCGAGGTAAGCCCCTCCCTCCCCCCGGAGGGGGTTCTCCCTCCTCCCTCTCTGGTGCCATGGCTGCGGGGATGCCTCCTGGAGTTGAGGCACCTACTGCGCCAGAGCGCCCCACCCTTAGATAGGCCTAGAATTAGGTTCTGGCCGGCAGCGGACTAGACAGCGAGAAGCATGCGTTCAGCCCACCTGAGAGGATCGATGGCAAGCGATTCGTGACAATAGATGAGCCAACTTATGACGCCATGGAGAAGTGCTGGGAACATACAATGATCCTATATTTGATGGGCAAGAGGCCATATTACCATCATCTTCTTGCTTAGATTCGTAGAGTTTGGAAACCCAAGGGAGGATTCGACATGTTCTCCAAACCAAACAAGTTCTTCCTCCTTCGCTTCAACTTGGCTGAGGACAAGATGAGCATTATCAATGGTGGACCTCGATGGTTTAATATCCGATTGGTGGTTGTCAAGGACTACAAGACGGGTGGCAACTTGCAAAAGGACTTCTTCAACACCATACCGGTATGGATCAACATACCAAGCATGGGGCGCAACTGGTCCCCTAGGGCTATTGGGATCATCGCAAGCAGAGTAGGGAAACTACTCAGGATCGACTACAAGTCCTTAGGGCAGGAGTCGCTAGGAGAGGCATGCGCGTTGGTGGAAATCGACGCCGATGAAGAACCTCCGATGGAGGTGTGGGTCAACATGCCTCGGCGTGACCCTATGCCGATGAAGATTCAATATGAACATATCCCGAAGAGGTGTGTCGAGTGCAGGGTTTTTGGCCATAATGGGTCAGATTGCCCTATCAAACCGGTTACTGAGGTGGTAGTACCTGCTCCAACAACGCAAATCTGGAAGGTAGTTGGTAAGAAAGGGAAGGCAACGGTTGTTGCTAGTGCAACGGAGGATGAACAAGGGCCCGATTAGGTCGTGGTTGTTAGTACAAGCAGCGAACAAGATGGTGGCGCCTCTTCCTTGGGTGCTGTTGGCATCGAACCAAGGGCTGATGGTGGGCATGCTGATGGTGTTGTCAACAACACGGGGGTCTTGGGCGTTGCTGGGCTTGTATCGGGTGCACAGGATGATGGTGGAGTACCATGCATTAGTGTTGCAACTCCGGTTGCTGCTAGGGCTGCTGGTGGGGCGACGCAGCGTCGCAGTGCGGATGTGAATGAGGGTGATGGTGTTGCTGTCACTGGAGGATCAGGCGGTGTTGTAGGCACTACAACTCTGACATCTGTGGCAGCGTCTCCAGTTGCTGCTAGGGCTGCTGGTGGGGCGACGCAGTGTCGTGGTGCGGAGGTGAATGAGGATGTTGCTGCTAGTGTTGCTGGTGGGGCGACGCAGCATCGTGATGCGGAGGTGATTGAGGGTGTTGCTGCTAGTGTTGTTGGTGGGGCGACGCATCGTCGTGGTGCGAAGTTGAATGAGGGTGTTGCTGCTGGTGTTGCTGGTGGGGCGACGCAATGTCGTGGAGCTAATGTGCACGACCCCCAGCCTTCTCCTCTTGCTTCCTGATATTATTGAAGTCACCAGTGATAAGCCAAGCTTCATCTATGCTAGTAGCAATCCTCTCCAAGGTACGCCACAGAAAAGAACGCTCAGACACAGAGTTCCTAGCATAGATAGTAGTAGTGTAGATGATGAGACCACCTTTATTAATGCATTTCAAAGTGACATGTTGATCATCCATCTCAACCATAGAAGTAGTCCAGCAATTAGGGTTCCATCCAATGTATATACGACCATTATGATCATGCAAATGATTAGAAACCCATAACCAGCCTTTAGGGAACATACAATCATATGTATGTATCATGTGAGACTTGATTTTAGATTCAACAAGAATGGACATTGTCACTTTATTATCAAGGATGGTTCTCCTCACTTCTTTCTTTTTACGTGGCTTCCCCGAGCCATGAACATTAGTCATGAGAAAGGTCATTAATGACCTCTGGCAGCTGAGCAGGTCTTACGAGACCCATCACCTTTGGACGCCCTTGAAGCCTTGGACGAAGTAGAAGAGGAAGCACCAGTGGATCGTCTGATTATAGAATCATCAGTCTCCCCTGAACAAGCAATGCAAGCATCCACTATCAGGTCATAGCGCCCGGACCTCCAATGACTGCAACACTAGCAAGTTGCTAAAAGGGTGGCGTGCAAACTTGATAGAGCCTTTGTTAATGATGCTTGACTGAATAAATTTCCTAGTTCCAAAACAAAGTTCATCACATGTAATTATTCAGATCACTGTGCTCTAAACATCAATATGAAGCCTATCTCTTTCAAGAAGAAGCCTTTTCGTTTTCTCAATTTCTGGCTGGATTGGGAAGGTTGTCGGGACATTATTAAAGAGGCTTGACGACTGAAATCCACGGTAATCCTCTCTTTCAATTCTGTCACAAACTTAAGAATGTCAAAGAGAAGTTGAAGACTTGGTCCAAACAGTATGTCAACCTCAAGAACCTGATTGCTAGAGAAAGAATGGAGCTCGATGACATTTCAGCTATGGTCCATAGATGTCCTCTAGATCCTGACCTCATTCATGCTGAAAAACAAACCCTTGAAAGATTGGACTTGCTTCTTAAGGAAGAAGAGGTTTATTTCTGGCAGCGTAGTAGAATGGAGTGGCTTTCCAATGGTGATAGAAACACTACTGTCTACCATACCATGGTCAAGAGACGGGATGCTATCAACTCTATAACTGAACTTTTTAACTCACATGGTAATCTTTTGCAGGATAAAGATGCTATTGCCGATGACACTGTCCAGTATTTTGAACAACTATATAATCAACCTTATGATGCTTCAGTCTCTTGTATTCCAGATTGGTCACCTCTTATTTCCGGTATTGACAATGACATGCTTTGCTCTACTCCAAGTTTGAGTGAGGTTCATGATGTTGTGTGGAGCATAGGACCTCACAAAAGCCCGGGCCCGGATGGCTTCAATGGTTACTTCTATAGGTGTAATTGGAATGTCATTTGTGATGATCTCCTTAAGGTTGTCCAATGGATTTTTGAAGGGGGTAACATGGTTAGGCAAGTCAACCATGTTTTTCTTGCTCTTATTCCCAAGAAGGATATAGTTTCGTCCCCTACTGACTTTAGGCCTATCTCATGCTGCTCGATGCTCTATAAAATTATCGCTAAAGTCATATCAAGGCGAATAGCTACTCTTCTGCCAAAGATTATCTCTCCCTACCAAGGTGCTTTTGTCAAAGGTAGGAGTATTGAGGATTGTTCCCTTCTTGTGGCTGAATTCACTCTTAGGTTCAATCGGAAATCCAGTCCTCCCGCTGCTTGCATCAAGTTGGATATTAGTAAGGCTTTCGATTCTGTTTGTTGGTCTTACCTTTGGGATTGTCTTTACGGCCTCGGGTTCAATGAAAAGTTTATCTCCATTCTTAAGCAATGTGTGGAAACCCCATCCTTTTCTCTCTTTCTAAATGGTTCTTCATTTGGCTTCTTCAAAAGCTCCAACGGTCTTAGGCAAGGTGATCCCTTATCCCCTCTACTTTTTGCTATTGCTATGGAAGGTCTCAGCAGATGTCTTGAGGAGGCGTATGATAATAGACTCATCAGGAGCTATTCCATCAATGGGACCAAAGCTCTTAGCCATCTTCTGTTTGCGGATGATGTTCTTATCTTTTCCGAGGGACGTCTACGCAGCCTTGTCAAACTCAAATAGGTTTTTCTTGATTTTGGTTCTGTTTTTGGCATGAAATGCAATCCGAATAAAACACATATATTCTTATCCTCTTCTTGCCGCAACAAGGACGCCTTGATTAGATGCTTGGGTATTCAACGTGGTACGTGGCCCACAAAGTATCTTGGTTTTCCTATGGCTGGAGGCAACCTCAGGAGGCACCATTTCCATGAATGCTTAGATAAGCTCAGAGATATGATACAGAGATGGCCTGCTTCTAAAATATCTATGGCTAGTCGCCTTGTGCTTGTTAAGCACTGTGCCATGGGTTTGATCAGCTATTGGATGCATATGGGTGACATCCCTCCTACTGTCTTACGAAGAATGGAGCTGTTACTTTCTGACTTCCTTTGGGGTAGCTCGGTGCATCCCTCTAGTTGGTCACGTTTAGCTTACCCGCTTGGCGAAGGTGGCTTGGGGCTTAAGAGACTTGATGAACTTGCAGATTACCATTCGTTATGTCGCATCAAGAAGTTCAACCAAGCTCAATGTTTATGGAGCTCATGGCTTTCTTGTAGGTATGGTGATACCTTGTCTATTGCTTCTAGGAATGGCTCTACTTGTCACAAATGTATGGTATCTCTATATCCTTCCTTCTCAGATTGGGAAGGAAAGGATCTTTGGGAGAACACAAGATAAAAGCATCCATCTGATAAGGCTTATGGAAATCTTTATCTCTCCAAGCACTATCCTAGATGGAGTCTTACTACCTTTAGAGCACTCACTAATGTACTACTGACCGGCCTAAATCGCGCGTCCAAAAAGTGGAGGCAGATTTGAAGTAGTCAGACTTTTAAATTTATAACCCGAAACCTTCTAGGCCCCCGCAACTTTGTTTACGAGGTCGAAGTAGATATACGGGGTCAAACACAGGGACAAGGGTGGTAGTGTTGAGAACTCAGAATCGACACACTACACTCTGGCAAAGAGGTAAAAGAGATAGTAAATTCCCCAAAGGGAACAACTGGATAAGATCGTCAAAACAAAAGAAAACTATCTCCAACTGGAGCTATAAGAAAGATTGAGGTTTTAGGCATATATCAATTTTTAGGGGGTTTTCATGCAACAAAAACAGAGAGATAATACTAAAGCTAAAGCAAGGTACGAAGGAGAAAATTTCAGTAAAACAAGCGGCAGCAGAAACATCCCGTACCCCTCCTTTCAGAGCGGGTACCTCTAATCAAGTATCAACACCCCTCTCGAGGCTTCTGGACTTAAATTACAGTGGAAAGGTTACTAAAGCAACTCCGATTCCGGGCACTCTCGTACTCCAGAATCGGACCAAACACTAGAGCCACAACACCTCTCTCGAGGCTGTTGCAACGGGAAAAACGATTTGGTAGCTAATCGAAACGCGATCCAAGCATGCAAACTAGAGTTCAGATGTTAAACATAGCAGTCATCTAATAAAGGTACCAAACATAAAGTAGCAGGTAATTAAGCTCTTCTATTTCCATAAACAAATAGGGTTCTGATTACATTGCATAAGTAAGAGAAATAAATGACTGAAATAAAGATAGATTTCACCTTCTTGATATAGAAGGTCGACAGACTACAACGGACCCTCCAGCTCGATACCGGGCAGAAGCCTAGCCCGATACAATCATGTCGGGCAGCACGTCCTCTCAGGCGACACGCTGTGACGGGCGGATTGCATCGTGCGAGGACTCTTGCCCGATAGGATCATGTCGGGCGGCACCCTCTCGGGCGACACGCCGTGACGGGCGATGCGTATCAGGGTTCGGTATCGTGCCGGGCTAGAGCGATGCTCCTAGTACCGGTCTCTTATGTCGGGGATCCTTGTTGGCCGATATCGGCCTGCAGTGTTGCTCGGAGTGACCCTAAGTGAACCATTCCCTCCCTCTCGAGATTGGGAAGTGCTCACCTAGAATCGCCCGACACAAGCACTGAGGCACGATACACTAGCTCTTCACAGCTTTCCTGAAGTGACTTGCGTAGGGTTCTGACCTGTATTTTCGGCTTCCTGTAGCTGCTATTTATAGGCAGCGGTTGGGAGAAGTTATGGTGCTCAGGGCGCCACGTGTCCTTCTTTAGCTCTTATTATCGCGGAGTCGGTGGACGACTAATATCAGTATCGCCCGACACAAGGATGTCGGCTGTCGGTGGACGTGACGAGCGGCGCCTACTGGTGGGTGGCCTGTGTTGCACAACGAGCTTCGGTAGTCGTGGTGAGCTCGGCTCCCTGTCGGGTAGATAGGCGTATCATCCGTTAGTCCCTTCTTGCGTGGCATCCTCATGTTGCGCGTCCGTGTATTGCGCTACCCTGTCGGGCAGTGTGCATATCGGTCGGCTGGAAGGCCGATGCAGGTGGAATCATGTTTGTGGGCCAGGACGACCTTGTTGATGATAAAATGAGTCCAAAATGGAGGAAAACTCTGCAAAAGATGGAAATATTGAGTTAAGAGCGTAGTGTAGCTAGTTATTGCAAAAACATATATAAAAAGAGATGAAAACAGTTTGAAAGGGCAGTTTTGATAACAAAATAAAGGTAAAAAACATCACAAAAATTGGTGTTATCAACTCCCCCAAACTTAGCGTTTTGATTGTCCTCAATCAATATTTAAACTTTATTTTGTGATGCTTCTTCTTGACTGATATAGTTTTCAGGCCAAGGTGATGAGCGAGCAATGATATGTCTTATCGAGAATACTGTTCGACCCCGAACAACAGACTTTATTTCTACTGCCTTATTTAAGCAAAAATTTTCTCCACAGCTTCAGCGAGACTTAGGTGCATGATTTCGAAGTTAGCTTTCACACCAAACAACTTTATTTTTGGGGCAGAGAGTTGTGTGTTGGGTAGGCTAAGGCTTTTTGGGTTTTTTTTTCTTGTTTCCCATCAATCCATCCAGGTAAGGGTCCGTTAGCGGGCAAGTGGTCCTTGCAGTCCAAACCAGTTGGCTTTAGAGCAATGATTTCACATCCTACGTACCACTGCCCCGGATCTACCATGCCTAAAGATGGGTACTTTTGGAAAACAAGTGTGTATATTTTTTTCTTTTTCTTTTTTCTTTTATTGGGCACAACTCTCATGCTTTTATTCACTCTCATAAGGCTACTTTCTCTTTTTGGGATTTTTTTTGGAATGGTCTATATTGATAGACGGGTAATAAAAACGATGAGGGAGGTTCAGAGTGAACCACCCGTACAAGGGACCCCAAGGTGCGAGAAGCACCGGGTCAAACAGGCTCAGGAGGAACCTCAACTAGGAAACCCATGCTGACAAGACACGCCACACACCCGATAAGCATGGTGTGGGGTGCGTCCTGCCCTCTCTGTGTAACTACAAAAAGGGATGTGTATATGGGGGTAACTCTATAAAAAACCCGTCTATGCCCATGGGCTTAGTTCAAGAAAATAGCAAAATCTAAGTAGTAAAAGGGATGTCCCACATCTTGCTGATGTGGTTCGGGGTAGTGGAACTCCATCCTCGTACCTTCGCAAGTCGTCTAGTGGCTTTGACCACCAAGTCCCGACACTCCGCAGAACTAAGGGATTGCTGGTTGTGCCGCCTCTCATTGCGCTGCTTCTAGATGAAGTAAGCCGAGCACGTCCAGGCTGCGATGGCCAACCACTTCCATCCCTTCCAGCCCCTGGTTTTATCTTTTATAAGGTTGGCAGTTTCGGTGATGGTAGCATTCACCGGGACCCTCAGCCCACAAAGGTCCATGACATGCGAGAGGACGTGTTTGGAAAATCGGCAGCGGAAGAAGACATGTTGAACGTCCTCCCTCTATCTACAAAAGGTACATCTATCGCTGGCCTCGATATTCCACTCGTGGATTTTATCTGTAGTGGCAAGAGCTCCATGAAAGGCTCTAAAATTGTGAAGCTCCACCTATGGATGAGAGTCCCCACCCACAAAAATTGGGATTTTTGTTAGGTAAGGGGGAACAAGAGAGATTTTTGTGGTTTGGGAAGCTTTTTCCTTCTCCATACACGTCTCTTAGCTGTAGCGAGATTATTTTTTTTGAAATTTTTGGCGTGGAGATTCGTAGTCTTTTGTTGTTAGAGGCAGTATTATCAAAAAGATATAATAAAACTAACATCTCATAGGTACATAGAAAACTAACTGGCAAGAAGCCACATCAGGTTTTTACTAATTTAGCGACCTTGTACATATGCAGGGAGACAAAATAAGCAATTTTTTTCAAGTTTTCAAAATTTTTATATGAGCATGCATACATACACATGATATAAGAGAAGAACGAAAGAACACAAAATGCGGAGTTGAAGAAGTAAATTTTATACCTCCCTCACTGGTACATGGGTACCCCCCCAAACTTACTCCACACTCTGTCCTAGAGTAGTGAAGAAGACAGGGTAAGGTAATGTTAACTCAGTGAGGGTAGACGGTGAGAGTTGGTTAGACGTCTCTTTATTTGATCTCTACTCCAGGATGGAGATGCTGCAGACAGTTGCACCAGATGATAGATGTGCATTCGGAACTGTTGGATTTAAATGAGATTAGTCATGCGCTTTTGCTGAGGTGGAAGTTTACATTCCCTTAAATCAAGTAGACTCTTCAGGATGCTTCCGTTGTGAACATGAAAAAAAGGCCTGATCATCAGTCTCAGCTTCTTTAACCCAGAGAGGGTTGCGCTTGTGTCATGGAGAAGCTGCAATATGTTCTCCTTATTAGAGTCCATTTTCTTTCCCAGGAGAATGCAACCAGAACAAGTGCAAGGCTCTCAAAAAGGAAATGCAAGGCTCGTGCAGGTAATGACAAAGATAAATGGCCTATGGTAGACAGAGAGCTCTTGAAAACACTTGTAGATACTATATAAGAAGATGATACCCTCCCCATGATGAAGGTGGCTTCATGGTAGATGGAACCGAAATGCCCACATTCAATCCAGAGGCCACCGGAGAAAGGCTTCCACTGTCTTTTGGGGATGGTCCTAAACCACCACAGAAGACAAACTATGATAAGGAAATGGACTTCTTTTGATGGCCCGACTGTCTCAGGATTCTGACATTTCTGTCCGACTATTGTTGCTTCAGCTGTGGCCGCAGTGTGTTTGTCAACTCGAACGGGGGTTTGTTTTGTATGAGCCATACCTGTTATCAAGTTTGTTGACCATTTAAATGTTAGGTGGGAAGAACTAATATCACGAAAAAACTTGTCTCGTTGCAAGGTCCGGGTATCGTCCATCAAAACAAAATCCAAGGCGATGCAAGACTGGACGATACGGAGAAGAAGCTGTGCTTTAAAACACGCTGCCCGACACGGGTGTGTCGGGCGATACGGTCGTATGAAGCAACTGCCCAATAGGTCCTCTTGACAAAAAAATGTGTCGCCCGATATGTCGTATCGGGCAAGCGCGAACGGAAGTCGTGTCGTGATCCATGCGTGTCGGGCGATAAGAAAAACTGACTAAGATTGTCAACCCGATACGCCGCAAGCGATACGAAACCCGTACCGGGCAAACAGGCTGTCAGGCTATACCTCTACTCTTCGAGGCTCTCTCCCGACACGAGAGCCAAAGATGGCCGTCCGTCATGCGAGAAAGGGGAGATTACTGCATGGTATGGGTAGCTGGAAAAGTAAGCGTAGCAGCCCGACACGATAAACCCTCCTTACTATATATAGCAATCTCAACTGGGGGTAAAACGGGCATTTTTGGGGCGCGCGTCGGCCGTTGAGACAAGCCATTCCCGAGACGCATGGTCCCATCAGTCTAATCAAGGGAAATTGCTTACATGCACAATACTGGTGCACGCCGCCCAGGAATGCCATGCGTCTCGGCCCTTGCGATGCCTGAGAAAAATATCGCCCGATACGAGTGGTTCTGCGCTCCAACTGAGTTGCTGCGTGATACGGTTAATAAAAGGAGATGCAAGCGGCCAAAACTAAAAACTAGGCAAGGGAGAAGCTATTGATGGGTAAAACATCATTGGCTTAGGGATAAGTCCCCTACCTCAGATGGTATTACTCCTCAATGCTTCGTAAAATAGAGCGGTGGCCCAAAAGAGTCGGTACGCTCGGCGCGTGCACTAACTCAGGGCTTATTACAGTCCATAATGTTTATTTTACAAAGAAGAAAATGCATCCTATTCTAGGTAAGAAAGAAAACTCGGGCTGCCTCCCGAGGAGCGTTGAAGTTTGCGTCGCCAGCTCGACCGGTGTAGGTTCTTCACTTTCAGCCTTCAATAGTACCCATATCCTACAGGTTAATCTCTGCTCTCCTGACAAAAGCTTCATCCTCATAGTACCTCTTTACTCTGTGCCCATTTACTTGAAAGACTTTGGTCGAATCGTCTTTGTCGTAAAGCTCCATCATTCCTGATGGGTATATCTTCGATACCATGAGCGGTCTCGACCATCTCGTTTGTAGCTTCCCAGGAAAAAGACAAATGGAGGACTTGAATAATAAAACTTTATCCCCTTCACTTACATCTTTTCTCCTTAGGTGGGCGTCATGCCACACCTTCGTCCTTTGTGTGTAGATTTTTGCATTCTCATAGGCGTTCATCCTCAACTCTTCAAGCTCTTGAAGCTGCAAAAATCTCTTTTCTCCTGCTTTCTCAAGGTCCATGTTTAAGAATTTGATTGCCCAAAGGGCCTTGTGTTCCAGTTCCAGAGGTAGATGGCAGGATTTTCCATAGATCAGCTTGTATGGGGTGGTTCCAATGGGCGTTTTGTAGGCAGTCTTGTAGGCCCAAAGTGCGTCGTCAAGCTTCATAGACCAATCCTTCCTTGTTTGGCTGACAGTTTTTTCCAGCATCTACTTAATTTGTCTGTTGGAAACCTCTACCTGCCCTAAGGTCTATGGGTGGTAGGGTGTAGCGATCTTGTGCTTGACTCCATACTTACGTAGGAGTGCTTCAAACTGTCTCTCTCTGAAGTGCGACCCGCCATCGCTTATTACAGTGCGTGGTACACCGAACTAAGGAAAGATCGTCTTCTCAAATAGCCTGATTACTGACTTGACGTCGCATGTTTGGGTTGCTACGACTTCTACCCACTTCGATACATAGTCTACTACCACTAGTATGTATTGATACCCACTGGATGGAGGAAACGGCCCCATGTAATCAATCCCCCACACGTCGAAAATTTCTACTTCAATCCAACTCGCCATCGGCATTTCATTCCTCCGCCCTATATTCCCCGTTGAGTGACACTCTTTGCAGACTTCTACAAATTGTGCAACATCTTTGAATAAAGAGGGCCAGTAGAAACCTAATTGTAGCACTTTTGCAGCAGTTCTTTCGCTACCCAGGTGTCCCCCGTAGGGGGAGGCGTGGCACTCTCTCATAATGTTCATGGTTTCTTCCTCTGGGATGCACCTCCTGTATAAATTGTCAGCGCATCTTCTGAAAAGGAGAGGATCATCCCAATAGTAATTTTTAACATCCGCGAATAGCTGCTTTTTCTGATTATAGGTGATGTCAGGAGGCAATTCTCCACAAGCAAGATAGTTGCAGATATCTGCGAACCAGGGCAAGTCTTCTTCTTTTGCTTCAGCCAACATCAGAGCCTCATCGACATAGTCGTCATTGATGGGAAATCCTCCCTGTCCTTCAGCTACGATCCTTGATAGGTGATCAACGACCACATTTTCTGCTCCCTTCTTATCGATAAATTCATGGTTGAACTCTTGAAGCAATAAGGCCCACCTCAACAGTCTGGGTTTTGTGTCTTTCTTTTGCATTAGATATTTTATGGCCCCATGATCTGTATATACCTTGACCTTTGCTCCAATGACGTACGACCTGAACTTATCGAATGTGAAGATGATCATGAGCATCTCTTTTTCTGTGGTTGTATAATTTACCTGAGCTTCGTCCAACGTGCAACTAGCGTAGCAGATCACATGGTGCTTTTTATCTTTCTTCTGCCCCAGGATCGCTCCTACTACATAGTCGCTAGCGTCGCACATCAACTCGAACGGTAAATCCCAATCTGGCGCTTGGAGGATGGGTGGTGATACTAAAGCGTTCTTCAAAGCCTGAAAAGCATTGAGACAGTCATCAGAGAAAACAAATTCAACATTCTTTACCAGAAGATTGGACAATGGTTTTGAAATCTTCGAGAAGTCCTTTATGAATCTTCGGTAGTAGCCAGCGTGCCTGAGGAAGCTCCTCACTCCCGTCACGGACTTTGGTGGAGGAAGCTTAGATATTGCTTCAACTTTGCTTGTGTCCACCTCGATGCCACGCCTTGAGATCTTATGACCCAAAACGATGCCCTCTCGTACCATAAAATGGCACTTTTCCCAGTTTAAAACCAGGCTGTTATCCTCGCATCTTTGCAGAACCAAGGATAGATTCTTCAGGCAGGTATCAAAGTCCTTTCCATAGATTGAAAAATCATCCATGAAAACTTCTACGATATCTTCTAGAAAATATGAAAACATTGATATCATGCATCTTTGGAATGTGGCGGGAGCATTGCAGAGTCCGAAGGGAATCCTTCTGAAAGCATAAGTGCCGTAGAGGCAGGTGAATGTTGTTTTCTCCTGGTCGCCGGACAGGATGGGTACCTGATAAAACCCTGAAAAGCCATCAAGGAAACAGAAAAAGTCATGATGCGCTAATCTTTCAAGAACCTGGTCAATAAAAGGTAGCGGAAAATGATCCTTTTTTGTAGCATGATTTAGCTTCCTGTAATCGATGCACATTCTCCATCCGGTGATGGTCCTAACCGCCACCTCATCGCCCTTTTCTCCTTTTACCACTATCATCCTGCCCTTTATGGGTACTACGTGGATCGGACTCACCCAGTTACTATCGCTGATTGGGTAAATGATCCCCACATCCGTTAGCTTGATTACCTCTTTCTTGACGACTTCCTTGAGCATCTGGTTCAGCTTCCTCTGGGGTTGAGCCAGAGGCTTGGCAGATTCTTCCAAATTGATGTGATGCATGCATAAGGCGGGGCTAAGGCCTTTGATGTCTTCAACTGAATATCCTATAGCCCACCGGTGGAGTCTCAACTCCTCAAGAAGTCTGTCCAGCTGGTTTCTTGAAAGATCAGCGTTGACGATGACATGGTTTTCTTCTTCTTCATCTAAGAATTCATATTTCAGACCTTCAGGAAACGGTTTCAACTCAGGATTTGCTCTGGATGCCTTCCCTTGAGGCTCTCCCTCGAGAGAGGCATACTTCACAAATTCCACCACCTCATCCTCTTCACTCAAGTCTTCATCAGACAAGTCAAAAAGGTCGAGATACTTCGCAACTTCTGGATTTTCGAAGTCGTAATCCTGACAGCTTATAGCCCTCGCAAGGGGGTCCACTATCCAGATGTCTTCTTCTATCTCCTCACAGAATTTATTGTAGCTGTTCGCAAAGCATGCAGATTCTGACAGGGAACGACCTTTCATTGCCTCCTTCAGCTTGAAGTCCAAGTGGTCGTTTCCGACCCTCAGCGTGATAATCCCCTTAGAGACATTGATCAACGCCCTTCATGTTGCCAGGAAAGGACGTCCAAAGATGATCGGGCAGTGGGGGTCTTCCACTGTGTCAATGACGACTATGTCATAAGGAACGAAGAAATTACTGATCCTGATTGGCACATCTTCAACAACTCCGACTGGTCTTTTAAAGGTATGGTCCGCTAGTTCAATCCTCATATTGGTTCGAGCCATGTCGGTCAAACCCAACCTTTGTGCGAAGCTCAGGGGCATGAGGCTGATGCTTTCCCCTAAGTCGGTAAGACCTTTTCACTCGACGTTGTCCCCGATGGCAAACGGGATCGTAAAAGCTCCAGGGTCTCTTCTTTTGTTTGGTAGGTCAGGCTTCACAAAAGCTGAGGAAGCAGATGCTAGGTGCACAGTCTCAACCCTTCCTCCTCTTCTTTTCTTCGTGATAAGATCCTTAAGGAACTTGGCGTAGGTTGGCATCTCTTCCAAGGCTTCAAGAAAGAGAACTTCAAGATGCAGTTTCCTGATCAATTCCATGAACCTTTCGTGACGCTTTTTCAGATTTGCCTTTATCAGTTTATACGGAAACAGTAGCCTGGGAGCATAAGGATTCCTCCCACCAGGTAGCTCATCGGAAGACTTCTGTGCAGGCTCTCGAGCTTCTGCTTGCCTACCTTCATCCTCTGCCGGGATTGCACCCTCAGGCCTTGGCTCAGGCTCTGGTCTGGCTTCATCAGTGCGCTCCACCGTCTTCCCAGATCTTAGTACTGCCATTCTGGCAGTTTCAGGGTAGGAGAGTGTCTTTCCTACAGGGTCCTTTATCAGAGTGGCCATATGGGCCAACCGTCGATCGACCTCGCGTTGGTGCATCTGCAAACTTGCCATCTGGTTTTGCATAGAATTCAGAGCTCCAGGGCTGGGAAGCGCACCCTATGCCAGCTGGTTGATGATAGTGTCTTGTCTTTTTATGAAAATGAAAAGCTGACCAACCAAGTTAGGTTGGTGCAAACTCTCATCTTGGCCTTGACGTTCATCCTCAGAAAGAGATTGCTCACAGCGAGGCATGGTGTCAGTGCTTGGTGGAACAGGTCACCGTTCTTTAGAGTACCTGGAGATAGCATGAAAAAAATCAAGTTAGAAAATCGAATTATTTATTTTAGGCAAAGAATAATAATAATAGTAACAAAAGATAGAAAAGAGTGATGTCAAGCTCATTTCTAAGCTTGAGGCACGGGAGTGTAGTTAGTGGATTCGGATTCTTCTACAGTACCGTTTTGCCTTGTCCCCGGCAACGGCGCCAAAAAGTTGACCGGCCTAAATCGCGCGTCCAAAAAGTGGAGGCGGATTTGAAGTAGTCGGACTTTTAAATTTATAACCCGAAACCTTCTAGGCCCCCACAACTTTGTTTATGGGGTCGAAGTAGATATACGGGGTCGAACACAGGGACAAGGGTGGTAGTGTTGAGAACTCAGAATCGACACGCTACACTCCGGTAAAGAGGTAAAAGAGATAGTAAATTCCCCAAAGGGAACCACTGGATAAGATCGTCAAAACAAAAGAAAACTATCTCCAACTGGAGCTACAAGAAAGATTGAGGTTTTAGGCATATATCCGTTTTTAGGGGGTTTTCATGCAATAGAAATAGAGAGATAATACTAAAGCTAAAGCAAGGTATGAAAGAGAAAACTTTGGTAAAACAAGCGGTAGCAGAAAAATCCCGTACCCCTCCTCTCAGAGCGGGTACCTCTAATCAAGTATCAACACCCCTCTCGAGGCTGCTAGACTTAAATTAGAGTGGAAAGGTTACTAAAGCAACTCCGATTCCGGGCACTCTCGTACTCTCAAATCAGACCAAACACTAGAGCCACAACACCTCTCTCGAGGCTGTTGCAACGGGAAAACACGATTCGGTAACTAATCGAAACGTGATCCAAGCATGCAAGCTAGAGTTTAGATGTTAAACATAGCAGTCATCTAACAAAGGTACCAAACATAAAGCAGCAGGTAATTAAGCTCTTCCATTTCCATAAACAAATAGGGTTCTGATTACATTGCATAAGTAAGAGAAATAAATGACTGAAATAAAGATAGATGTCGCCTTCTTGATAGAGAAGGTCGACAGACTACAGCGGACCCTCCAGCCTGATACTGGGCAGAAGCCTAGCCCGATACAATCGTTTCAGGTGGCACACCCTCTCAAGCGACACGCCGTGATGGGTGGATTGCATCGTGCGAGGACCCTTGCCCGATACGATCATGTCGGGCGGCACCCTCTCGGGAGACACGCCGTGACGGGCGATCCGTATCGGGGTTCGGTATCGTGCCGGGCTAGAGTGATGCTCCTAGTATCAGTCTCTTATGTCGGGGATCCTTGTTAGCCGATATCAGCCTGCAGCGTTGCTCGGAGCGACCCTAAGTGAACCATTCCCTCCCTCTCGAGATGGGGAAGTGCTCACCTAGAATTGCCCAGCACGAGCACTGAGGCACAATACACTAGCTCTTCGTAGCTTTCCTGAAGTGACTTGCGCAGGGTTCCGACCTGTCTTTTCGGCTTCCTGTAGCTGCTATTTATAGGCATCAGTTGGGGGAAGTTATGGTGCTCAGGACGCCACGTGTCCTTCTTTAGCTCTTATTATCGTGGAGTCGGTGGACGACCGATATCAGTATCGCCCGACACAAGGATGTCGGTTGTCGGTGGACGTGACGAGCGGCGCCTACCGGTGGGTGGCCTGTGTCACGCGACGAGCTTCGGTAGTCGTGGCGAGCTCGGCTCCCTATCAGGTAGATAGGCGTATCGTCCATTAGTCCCTTCTTGCGTGGCATCCTAATGTCGCGCGTCCGTGTATTGCGCTACCCTATCGGGCAGTGTGCATATCAGCCGGCTGGAAGGCCGATGTAGGTGGAATCATGTTTGTGGGCCGGGACGGCCTTGTTGATGATAAAATGAATCCAAAATGGAGGAAAACTCTACAAAAGATGGAAATATTGAGTTAAGAGCGTAGTGTAGCTGGTTATTGCAAAAACATATATAAAAAGAGATGAAAACAGTTTGAAAGGGCAGTTTTGATAACAAAATAAAGGTCAAAAACATCACAAAAATTGGTGTTATCAACTACCTACTATGGAAAAGATAGTTCCTAGTCGGGGGCTCCTGTTCCTGCATGCTTACTATGTGGCCAACACAATGACTCCATCACTCATCTTTTTGGGGGCTGCAAATACTAGAAATATATTTGGGGACGTGCTCAACTTAAACTCAACATCAGAGCCTCATACTCTCTATATGAAAGCCTTATGGATCTTGGTAAAAGGTCAAAGCAATCCAGAATCATTGAACTTTGGGCTATCACTGGTGCTGTTCACTTCATTTGGGAGGAGCATAATAAAAGGCTACATAACGATGGTGCTTCTGACTTTGTTGCCATCTTTAGCCGTCTTGCACTTGAAATCAAGAGAATGTACTTTACTTTTAAATCTTATCTTGATTTTCCTCTTGTTATAGCTAGGAATTGGGATCTGTTGTAACCAATTCCTAGATGTGTGTAGTCACATGTATGGGTTTGGCTTGTAACTTTGTCCCCTTTTAGGGGGTTTTTGGAATATACTTACCCAATTTTCAAAAAAAAAATCACATTAGTGGCCTTTTAGAAATGCCATTAAAAAAAATAAATGCCACTAAACATGTTTAGTGGCATTTGTTGACACTTAAAAAAATACCTCTAGTACCAATGCCACTAGAAAGATAGTGGCGTAAGTTGTAAATGCCACTAAACATTTGTCTTTAGTGGCATCCAATAAATGCCAAATAAAGGCCACTAAAACATCATTTAGCATTTATAAAAAAGCCACTATCCATCAATTAGCTTTTATACAAATGCCACTATTTTGTATTATGTTGGTGTATGAAAATTTTCTTATTGAGTTTAATGGCGTATAAAAAAAGCCACTAATGACTACTAGTTTTGTATTACTACATTTTCATGGTTTTTAGTCATTCAGTTTTCAATTTATTATCATGATTTCTAAATGAATGTCAATTGTAGATGAACTCACTTGTTTGAAAGTATGAATATTTTTTATTTATAAATAATTGAGAATTACATGGGGATGACATTTTACGTTGCCCCAAATATTGAATACAACACCAATGATATACTTTCATACAACATTTTACCCTGCCCCTTATATTGAATTACATGGGGAGGACATTTTACCTTGCCCCTTATATTGAATACAACACCAATGTTTAATGTTGCATTTTATGGTTTGCAAAATCTTCTTGCTGAACAACGTGGCATACATGTCTTCAACTTTACTGGAGCTGGCTCAGCAACTGCTACTGTATCTGGTCTCATATTGCCTGGTTCCTTGAGATGGCGAGTGTGGAATATGCTCCTTGGTTCTGCACTTGGAGCTGCGTTTTGCTTTCCACTCGGTTGGTCCCATCTGAAACTTGTAGAGAAGGTAGTTGAACGGAGTGTGGTTCTGTTGGCGTCTGATTTTGGTGAAAGTGATGCAGGAAGTAGGGTGGGTGCGACAATTGAAAGGCTTGAAAGTAGCCTAAGAAAATATTTCCTATACGTCATTGGCATCAAATCTGGAAACAGTTAAAAAGTGACTTATCTTATATTTTCATCATGCCAGCAAAACACAAGTTGAATTCAGCTTTCTTTTTTACCATTTACTTCCACCTGCTGCAAGGGTTTTGATTGGTTATGTGCTTGTAGTTACTAGTTTCATGTATCTAGCAATGCATAAGGTAGCATCTCAGCCACGAAAAGTGTGTGAATTATAGCGTGAAATGGATAGACGCTGCAGATCTTTGTGAATAATAACTTGATCCTTTTTCCATTATAAAAAAACATTATCAAGTTGAACAATTAAGGCAAAAAAATCTAAAGTACCAATGATTGTCCCTTATTGATTAAGAATAAGAGGGAAATATGATCATGGTAAAATAGAGAAGAAAAAAAACAAGTAAGAAGGCATTGTACCTTCCAGTTGTTGGCTCCATATTCAAATCACTATCACTGCAGTGCGGTTGAGCTCTAGATCTCCATTTTGGTCTTCCTAGATCTTGATGTCCATCATTGTAGGTTCCAAATCTTTGCATCAATCATTCTATGTCTACTGTGTGGTGCATTACAATGCACAACAGTCTTGACACAATCAAGATATAAGGAAGGGTGCTCACTTGGTTCCCTACAAACAACATGATTTATAACCAAAGAAGCAACTCTTTAATACTAAGAGAACAATTTTAGAATCATATAAAATATATACTGACAAACTTTGATAGTCCCAATAGTTTTCACACCTAACAGATTTCATGAAGGAACTAATGCCAAGATCATATCAAAATTATTGGTAACGAATTAATAGGCTTGTATTTAAACAAAACTCTTTTTCAAATTCAAGAAGACAAATGCTACCCAGAAAAAATATGTATAAAACTGTTCACTGACAGCCAGAACAAAACTGTTCATTGATAGTCGGAACACTAAGGAACCTTATACTACAAATCAAATATTCATACACCATATATGGACAATCAAATCTACAAAAAGATAGCTCACAATCATGGGAACAAGATGAAGAGACAATAAATCAGTCCACCATATTCAAATAGATCAATAGTTTAAACCAAGATATGACACTCTATGAGATTCTGAAGAGAAGGCTAGAAGAACCTTAAACAAACCACATGGGTTGCATACCTTCTCGGGATTGGTTTAGTATGATAATACTTTGTAGTAACCAGAGTGTAAGACCCACACAAGGAATGTGCCATATCCAGAACATGAGTCATCTTTCCAAGCAATATATTGACAGGTATTGCCTCTAAGTGTCCTATTTCCATCGAGAATATCATCCCAATTGTCAAATTTCAGGTTGCCCTTTGCGCTGGTGTCTATATAGAGTTGTTTACCATTGTCCGTCAATACTGAAATTGATCGTGTAACATGATTATGTGTTCTGCATACAAAAAAAGTTTTAGTTACAAGACTAATATGTGAGAGGCATGTGTCAATTGTGTGAGAAATGTGTTCATTGCTAACAAGACTAATAGTATCAAAAATTTATATTCATATGGGATACAAACTTGAATGCGAGCCTATAATAGAGTTAAGAATTTGTGATCTTCATATTCAGGGGTGACTGGTTCCTTAGATATGTAATATTGCTCACATGGAGGATAGTTGGCATGTTAATTTCTGTTATTTAAGAAGGTCGTGTCTTTTTGGAATTCAGAGTAATCATATTACTAATGGTTCTTGGTTGACAAGGCATAACTCCTGTGCTAACAACTTCCTTCCAGGTCTCAGAGGCTAACAAACATTCAAAGGATAGATGCCGAATGAATTCACTATTAGCCCTGTAGAGAAAGTAGTAAAAGGTGATCATCATGCCCCTTTTGTGAAGGTACTCTGTTGTAGTAAGGCATTTAGTACAATTTGGTCTAAGAAATAATTCTAAATCTCTTAGGCATTTGATGAGTCCAAAGCCACCAACCCCACTTGACCTGCAATAGAAATCAAGCAAGGCCTTCTACTTCACATGTACATGAGTTGTACGGTCATTACTTACAACAAGCAAATTTAGGAAATTGATTATCATCTTGTAGGGTTTTCTATAAAAGGGTGAGAAGGGCTGCAATAAATAGGAAGCACCTGGTGATAGATCACTAACACTATGATAAATAAACTACCTAATAATATGAGGCATATATATACCAAAACAGATAAGATAAAACAACCCTATATAAAGATAGCCAATATGCCAATGCAAAGTATAGATGATAAAAAGTTAGACACAAGAAGGAAAAAGAGGCAACAAACCTAATAAGACCATCATCCCCATTATTATCGGTGGGTTTAAACAGAGAGTCTATCATTTCTACCTTGGGTGACTGAGTCCTAACAACAACTCTGTACTTGGAGATTAAAGGCCATTCTCAACAACTGACAACCTAAGACACAAGCAGAGCAACATAGAACACCCTTGATAAGAAAAATAAACACAGTGACAATTATATTTGTTAATTGGACCTACTGTGGTATTTTTGATGATTGTGTTGTGTCGCGGAGCTCCTCACTGTATTTAGACAAATCTAAACTGACAGGGGCCTCATCATCAGATTCGTCTGAGCTGATATCCTCCATCGTGCGCTCATACCACCGTAGATGATCGGTGGTTTCGCAGTTGATGTTGGTTATCCAAACTTTGATGGTATTATGGCCAACTGGACAGAGAAAATGCTTGTCGCTATGGCCCACTAGCATCTTTCTAATCCAATCACGCCAACCAAATTTTGATACAAGATTTCCCGCCAAATCATACTCAAACTCAATAACATGTGAATAATTGCCAAAATTTAGGGTCACTTCACCAGGCATGTAGTGTCTTCCTTTTAGAAAACGCCAATGTTTGGGTATGGCTAGTTGGTTTAAGGAACGATCATCTAGGATGATGTCTAATTGTTCTTCAATAGGGAACGTTAACATTGGCATAGAGGCCCAGTTCATAGGACTGTTGTGGGTGGACAGAGACTGCATAATATTAGTATTAACAAATTGTAAGTACATATAACGATGTTATATATTTTCAGAAAAAGTTGTATAACATCAGTTAACCTTTTATTTCTTGTCATAAATAAATTTATTGTGGTATACATGATAGCTTGAAAAGAAATCTAATATAGGAGATCATGTCCTATATAGAGGCTATTTCTTTGCAATTGGTCCAACGCTCACTAATCCTTCTTTGAGAATTTCAACGAAGTAACTAGTATTTTCTATAATTTGATGTATCTTGATATTTCATACAATGAGGTGACACTTATTATCTATTTGTTGAATCAACACTCATATTTTAGATTATCAAAGAGGTTAATGGTGTCTGGCTTATTTTGTACAGGTGTGAGACCTATTTAATTTGGAGTATCGATGCACTACTATAGAAGGTGTGAGACCTATTTAAAGAGGTTACTGGTGTCTTTCCAAATTTTACTACAGTCTTGTACTTCTGTGTTTATCAAAACACTACTAAAAGATATCTTATCATCTTATTAATGATAGTACCACATATTTTATGATAAGAAGGATTCATCTAAAAATTGTAAATTTTCTAAATGAGTTACAAGAAGGATTCATCTAAAAATTGTAAATTTTCTAAATGAGTTATGTGAGATTATTATTCTCTGACCTATATGTAAATGGGATAGATTCCTGCCACTTTAGTTTTATGAGTACATGACACTATGTTTGAAATATTTTTTAAAAGGATAAAAGAGCATACTTATAATAAGGACCCAGGCACATTCTAATCATTTTGAATTGAATCAGAAAATGAATAGGAGCCTGGGTCCTATCCGCCTGTATCAAAGGAGAATTCATAAACCTCAAAACCACCAACATGGTTTCCAAACCTACAACCTCAACTTCTACAAGCTCACCTACTAGAAACCTTTAGAACATATACAACCAGAAAGTATCAATGATTGCACGTATCAATGACTGCAAAGTCTATCATGCAGCTTGCTTGGCACATTAAAGAGAGACATGTTCAGTTGTATTGGCCCAAGTGGAAAGCAAACCCTATTAGGGATAGGTCTAAATCTGACTCACAAGCACTATTTGGCAAAGGAGAGAAGCCCATCAATGCCTAGTATGACTCTGTGCCCTACAACTTTGTGCACAGATAAATTGGTTGTACACTACAACTTTGTGCACAGCTTAGACCAAATAGCTACCAAACTACATCTAATAGTAGCAAAGATCATCTCTTTAAGTTATTTATTCTTCTATATAGGTTACAAGTGTTATTACCCTAAAATAAACATATTTATGATTTGGCTAATGTTGCACTCCATTAGTCTAAAATGTACTTATCTCAACTTGAGCCATCAAATCCAGAATATAATGTTGTACAAAGAGATTTCCATGAACCCACAAAGTTCACTTTGCCTACCTTATCTACAGAATGAGCCAAAGTATCCCACCAAAGATCATAGTGCCTCCTCCTCACAATGAAAAGTCTGGCTGAACTTATAACAGATATGGTACATATTTGTGTCATTAAATATCATAATCTTGAACATTTGTCTTACTTATCAATCAATAATGCATTATAAAATGTGTGCCTTATATATGTTTCACAACTAAAGCTTAACATAGCCTTAAGAAATCAATTTCTACTGAATTTTTTATGTTTCAACCATGAAAAAAATCAGCTTGATGGTTTTAAGTCTGTGGTCCTTCCAAAAGTGATGTATGTTGAGCATATTTTCATCAAAATTCTGCTTGAACCTGAATGATCACATGTAATGCACCTGGTATTACTACTGATTTTTTTCATTTTTGAGTCAAGTATTTGCTTGCAAACTACAAAAAAATATCCGAAGAAACATTTCTATTTTTACTATAAATATAATGGATTTTTCTGAGTTTGTGCTTTGCTATCGCCTAGATTATTATCTAATTCCAGTTTCTACTAGCAGCATCTACTGGATGCAACTTTACATATAAGAAATCTAATACAAAATGACATACTATTCCATTTTTTCATGTTTCAATTAATTGACATTGGATGTTTAACACTTAGAGAGAAAAAATCTAACTAATATGTATGCGTTGCTCTCCCTAAAAGCATCTGTTTTAGGTCAAGTCTTCATGGTTGATACTAACATGGGAATATTTGATCTTGGCCTTACATAAGTGTCAGCAACAACTATTTACAATTCCCACTGATTTCTCATCAACCCAACCTACCAAGAAACTTTGAAAATATAGATATCATATGTTCATCTAGTCAAACATCCTATTTGTGATGTCGAACCATTATGGACAACTTGATCAAACTTTCTCAAATAAAATTCATCCACATCAAGCCTAATTATGCTTGATCCTGAAAAACCTTTTTCTTGAACCCAACTATAGATGGTTGAATTCTATTAAATTACACAATCTTTATGTAGATATATTTCCCATGGAAGATTTAAAACTACAAAATTCTTATAACTACCAAGACAGGCTGTAGGATCCTCAAGATTATTAGGCATCACATACCTAGATTCCCAGCAATACGTTGGCACAATTAATATCAGAATGTAATACAGAATCCATATACAAAGGTATAATAATTAATAATCACTGACTTTATACAAATGATAAGATACGAAACATATCTTGACTAGCTCTCACAATAACAAATGTAAAAGACAACTATTTTCCTCCCTACATAATCCATTATGAGGAATATTTGAGGATCACAAGCAGATTAAACACCTTTACATATAATTAAGCGACAATACTTTTGTAGATGTTGTTCTAAATAGGGATGCTAACACTAACAAGGAACATGGATGATCCAGATATACTTAAGAAGCCTAATTGACTAAAGCTTACATAGTTTCTGTAATTAAAGGCTTTATAATCTTTTGATTCATGGCTTCAAACTGATGATTAACCTATAACTGAAGGTGGTCATAGCAAAGTTGCAGGTCTGTAAAAATCATTTTTACTATGGCCAAGAAGCCTGGCCAGAAGTCTAGCTTCGTGGCATGAACCTGGTTTGTGTAGATATATGGGGTGGATCGAACACCCTAACGAGACAAGGGAGTTGTAGAATAGGGTGCGGCGATGGTTACCTAAAGAGGATTGATCGGAGTACTCCCTCACTCAAGCTCGCCGATGCTGGAGGGGCAGATTGAGTCTTGCTTCGACTGAGCTCGGTCCAAAATGGCGGAGGAGGAAGAATGAATGAGTATGCTTTGATCAGTTGGGACTCACCGGTAGGCGCCGACAACTTGGCACTCTGCGGCCGGCAACTGGCACACAGCACACGCAAGACGTATGCGATCCACCAAGAGCTAGGGCACGATCTCCTCCACACGTTGGTCTAGCTGGAGAGTGAGGAAGTCGCGCAAGGCGAGAGTGAACACATGGATCGCCGGGCTGAATTAGGGAGAGAGCGGGTCTATCGTCACGATCTGGAGCGCGCATGGTAAAATTTGGAGCGGGAAAGTCAATATTGCGTTAGCAAATTACTTTCTAATTTGGTATGGCAATTTAAGATTGCCACTAATTAAAAATACAAATGTCTTTAATGTTAAGTCCTTTTTAGAAACTCTATAATAGGTGGCTTAGAGGCATTTTAATTAAAAATGCCTGTATATTAGAAATATAGTGGCTTTTTTTATAAATGCCACTAGAATAAATGCCACTAATGGGCAATTTTGCTGTAGTGAGATCTGTCTACTCTTCAAATTTCCCTAGTAGATTTTTAAGATTTTCTAGAGATTGTTGTTTAGCTTCAACAAAAACTAACACATCATCTGCAAAAATTAAATGAGTCATCACCTTTGTATCATGGACTATGTAAGGCTTGATCTCTTTCCTTATTTCATCTTACTGTATCTTCTGTGTGAAGTACTCCATGACAATCACAAAAAGGAGATGGGATAGGGGGTCTCCTTGGCGCAGACCATTACCTCCTCTAAACATGCATGCAGACGAGCCATTGACCATAATAGAGAAGCTTATAGTGCTAACACATTATTTCATACAGTAGATCCATTGCTTGTTGAACCCCATTTGTTCCATAATCCACCAAAGTTTCTCCCATCTAATATCATCATAGGCTTTGGAGACATCCAATTTTAGGTAGGTCTTCCTACTTCCTCTCACAACATTGTAGTCCAACATAAATTCCCCTGCTAATAGAGCACAATCACTAATACTTCTCCCTATCACAAAAGCTCCCTGGTTTGTAGAAATAAGGTGGGGGAGGACCGTCTTCAGTCTAGCAGCTAGAATCTTAGCAATGATTTTATATTGTACCGAGCACCATGCAATAGGTTTAAAATCATCTAGAGAGGAAGTAACTTTCTTCTTAGGAATGAGCACCAGAAAAGAATGATTTACATGTCTCACCATGTTGCCTCCTTTAAGAAACCAGTTCACCCATGCTATCAAATCCTTCTTGATGATACTCCATTTTTTCTTGTAGAAAAAAGTATTGAAACCATCTGACCCTAGAGACTTGTTGCTGCCAATGCTCCATACTGCATCTTCAAATTCTTATTTGGATATTATTGTGTGTACTTCTAAGTCTGAACTTCCAATCCAGTTCCTCCTCCTCTATGTAATTAACAAAGTTTTTGTTGTATAATGACGTATAGAAATTTATGGCATGCTCTTCTAGATCCTCCTATTTGTTGACCACTATCCCTTTAGCATCAATCAACTCAGAAATAATGTTATTATCCTCCCTTCTTTTAACACCAGTGTGGTAGAGTTTAGTGTTCCTATCCCCATCATCCATCCACTTCTCCCTGCTCCTTTGCCAATAGATTTTTTCCTCTGTCTTTTTTAGGTTCTCCAACATTCTCTTCAGCTCCCTATCCTTCTCTATCAACTCAGAATTAAGAGAATCAGTCATCAGTTTTTCCTTCACCCCTTTACATTCTCTCTTTGTTTCTTTGATCAACTTTGGAATGTTCACTTCATTTGTGACCCATCTCTTCAGTTCCGCCTTGGTACTTGCCAACTTTTTTGCAAAGATGTACCTAGGATTTATTGTTACCTGTGTGCTCCACCCTTCTTCTAAGACATCCTCAAAGCCTTTCCATTCCACCCAGAAGTTTAGGAATCAGAATGGTTTCCTTTTTTGTTTCTTTTCTGTAATCTGAACCAAGATAGGTTCATGGTCGCTTAGCTCAGATCCTTTGGCTTTCACCTACACATTAGGAAATATTTATAGCCAGTCATCATTCACTAAAGCTTTATCTAGTTTGCTTGCTATCCTGTTTTATGGTCCCCTTTCATTGTTTAATGTGAAAATATCACCTCCCACCATTGACAGTTCAAAAAGTATAGCTTTATCAATAGTTTGATTGAAATTGTTTATCTTTGAAGTTAAATCTAACCTTTCCCATTCTTTTCAGCCTGTATACAAACAATATTAAAGTCCCTACTTACCAACCATGGTAGAGTTACTTGTTTGGATAGAGAAATTAAATCATCCCATAAATTTAGTCTTGCCTTGGCATCATTATGGCTGTATACAACTATCACCCAAATGTGTAAACCTCCATTATTCCTACAATCAACTGTCACATGTTGATCTGACATCTGTATCACTGACATCTGGCATACACTCAGCTTCCATGCCACACATACTCTAGCAACCTCTACGCATTCTACATTGGATACATGCTCCCATCCCTACAGAAATAAGTATTTAATGCTATTTTTATTTCATACCTTTATTTTTATTTCCACCAAAGCAACCAATGAGTGCCCACTAGCAGCAATCCAATCACGGACCTCCTTCTTCTTATACCTATCACACCCCCTTTTAATATTCCACATTACTATGGACATATTAACGAGTCTTTTGGGATGGTGTGTGCCTTGAAGGCTCTTGCTTGCTACACTTCCCTCCTACTTCTTTCACCTTTTGATTCAGTATTTCTTCGCCCTCTTTATCTGAGTCACTGATTGCATCAAAGCTATTATTGGTATTAAGAATGGATCCCATACCTTGATTCTTTGGAATCGTAACCCTCCTTTGGCTCTTCTTCTTCTTGGATGAGGTAAATTCCCCCTCCTCTTTCTCAGGTGCTGACTTGTTTGGTGTCTCCTCCACCTCATTGTTACCCTCCTGAACCTCTTCCATTGTAGTATTAGTTTCCTTCATTGCCTTGTCTTCTCTTGACTTTGTTGCGTTGGATTCCTATATTACCTTCTCGGCTCCTCCTGTGGTTGCTGCCTTTGTAGGTTTTTCCCTCCATTCTTTCTGGACCTTTCTCTCTTGCTCCTTGTTGTTCTTTGTTTGTAGTTTGAACTCGCAGCTTGCCTCCATGTAGCCGAAGGCAAAACAAAACTTGTAGATCTCTGGCCGGTAGTCATAGCTGACCTCTACTGGAATCAGCTCGTGACCACGCACATTGAGCCAGACGGATTCAACCATGGTTGTATCTGCCTTCAGTTCAACTAGGACCCTGGCCTCTTCCCTTTCTAGTGATTGATCATCGATGTGTAGCACTCTACCCACTCCTGTAACAATGGTGCCGACGTCACACCCAGTCCATGATCGACCAAAGGATTTGATCGTGATCCATGACATGATCGTGGAGAAAACATCTTACTTCAACTCATCCCTATGCTGGTACTCCTTAGCTACCAGAAGTTGAGCATCGAACCATCGAGGTCCAAGCTCCAGCACCATCTTCTTGTCGATGGTGTTGGAAAACCTGACGAGGAAGATCGCCTCGTCTCTAGATAATAGCTCGAATGAAACCTTAGGTTTCCAAGTGTGTTCAATTCAAGTTTGGAGATGAGGATAATACAACCTCTTTGCCAAAATGTAAAACATCACCGTATACTCCCATATATTCCTCATTCGATCGAACTCACCTTCATCCAAGTCTACATGAATCTGGTCGCCATCTCGCCTGGGTTCTGATAATATCTCCTCTTCCTCTCCTCGCGGCGATGGCTGCTTCAGAACCTAGTTCCATCACTTTGCCTCCTCGACCAGTTTGTCGCTTCCCATCATTTCGTGGTTTGGATTTGCAACCGCCGTTGTAGTAGCATCGCCCTCAATTTGGTTTGTTGTGGTGGTAGGTTTAGGGTTGTGTGGGTTGGTGGAAGTGGTAGGGTGGACGATAGGGGTGGAGGTCCCCGACGTTACCATTGTTGCCTGGTTATCGCCTGGCTGATCGCCAGATCATGCCACAGTTAGACAGCTAGGGTTTTTGTTTGTATGTATTGTTGTATGTATGTATGTATGCATGCATGTATGTATGTATGTGTGTGTGTGTATGTATTCATGTATGTGTGTATGTATGCATGCATGTATGTATGTATGTATGGGATTAAGAGAGACATTCTCTCCACCTCTCCCATGCCCGTGGTGGAGGCCGAATGCCCAGAAGGGTGGTAAATCAAGGCGGCAACTGGGATTCGAACCCAGGTCTGTTTGTTAGGGCACATCGTGCTTGACCACTTGAGACACTCCTTATTGGCGTATGTATGTATGTATGGGATTAAGAGAGAAAGATTTCTCCCCCCTCTCCCATACCCATGGCAGAGGCTGAACGCCTGGGAGGGTGGTAAATCAAGGTGGAAACTGGGATTCAAACCTGTTGGCTAAATGGACATATGTAAATCCCTTTGTTTTGATAATGACAAACATTTCATTCTTGTTAATCTAACGTGCTACTTGAGTGTTGCAGGAATAAGGTGGATGACAAAGCAATTAGGGAAATCCATATGCTTACATATTTATATTTTCATGAAATGTAATCGCTTTGTAAACACTTGTACAAATATATAATGTACAAGTACTTAGATTTCATGTAAATCAAGCGTTAGATTCTCCCTAGCTAAACATCACATTTAGATAGGTCATCCCCTTCAAATAAGTGTCACATATGCACACTCATACACACACTTAGTGCTTTAATTGAAAAATTGAAACATGGTCAATCTCGATCGACTAACTCCTCGACTGAAACACTCTCGGTCGACAATCTTCTCGACCGAGAAAGACCCAAGTAGCCGTTAGACACATCTGACAAGGTAGTTGGCAGTTGGAGATAAACGTTGCAAAACACTTGATTTAGAGAGCCCGTCGGTCGACAAAAGTTTGACCGAGTAGGTGTCTCGGTCGACCATTTCTCGACCGAGATGGTCTCTGACAGCAACTGTAGAATTAATTAACTAGTCGTTGTTAAAGCAACTAACTTATATCTAACGGCTAGTTAAGCACTTAGAAACCCCTAGAAAGTGTCTAGAACGTCCTTAAGCACTTGTAGGACATTCCTATAAATAGGACATTCCTTAGGACACTTAAAATCACTTGTTACACTTGAGAAATCTTTGAGCATACTTTGAGCAATCTGTTTGTGAGCAAATTGAGCATAGTGACAATTGGCTACTTCTTTCCTTAGCTCAAAATTCGTGTCCTATAGGCTAGCATCTACTATCCACTGCAATTACATTTCCATACACTTTGGTTAGGAGATCTACACGCTTGATCTAGGCAAATCAAGCCTTGTGCTACAAAAGGATAAGTTGTAATTTCTATTTCCTTTCTTGTTCTCTATTGTTGTTTGTACTCTCCTTGCTACTCCTAGGTTGGAGGCTGCAGATTGGAGAAGTTGAAGATCTTCTTGGTGAAGAAGGGGACCTTGAGCTACTTCAAGAAGGCTGGTGCAACGGGAGGTTACTTCTAGAGAGGAAGGCTACTTCAAGGGGGAGCTTGGAGTTACTTCAAGAAGGCTACCTCAAGTTGGTGCATCTACTTCAAGTGAAGGCTGTTCAAGGGGTGTAAAGAAAGTATTGTATTTTGTGTAAATCCTTGTGAAGGTAATAAAATTAATACTTTCAAAATCCCAGTTGGGTAAGCAACCGGGTAGTGGACTGACAACTTTAGTATTTGCTAAAGTTGGAACCACTCTAAACACCTGTCTCCTTCTTCCATTTTCAATTGTGGTTGTTTGAGTGAAATAATTGTTAAAATTATTTAAAAACTCTATTCACCCCCCCTCTAGTGTTTTTCAATTGGTATCAGAGCAGGCTTCAAGGAGCTATAATCGAGTCTTGAAGTATGAAGGGTGGTGGTGTCTACAACCGCAAACTAAGGAAAAGTATGGGGCAATCTTCAACAAGTTGCAGTTGGTGCTTAGGAACAAGCCATTCAACACTTGGTTGCCCGTGGAGGTCAAAGAAGGAAGATACACATAAAGAATGTCTGATTGCTATAATAAGTGAAGAAGAATAAGAAGAGGTAAGCCTTTTTTATTTATCTAAAGAAGAGCTAGTTGCTTCTCTTGAAGAGACACACAATAAATATATTGAGTGCAAGAAGAAATTAAAGAAATCTAATAAAGCAAATGATGAGTTACATGCTAAGCTTCTTGCTCTTACATCTGAAAATGAAGATCTCAAAAAGGTTATTGAAGATCATGATATTAAGCTAAAATCTGTAGAAGCAAATTGTAATCTCCTTTCTCTAGAAAAGATTAATTTGCAGACTCAAGTGAATGATCTTCAAAAACAACCTATTTTGTGCTCACATCTAGATTATGATACTATCGTGAAAGAAAGAAATTCATTATCATCTAATCTAGATCAAGCAAAGTTAGATATCAAGAAGAGAATGGATGAGATTGCTAAGTTACAACAAAAAGTTAGTAGTCTAAATAATAATGGCATTCTTGATCAAATCTTAAATGATCCTTACCATCAAGTTGGAAGGAGAGGACTAGGTTACAAGCCTAAGGGAAAATCTTATCATAAACCTAGTTGGAAAAAGACACAAGCACATCAATCTATGTATGTACCTAAAGGCACAAATACAAATATATCCAAGAACAACCTAGACCAAAATCATAGAAAGAGATATGAGGTTGATTCTATATGTTGTCATTATTGTTTGCGCCTTGGTCACTATTCTTTTTCATGTTCTTATAAGAAAAAGGATGTTGAGTTAGTTTGGGTTCCAAAACCTCCAAACTAAATGAACAGAATTAAGTTGAGATATGACCAAAGACCTAAGTTGTATATTTCTATGTCTATCTCAACTCAACATAATGGGATATCAAATTAATTCAAGTATCTAAATATCTAACTTGCATAATTGTGTTTTACTTGGAAGCAATTAACAGTTCAGAAAACATTTCAGAAATCTTGTCGGTCGAGAAACTGTCGACCGAGAGAACAGTCGGTCGAGAAATTGTCGACCGAGCAGGTCACTGATTTCCAGTCTGAAATAAATCTGCTATCTTCGATTAGTCAAAATGCTATCTACTTGTTATTAATAACTGCTTGTACATGCAAAACAAAGTATACATTTTTTTTCTTTGAGAACGTATATGAGATTAATTTGGTTCATTTTCTAAATGATTTAAAACTGAAAATTATGAATCATATTTAAGTCAAAATTACTACCTACATGGTCCGTTCCAAGTATTCTTTGATTTATTCACATAGAAACCATATGTTAAATTTCATGTTTTTATCATTACATCATGGATATATTTTCAACATTTCATTGATGCTTGTTGTATGAATAATGATTATTGCATCCTTGATGATACATAGGCAAACAAAATGATTTGTGGTTATATGTTGTTTTAATGCTTGCAACACATAAGATAAATATTTCTCAATTGGTATCTTTTAAGAACCGAGATATTACTTAAGAATCTTATGAGGATACAAGAAGAAGTGAAATTTTATATTCATGTAACTACATCAAAGCTTGTATTCTAAGAAAAATCAAGGACAAATGTTTTCATATTGAGTATTATTTAAAATACTTCAAATTGATATCTAATCAAATTACATGCAGATATTATATACGAGTATTCAATTTGGAAATCTGCAAATTTGCCTCTTGGTTGAAATGAAATTTGACCAAGGGGCGCTATGGTCGTAGTCAAAGTCGACCTAAAATATGTTTGATACAATACTTATTTGAATATCATTTTCTATATAAAAATTGTGATTAAAAGAATAATTAATTTATGATCACAAAATTGTCCAAATATTGGTAACAATAATCACAATATTACTCCCTTAGAAAGTATATATGCTCTACAAATTTAGTCTATCATTTGCATTAAAAATTAGCTTAAAAATTCATACCCAGTAAGTCTGTCGGTTGACGAAATTCTTCGACCGAAAACATCTCGGTCAGCCTATCTCTTTTGACCGACAGACCTCAGACAGCAATAACATCGGACACACTTCCGGTCGACAATTGTTCGACCGAGCCAGTGTCGGTCGACAATTGTTCGACCGAGAATTGACCGTTGGGATATAACCGTTGCAATCCGACCATTTTATGACCGTTGCAAACCGTTGGGGGGATCCGAGTGGCGCGTCTGGAATATGACCGTTGCGGTCGATCGGTCGACGAATTGTCGACCGACCTGGTCACTGATTTTCTATAAAAGGAACAAAAAACGGGTCATTGTTACACACTCTCATATTCTTACTTCCATAGCTTCTCTCTAGTGCATTCTTGTGCAATTCTTTAGCTTCTTCATCCCAAAGACTTTCTTGCTTCTTCTCCACCTTAAAGCAAAGAAATGGCTTCATCATCTACACGTGGAAAGAAGAAAGTTGCTAGCAAGAAAGGAAGGGAGGCTACTCCACCATTGACGATCATCAACGACATCCCCTTCGTCGACGCAGATGCTGGTGATCGCTATCTCAGGCTCTCCTCCAAAACTCCTCTTCCACGACGGCCGGTTGACGTCATGGACTTCGTCAACATCGTCGACCTGGAGGATCTTTTTGAGGTGCAAAATTTGAAAGAATTTCTTAACCCTTCCTTCCCTTCCTATTATTCCAAAGTGGTAAATGAGTTCTATGAAAACCTAATCTCCCACTCCGAAATGGAAAATAACTTCTTCTACTCTATGGTCAATGGGCATAGCTTTCGAATAACTGAAGAGGATATTCTTGACATGCTCAACATCGACTTAGATGAATATCAAGACACTCTTGACCTTACAACTGGAAATCCACTCAATATATTTTCCCAAGGTGATAATACCGTCAGTCTTAGTGACATTAAACGAGCCATTTTTCAATCTAATACTACTTGTCACGAAGATAGGGGTACCTACTATGCCATTAATCTCAAACCAGCAACTAGGATTGTCAATCTTATTGTTTCCACCAACATACATCCTAGAACAAACAAGTCTGAAGTTCCTATTTTTCGCATGTGTTTAATTTATGTCATTATCAAACATATTCCCACAAATTTTATCCGCATAATCCTTAAGAACATGCTTGAGTTTTCTGGCAATCCCCCATATGCTAATTTTGTATGCCAAATCACTCAACACTTTCTTAAAACACAAATTGAGGATATGGGATACACATGGGAAAGAAGACCACAAAAAATAAGTAAAAACATAGTAGAGAAAATGGGAATTGATTTTGGTCACAAGAGGGCTAGGACGGAAGGTGAGACATCTACTCAAGATATACCACCACCACCTACTCCTACCAACCCATCCTATGATCCCATCCAAAACACCCTAACCTATGTTGCTGGGTCACAATATCATCTAAGCAGACAATTAGACTATAACCACCATGCCATGACCTACCTAAATCAAAGGATGCAAACCCTCTCTCCAAATCAACCAGATGAATATCCTTATTCTTTAAATCCTGGCATGCTCAACCCATATAATCCATCTTACAACTACTACCAACCTCCACCTCCACCATCTACAAATCTCACACACACTCAGTTCTCCTCAATACAATTACAAGACATTGCTGCTCATTTCCGCTTTGATCGTGTTCCTACCTTCTTGGAAGCATACGCTTTAACCAAGACAGGTGCTTTGGAGTGGCAAACTTTAGTCCAATATTATGGAGCTGAGCCATTTCTTGGAAAAGACCCTGATGTTGATGTAATACTTAAGTCTTTCCAGTGAGATTTGGAGTGTTCATTGTAATAGTTGTAATAAAATGGTTATCTTTACATGATTGTAATGAAATGGTTATCTTTACATGATTGTAATGAAATGGTTATCTTTACATGAAATGGTTATCTTTGCATGATTGTAAAAAATTCCATAATTCTAATGAATTGGTTATCTTTACTGATTATATTGGATACTCATCTATGGCATCATTTGAATATGGCTTATAAGACTATTCTAGTAGAGCATACAAAGTAAGAAGAGTAATAAATCAAAAAGGATGACATCCTTGCAAATACCTAAAATTTAACATTGTGGCTAAATTGACCATCTATTGAAAACGGATATGTATTTAAGGGGGAGAAATACTTAAACGGATATCTTTTTTGAAATGACAAAGGGGGAGAAATAAATATAAAACTTAGTATTTGTGAAAAACTCAATCAATGAGTTTGAGTTTCATAAACTCTTGGCTTTACATTGAAAGTTGCTATATTCCCTAAAGAATTGGATTTCATGTTCCATAATTCATGGGGAATAATAAGCACACATTTTATAAACAAGAGAGAAAGCTACAAAAGGTAATCTTCATGTATGAAACTCACAAGTCTTTATACTTTCTTATTTTATATTTAGGAAATGTTTGTCATCTTCAAAAAGGGGGAGATTGTTGGCTAAATGGACATTTGTAAATCCCTTTGTTTTGATAATGACAAACATTTCATTCTTGTTAATCTAACGTGCTACTTGAGTGTTGCAGGAATAAGGTGGATGACAAAGCAATTAGGGAAATCCATATGCTTACATATTTATATTTTCATGAAATGTAATCGCTTTGTAAACACTTGTACAAATATATAATGTACAAGTACTTAGATTTCATGTAAATCAAGCGTTAGATTCTCCCTAGCTAAACATCACATTTAGATAGGTCATCCCCTTCAAATAAGTATCACATATGCACACTCATACACACACTTAGTGCTTTAATTGAAAAATTGAAATAGGGTCAATCTCGGTCGACTAACTCCTCGACCGAAACACTCTCGGTCGACAATCTTCTCGACCGAGAAAGACCCAAGTAGCCGTTAGACACATCTGACAAGGTAGTTGGCAGTTGGAGATAAATGTTGCAAAACACTTGATTCAGAGAGCCTATCGGTCGACAAAAGTTCGACCGAGTAGGTGTCTCGGTCGACCATTTCTCGACCGAGATGGTCTCTGACAGCAACTGCAGAATTAATTAACTAGTCGTTGTTAAAGCAACTAACTTATATCTAACAGCTAGTTAAGCACTTAGAAACCCCTAGAAAGTGTCTAGAACGTCCTTAAGCACTTGTAGGACATTCCTATAAATAGGACATGCCTTAGGACACCTAAACTCACTTGTTACACTTGAGAAATCTTTGAGCATACTTTGAGCAATCTGTTTGTGAGCAAATTGAGCATAGTGACAATTGGCTACTTCTTTCCTTAGCTAAAAATTCGTGTCCTATAGGCTAGCATCTCCTATCCACTGCAATTACATTTCCATACACTTTGGTTAGGAGATCTACACGCTTGATCTAGGCAAATCAAGCCTTGTGCTACAAAAGGATAAGTTGTAATTTCTATTTCCTTTCTTGTTCTCTATTGTTGTTTGTACTCTCCTTGCTACTCCTAGGTTGGAGGCTGCGGATTGGAGAAGTTGAAGATCTTCTTGGTGAAGAAGGGGACCTTGAGCTACTTCAAGAAGGCTGGTGCAACAGGAGGTTACTTCTAGAGAGGAAGGCTACTTCAAGGGGGAGCTTGGAGTTACTTCAAGAAGGCTACCTCAAGTTGGTGCATCTACTTCAAGTGAAGGCTGTTCAAGGGGTGTAAAGAAAGTATTGTATTTTGTGTAAATCCTTGTGAAGGTAATAAATTAATACTTTCAAAATCCCGGTTGGGTAAGCAACCGGGTAGTGGACTGACAACTTTAGTATTTGCTAAAGTTGGAACCACTCTAAACACCTGTCTCCTTCTTCCATTTTCAATTGTGGTTGTTTGAGTGAAATAATTGTTAAAATTATTTAAAAACTCTATTCACCCCCTCTAGTGTTTTTCAAAACCTGGGTCCCTTTATTAGGGGACACCGTTCTTGACCACTTGAGCCACTCCTTGTCAGCGTATGTATGTATCTATGTATGTATGTATGTATGTATGTATGTTGCAAGGCCCCCAACCCTGCTTAACATTTAAACATATTTTTAGCTCAACTGGATTAATTTGAGGATTAGTCTTAAAAGTTAACTCTTATTACATTGGATGATGAAACTATGTTTAAAATTTGAATCAAAACATATCTGGTTTGCTCAAGATATTCAATTCTTGTAATTTGGGAAGTTTTAAGTAAATAAGACATTTCTGGTGATATGAACATAACATTCACACTTGCTTGATATGTTTCATGATGAACATACTGCTTCTTCTTTGGATGCTTTTGAGTTTGCTTTGATGAAGTTTACATAAGTTTGGTTAAGTGGTAATGCAAAGTTTCATCAGTCGACGGTTTTTCTGGTGACCGCTTATTTTCTCAGTGCTCAACGGGTTTTTGATCAGTGGTGTCTTAGTGACTGATGAGATTTAGACTGACAATTTTTGGACCAACGCTATCTGGTGGTCAATGAGTTTTTGGTGATTGACGGTTTTGATATGACCGATGTATCTCTCTTGCCCATGAGTTTTTGTTGCTCAATGAGTTTTCCATGATCGACAAATATTTGACGTCTGATGGAGTTTTATCGACATGTTTCTGGTGAGTTGGTCGACAAGTTTCTTGACCAACAAGAGACCTATCTCTAGCACCTATAAATACCCCCTCTTCTCCTCTCCTTTAATTTTGTCACTTCGTACGACCATTTGGAACTCTGGACGACCATCTCATGCCATGAGACAAGTGTTTGGCAATGCACTCATGCTGCTTGTTGCATGAATCAATTACCTAAACATTTTATCAATTAATTCATCTGTCATTCAAGATCAAACTCTTCTCGATCAACACCTATGTGTGTGACCATATATGTCCCATATTATGTTGGCAATGAATGTCCATAACAACTTATGACATCACAAGAAATGAGCGGTGCCTAGTTGTACATCCATGATACCCAAGTAAATGTAAAGTTGGAACATAACTTCAACCTACAATCTGTGTATGGTGTTGCAGTGTTTGTATAGTTCCTTTGTCACTAATGTTCAGATTGAACTCGAGGCATGGAGCAATCATCCTCTTTATCATTCAATATTGTTTCTTGAACCAAAGCAGACTTTCTGAGATATATGTAAGCTCAATATCACATATTGACTCACATGTACATGGCCATGCATTTTCTCAGTCTCTCTAATCAAAAGGCCTACAACATCAAACTCCTAAAGGAGGGACAAATCCCATTTCTATCATTCATAGTCTATCCCCATGTGTCAAACGCACCCAATCATCACCTTTATAACAACCCATGTTTTAAGACTGCATTTAATGATGTCAAAGCGTACCCAACGACATGTTATGAGTGCAATGATTTCATATCTAAGAACTACAACCACCACCATCACTGTGAGAGCTGACTATGACTTCCATGATGATGACTTCCATGTGTCAGTCTTACGGTGGGCCTGTCCGATACACTATTCTCTAACATGTATCTATGTGATTGGTTTGATATTGCCATATCATGACTAATGAGATTCTGTCATCAACTAATTCACACTCTGATCTTATGCATTGTTGTTGTCTATCAACCTTCCACAATAACAATCGATTAGGGACATAATGGGAATATATATATATATATATGTACTCTTAACATTTGTATGATCTCATTTCAATAGGGCTAATACTTGAAGACATACATAATTGAGTAATATTATTCTCTAGACATTTATAATGTTACATCATTATCTCATAATTGAATTGAACAGAATAAATTGGAAGCTTGCCTTATTGATTAATCAAATCATTTACAAATTATGACATTACAATCATCACATGACTGGCTCTCTGGGCATACATACCAATAGTTGTACCACTTGAACTAACCAATGTGCCAATATCATTTATGGACCCAATGAACAGAGTGTGACACACTTGTCATGCTCAACAAGATTACTCAAAATAGAGTGCGGAATTGACAACTGACATCCAAATTACCACAAAACATGGTAAATTAAAACCAATATAACATAACCATCTCTAGCAGAAACATATATCACAAAGGACCACAGACTGCACTCCTGTATCACATATCATGCCACAAAGGTGTATACATCACTGTTTAGTTGCCAACCTGCCACGACCTATTACAAGAGGTACATGTTTGTATATATACAACTCATACATGTACAACCATGACATACTACCAAAACCTCATATTGATATACAAACAACTACAAAACACTCCCAAGGACCTAGGAGTACAAGGACAACACATAGGACTCTACTACAAAACACAAGAAGCGTGTCCAACCTTTAACAACTATTGTTCTCCTTGCTGCTCTTCCTCAACCACACAATCTCTACCACGTCGTGTACGACCACCTAAAAGATGTGAAAACCCATGGGATGAGACCAACGTCCCAGCAAGAGATATAACTCTCCACCAACAACTATTGTTAACACAAATAATCTATAAATAACAGATTAAGCATTATGAGTAGATTTAGCTAAATGATATAATTAAGACTGATAACACAGATTAAGCAGTTTAAGCAACTAAAACTGAGCAGTAAAACATCATATAATTTTTAGAAGGAATATGAAGATCATGTATAACCATTACAAATTAAAAAATATAAGAAACATGACAAAGGGTCATCTAATATGAATCATGTTAATTTAACCATAAGTAATTATTCTACACTGTTGTATTACATCTTTTATTATGCCGTGAGGAGATGAGGTATACCACTCATACTACAACTGACCACTGTGAAGTAGAAATTGTTGGGTTTTGTGGAGAAAACTTGCGCGGCGGAAGCAATAAAATCCACGCAACCCGAAACAGGATCTCGTCGACAACAACATATTTGGAAAGAGTGTTTGTGGGATATACCTTATCGCGGAGCAAGTCTGGCGATGTCCCGTTGCACGATGGTGCAACACTGCTGACCTACACGGATGAAACTTCTCTCCCGTTCGCTGTCGCATGTTGATCTGGTGGTGCTCCTTTACGGCAGTGATGTATGCCGCTCGTAGCGCGTACATGTGGTCGTTGACATCCTCCGAACACAGGCGTCAATGCGTCTGCATCTCTACTTCGTCCATGCGGATGGACGGAACTCCACGCCGTGCTTCCCAAGCCAGCGAGAAGGAGTCGTGTCTCTACAACGGCGTGCTAGCGGCACGTTTCTCTCCTTTCTCTCCTAAGGACGATGACGACTAGGGTTTACGTACGTGAGCGTAAACTAAAAGCGTCTCTCGATATCTTATATAGATATCGGCCGTCAATCCTCCTTTAAATAGGATACGAAGGGAAATAGGGTTTCCTAAACCCATCGGTAAACAGAAACATTGCATTAATTAAAACGCTCGTGAATTAATTAGAATATTCTGGAATTCATTAATTAACCAAATAATCACATTAATTGATTAATTAATATCCGACTACATGCAATCGCTTGGGATGGCTCTACAGGCATACATATACCAACAGACTCCCACTTGAACTTAAAGCCAGTCACTCCAATATTATTCTAATCCATTACATAAACATTTTAGTAATCAATGTGATTCAGAGCAATTCCTATCAAATCCACAATTATACTCCTATTCCAACACATCCTATGCGTGTGACCCGATAGGCTCCAAATTACGTTGGTAGTATATCCATAATCATATTATGATTTCACAAGAAATGATTGGTATCTAGCAAGACTTCATTTCTACCCAAGTAATTGGAGAAGTTGGAGAACAACTTAACCTATCATTCATGACTGGTGTTACAGTGATTGTACAGTTCCTTTGTCGCTGATATCCAGATTGAACTCGAGTCATGGAATTGTTATCCTTTTCAATGTTCAATCCATGTTCCTTGAACTAGAGCAAACTATCTGAGATATATGTAAGCTCAATATCACATATTGACTCACATCAGCATGGCCATGCATTTCTCAGTCTCGCTTATCAAGTGGCCAGAATATCAAACTCTCGTAGGAAGGACAAATTCCATCTACATCACTCACAGTCATCCCCATGTGTCACAGTGCACCCAAGCACCATCTTTATGGCAATCCTTATTTAGGACCACGGTGGATGATGTCAAAGTACACCGAACGACATGTGATAAGTGTAGTGACTTCAGGTCTAAGAACCACAATCACCACCATCATTATCAGATGTGACTCTAACTACCAATCATGGTATCCATGTGTCACTCTCAAGGTGGGTCTATCTGATACACTGTTCTCTAACAAGTATCTATGTATCTGGTTTGATATCTCCATATCGTGGATAATGAGATTCTTCCATCAACCAACATACATTCTAATCTTATGTGTTATTGATGTCTATGGATATTTCCACAATAACAACCGATTAGGGACAAAACAAGAATACATACTCTTAGCATACATATGATCTCACTGTTAAGGTCATCAACCCAAATACATATGTCATTGAGTATATCATTCTATAGACATCTATAAGTTTTATGGTCATCTCACAATATAAAACACAAACATATAGATTGGAAACTTGCCTTTATTGATATGATCAATGTAGTATTACAAATCGTTTACATAGTATCCCATTACAATCATTGAATGATAGTCTCTATAGGCATACATACCTACAGATTCCCACTTGCACTTATACCCAATCACTCATGAATCTCAATCCAAGTGATTGAACATGTCCATCATGTTTCTGCTGTGAAAGTGCTTTTGTGAGCGGGTCAGCCACATTGCTTTCTGTAGGTACTCTGCAAATCTTCACATCTCCACGTTGTACGATCTCTCATATGAGATGGAACCACCGTAGAATATGTTTGGAACGTTGGTGTGATCTTGGTTCTTTAGATTGTACAATTGCTCCATTGTTGTCACAAAACAACTCAATTGCATCACCAGCGCTTGGAACCACTCCAAGTTTAGAAATGAACTTCTTGATCCACACAGCTTCCTTTGCAGCATTAGATGCGGCAATATATTCGGCCTCTGTTGTAGAATCCGCAACCGTCTCTTGCTTGGAACTCTTCCAGCTCACATCTCCGTTGTTCAGGTAAAACACAAATCTAGATTGCGATCTGTAGTCATCTTTGTCAATTTGGAAGCTAGCATCGGTGTAACCCTTTACCACGAGCTCTTCCTCACCACCGTATACCAAGAATTGATCCTTAGTCCTTCTCAAGTACTTTAGGATGTTCTTTACAGCTTTCCAGTGACATTCACCTAGATCTGACTGATACTGGCTCGTCATGCTCAAAGCATACGACACATCAGGACGAGTACATAACATTGCATACATGATAGATCCAATTGCTGATGCATATGGAATCTTACTCATGTGTGCCCATTCATCACATGAACTAGGACACTGGGCTTTAGAGATTGTAACCCCATGGGACATGGGCAAGTTACCTCTCTTAGAACCCTCCATGCTAAACCTCGTTAGCACCTTGTCAATGTATGTGCTCTGACTTAGGCCTAGAAGCCTTCTAGATCTATCTCTATAAATCTTGATCCCTAGTATATAGGATGCTTCGCCTAAATCCTTCATAGAGAAAGTCTTCCCTAGACAACCTTTTACTATCTGAAGAGTAGGGATGTCATTTCCCATCAATAGTATGTCATCCACATACAATATGAGAAATATGACTGTGCTCCCACTAACCCTTTTGTAAACACAAGGTTCATCTTCATTTTGACTAAAGCCAAGCTTTTTGACTACTTCATCAAAACGTAGTTTCCAGCTCCGAGATGCTTGCTTCAATCCATAGATTGACCTTTGTAGCTTACAGACTTTATTAGCTTCCTTTGGATCGATAAAACCCTCAAGTTGTGTCATGTACACATCCTCGAGTAAATTCCCATTAAGGAATGCTGTTTTAACATCCATCTGCCAAATCTCATAGTCATGATAAGCTGCAATGGCAAGCATGATCCTGATGGATTTAACCATGGCAACTGGTGAGAAGGTCTCGTTATAATCAACACCTTGAATTTGACGGAATCCTTTCGCAACCAATCTACCTTTATAGGTTTGAACATTTCCATCCATGTCAGTCTTCTTCTTGAAGACCAACTTGCACCCTATGGGTCTTACCCCTTCGGGTGGATCCACCAAGGTCCATACCTTGTTGGTGTACATGGATTCCATCTCAGATCTCATGGCTTCAAGCCATTTCTCAAATTTTGGTCCCTTAGTAGCTTCTAGATAGGAAGTTGGCTCATCTTCTATGCCCAATTCGTCACTGTCTTAAGTCACGAGAAATCCAAATCTCTCAGGCTCAAGTCATGTCCTACTAGACCTACGAGGTTCCTATGTTACAACTTGTGAGTCTTCATGTTCTTTATGTACCTCCTCAGGTTCTCTGCTTTCTTGTTGGTCTCAAACTTCTTCGTGCTCTACATTCCTCCCACTAATTCCTTTGGAAATAAATTCCTTTTCAAGAAATACAACAGTCCTAGCAACAAACACTTTGTTGTCAGTTGGTGTGTAGAAGTAGTATCCCCGAGTTTCCTTGGGGTATCCAACAAAATAGCATTTTTCCGATTTGGGTCCAAGCTTTTTAGGAAATTGTTTCCTAACATAAGCTTCACATCCCCAAATCTTTAACATAGACAAATTGGGACGATTCCCATTCCATATCTCATATGGTGTCTTTTGAACCGATTTGGAAGGTACACAGTTAAGTGTAAACGCTACAGTTTCAAGAGCATATCCCCATAACGATATTGGAAGTTCGGCTGAACTCATCATTGATACCATGTCTAATAATGTACGATTCCTTCTTTCTGACACACCATTATGTTGTGGTGTACCAGGTGGAGTCCATTGTGATATAATACCACGGTCTCTCAGAAGGTCCTCAAACTCTTGGCTTAAGTATTCACCACCTCGACCTGAACGGAGTGCTTTAATACTCTTATCAAGTTGCTTCTCTACTTCATTCATGAAAGTCTTGATCATTTCAAGAGTTTCTGACTTGTGTTTCATAAGATATACATAGCCATACCCACTGAGGTCATCAGTGAAGGTAATGAAGTATTGATAGCCTCCTCTAGATTTGATCTAAAAGGTCCACATACATCAGTATGTATGAGCCCTAGCAGATCACTGGCTCTCTCACTGTGTCCAGTGAATGGAGTCTTGGTCATCTTCCCTAATAAACATGCCTCACATGTCTCTAATGATTCAAAATCAAAAGAGTCTAGATAAACATCCTTATGGAGTCTAGATATGCGCTTCTCGTTTATGTGCCCAAGATGACAATGCCATAAGAATGATTTGTTTGAGTTGTCAAGTTTTAACCTTTTAGTATGTACGTTATATATGCTTGTCTCAAGTTCTAACAAGTAGATACCATAAGACATAGGGGCATTGCCATAAAAGATCTCATCTTTAGATATAGAAATAATTCCATTCTTAATGTGAAATTCAAATCCACTCTTGTCCATACAAGATACCAGAAATAATATTTCTATTAATGGCAGGTACATAATAGAAATTCTCTAATTCTATTACAAGGCCCGTAGGCAAAGATAAACTAATAACTCCAACTGCGGTGGCAGGAACTCTTGCTCCATTAGCAACCCACAGCTCGACTTGGCCCTTTCGTAAAGGCTTACTTCTTATCAGATCCTGCATATTAGAACATATGTGAGATCCACATCTGGTATCCAGTACCCATGATGAAGAAGTATTTAAGTTGATCTCAATAATGTTTATACCTGAAGTGGAGATCTCTATCCCCTACTTCTTCTTCCTCAGTTCCTCCAGGTAGAGAGGACAGTTTCTTTTCCAATGCCCAGGCTGGTGACAATGGTGACAACTGCCTTCTTTGGAGATCCCACCTTTAGCTTTGAGCGTGGATGACTTTGGATTCTGCCCGGCTTTAGAACTTTTCTTAGCCTTGCCTTTGACTTTTTACTTTCCCTTTGCCTTGTTGATCACCATCACAGACTTGGGTTTGTCTTTCTTCATCTGTGCTTCAGCTGTCCTCAACATGCCTAACAATTCTGACAACGACTTGTCAAAATTGTTCATGTTGTAGTTCATGACAAAATGATTATATGATTCAGGCAACGATTGTAGAATCACATCAGTGGCCAACTCTTGACCTAGGGGAAATCCCAGCTTGGATAGGCTTTCCACGTACCCAATCAAGGTGAGTATATGGGTGCCAACTGAGTCTCCCTCTTTCATCTTGCTTTTGAACAAAGCCTTTGAGACATCATATCTCTCCTGTCTTGCTTGATGTTGATACATGTTCTTGAGATGTGTTACCATCTACATGACATTCATGTTCTCATGTTGCTCTTGCAACTCATAGTTCATTGAGCACAACAACAGGCACTTGACATCCACGGCATCATCAAGGTGCTTCTTGTAAGCATCCTTTTCAGCCTTGGGCGCATTTACGGTGGGCTCCTCTGGCTCTGGTGTTTCAAGGACATAGAGCTTACGCTCATATGTGAGAACAATTCTCAGCGTCCTAAACCAATTTTGAAAGTTGGTTTCGGTAAGTTTGTCCTTCTCAAGGACTGATCGCAACGAGAAAGTGTGAGTGTTGGTTGCCATTTGATTGCTACAAAAGAAAAATTTGCATTTAGTCCAAAACATTTTGACTTGTAAAGATTTGATAAACGAGATTAATTAGGCCTTTAATTAATTATGCTCCCACTATTTTATTCAAATTGATAGCCCTCACTATCAACTTAGAAGATTGCAACACACAACCTTCTAGTGAGACAAGACCCAAAATAATTGGATCAATGCCCAACCAACGCCGACGTCAAAGACCAAATACTAAGGTAGGCAACTTTTGCCAATTGCATCATATGCAACTCTTGGATAGATGATCATGCACAACTCCTTGCCATGATGCATCTGTGTGCCTCTAGGTACTTGATCCTATTAAGGTTCCCTAGTTAAGTCCAATCCATAAGCCAACATGATGAGTGTGCACCCTGCGGAGGCAGACCCACACACCCACCATCACACTTCCATGAGATAGACAGTGTACCACGCGGAGGCATGCCCACAGATAGTCGATCAAGCTTTTCATGTGTGTTTCTTTATGGAAGGCAACTAAAACTTAATATTATTAATTGACGGGTTTTATTAATACATATACATATCCAAACACCACATACTTATAGTACGTATCATATACTACTATATCCACAACCACAAATGATAGACATGCAATCACAAACACAAATACATCAGTTATGGCCATACTATTGTAATCCTTTGGAGCAACAAAGGATTACGGTCCACCTATGGTCTTACGCATCTCATGCAACACATGTGAATCAACCTGTAAGCCTCTAATGATCAACATTACAATGAACAACTTCATGGATGATTCATGAGGTTGGAACTTCAAGTTGCTTCTTGGAATGGGATCTTCTTGTTGCTTCTCCATGGACGCTCCTTGGAGTTGGATCTTCAGGTTGCTTCTTGGAATTAGATCTTCATGGTGCTTCTCCATGGACACTCCTTGGAGTTGGATCTTCAAGTGGCCTACTTACATCAAGTTTACAAAAACTAAAACTAATCCTATCTCTATTACATCATGTGAGTACAAATATAAAAGGAAAGAATTAATTACACTTTGAAATAAGAGATGAGGCTCAACATGCAAGCCGAATACTTTATACAAAGGATCCATATGTAACCATTATACATCCATAGAATTCACAAACAAACATATCCACAAGATTGACATCCACATTCATTCACAACATTCACAAAAGGGGATATTAGGCCATAACCGTGCATGCACTCACCACATAAAACATATTTTAAAGGCGACATGTATGCTATCATAGGTATATCTACATATACATATATACATATTAAAATTATAGTACTTTTAATGCGGGACATTCCCCATTAAATAAAATTTTGACTCCCACGCAGATAATGCGGGGTACAAAGGGGCAGCGCCCCTCGCGGGGTCTCAGGGGCAGAGCCCCTGAAAGGTCTACGGAATTTTACTTCCGTGCACTTAGGAAAATCAACATTTTCCATAGTCGACCCCGTCCAAAACGTCAAAAATAGAATCCTGTGGCATATGTGGAATTAGGTTTAGATTTGCACATTAGCAGGTTTAATTAGCATCGTATGCAACATAAAAATAGTATACAACGATTCGATCATATCGAAATGAATCCAAATACGCCGTAGATCAACGCTGCTCTAATACCACTGTTGGGTTTTGTGGAGAAAACATGCACGGCGGAAGCAATAAAATCCACGCAACCCGAAATAGGATCTCATCAATAACAACATATTTGGAAAGAGTGTTTGCGGGATATACCTTATCGTGGAGCAAGTCCGGCGATGTCCCGTTGCACGACGGTGTAACACTGCTGACCTACACAGATGGAACTTCTCTCCCATTCACTGTCACATGTTGATTCGGTGGTGCTCCTTTGTGGCAGTGATGTACGCCGCTCGTAGCACATACAGGTGGTCGTCGACGTCATCCTCCGAACGCAGGCGTCAATGCATCTGCTTCTCTACTTCATCCACGCGGATGGATGGAACTCCACGTCGCGCTTCCCAAGCCAGCGGGAAGGAGTCGTGTCTCTACGGAGGCATGATAGCGGCACATTTCTCTCCTTTCTCTCCTAAGGGCGATGACGGCTAGGGTTTACATACATGAGCATAAACTAAAAGCGTCTCTCGATATCTTATATAGATATCGTCCGTCAATCCTCCTTTAAACAGGATACGAAGGGAAATAGGGTTTCCTAAACCCATTGGTAAACAGAAACGTTGCATTAATTAAAATGCTCATGGATTAATTAGAATATTCCGGAATTCATTAATTAACCAAATAATCACATTAATTGATTAATTAATATCTGACTCCATGCAATCACTTGGGATGGCTCTACGGGCATACATATACCAACAGAAATCAGTGTCATACAAGATCTAGGAGGAGCCAGACTCCAAGATCTCCCACACCCTCGGTCAGACTGAGTCCTTTGTAGTGACATATAAATTCCAACTGCAAATAACCTAGTCTGCCTTGGTATATAGGCATTGTTATGACTGCATTTGTGCTTAATTGGTAAACTAGGGTTCACCCGAATGATTACATGTTTAATTAGATTGAACATCGTTTAAACTTGATTAATGATGTTAGCTCAATTGTGATGTTTAAAACCTAATAAATAACTCTAAACATGCTTATAATTTGAAGAATTAGGATTTGAGAAATGTAAACCCTATTTGAAAAAAATTAGGATTTTTTATAGTACATGAATATGGAATTTGATCAGGATAGCAATGTGGTAAATAATTTTTAATATTTTCTATGTAACTTTGATTTAACTAAATTTTGGATATGATATGTATAACAAAATCATGCATGTAGTGCAAAATTTCAGAATATTTATATGTTCTTTGAATGTGGTTCTTGATTGAACTATACTTCGATGTACTCTGTTGACAAAACATTATTTAGCAATGTAGAGTTTGATTTTTAATTATTTATAGGTAGCTCATAATGATCTTAAATTTTTATATGAGCTCCTAAATTACATTTTAGACATCATGCTAAATTTTCATAATTTTTGGATGGCCTATGAAACAAACGAATTACAATAATATTTCTATGATAGAAAAATTTGTTGAAATAAGAGAAAGTATAGTGAGGGGTCAGTGTGCAAAATACCCGAGCACCTCAATTTCTCTATACGAGCAAGCTATAACCCAAGGGGCTCTCATATTTCGTGATCCATTCTAGAGAAATGAAATTCTAGAGAGAGAGGAGAGCTAGGATTTTGAGAGGAGAAAGTGGTGGAGATGTTGACCTAGGGTTTCACTATCCCAGATATGATGAAATCAAGTAAGATTAGCTTCTTTGCATAGCCTTTCATGGAAAATCTTCTATAACATGTCAATATTCTGCCACTCCTCTAATTTTATTCAAAATTATATCAAATCTTCCCCTTTTCTGACTCTTTATCCATAAATATCCATTTCGAGGGTTTCCGAGTTGAAAGGAAGAAGAAATCAGTGATTTGCTAAGGTTTTGATATGGATTCGAGTTTTTTAAGAGATGGGCTTAATTTGTAAGGTGCTTTCACACCTTAGGGTAAGTGGGTACTTCCTTTAAATAGTAGATTGCATGAAAATGAATTAAATCATCAATAATCTTCAATTGCTTTGTATGCGACTACAAATCCTAAAGTGCCTTTTTGATCTAGCTTTTGCAAGATGATAAGAAATGGATTATTTCTCTGTTGTAATTAATTTCAAATGATAAAACCATATTAGAGATGTATACAATCCATAGAAATGAGGATTTCTAAAGTAATTGTAGAGGTTATAAGGATATACTGAAATCCAGGGTTCTCAGTTATGTCTGAGATTTGCTAAATAACTGAATAAAGACGTTTGCCTATTTGAATCTCATTGTTATGATTGATTGTTTTATATAAATGTGTAGTACATATATGTCAGATACTATCTTGGATTTCATTTGATGTTATCAGTATTTGCTTGATTTATCAATAAAGAGGGTGAAATCCTAAATGAGTGGAAAGTTGGAAATTTGCGAATAGATATTGGGAAATATATTTGAAGTGATTCTCTTTGACATCATAGACTTTATTATTCAATGTTATTCTTGATGCATGATATCTCAATTAATGGTGTGGAAACCCTAATTCAGCTCAATTTTAGGATTTCATTCATTCATATATATATATATATATATATATATATATAACATACCGAATCTTGGAAATTTTGTATTTTGACCATTTTCCCATCTATTTCTTTCATTTCTATCCTCTTTGGCCGTTCTATTTATTTTGTGGAGAATATAATGGCCTAATGAGCATTTGTTGACCTTTTCTCTCAATATTTGGGTTTATGCATAAATACCTCAGTGAAGGCTTAGTAATGGGTGTAATATATAAAATGTCCACTTAAATGATAAAAAGAATAAACCAATTCGTTCTAGAACTTTCTGGTGCTTTTTAGAATATGAAACAGAAAGGAAATCCCGAAATATACATAAAGGAGATGATAAATGTAATAATTGGAGATAATATGAAATATATTGGATAAAAGAGGATAATGAGGAATATGTTGTTTCAAAAATCGGAAGCCACGAGATAATTTGATAACAAAATTCGTTTCCTTGACCGAAAAGAAACTTAAGGGCCAAGTATCATTTAATTTGGAAGATAAATGCATATATTAAAGTCTTTATTAAAGGAAAATAGGAGATAAGCCAATAAGGTGAAATAAAATATCTAATGTTCTCAAATAGGAAAAATAACTCCACATTCGTAATCTAAGCATGGAAATAAGCTTTTAGGCAAATTTGCATCTAATTTGGCCAATGTTTAATATTTTATCTTATCTAGGAGAGAGAAAATTACTTAAAGACCAAAAATATTAAATATATGTTGAAAAAATTATTTAATATCAAAATCATGTTACACACATTTAGTATTACTTATAGGCCAAGTTTTACATTTTTAGAAAGTTTCTAGATGCCTCTAATAAATTAAAAGGATAAATAAGTGATAAAATTTAAATGAAATAAATAAAATAATAAAAATCTTAAAAAATAATAATATCAAATTCGAGTTCTACATGTTAAAATATATCTTTAGATGAATTTTGACTCAATTTGGAAAATATTTGATAAGAAGGTGAATTTAGGAGAGAGAAAGTGTGTAAAATATTAAAATCATTAATTAAAATAATAAACAACACCAACAAAGGGAAATAATGATAAATTCGTATCCAACATACTTAATATGATTTATGGGTGAAGTTTTATTATTTTTTTGGAGAATCTAATAGTCATTAATGAGAGAGTAAAGAGAAAATAGTAATTGACTTAATTAACTAATCTAACTTTATCAAAAGACAAATCTAATTTTATATTTGAATTCGTCACCCAAAAATCAGTAAACCTACCAAATTTTAGTTTATTTAAACATTATTTGCATCCTTAAATAATTATGGAAAGATTTATATATTAAATGCACCAAAAGACCAAAGTTTAGAAGTTGTATTAAATAATCAGATTTCATCTCCTACCTTGGACACACGTGAACAGTAAATCTGCGATTTTTGCTATTTTTTAATTGGCATTATCTCTCTCGTTACTCAACCAAATTGTGAGTTTTTGAGTTTGTTCGAGTCCTCACAAGATTCCGCACATGTTTATTCCAAGGTTTTTATGTTTTGACGAAAATTCGAGAAACCCCTTAAACAAGCCGACGACCTCTCTCACCTCACCTAGTTAAATCCTAGCGTAGACCTCCCTACCTATATATATCCATACCCCTAGGTCCGCCGTCACCTTAGCAACTCAACCATACTTTCGATTTCGTGTTTCATGGACGATTGGGCCTTCATCTAGTCGCCAAAGCCATAGGATTTGCGGTGCCTCTTGCTCCCTGCTTCCTCCGCCATTGGCCCAATAAAAGGTATCATCCGATTCATGTTGTTCAAGCTTCGATTTGCATGCTTAAATGAGAGGTTTGGTCGAGTATTCCTCATTTTCCCAAATTGGCAAGTAAGAAGCAGAAGCTACTCGCCAGCCATGGTGTCGAGTGCTTTGGGGAAGAAAGCCCTATGCTCTTTTACCTTTTTGTCCTCCGTTTTTCCCTTCATGCAGCTTTGTTCGTGAGTTGGGTAATTTGGTCTTTTGTGATATGTTTGACCGCATTGACCCCGAGTGGTCTGTGGTCTCTCATCCACTAACGAGAGGACAACAGGTTGCGGACCCCACCACCTGACCCCATTCTGCTCTCTCTCTCTTCTCTTTCTCGATATTCACATTTTCGATTTTTTTGATTGTCTGATATCAAATAATTCATATAAATTCATCCAGTGGTCAAAAATTAGAAATAAGGGGTGTTTTGAAATCAAGAGAACGAAATATACCCATTAAAAATATTTTCGAGGTTTGATTCTGTTGTTTGCGAAAAAGTGTTTTTGGAATGATTTTATTAACTAAAAATCACCTAAAATAACATGAAAAATCCATATATTCAAAATACATAATATTATATGTCATTTTGATCATAAAATCCTAACTAAGACAATTATGATGTTTTAGAGACCTAAATCGGCGGTTTGTAGAAAAAGTTAGTAACTTTAGGGTTTTAAGCCTTTAATGAATATACATAGATCTAATACATGGATATAATGATGAAATTAGGGCAAGTGGATCGTGTAAAGGTTATGAAAAGTGGTTTTATGGTTCAAATGATAAGGTATGTGCATCTACCCCCTTCAGTTGGGAAATTTATTATACCACTACCCATGTTCCCTAATGAGGCTTAATATGACTAAATCCATTATTCTTGAAACCTAATTTGTTTATGCCACAAAATCAGTTGTAGTATTATCTTGCTTGGGTTTTATACCCCACTGCCATGTTATAAAAATCCTTTGATTAATCTTGCCATAACTCTTTTGCTAGCATGTGTTTATATATTCTATTTAATTGTAAAGTAGTGGTACTTATGTACAACCACCCATAGAGGGCATGTATATAATCGCCCTAGGGAAATGTGTGTATTTCTCCCCATAATATTATAGGTGACTGAGAATGTCTTATTCTCCCCTCACCTAATGTTAGAGGTCTGGTAGGTGCCTCAACCCTACTTAGTTAGGTAGACATATTAATTTACATGCAAATCCTTTATTTACATTTGTTATTGGCAAGTTTCCTTATATAAAGCCTCATACTCTTGATGTCTCATCTTTTGATGATTCCCTAGCCTATTTTACTTGTTACAATTATCTTGTCACCTTTAGTATAGTTTAGTGACACATACTTTTTATTTTCCTTTCCCTTTTGCTGGGTGCCTTCCCAACCACCCAAATGTGAAGCAAGGTGATGAATAAGACTTGAAGATCTTGGCTTTGGCTTGGACTTAGCTGATGGAGTAATGGTTTGGGAGACAAGGATATGGTAGTTAGAATTCCCTCTATCTAGATCCTAATTATTGTATATAGATGTAACCCTAAAAGGGAGATTGTTGATATATATTTCTACAATCTTTTACGATATTGAATATAGTCAGAGAAATTTTTTATTCCGCTGCTTTCCAATGTGCTTTGTTTACCATATTTTAGTAAGGAGGTGATCTCACACTCTTTACAACATGGTATCAGAGCCCATGGTAGTCAGAATCTGGCTATTTCAGTTTTGTCTCCCTAGTTAGAATCCATGTCTTACATAGTTCCTTTAGGTGACATGGTTACCCTATATTTGATCTATGCTGATGATAGGTTGATTTAGGACCCTATAGTTTCACCTTAGAGTCTTGATGAATAAAACTCTAATGTGCTCATAATTAAAACATGCATAACTTGATGTTGTTTAGGTTTGTCTTTAGGCTACTATTAGGGCATGAAGTTGAAGCAAAGATGTCTAGAAAGGATCAGGGTTTCGGGGGCTGGCAATATTTTCCTCCGCGCCACTAGCTTGGTTTACGAGGACACCCGTGCCCATATGATACCGGCCTGGCCTGAGATAATACGAATTGTCTAAAATAGTTTTCTTTTAGGCAATAGTGACCTTATATTCTATGAAGTATATCTTTGGGAACCCTAAGTTCATTTGTTTGAGGATGTATATCAAGATAGTTTCCTTATGTCCCTTAGGACCACATGCTTGGATAATTTATCCGTAGAACCTAGACCTTGGAGTTTGGGTGTTTGGGAAGATATCAGAGTGCGTAGTGGAAGCATGATGGATCTTAAGAATGATTTAGTTAGACTTATCCTTTAACCCTAGTGTAGTAGGTCGAACCCTTTAAGGGGTGGAGTATAGTTAGTTGATGATGTTTGAGTGGTTAGATTTCGAGGATGAAATCTTATTTAGGGGGATGGAACCCTAAACCATCTTGAAGTCTATCTAATCTATCTTTTGAAACCTTAACTCTGTGCTTAGGAGGTTGTTGTGATTAGTGTTGTCCAAACAAGTAATAATGGTAACCCTAATATGCTTGTTCATATATTAATGAACATAGAATGATCATCTGAGGAATAATTCATATGTTCAAACCCTAATGTATAACCCCTAATGGATAACCAATGCACACAATAAGAGTAAGTCACATATTAATGTGAAATTATGGGTCACATGATGCTAGCCACACCATAAATCCTAATGATACGACGAGTAAGATAATTATAACATAATTTGAAATTAATGTATGCTAAGGATGAATAAGTGAAATAAAATGGTCATGTGACCTAAACCCTAAGTGTAATAATCTACCCTAATCTATACATCTTTAATGCCTTTCATGATACATTAATGATGTTAAGTGCCATAATCAATTAACCTACATTGATACACATAAATGATATAATATATACATATATATATATATATATATATATATATATATATATGAGTCTGTTTTCATTTCCCGCGCGGGTACTGTAGCGGGGCTACCCGCTTAAGAAAATGCGGTGGCAGTATTGTAATAAATCCAAAAAAATCAAGGGCGCACGAATTACAGAAGAAGCACATTCGTGACTGATTCTCCGCCAGAGATTCCCAAAATTCGCCGTCTTCCCGCTCCAGAACTCCCGAATTCATCCGCATTCCCAAAATCCCCAACCCCAACAACTGAATTCTTCAGCCTCTGGTCTGTACTTGCGCTGCTGTGTGTGGCGTTCTTCTCCGCTGTAGCATTCACCGCAGTTTCCACCGCAACTGCATTTGCCAGTCTCTACCGCTGAGATCAAATTGGGGAAAACAAAGGTAAAAGCAAAGAAGGCGATAGGAAAGGGAAGTACAAAAATAACGGAAATTGAAGATTTGTTGAGCAAGCACTATGAAGATGTGGACAAAATGGTAGAAGAAGTAGCTACAACCATACTGCAAGGGTGAAACGGGGAAGAGTATTGAAGAGCACAACGAACATGCTATGTCGATAAAAGAAAAGAAAGTTAAGAAGAAGAAATACAACGTTGAGACAACTGACACTCTCCAGAAGATTGCTAAATATGATAACACATCAGGGGAGAAACCAGCCGATGAGGTTACTGAGAAACAATTGGATGCAGTGCATGAAGAGACTAAAGAGCCAGAAACTGACAACACATCAGGGGAGAAACCAGCCGATGAGGTTACTGAGAAACAATTGGATGTAGTGCATGAAGAGATTGAAGAGCCAGAATCTGAAAACAAATCTGGGGAGAAACAAGTCGATGACGTTATTGACAAACAATTGGCTGTAGTGCATGAAGAGACTGAAGAGCAAGACACAAAAGATGCTGAAGAAGTTGAACAAGATGAAGTAGAAGATCGCAAAAGAAACCAGAATAAGACTTTGGAACAAAAAACCAAGCAAAAAGGAAAAGCAAAAATTGCAGAAGAAGGTAATATTGATTATTTTTACACTTATATACGAATGTAATTATCCTGAAACGGTGCTGACAATAGAGTAACTTTGATCACAGTGTTTATCCTGGAAAGTAACCTTGATCCGATAAAAGTAACTAGATGAACAAACAAGTAACTATATCGACATGAAAGTAACTTTGTGGATAAAAAAGTAACTGTTATACATCAAACAGTAACTTTGATCCAAGGAACGTAACTAAAGTAATTGGAAAGTAACCTTGATCTGATAAAGGTAACTAGATGAACAAACAAGTAACTATATCGACATGAAAGTAACTCTATGGATCAAAAAGTAACTGTTATACATCAAACATTAACTTTGATCCAAGAAACGTAACTAAAGTAACTGGAAAGTAACCTTGATCCGATAAAAGTAACTAGATGAACCAACAAGTAACTATATCGACATGAAAGTAACTCTGTGGATCAAAAAGTAACTGTTATACATCAAACAATAACTTTGATCTGATAAAAGTAAATTTGATCAAGGTTACTGTTATACATCAAACAGTAACTTTGATCCAATGAACGTAACTAAAGTAACTGGAAAGTAACCTTGATCCGATAAAAGTAACTAGATGAACAAACAAGTAACTATATCGACATGAAAGTAACTCTGTGGATCAAAAAGTAAATGTTACACATCAAACAGTAACCTTGATCCAAGAAACGTAACTAAAGTAACTGGAAAGTAACCTTGATCCGATAAAAGTAACTAGATGAAACAACAAGTAACTATATCGACATGAAAGTAACTATGTGGTTCAAAGAGTAACTGCTACAGATCAAACAATAACTTTGATCCAAGAAAGCTAAACCGCATTTGCAAATGTGATACTGTACTATGTAACTCTGAAAAATGAATAGTAACCCTGAAAGTTAAAAAGTAACTCCTGAAAACAAGGGTAGATGTGACAGATAGAAAATAACATGTTGAACTGAAAAAGTAACACTGAAATCTAAAAAGTAACTATACAAATTAACACAAACTTTTTCATATATATACAGGTACAGGAAAGCTTTTCCATAGGTGCTACATAAAAGGTTACAACAGCATACAAAACAACATGTTGTATAGCACTGATCAAATGAGGATGATGAAGTCAACCACATTTGCAAATCTGATAGCCATGCCTCATCTTACTGTAGATGTAACTCTTTTAGAAGATCTGATAGAGAGATATGTTGAAGACGACAAGTTCATGTTAGCACCAGGTTTTGAGGCGAGGATGACTGTAGACGATGTAGGAGTGATACTAGGTTTGCCTAGTAAAGGTATGGATATAGCTCCACGAAAGCAATCACAGATTGTGAGAAAAATATGGGAGGATTTTGCTAATGCAACAAGAGGAAAAGATACAGTTGGTGAAAGTAGTAAGAAAATAAAAGAGAAGGATGTGTTATACAAGGAGAACTTGAGTAAACTCTGGCAGGAATTTGCAAATAATGACTCTGAAGAAAACTACCAAAATATGTGTCGTGCATGGATGTTGCACTTGTTAGCAACATTCCTTTTACCGGACACTAGATATTGTGCCCCTATTTACCTTCTACATTATTTGGATGATGTAACTGCTACAGGATAGTTAAACTGGGCAAAGTTAGTGCACGGGAGCATATTCAAGAAAATGAAAGTTTTAAGTGAGAATATAAGGATGAGGAGAAGAGGGGAAAAAAGCAAAAGAACACTCTACACAACTGGATGTGTAATGTGCTTGTGTGTAAGTGACACATTTCATAGTTACTTTGGTTACATTAAACAACCATATATGAACATTTAAAACACCGATTTATACTTTTCTTGTCAACACAGGTCTGGGCTTATGAGTTAACAGGGATAGCAGAGCCTACATTCTTTGAAGCAAAACCACGAATAAAAAGATGGGCAACTCCTGTTAAGATGGTGAAAGATTTTAAAAGTTTGGACAATGACAATGTAAGAATCAATGTGGGTAAAGTGAAAATAAATATGCCAAATAATATAAAAGCTTTATAATAAATTGATAACTTTTGTGCACAGGTTTCTGCAGTGTTGAAGAAGGATGACAATGATGATTGGGAAGCTACAAAGGCAGTGAAAGATTTGCCTTATTATCTCGCAGCAAATAAAGCCAAGAGCAAGGTAGTTAGTAAGAAGATACTTACATCATATAACACAAGCAAAGAAGTCTCAGGAAGCTTGGAGAATAGAATATTGATCCTTGAGGATGAGATGAGACTGCAGAAGGAAACATGCAACCGAATTGCACTAGAAGCTTTTACTGCTCTAAGAGTAGAAAACGAGCAGTTGAAGAGAAGACTAGAGGAAGTTGAATCTGAAAATAGATTGCTAAGGATCCAAGCTGACAATTACAAGCGTTCACAATCTGCAGCTACACCAACTCCCAATTTCATTGAGAATGAAAGTTGGCATTCAGGTGATCTGAAGAAAAAGTTGTTGGAAATGGACCAACATGGACCTACACAAGCAAGACCAAGATTGAGCAAACTTAAACTAAGGAGAAAGTTAGTGGAGAAAATGACAGAAAATGTAACACAAGATTCAAAGAAAGTAGAAGAAGTTCCATCTGAAGAAACCAAAGAACCAGCACAAGATGAAATGAAAAAAGATCCATCTAAAGAAGATCCAACTGAAGAAAAAAACACAGAAGAAAAAGAACAACTAGCAGATAAAACAGAGCTCATAGAAGATGGAATGGAAAGCATAATGATGGATATAGACAATGAAGTTGGAGTGAATGAGAAGGATGTAAATTTTGGTGAAGTTGAGATGAAAACAACTAAAATGTTGAGAAAGAGGAAGGGGAAGATGCAGACGGTCATTGGGAGCATAGAGGAAAATATCAAGATAAGGAGGCATGCACAGGTAAAATTTGTTTAGTAATGGTGCTCGTTCCATCAATGAAGCAACAGTCTGAACTGAAAAGTAAAATATGTCATCCATAAAGTAACTATGTTAATATAAAAAGTAACTGTGATAATGATAGAGTAATATTATGGAATGTAAAGCAATTTTATGGACTAAATAGTAGAGTAACTGCAATAAAATATGTCTTTTACATAGACTACTAACCAAAATTTGTACTTCAAAAATAGAAAAAGAATTCGACATTCATAGGATTCGAGCACTTTAGAACAAAGGAGATGCAAGAGGATGTGAAAGAATTTATTGACAACATTGATGAAGTGTAAGTAGATACTTTTTAAAGTTCTATCAGTCACATGTTTATTATGAATTACTTGATCAATCCATAAATTTCTGTCTCACATCTTCAGTATGAATTCTTTTGAAAAAAAAATAAAAATGCACAGGTCAAGAAGAGAATGGATTTTAGGAAAGGACGCATGGTGCACGGGAAAGGACTTATCAGTGCTGTTGTTTAAGGATAAGATGATGCAGTCACCTGTAAGTAATGGAATATTTAACATTTATTACGAAATTATAGATTGCTAATTGATGCTTGTGCATTTTCAGATAATGGATTGCTTTGTACAAATGTTGAAAGAGACAACAAGCAGAAAGAGGAAGAAGGGACTGCTTTCATGGCATTTCTTAAGCACTTATGTTCCGGTAAGACAAATAGGCTATCACACTAGATTACATTTATCACAACAAGGCCACTAGAGCTTGCAGAAAAGTAATTCACAATATTGTTTTTACAACAAAAGCTAAACATGATGGTGGATGAGATAACAATCAAAGAGATTGATATGCTGTCACCACTCTTCAATGTACCTGACAAGGAATTCATGACAATGGACTCCGTGTTTACAATACTTAACAATGACAATCACTGGCATTTGCTAGAAGCAAGTTTTAGGGATGAGGTGCACAGGTCTTATAACTCAATTTCAGGAAGTTTAAAATATGAGAGAGAAGTGAATAGATGGGTAAGGAACAAAAAAGAAAAACTGTTAGAAAATAGTTGAATGAACTAGTGTAGGTTACATTATACTTATGAATGTTATGTTGTGCATGCAGGTGGGGTTCGTTCATGAATTCTTCAGGGGGGTGCCTGAGCGTGGAAGTCAACTGTCTCAATGGCCAATAGAGTACCCTGATTGCCCCCAGCAAGAAGATGATGATGTTGACTGTGGAGTCTATGTTATGAAGTATCTGGAATGCTTAGTGAATGGAAAGGAAATGAACTTCACAAGCAAAGACATCCCTACAATAAGGGCAGAGATCTTCCAAACAATGATGAAGAAGGGGAGACTGCAGCCAGTTGAAGAACATACTAGAGATCAACAAGATACCAAAGAAGGAGCAGGTGACAAGCATAACAAAGAAAAAGAAGAAGATGTTGTGCCAAGTCTGAATGCTTGGCTCAAGTCAGATTAAAAAGAACTCTTAGACATATGTAAATGGTTATGGTTATGGTTATGTTTTGTAAATGGTTAACTGAAGTAAACTCCGCAACCAGTACTATATGTAAATGGTTATGGTTATGTTTTGTTACTTTTTGTTTGACATTTGAACCTACGGGTTCATCAGTTATATGTGTATATGGTTATAGAATGCAAGGCTTATGTTACAGAATCTGAAGTAAACTCTGTAAAGTTGTTTTAATGATAATTACTGTGATCAGCAGGTTCTCATTCCATGAGTGTAGTAACTCTCTACCGAACTTAAAAGTAAATATGTATCCTGAAAAGTAACTTTGATCCAAGAAAAGTAACTAGATGAACTAACAAGTAACTATATCGACATGAAAGTAACTCTCTGGATCAAAAAGTAACTCGTTAAACAAAAAAGTAATTTCTGTGATGTATAACGTAACCTCTGGATCAAAAAGTAACTCATTAGACAAAAAAGTAATTTCTGTGATGTATAATGTAACCTCTGTATCAAAAAGTAACTCATTAAACAAAAAAGTAATTTCTGTGATGTATAACGTAACTCTCTGGATCAAAAAGTAACTCGTTTGATAAAAAAAGTAATTTATGTGATGTATAACGTAACTCTCTGGATGAAAAAGTAACTCGTTTGACAGAGAAGTAACCTGTGTGATGTATAACGTAACTCTCTGGATGAAAAAGTAACTCGTTTGACAAAGAAGTAACATGTCTGATGTATAACGTAACTCATTGAATCGGGAAAGTAACTCGTCCAGCAAAAAAGTAACTGAAAAGTAAATATGTAAAACAAAAAGTAACTCCCTGAAAAAGAAACTAACTCAATGAACTAACAAGTAACTATATCGACATGAAAGTAACTTTGTGGATCAAAAAGTAACTCTATTGACAAAGAAGTCACATGTGTGATGTATAACATAACTTATTAAATCGGGAAAGTAACTCATCCAACAATAAAGTAACTTGTGCGATATATAACCTAACTTATTGAATCGGGAAAGTAACTCAACAAACGAAAAAGTAACTATGTAAACACCAACAAAAGTAACCTTCGAAAATCTGTAACTTATCAAAAACAGTAGAAAATCTGCAAACTCTACTGTGCATCTTTGCAACACCAAGAAAAGTAACCTTCAAAAATCTGTAACTTATCAAAAACAGTAGAAAATCTGCATAACTTATCAAAAAAAAGTAGAATGTCTGTAGACTCTAGTGTGCACCTTTGCAAAGATAAGTCCTTACAAAACGGAACACATATCACTGCTACCCTCATTTCGCCCTTTCACCAAGAGCTCTCATTTCACCCTTTCATCCAGTGCTCTCATTTCTTTGCAGCACCAACACGAACAACCTACCTTCTTCAAAGCCAAATTCTTCACAAACTACCTTCTTCACAGCCTACCATGGAGCCATTCATCCAACCCATCAACTACACCATTGACGACAAGACAATAGAATCCATTCAACTTTCTATAGAATGGAACCATCTCCATTTTCACATCAATCTAGGCAAGACCATCTTCCTAATCAAAAACCAGTCTTTCCAGATAACCCTTATGTAGAATAAAAACGGGTCACTTTCAACTGCTAAGGGCTGGAAAAGGATGATCGCACAACTCAGTCTTCACAAAGGTTGGATCATCTACCTCAAGCCAACTGATCACCAGACCATCACATCATGGATCACAGATAAGTACTTAGAAACACCAACTGAGCTTATTCCACTCTTCAGAATGCCTGGCGACGAAGTATACTCTGGATCGGAGGACTCTGCAGATCAGCTCTTCGTTAGGGACATATACCAAGTAGCACCGGGATCAGTTGTGAATCCCATTCAGGTTGACTCATCCACTACATCGGACAACTCAACATCTGCAAGAGACACTGCTTCTTCTTCTGTCCAGCATTCCATTCACAAATAGAAATCTGAATGCATGAAAGAATAGTAACTTTGATGTTAAAAAAAGTAACCTTCGCAGAAGGCAGATCATCTGTTTATGATTATGGTTTGTTACTTTTTTGTTTGACATTAGAACATATGGGTTCATCAGTTCTGTGGGTATATAATTATGTTTTGTTGCTTTGAGTTTGGCATTTGGACAATATCAGTTTGATATTAGTTGAATGTTCGTATAACTTTAGCTGGCTGTTGTTGTTATGTTGTGTTTGGCATTTGGACACTCAGTTATAGTACATCAGTAACTCTGTGTTACAAAAAGTAACTGCTACACATCAAATAGTAATTTTGATTCAAGAAAAGTAACTAGATGAACTAACAAATAACTATATCGACATGAAAGTAACTCTGTAGTTCAAAGAATAACTGCTGCAGATCAAACAGTAACTTTGATCCAAGAAGAGTAACTAGATGCACTAACAAGTAACTATATCGACATGAAAGTAACTCTGTGGTTCAAAGAGTAACTGCTACAGATCAAACAGTAACTTTGATCCAAGAAGAGTAACTAGATGAACTAGCAAGTAACTATATCGACATGAAAGTAACTCTGTGGTTCAAAGAGTAACTGCTACAGATCAAATCTCCCAGATATGCCCATTCTCCAGTGCGGTCGTGGTATTATCAAGGATGAAGATAATAAAGATTTGTATTTCTATTTATAAAATAATTCAATTACATCAGAATCATGGAAGTAACTGGTGCACACAAAAAGTAACTGGTACACACAAAATGTAACTGGTACACACAAAAAGTAACTGGTACACACAAAACGTAACTGGTGCACACAAAACGTAACTGGTGCACACAAAAAGTAACTGGTGCACACAAAACGTAACTGGTGCACACAAAACGTTTGATTTAGATAAAAACAGTAACTCTGAGCTGCAAAAAGTAACCTTCCAAAATACAAGTAAGTTATTGATTTAGTAATAACATATCACACAACAAACAAATTTTGGATGATCTTTATAAAAGATTTAAATTGGATACAATTGAAGCTACACAGTACATTTTGGCCATTGCAATTACATCATAATTTGACATGTCTCACCCACTAAACAATTGGATACCATTATATTCAAATATCAATTACAACTGTCACACAGTACATCTTGGCCATTACAATTACATCAGAATTTGACATGACTCACACACTAAACAATTGGATACCATTATAGTAAAACTAGTGAATAAATCAACTTCAATAACAACATTGTCAGCAGTAGTAGAAAATTCGCAGCTTCATGAAGCACAACAGGAAGACCACAGCAGACCACAGCAACAGTAGCATCTTCAGTAAGCCATACGACCCACAGCAGACCACATAAGCTGAATTCAAACACACACCTATTTCTTTAATGGGCAGTTTCTGCTGTCATGGTTAACACCATATTGTAAACAATTCTTGCACTATCTCGTTTTAGATTGAGAAATTTCAACTCCAGATTTAATCCGCACATCAGTAGATTTAGGTCTACCTTTAGTTTTACAAACACTGGGAATATGGACCTTGACAGCAGAAGAAGAAGCTGTATTCGAACCAGTTACACCAACATCATCAGCATCTAATTCCAACAGCTCCTTTCACAAAGCAATGAGTTTTTCAAGACATATATATATAGCGTTGTTCCTACACACTATATTAACAATTGAATTGCAAGCAGATACCAACTGCAATCTCTTCCCAGTGGATAGCTGCATGATAGACGATTTGCTGAAAATCAAAGGATGATCTCTATATCCTTTAGTCCACCTCTTCAGTATATATGGCTCAGGAAGATTGCAAAAATCATGACTCTTTAGATAAGCAAGTATGTGTCTACATGGAATTCCTTTGAATTCTAACATGAAACAATTGCATGATACCATACCAGTGGATGAGTCTTTATTCAAAAGACAAGGAGAACAAGAACCACCAAGACGATATACCTCAAACTCAACATCATCAGAAGTTTCTTTTACATTATATACCATACTTTGATGAACTTCAGCTTGAAAGATCTTAAAAATTGCCTTGGTGTATATACCTCTCATTTGCTCCTCCAAAGGCCATACTGATGACAAAGGAAGATTGCTGTAATCATCATCAAAATCTTTGAAATTTTCAATCTCCCGCACATGAGAGTAGGCAGTCTCTAAGCAACATACAAGTTCAAAAAGCATTTTCCTACTGTTGACATGACTTCGAATGAAAGCATTCAAGCTCTCACTTCTTTGTGTTGTCCTCATACTAGCAAAGAAAGAATCCTGCATAAAACATGGGACCCAATCCCACCGCATAGCATACATATCAGAAAGCCAACTAATATGCAATAGGTCATTCTCTTCAACTACATAATTCCACCTCTCTTCAAATGTGTCTGTATCGTCTGTATTCCATACACAATCATTCAAAGAGCTAATAATCCGATCCTTGTTTGGAACACCACCAAGCTTAGATGGAAGCTTTTGTAGGATGTGCCAGCTGTAGAAACGATGCTTACAGTTTGGAAAAATAGTAATGATAGCAGCATTCATAGCCGGGTCTTGGTCAGTTATAATGGAAACCAGCTCTTTGCCAAGTAAATATTGCTTGAAAACCCAAAGAAAAGAGTCATACTTCTCATCAACCAACAGAGCTGAAGCAAACAACACCGTCTTGTGATGGTGATCCACACCACCAAACATTCCAAAAACCATGGAATACTTGTTGGTACGGTAAGTGGTGTCAAATACAATAGCATCTCCAAATAATGCACAGTCATCAACAGAAACCGGATCAGACCAAAACAAATGTGTCAAGCAACCATTAGAATCATTTTGATAAGAGTAAAAGAATTTAGAATCTAAAACCTTCAAGCTTGCAAAATGATCTAAAACCATGTCCACATCATATAAAGATGACTCCTTCCTCTTGCTACTGAGATGTCCATGAGCTTGTCTACTTGTAAATGTCAAGTTTTCATAACCACCAGACTCTGTTGCTATCAATGCAAGTTGTCTGGAGACAGGTATATTTGCTTGACTCATAGAAGAAAGCATCTCTTTTTGAGTTTGGTCAAGAGATGAATTACACTTCAAGTACCGCAAGTGAGAATCATCGACAAGATCATGATTGTGTTCATCAACAAAAGCAGTAACAAACCATACAGATAAAGACTTATCTAATGTAAATCGGATCATTGCTTTACAACCACACCTTTTCACAGAACGCTTGTGCTTCTTAGATAAATTCTCATGCAACTCACCAATATTGTCACAAACAGGACTAAGAAGACCTTTGGATCTCTTAGAACAACTACTCTGACCTTGCTTATCACATACCAAATCTTTAGCAAGTAAGATCTTGGTACCTCGTTCATAACGATTATCATCTTTCCTAACATTAAACCCAATCAAACCAGCATACCTATAGTAAAACGATATGGCATCATCTAAACTTCCAAATTGTAATCCAACTCTAGGGACATCAACTGAGGACACAGTATCAGCAACAACGGATGAAGAAGAATGAACATTATCATCGTCAATGTCAATAATAGCATTAGCATCATTAGTATCAAGACTAGCATCCATTGCAGAGATCGAAAAGTAACTCTGTAAACAAAACAGTAACTATATAAATATAAAAGTGACTAATACAGCACGAAAAATAACTAAGACAAACAGATCATAGAAGGGATTATACTTAGCAGATAATCAACTGCTCAACATAGAATTTGGTATTCAGTTTGTAAAAAATAATTCAAAAACACACCTACTTCTTCAATATGGGTTGCGTTGCTGGTCAGCTGCTGGCGGAGCAAGGCAGTTTCCGGCTTCGAATACTTTTACCCCTATCCTGCCAATAATGCATTTCGTGATGGAGCCGACTAGTCGATTGCCAGATACATCCACAAACTCGAGCACCTTGTCACACCAGACCACAACCACACTACCGGATGTTCAATGAATGCGATTACCTCCAATGATAGTCATAGATTGGAACGACGTGGAAGAATATGGAGATAATAAATGTAATAATTGGAGATAATATGGAATAATTGGAGATTACCTCCAAAGATAGTGCTTTTTAGAATATGAAAAAGAAAGGAAATCCCAAAATATACATAAAGGAGATGATAAATGTAATAATTGGAGATAATATGGAATATATTGGATAAAAGAGGATAATGAGGAATATGTTGTTTCAAAAATTAGAAGCAACGAGATAATTTGATAACAAAATTCGTTTCCTTGACCTAAAAGAAACTTAAGGGCCACATATCATTTAATTTGGAAGATAAATGCATATATTAAAGTCTTTATTAAAAGAAAATAGGAGATAAGCCAATAAGGTGAAATAAAATATATAATGTTCTCAAATTGGAAAACTAACTCCACATTCGTAATCTAAGCATGGAAATAAGCTTTTGGGCAAATTTTCATCTAATTTGGCCAATGTTTAATATTTATTTTATTCAGGAGAGAGAAAATGACTTAAAGACCAAAAATATTAAATATATGTTGAAAAAAATTAATTAATGTCAAAATCATATTCCAAACGGTTAGTATTGCTTATAGGCCAAGTTTTACATTTTTAAAAAGTTTCTAGTTGCCTCTAATAAATTAAAATGATAAATAAGTGAAAAAAATTTAAATGAATTAAATAAAATAATAAACGTCTTCAAAAAAAATATCAAATTCGTATTCTACATGTTAAAATATATCTTTGAATGAATTTTGACTCAATTTGGAAAATATTTGATAAGAAGGCGAATTTAGGAGAGAGAAAGTGTGTAAAATATTAAAATCATTAATTAAAATAATAAACAACACCAAAAATGGAAATAATGATAAATTCGTATCCAACATAAATAATATGATTTATGGGTGAAGTTTATTATTTTTTTTGGAGAATCTAATTGTCATTAATGAGAGAGGAACGAGAAAATAGTAATTGACTTAATTAACTAATCTAACTTTATCAAAAGACAAATCTAATTTTATATTCAAATTCCTCACCCCAAAATCAGTAAACCTACCAAATTTTAGTTTATTTAGACTTTATTTGCACCCTTAAATAATTATGGAAAGATTTATGTATTAAATGTACCAAAAGACCAAAGTTTAGAAGTTGTATTAAATTATCAGATTTTATCTCCTACCTTGGACACGCGTGAACAATAAATCCACGATTTTTGCTATTTTTCTATTAGTATTATCTCTCTCGTTACTCAACCAAATCGTGAGTTTTTGAGTTCGTTGGACTCCTCGCAAGATTCCGCACAGGTTTATCCCAAGGTTTTTATGTTTTGACGAAAATTCGAGAAACCCCTTAAGCAAGCCGGAGACCTCTCTCATCTCACCTAGTTAAACCCTAGCGTAGACCTCCTTGCATATATATATATATATATATATCCATACCCTAGGTCCGCCGTCACCTTAGCAACTCAACCAAACTTTCGATTTCGTGTTTCGTGGATGATTGGGCCTTCATCTAGCCACCGAAGCCACATGTGACATCCCCGGATTTTCTAAAACTTAATCTGATGTGTGACGTCCAAATTGAAACCCTCACCTCAGCAAGAATCCCAATTTAAACATCCCACATGAGGCTAAGAAGAAGAAAATCAGAGGAAGTCATAAGGAAACAATCAGTAGCACATGCACATGAACAATAATAAAACCATACACACATGTTCACCATTCAACATATAATTACAACATGAATTGTTACAACATTTGATATTACATATTGAATAGCAAACTATAACATATACATGTACTATATCTAAACTACAGGATCTTAAGACAACAGGTCCACCTACACATCAGCTCGCTATACAACTCTCACTATCCTGGATCTTCAAGAGCGAAACCACAACCTAAACAAAAAGATTACATGCGGTACATGTCAGCACAATATTTTGATGAATATTGTACTGAGTACGCCTACGTGTCTTTTATTTACCTCTCATCATATCTTGGCAATAAGATAAAACTAATACTTAGCAGTATTAAACAAAATATAAGAAAAGGCGTATAGTTGCACAAAGATATTTGTTACCATAAGAGAACACATATTTTAGGTACATTTCCATTATATGTAAACTTGATCAAACACATGCACTATTCTACCAAAGAGATTTAGTGCTCACATGTACTATTCTGCCAAGGAGATTTAATACTTCACAAATGCACTATTCCGCCAAAGAGATTTAGTGCTCACATGTACTATTCTGCCAAAGAGATTTAGTACTATCATCAATGCACTATTCTACCAAAGAGATTTAGTGCTATCATATAATGGACCAGATATCTTATGTTTCATGTGTTCATAGCAATAAGTATGGAGAATCAAGCAACATAGCATACAAGAACAATCATTTCATCCAATATCATATGCCAAGTATTTTACTACACATATAACACAAGCGAATCGTATAATAAGCCAAGTAAGAGGTAATAGCGTACCTTCCAAAGAGATAAATCATACTAAACACATATCACTGATGTCAACTATAAGCTTGGTCAAACCTTATCAAAACAAGACCATATACTATCATCAGGTTCTCATCTTATTATATTTCATCTTAACCCTAATTATGTCCATTAGGGTTTCTCTTATCTCATTATGGTATTCTCATGATTACTTGCTTTCTTGTCTTAGAATCATCTTACTGATGTCATGTTCCAGATTATGGTTCTTATCTGAATCATTAACTTCCATGTCATTTTGTGCACATATATATTAACCCTAAGTTACATCATTAACCTAGATTAGGGTTTTATAACATGTATTAATATTCATATTCATATAACATTGATTTTGTTCATCATTATGATCTCATATTTAATTCTGAGGTTCCAGATACTGATATGAGCTTATTCTGTAAATTTCATCATTTATAGAGCGCGTATGTATTTATTGCATTTTATTAGGGTTATTAGCCCTAATTAGACATATTAAGCAAATTATATAATTTCGTACATCAACCTGATCATCCTTGACATCAGGTGCATTATAAACATAATTACATACTTATTGGCATTTTCTCATAATTTTAGAACATCCTTTGACATTTATTATCCATCAATTAAGCATTTCACTACTAATAAGATATCACTGATATTTAAGCTTCAAAAGCAGGATATTATGCTTCCATCTTATTATACGCATTTTTTCTGAGAATTTTGGTACCTTATTTGTAATTTTCTGATAATCGAGGTAATTTCTATAATTTATTGAAGATCTGCGAGTTTATTGGGTTTTTACCTTGTTTGTCCAATGGCAACCCGCCACGTGGCCCTAAGGAGGGCGCGACTCTCCTGTCTGCTGGCTGGTTCGCGATCCGGATCTGGCGGTGGATCCATGGGTCTAAGGATCCGAGGACTCGACCGCTCCTCCCTCTGGTCCTCGCGATCAGCGTGGAATCTGTTTCCACAGAGCGCCGCCGCAGAGCTCAGCTCCGGCGAGCAAACAACAAGCGCCTCCTCCTCCTCCTCACGAAAGACCTACCCCGGCCCAAGCTTCAATGTCTTTCCCTCAACGCCGCCGGCCACTCACCTCGGTTGCTCAACCTCTTATGCTCCATTTAGGTGAGAGCGCTGCCGCCATCTCTGCCGTGGCGGAGCAAAAGGGGGGAAAAGCACCCCTCTCACTCCCGCTCGAGCCTGAAGCTTCCAAAAGCTTCACCGGGCCTCCATGAACACCTCTGCACCCTCCAATCGTAGATGTGCACACCCACTCCCAGCCCCCGAGCTCCGCCTTCTTCTCCAGCCAGGTTGGACTCGTCCACCATGAAAAGCTTCACGATTTGGGCACGCAGATACATGGGTGGAATCCCCTGACCTCGGCCTCCCTTTTCCCCTTCTTGACTTCTGTCAGAGTCCTCACTAAATCCAGTAGAAACCCCCTCCGATCCTCACTGCATTTCTCTGGTTTTACTGTTGCTGAGTTGGAGAGACAGAGAGTGTGCAGAGGTTTGTTCTCCCTCCACACTCCACCAAAGGCAACATGTAGGGGGTCATATGACAGTCCTCGATGAGTAAGACTTAACTGCTCAGTCGTCTCTTCCATTTGACGCACATTCAGAGATCGTGGTGGCGTGGGTGCTTGCACGCCTCACTGCTCCAAGACTCCTCATGATCCGGGGCTTGGAGATGAGCTCAGTACCGTCCGATCTACATCCAAGAGCTAAGAAGGCACATTGAAGGACCGGATCTGTGGCTCACTTAATGTAGCCCTTACTGCTACTAGATTGGATATGTAGGGCCACGATTAGTCCACGTAGCCTACCCAAACCAAAGGGGCGCGTGACACATCCATCAAGCCCCAAACTTAGGTCTAAGAACATCAATTATGCACATTGTTTCACCAATTTCAAACCCTAATAACTTCCTCTAGGAACATCCAAATGCCACCAAATTTTAACCATAGCTTCCTTACCTCTCAAGCTACCTTCTACTCAAATTTGGTGACAAAAATCATCTATTGGACCATTCAAATAAATTCCTCAAAAAGGCATCAAGTTAAGGATGATATTAACATCAATCAACAAACCTATTTTGTCAAAATCTTGTATCTCTCAATATTATTCGACCTTATGATTTTACTTATGTCATTGGATGATCAAGGACTCCAAAAGTCCACTCCATCACATCCTACACACCTTAAAAGATATTTCGTCCTCAAAATTAAGCCAAAAAACCCACTTTGTCACATCATATACATCTTAAAAGAACTTTCGTCCTCGAAAGTAAACCATACACATACTTTTAGGGAAAACTTTATCTTGCCTTCATTAACATGTAGGAACCATTCTAAGTGTAACCTATCCGCAAAGGTTACCTAGAACCATGTATCCGAAGCACTATTAGGGGTTTACAACCATCTTGGGTGCACAAACACTCCATTCAAGGTTAAACTCAAGATTTAGAAACTTAGGTTATGTCATTACATATCTGATATGTTAGGATTGCATCCTTATCTTTATCCATGCATTAGGGTTTCTACATCATATTATCATGTTCCAAAGAAGTTAACTATAGTCAACCCATTATCTCAAGGTGTCATCACCATTTTATTGAGCTAGTTATTAGAACATGTTCAACATTAACGTATGCCCTTTAGGTGGGAGTTAACTAAAGTTAACCCACTTTATCCAACTGATCATATCAAAGTGTCATAAGCATTATGCTATGCTAGTTGTCAACTATGTTTTTCATCTTTGTTAGCACTATGATTAACATTTCATGTAACATGTCTCATTCATATGATCTTATTTCATTGCTCATAATAAATTACAACATTTACTAGTGATTTTATCACAAGATTAACCAACACTATCACATTATCATCCTTATTAAAGCATATGGTTAACCATTTATGCATTGCCATCTATTAACCTTCTTAGGTCCCCATCATATCATGTCTATATATCATATCTTGAGATTAGATCACATTTTACATATATTATATCACGGTTGTGCTAAACAAACTTATATAAGTGGCTCATGAAACATGTATCAAAACTTTATCTAGTCCAAATGAGGTTCTTCCAACCCTTATCACGAAGATAGTGCATTGCTCATTCTTTCCGAGCTAACTCAACTCTATGTGTATCTCATAACACAACTTTATCTTTCCTCTTGGTCTAGGATTCTCTGATTACCTCATTGGCACTAGCTAATAGCTTCATTAGCTCTAGCCACATAAGCACAAACCAAAACATGCTACAACATACTATTCATAGGTCTTCTACCCATGAAACATGCTTACCCAAAACTTCTCTTATACCTGCAACCACTAGATTCCTATGCGGGAAACCACCAACCCGAGCATGAGGCTTCACAGAAACTAACATAGCTACCTCCTCCAGGGTCTTGGGCTCTCTCCCTCACCCAGATGGCAGACACTCATATTCATGTTCACATGTTCATATAACCAGCCTCTCTCTGACTCTAGGGTTTGGTCTTCCCACGGACATCTAGGGTTCAACAGATCTACATGAATCATACATAAAGCAACTCAACTCAATCACTCAGGAGTAGTCTAGTTTAGGACATATCATATCACATATCTCATATTTCTCATATCGTGGAGTCTAGGTTCTCTGACCTTCTCCTTGTGGGTCTCACTCTCTCTTGAGCTAACCCCAAAACTGGTCCTAACACTAGAGGCCCTCCTTCGTAAAAGAGATTGAGGCCCATGCTGACTCACAACCTTGTCTCAGCCTAGCTTATCTTATCTCATAAAAGCCTATTTTCTTGCATCATCAGAACTCATCTTGCATCCTTAAGATGAACTTAAGTCCTCAAAGACAAACATATATCATCGCAAACTATCTTATATCATCTATATAAGAATTAGATCGTATCATCAAACTTATTCTATCTATTCCGTCTATCACATATACCAAACAAGGCTCTAGACATCTAATCTAGAACTACACTCTCTTCTAGACTGATGTCATCACTTTCACTTAGGTTGCATGAACACCTCCTACTCGTACATGTGTGGGGACACATTTTTGTAATACATATACATAATAAAATATTATATAGTTTTTCTCCAATAAAACAAGCGTCAGAGAAAACTACCAAGGTTCGATCCGATTGGAATAAAAAACCAAATCCAGAAATGAGTGCCCCACACATAGTAGAGAGTACAATGTCATGAAAACTAGTGAAAAGGGTGAGAACAAGGGGTAGACTAGTGTAGCTACTCTAGACAACGTGCGCAATATGTCTAGGGTTTCTCTTCCCTTGATGCACGTCATTTCCAAATAGTGCAACGTCCCATACCGCTGCACTACAAGGAAAGAACGACATCTCAGGACTTGCTACTCAACAAGCACCAGTCTAGACCTAGTTCTCGGACATCTAGGTGCTAACCTAGAGGCTAGGTCAGATCTAGTCTCTAAAAGACGACTAATCTAACCCTAAAGATTATTAAGGTTCAAGGTTCTTTAGTTTTGAGTTGTATGATGAGCAAATGTTAGGCTTTCCTATTGTTCATGCTCTGATACCTGTGACGTCCCCGAATTTTCTAAAACTTAATCTGATGTGTGATGTCCATATTGAAACCCTCACCTCAGCGAGAATCCCAATTTAAACATCCCACACGAGGCTAAGAAGAAGAAAATCAGAGGAAGTCATAAGGAAACAATCAGTAGCACATGCACATGAACAATAATAAAACCATACACACATATTCACCATTCAACATATAATTACAACATGAATTGTTACAACATTTGATATTACATATTGAATAGCAAACTATAACATATACATGTACTACATCTAAACTATAGGATCTTAAGACAACAGGTCCACCTACACATCAGCTCGCTATACAACTCTCACTATCCTGGATCTTCAAGAGCGAAACCACAACCTAAACAAAAAGATTACATGCGGTACATGTCAGCACAATATTTTGATGAATATTGTACTGAGTACGCCTACGTGTCTTTTATTTACCTCTCATCATATCTTGGCAATAAGATAAAACTAATACTTGGCAGTATTAAACAAAATATAAGAAAAGGCGTATAGTTGCACAAAGATATGTGTTACCATAAGAGAACACATATTTTAGGTACATTTCCATTATATGTAAACTTGATCAAACACATGCACTATTCTACCAAAGAGATTTAGTGCTCACATGTACTATTCTGCCAAGGAGATTTAATACTTCACAAATGCACTAGTCTGCCAAAGAGATTTAGTGCTCACATGTACTATTCTGCCAAAGAGATTTAGTACTATCATCAATGCACTATTCTACCAAAGAGATTTAGTTCTATCATATAATGGACCAGATATCTTATGTTTCATGTGTTCATAGCAATAAGTATGGAGAATCAAGCAACATAGCATACAAGAACAATCATTTCATCCAATATCATATGCCAAGTATTTTACTACACATATAACACAAGCGAATCGTATAATAAGCCAAGTAAGAGGTAATAGCGTACCTTCCAAAGAGTTAAATCATACTAAACACATATCACTGATGTCAACTATAAGCTTGGTCAAACCTGATCAAAACAAGACCATATACTATCATCAGGTTCTCATCTTATTATATTTCATCTTAACCCTAATTATGTCCATTAGGGTTTCTCTTATCTCATTATGGTATTCTCATGATTATTTGCTTTCTTGTCTTAGAATCATCTTACTGATGTCATGTTCCAGATTATGGTTCTTATCTGAATCATTAACTTCCATGTCATTTTGTGCACATATATATTAACCCTAAGTTACATCATTAACCTAGATTAGGGTTTTATAACATGTATTAATATTCATCTTCATATAACATGGATTTTGTTCGTCATTATGATCTCATATTTAATTTTGAGGTTCCAGATACTGATATGAGCTTATTCTGTAAATTTCATCATTTATAGAGCACGTATGTATTTATTGCATTTTATTAGGGTTATTAGCCCTAATTAGACATATTAAGCAAATTATATAATTTCGTAAATCAACCTGATCATCCTTGACATCAGGTGCATTATAAACATAATTATATACTTATTGGCATTTTCCCATAATTTTAGAACATCCTTTGACATTTATTATCCATCAATTAAGCATTTCACTACTAACAAGATATCACTGGTATTTAAGATTCAAAAGCAGGATATTATGCTTCCATCTTATTATACACATTTTTCTGAGAATTTTGGTACCTTATTTGTAATTTTCTGATAATCGAGGTAATTTCTATAATTTATTGAAGATCTGCGAGTTTATTGGGTTTTTACCTTGTTTGTCCAATGGCAACCCGCCACGTGGCCCTAAGGAGGGCGTGGCTCTCCTATCTGCTGGATGGTTCACGATCCAGATCTGGTGGTGGATCCATGGGTCTAAGGATCCGAGGACTCGACCGCTCCTCCCTCTGGTCCTCGCGTTAAGCGTGGACTCTGTTTCCACAGAGCGCCGCCGCAGAGCTCAGCTCCGACGAGCAAACAACAAGCGCCGCCTCCTCCTCGCGAAAGACCTATCCCGATGCAAGCTTCAATGTCTTTCCCTCAACGCCGCCGGCACTCACCTCGGTTGCTCAACCTCTGATGCTCCATTTAGGTGAGAGCGCCGCCGCCATCTCTGCCGTGGCGGAGCAAAAGGGGGGAAAAGCACCCCTCTCACTCCCGCTCGAGCCTGAAGCTTCCAAAAGCTTCACCGGGCCTCCATGAACACCTATGCACCCTCCAATCATAGATGTGCACACCCACTCCCAGCCCCCGAGCTCCGCCTTCTTCTCCAGCCAGGTTGGACTCGTCCACCATGAAAAGCTTCACGATTTGGGCACACAGATACATGGGTGGAATCCCCTGACCTCGGCCTCCCTTTTCCCCTTCTTGACTTCTGTCAGAGTCCTCACTAAATCCAGTAGAAACCCCCTCCGATCCTCACTGCATTTCTCTGGTTTTACTGCTGCTGAGTTGGAGAGACAGAGAGTGTGCGGAGGTTTGTTCTACCTCCACACTCCACCAAAGGCAACATGTAGGGGGTCATATGACAGTCCTCGATGAGTAAGGCTTCACTGCTTAGTCGTCTCTTCCATTTGACACACGTTCGGAGATTGTGGTGGCGTGGGTGCTTGCACGCCTCACTGCTCCAAGACTCCTCATGATCTGGGGCTTGGAGATGAGCTCAGTACCGTCCGATCTACATCCAAGAGCTAAGAAGGCACATTGAAGGACCGGATCTGTGGCTCACTTAAAGTAGCTCTTACTGCTACTAGATTGGATATGTAGGGCCACGATTAGCCCACGCAGCCTACCCAAACCAAAGGGGCGCGTGACACATCCATCAAGCCCCAAACTTAGGTCTAAGAACATCAATTATGCACATTGTTTCACCAATTTCAAACCCTAATAACTTCCTCTAGGAACATCCAAATGCCACCAAATTTTAACCATAGCTTCCTTACCTCTCAAGCTACCTTCTATTCAAATTTGGTGACAAAAATCATCTATTGGACCATTCAAATAAATTCCTCAAAAAGGCATCAAGTTAAGGATGATATTAACATCAATCAACAAACCTATTTTGTCAAAATCTTGTAACTCTCAATATTATTCGACCTTATGATTTTACTTATGTCATTGGATGATCAAGGACTCCAAAAGTCCACTCCATCACATCCTACACACCTTAAAAGATATTTCGTCCTCGAAATTAAGCCAGAAAACCCACTTTGTCACACCACAGGATTTGCGACGCCTCTTGCTCCCTGCTTCCTCCGCCATCGGCCCAATAAAAGGTATCATCCGATTCGTGTTGTTCCAAGCTTCGATTTGCATGCTTAAAGGAGAGGTTTGGTCGAGTATTCCTCATTTTCCTAAATTGGCAAGTAAGAAGCGGAAGCTGCTCGCCGACCATGGTGTCGAGTGCTTTGGGGAAGAAAGCCCTATGCTCTTTTACCTTTTTGCCCTCCATTTTCTCTTCATGCAGCTTTGTTCGTGAGTTGGGTAATTTGGTCTTTTGTGATCTGTTTGATCGCGTTGACCCCGGGTGGTCTGTGGTCTCTCGGTCAATAACGAGAGGACAACAGGTATGTGGACCCCACCACCTGGCCCCACTGTGCTCTCTCTCTCTCTCTTCTCTTTTCGATATTCAAATTTTCAAATTTTCTGATTGGCTGATATCAAATAATTCATATAAATTCATCCAGTGGTCAAAAATTAGAAATAAGGGGTGTTTTGAAATAAGGAGAACGAGATCTATCCATTAAAAATATTTTCGAGGTTTGATTCTAATGTTTGCAAAAAAGTGTTTTTAGAATGATTTAATTAACTAAAAATCACCAAAAATAACCTAAAAAATCCATATCTTCAAAATACATAATATTATATGTCATTTTGATCATAAAACCCTAACTAATACAATGATGATGTTTTTGAGACCTAAATCGGTAGTTTGTAGAAAAAGTTAGTAACTTTAGGGTTTTAAGCCTTTAATGAATATACATAGATCTAATACATTGATATAATGATGAAATTAGGGCAAGTGGATCGTGTAAAGGTTATGAAAAGTGGTTTTATGGTTCTAATGATAAGGTATGTGCATCTACCCCCTTCAGTTGGGAAATGTATTATACCACTACCCATGTTCCCTAATGAGGCTTAATCTAACCAAATCCATTATTCTTGAAACCTAATTTGTCTATGCCTCAAAATCAGTTGTAGTATTATCTTGCTTGGGTTTTGTACCCCACTGCCATGTTATAAGAATCCTTTGATTAATCTTGCCATAACTCTTTTTCTAGCATGTGGTTATATGTTCTATTTAATTGTAAAGTAGTGGTACTTATGTACAACCACCCATAGAGGGCATGTATATAATCCCCTTAGGGGAATGTGTGTATTTCTCCCCATAATATTATAGGTGACTAGGAATGTCTTATTCTCCCCTCACCTAAGGTTAGAGGTCTGGTAGGTGCCTCAACCCTACTTAGTTAGGTAGACATATTAATTTACATGCAAATCCTTTATTTACAGTTGTTATTGGCAAGTTTTCTTATATAAAGCCTCATACTCTTGATGTCTCATCTTTTGATGATTCCCTAGCCTGTTTTACTTGTTACAATTATCTTGTCACCTTTAGTATAGTTTAGTGACACATACTTTTTATTTTCCTTTCCCTTTTGATGGGTGCCTTCCCAACCACCCATATGTGAAGCAAGGTGATGAATAGGACTTGAAGATCTTGGCTTTGGCTTGGACTTAGCTGGTGGAGTTATGGTTTGGGAGACAAGGCTGTGGTAGTTAGACTTCCCTCTATCTAGATCCTAATTATTTTATATAGATGTAACCCTAAAAGGGAGATTGTTGATATATATTTGTACAATCTTTTATGAAATTGAATATAGTCAGATAAATTTTTTATTCCACTGCTTTCCAATGTGTTTTGTTTACCATATTTTAGTAAGGAGGTGATCTCACACTCTTTACAACATGTTATCAGAGCCCATGGTAGTCGAAATCTGGCTATTTCAATTTTGTCTCCCGAGTTAGAATCCATGTCTTACATAGTTCCTTTAGGTGACATGGTTACCCTAGATTTGATCTATACTAATGATAGGTTGATTTAGGACCCTATAGTTTCACCTTAGAGTCTTGATGAATAAAGCTCTAATGTGCTCATAATTAAAACATGCATAACTTGATGTTGTTTAGGTTTGTCTTTAGGCTACTATTGGGGCATGAAGTTGAAGTAAATGTGTCTAGAAAGGATCAGGGTTTCGGGGGCTGGCAATATTTTCCTCCACGCTACTAGCTTGGTTTACGAGGACTCTCGTGCCCATATGATACTGGCCTGGCCTGAGCTAATATGAATTGCCCAAAATAGTTTTCTTTTAGGCAATAGTGACCTTAGATTCTATGAAGTATATATTTGGGAACCCTAAGTTGATTTGTTTGAGGATGGATACCAAGATAGTTTCCTTATGTCCCTTAGGACCACATGCTTGGATAGTTTATCCGTAGAACCTAGACCTTGGAGTTTGGGTGTTTGGGAAGATATCAGAGTGCGCAGTGGAAGCATGATGGATCTTGAGAATGATTTAGTTAGACTTATCCTTTAACCCTAGTGTAGTAGGTCGAACCCTTTAAGGGGTGGAGTATAGTTAGTTGATGATGTTTGAGTGGTTAGATTTTGAGGACAAAATCTTATTTAGGTAGATGGAACCCTAAAACATCCTGAAGTCTATCTAATCTATCTTTAGAAACCCTAACTCCATGCTTAGGAGGTTGTTGTGATTAGTGTTGTCCAAACAAGTAATAATGGTAACCCTAACATGCTTGTTCATATATTAATGAACATAGAATGATCATATGAGGAATAATTCATATGTTCAAACCCTAATGGATAACCCCTAATGGATAACCAATTCACACAATAAGAGTAAGTCACATATTATTGTGAAATTATGGGTCGCATGATGCTAGCCACGCCATAAATCCTAATGATATGACGAGTAAGATAATTATAACATAATTAGAAATTAATGCATGCTAAGGATGAATAAGTGAAATAAAATGGTCATGTGACCTAAACCCTAAGTGTAATAATCTACCCTAATCTATACATCTTTAATTCCTTTCATGATACATTAATGATGTTAAGTGCCATAATCAGTTAACCTACATTGATACACATAAATGATACAAATATATATATATATATAATCATCTAATCACATGTTAATAAAGTCATCAATATAAAATGCAAGTTACCTTGTTATCTAATACACATGTGATTAGTCACTTAATGTGAATCAATTCATTAATATGTGATGTGTCCCACCTTGATCATTACAATACATATAATGGCTTCAATATGAATATGGAGTTATTAAATTCACATAAACGTGCAAAATCAATAATATAAATAAATAAATAAGAGAAATGATTAATGATGACATTAATGTGAGCAATAAAGATAATGTGACAATGCGAACATGTTTACTATGAATATAAGTAACTAATGTGACATTAATTGGAATAATTATATGCTTAACCACGAATTGGATAGAATGTCTTATTTCATGTAAAATAATTTGTTATAATTTATAAAGTGGTAATAAGAGGATAATGAAGTATAAATCTGAATTATTAAGGACAATGATCAAATATAATAATGAATGCTGAGATAATTGGGTAACCCCTAATTGTGCTAAAATTCTTAGTAAGATATAAAGTTTCATGGCTGATAATGAAATATAACCCTTTTGGAAATAAAGTGATTATTACATGACATAATTAAAATTATGATGATAATGCGATATCATAATGGATGTAATTCTAATGAGCCATAAATGTAAATAAAGTTAAGTATCCTAAAAAGAATATCTTAATAGTGGAACCCTAAGTGATCCTTGAGAACTTGACCTATGTTGAGCTGTATGTGAAGTTTCTGAACCCTCAGGTGTAGTTGAAGTATAAGTTTTGGTGGAAGTTGTATGGTTGGAGGAAAAACCTGAAGTTTTGTGATGTGAGGTTGCACACTCACCCTTCCCTAATTGCTAGTGATTTCGAGGACGAAATCCTCTTTAAGGGGTGGAGTGCTGTAACATACCGAATCTTAGACATTTTTTCTTTTGACAATTTTTCCCATCTATTTCTTTCATTTCTATCCTCTCTGGCCGTTCTATTTATTTTGTGGAGAATATAATGGCCTAATGAGCATTTGTTCACCTTTTCTCTCAATATTTGGGTTTATGCACAAATACCTTAGTGAAGGCTTAGTAATGGGTGTAATATGTAAAATGTCCACTTAAGTGATAAAAAGAGTAAATAAATTCGTCCTAGAACTTTGTAGTGCTTTTTAGAATATGAAAAAAAACGAAATCCCGAAATATACAAAAAGGAGATGATAAATGTAATAATTGGAGATAATATGGAATATATTGGATAAAAGAGGATAATGAGGAATATGTTGTTTCAAAAATTGGAAGCCATGCGATAATTTGATAACAAAATTCATTTCCTTGACCTAAAAGAAACTTAAGGGCCAAGTATCATTTAATTTGGAAGATAAATGCATATATTAAAGTCTTTATTAAAAGAAAATAGGAGATAAGACAATAAGGTGAAATAAAATATCTAATGTTCTCAAATTGGAAAACTAACTCCATATTCGTAATCTAAGCATGGAAATAAGCTTTTGGGCAAATTTTCATCTAATTTGGCCAATGTTTAATATTTATTTTATTCAAGAGAGAGAAAATGACTTAAAGACCAAAATTATTAAATATATGTTGAAAAAAATTAATTAATATCAAAATCGTGTTCCACACATTTAGTATTGCTTATAGGACAAGTTTTACATTTTTAGAAAGTTTCTAGATGCCTCTAATAAATTAAAAGGATAAATAAGTGATAAATTTAAATGAATTAAATAAAATAATAAAAGTCTTAAAAAAATAAAATAATATCAAATTCATGTTCTACATGTTAAAATATATCTTTGGATGAATTTTGACTCAATTTGGAAAATATTTGATAAGAAGGTGAATTTAGGAGAGAGAGATTGTGTAAAATATTAAAATCATTAATTAAAATAATAAACAACACCAACAAATGGAAATAATGATAAATTTATATCCAACATAAAAAATATGATTTATGGGTAAAGTTTTATTATTTTTTTGGAGAATCTAATAGTCATTAATGAGAGAGGAAAGAGAAAATGGTAATTGACTTAATTAACTAAACTAGTTTTATCAAAAGACAAATCTAATTTTATATTCGAATTCCTCACCCCAAAATCAGTAAACCTACCAAATTTGAGTTTATTTAGACTTTATTTTCACCCTTAAATAATTATGGAAAGATTTATGTATTAAATGCACCAAAAGACCAAACTTTAGAAGTTGTATTAAATGATCAGATTTCATCTCCTACCTTGGACACACATGAACAGTAAATCTGCAATTTTTGCTATTTTTCGATTGGCATTATCTCTCTCGTTACTCAACCAAATTGCAATTTTTGAGTTCGTCGGACTCCTCGCAAGATTCCACACAGGTTTATCTCAAGGTTTTTATGTTTTGACGAAAATTCGAGAAACCCCTTAAGCAAGTCGGCGGCCTCTCTCACCTCACCTAGTTAAACCCTAGTGTAGACCTCTTTGCCTATATATATCCATACCCCTAGGTCCGTCGTCACCTTAACAACTCAACCATACTTTTGATTTTGTGTTTCGTGGATGATTGGGCCTTCATCTAGCCGCCGAAGCCACATGATTTGCGACGCCTCTTGCTCCCTGCTTCCTCCGCCATCGACCCAATAAAAGGTATCATCCGATTTGTGTTGTTCTAAGTTTCGATTTGCATGCTTAAATGAGAGGTTTGGTCGATTATTCCTCATTTTCCCTAATTGTCAAGTAAGTAGCAAAAGATGCTCGCCGGCTATGGTGCCGAGTGCTTTGGGGAAGAAAGCCCTATGCTCTTTTACCTTTTTGCCCTCCATTTTCTCTTCATGTAGCTTTGTTCGCGAGTTGGGTAATTTGGTCTTTTGTGATCTATTTGACCGCGTTGACCCTGGGTGGTCTGTGGTCTCTCGGCCACTAATGAGAGGACAACAGGTGTGCAGACCCCACCACCTGGCCCCACTCTGCTCTCTCTTCTCTTTCTCGATATTCAAAATTTTGAATTTTCTGATTGGCTGATATCAAATAATTCATATAAATTCATCCAGTGGTCAAAAATTAGAAATAAGGGGTATTCTGAAATCAAAAGAACGAGATCTACCCATTAAAAATATTTTCGAGGTTTGATTATGATGTTTGCAAAAAAGTGTTTTTAGAATGATTTAATTAACTAAAAATCACCAAAAATAACTTGAAAAATCCATATATTCAAAATACATAATATTATATGTCATTTTGATCATAAAACCCTAAATAAGACAATGATGATGTTTTCGAGACCTAAGTCGGTGGTTTGTAGAAAAATTTAGTAACTTTAGGGTTTTAAGCCTTTAATGAATATACATAGATCTAATACATGGATATAATGATGAAATTAGGGCAAGTGGATCTGATCTCGTGTAAAGGTTATGAAAAGTGGTTTTATAGTTCTAATGATAAGGTATGTGCATCAACCCCCTTCAGTTGGGAAATTTATTATACCACTACCCATGTTCCCTAATGAGGCTTAATCTAACTAAATCCATTATTCTTGAAACCTAATTTGTTTATGCCTCAAAATCAGTTGTAGTATTATCTTGCTTGGGTTTTATACCCCACTGCCATGTTATAAAAATCCTTTGATTAATCTCGCCATAACTCTTTTGCTAGCATGTGGTTATATTTTCTATTTAATTGTAAAGTAGTTGTACTTATATACAACCACCCACAAAGGGCATGTATATAATCACCCTAGGGGAATGTGTGTATTTCTCCCCATAATATTATAGGTGACTGAGAATGTCTTATTCTCCCCTCACCTAAGGTTAGAGGTCCGGTAGGTGCCTCAACCCTACTTAGTTAGGTAGACATATTAATTTACATGCAAATCCTTTATTTACATTTGTTATTGGCAAGTTTCCTTATATAAAGCCTCATACTCTTGATGTCTCATCTTTTGATGATTCCCTAGCTTGCTTTACTTGTTACAATTATCTCTCCACCTTTAGTATAGTTTAGTGACACATACTTTTTATTTTCCTTTCCCTTTTACTGGGTGCCTTCCCAACCACCCAGATGTGAAGCAAGGTGATGAATAGGACTTGAAGATCTTGGCTTTGGCTTGGACTTAGCTGATGGAGTTATGCTTTGGGAGACAAGACTATGGTAGTTAGACTTCCCTCTATCTAGATCCTAATTATTGTATATAGATGTAACCCTAAAAGGGAGATTGTTGATATATATATTTGTATAATCTTTTACGAAATTGAATATAGTCAGAGAAATTTTTTATTTCGCTGCTTTCCAATGTGTTTTGTTTACCATATTTTAGTAAGGAGGCGATCTCACGCTCTTTACAATATATATATATATATATATATATATATATATATATATATATATATATATATATATATATATGGGCTCATCTTTAATACCCGCGCGGGTAGCTACCCGCACACCCTTCCTGTTACTTTTTTTTAAAAAAAAATCACAATTGTAGAGGAGCATTTTATCTATCTCCCCAAAAAATTTCATCCAAAAATAATATCGTTTACCCTACCAAAATCAAAAAATACGTCCATATATTTACTGACTCTATATTTTCTACACAGTTACTTTTTTAGTCATATAGTTACTCTTTTATCAATACAGTTACTCTTTTGATCTTAGAGTTACTTTTGTGTACCATATAGTTACACTTTTGGATGTGCAGATAGCAAAAATTAGGCTACCCGCGCGGGTAACGAATAAATCCCCTATATATACATACATATATATGTATATATATGTATGTGTGTGTGTGTGTTGATTGTATGTCAATTGTTGAAAGCAATCTTTTATCAATGAAACATTATGACGCATAAAGTGCTTATGCGGGTTGTGTGATATGTGAATGAGGTGAATGAAACCCTAAGGATAGGGTATTCAATGAACCAAATGTTTTCAATTTAGTGTTCTTCAATGAGATAAGTGGTGTTGCCCAATTTCTTAGTTTACAATACGGATAACTGAAAATTTATGAAAAGAATTGTTTATGAAGTTAAATTAAGAAATGTCGATGTGATGATTGAACTATAAATCTAAAGAGTGAATTAGAATTTTAGATTCCCTGAACATTGTACAATCCTTCACAAGAGGCTTGTGATGTGAGGAGGAAACATGGTTCCCGATTAGTGGTCTCACCTAGGTCGAAGTAAATCAGAGTGCATCATTGTGGGGTGCGTGGGTCTAGGCCAGAGAGGGTGGACTCTTTAAATGATTGGTATCCAACACCAACCAAGGATGCTGGTGGTACATGAGATATGAGTTGTGGTAATCAATGGACATCTTCAGTAGGTCCAATGGTACACAACAAGCCTAAGGGCTTTGACACACAACACGAGTACCTTGGTTGAGAGATGGAGTCTAAGATATCCAGCCGCTCCCATTAGCCGCTGAGAGGTAGACGTGTTAAGGCCCATTACAGACGGGGTCTTACTCGAGAGATAGGCTTACAAACCTGGGCATGCTTCTAAGCCTTGTACAGTGAGATCGTAGCTTGCTACAATTCTTCCACATGTTGTGGTACACCTCATGTGGGTTCAAGGCATAATACGATGAATGAGAGGTTAACCATCTATGTGCAGTTATTAAATTATTATTTGTATGTTTTTGATTTACTAGTTACCTTTGAGATTATTCAAGTATGTGCCATATTGATTTACTCCTTTTGCTTATACAAAGCAATCCTGCCAATTATATGTTTGTGAAAGATTATTTCCTTTATAGATCTTTATTGTTTTACTTTATATTCAGTTGCTCAAATAACATATCTCTGCATATCTAAGTGCTTTAAGTTGTTTATTTGAAGTACTCATTCACTGAGCAAGTAGGCTCACCCCTCTACTCACAAAATTTTAGGGATAACACGTGGACTAAAGATGTCGATGCATCAGAGTAGAACTACCATAGGATTTAAGTATGAGATTAGTTAAGTTCAGTCAGTCCCTGTCACTCTAGGTCTTTGTAGAGTAGTGAGAGAGTTGTTAATGATGTTGTGTAACTTTGATTCCTTAATCACAAAGTATGTATCTAATTATCATGTCATATGTATAGGGAAGTGTGAGAAATAGAATCAATGTTTAGATATGTATCTTTAGTGTTAGCATCAGATTTGAGTAATCAACTCTTAATTTCCCTTATAATGTTTGTTTATATGATTGAATGCGAGAAAACAAAGAGTTTCCAATCAAATAAAAAGTTGGGAGTGAACTTTGTATTAAGTATAAATCCTCAACTTATGCCCTAATCTCATGATTAGTGGTAATTGTGGGATGTGGGTGTAACAACTTGGTATCATATCTTAGGCTGAGTTGTTAGGGACCATTAGCCAGCTGGACCAGGCCAAACCTACAATCCTGAAGCCAAGAGATATTCAGAATTAACCAACTCATATTCATCTCAAACATGTGAAAAGAATATCCACTTAGGGAAAACTCATTTAAACATAACTTCTGGTCTACTTGATACAGAGAATATAAATAATAACTAAAGCAACTTAATGATACACAACAATCTAAAAGAACTATATATATTCTTCCAACTGATAATCTAAATTCAAATATGTAAGAGCATTTCTATTCATCTCTAATCAAAACAACAATATAAAATAATAGTTGCATCTCATTCTATCTTTATGCTCTTACTCCATTACTTTCCGATCTCCTAACCCTAAAATTTCTAGGGTTTCACTCTAGCCCATACTTCCTCTGCATACCTGACCAGGGCATCCAAGAAGAATAGACATAGTATCTTGATACTGGTCAACCTAAGTATTCATATATCGGGCCAAGATATCCAAACACTCATGCCTCCCAGAGCTAAAGACACATCACCTGCTAATTGCCACACTTATAACTCTGGCTTCCTATACATGGTGCATTACTCGATCTAATGACTCCTATTAACAATATAATAAGAATAGACTCTGGATAGATGTTGAAATATAGGGGAAAGACTAGAATAGCTAAGAATCAATTTGAACTAATATCTAAGATCCAGATTTGGGATCTCAGAAAAGAAAACCCTAAATTGGGAATGAAGGAAGAGGAATATCGATACAAGACATAAATCAATATCTAGCATACAAAATGAAGAGGAAATGATGCATAAATAGAACTGAACCATATAACTAATTGAGACACTTTAACCAATCTGAAATCAAGGAAAGATAAGAGAAAAATACATGGAAATCCAAGATATAAAGAATCAATTAGAATGAGTTCATTGTATAATCAAGTAAAATGCATTTATGTACTCCAAAATAAAGGGAAAATAGGAGAAAAGAGTTAAGTATACAATAAGTACATAGAAGGGAAGTTTAAAAGAAAGAAATTGAAGAGAACTATATAACATGTAAACTATAAGACTAGGATAAGAAACTAAGACAAAACAAAAAGAACGTGATAATAATGATGAGTTTGATTTAGAAAGGAGGGTTACATGATATAATGGAGAGCATGGAATGTGTACTTCTATTGTAAAGTTTAATGCATTTATCCTTACTAGCCTTTGATTCAAAATCTCTATATAGTAGCAATCCATTTTACATCAAATGTATTCAATATGTTCCTAGTGATGAAATGGAACTGGTTCTCAAAATAATAACAAAGGTGCAACTAAATAAATGAAAAACTCGTATAAAGGTAAATTTATTCAGAACATTAAAGCTTGATCGAAAAGGAAACTATGGTTGACCCCTGCATGAGTCGTTTGATTCAAAATAAAGGACATGTAATGTATTATGCATAAAATGAAACTAGTAGGGAGAATATTGACTTAGAATTTCAACTAGATAAAATAAAAATGATGATAAGAAAGTATATATGGCATTGAATATGGAATCATACACAAGAGTGAGAAACATGACCATAAGAGATAAGTATAAGTAAATAGTGCCACATGGAAGAGTAGAAAACAAGCAGTAGATGCTAGAAGGCTGAAACATGAGGGAATAATATAGATGATAAAAGAGAGAGATTGGGAGAAGTGAGAAGATGCTAAATAGCTAGTCTCATTGATGATAATTAATTAAAACTAGTGATGAGAAATGTATTAAGTGAATACTTGAAGATTGAAATTCTAAATCTTAGAATCACCTTCTCTTTTATATCCTCCCTAATAGAGTAATGTGGGGATGAAGTGGTAAGAAAATGAATTCTGAATGATACACAACCACCATGGTAGACATGTCTATTTAATGTACTAATGACACATGACATAAAGATGAAATCCTAGTAAGGTAAATAAAGAAGGTAACCTATCAAAAATGTCAACTATGAGACAAGAAAATTCAAGTGGTAAAGACAAGGAAGGCTTTAGTAAACCTCAAGAAAGCTAAGGTTTGCATATCAAAATAAGGGAGTAAAATCATGTCACAATAACATCACCGTTATTGATAAAGATCAAACCCTAGATAGTTTAGGGTTGTAATGGTTCAAGTAATGTTAATAGTGATTTGACCTTGAGGACGAACATCTTTATAAAATAAAATTATGAGATCATCAGTATTAGAAGAAAATAGTAGTTATGGTATTCATGGGTTTAAAGGTTGCAAATAAGAAAGATAGATAAACGTTATGGATATGAGTATAAATGAAGGATAAGAAATAGATTTGAAATGTAAGAAGTGTGATTTGAACAAAAGGAGAAGTGTAACATGAGCAAAGTGTAGTCTAAAACAAATTCTTATAGTGATAGCAAGAATGATGAATATTCTATTCTTACCTTGAATGTTTCAATGTTAGGGATGTTTATTCTATATGATCAAAATGAGAAGGATAAGTAAGAAGAAGTTCTAATGCATAAGAAGAGAAATCAGAGAAAACAAATGGCTTTTAACAATATGTGAATTTGTTTGAAAGAAGTATAGTTTCTTGAAGGCATATCAAGGAATGAAAATTTGTTTTACATATGACTTCAATTGTACATACACGAGCAATATATCAAATTATAAGGATTGTTATGGTTTTAATCATTTATATCAGTAGTTTGACTCAATTTATACAATTATTTTTACTTCTAGTCTAATAGCTTATGAGTGCTTTTCTATTAGAGTGACAAAATAGTGACATTCAAAATAGAAGGGTGAACTATTTTTAATAACTCTAATGTGATGTAGTAAAATTAGTATAGATTGAAGTGTATGAATTAAGATAGTGGGATCAAATTACCAATAATGAGGTAACACCTCAATAGGGTATGGAAGGATTAAAAATTGTTGTTTATATTTCTTTTTCCTATTATTGACTGTGACATAGAAAATTCTTCGGCTATCATTGGGAAGGCTTGCTTTAAATTTGTTGTGATTAGAAGAGAAACAAAGGACTTGATGTTGAAAATAACATTATAATGTGAAATACAAGAGTAGAGTGACACATAAGATTTCAGAAGTTTAAAATAAACCTTGAATATAATTTATTTGCATATTTATGTTTTGGGGACATAACTTTTTAAGGGGGGAAGAATTGTTATGATTGCATTTGTGCTTAATTGGTAAACTAGGGTTTACCTGAATGATTACATGTTTAATTAGATTGAACATCATTTAAACTTGATTAATGACGTTAGATCAATTGTGATGTTTCAAACCTAATACAAAACTCTAAGCATGCTTATAATTTGAAGAATTAGGGTTTGATAAATGTAAACCCTAATCGGCAAAAATTAGGATTTTTGATAGTACATGAATATGGAATTTGATCAGGATAGCAGTGGGGTAAATGGTTTTTCATATTTTCTATGTAACTTGGATTTAATTTAATTTTGGATATGATATGAATAAATAAATCATGCATGCTAGTGAAAAATTTCAGAATATTTGGATGTTTTTTGAATGAGGTTCTCAGTCAAACTATACTTTGATCAACCATGCTGACAGAATGTTGTTCAACAATGTAGTGTTTATTTTAGTTATTTATTGGTAGCTCAGAATGATCTAAAAGTTTTACTGTACCTCTGTAATTACATTTTAGACATCATTCGTAATTCTCATAATTTTTGGAGGATGTTTGACCTCTAAAATAAATGAATTACAGTAACACTTTTATGATAGAAAAATCTACCTAAATAAGAGAAAGTATAGTGAGGGGTCAGTGTGCAAATTACCCAAGCACCTCAATTGCTCTATATGAGTGAGCTAGAACCTAAGGAGATCTCATATTTCATGATCCATTCTAGATAAAAAAAATTCTAGAGAGAGAGAGAGGAGAACTAGGGTTTTGAGAGGAAAAGTGGTGGAGATGTTGACGTAGGGTTTCACTATCCGAAACATGATGAAATCTAGTAAGTTAAGCTTCTTTGCATAGCCTTTCATGGTGGATCTTCTATAACATTTCAAGATTCCGCCCTCCTCTTATTTAATTGAAAATGATATCAAATCTTCCCCTTTTCTCACTCTTTCTTCATAAATCTCTATTTCTAGGGTTTTCGAGTTGAAAGGAAGAAGAAACCAATGGTTTGCTAAGGTTTTGATATGGATTCAAGATTTTCAGAGATGAGATGCATGTTTAAGGTGTTTTCACACCTTAGGATGAGTGGGTACTTCTTTTAAACATTAGATTGCACGAAAATGAGTTAAATCATCAATAATATTCAATTGCTTTGTATGTGACTACAAAACCTAAACTACCCTTTTGATCTAGCTTTTGCAAGATCATAAGAAATGGATTATTCTATGTCGTAATGAATTTCAAATGACAAAAACATATTAGAAACGGATACAATCTATCTAAATGAGGATTTCTAAAGTAATTATAGAGGTTATAAGGAGATACTAAAATCCAGGGTTCTCAGCTATGTCTGAGATTTGCTATACAACTGAATAAAGAAATTTGCCTATTTGAATCTCTTCGTTATGATTGATTGTTTTATCTAAATGAGTAGTACATATATGTTAGATACTATCTTGCATTTCATTTTATGTTATCAATATTTGCTTGATTTATCAATAAAGAGGGTGAAATCTTAAATGAGTTGAAAGTTGGAAATTTGCGAATAGATATTGTGAAATCTATTTAAAGTGATTCTCTTTGACATAATAGAACTTATTTATCCAATGTTATTATTTATGCATGATATGTCAATGAATGGTGTGGAAACCCTAATTCAGGTCAATTCTAGGGTTTCATATATATGTTGATTGTATGTCAATTGTTGAAACTAGTCTTTTATCAGTGAAACATTATGATGCATAAAGTGCTTATGCTGGTTGTGTGATATGTGAATGAGGAGAATGAAACCCTAAGGATAGGGTATTCAGTGAACCAAGTGTTTTCAATTCAATGTTCTTTAATGAGATAAGTGGTTTTTGCACAATTGCTCAGATTACGATACAGATTGTTGCAAATTTATGAAAAGAATTGTTTATGAGGTTAATTTAAGAAATGTTGATGTGATGATTGAACTATAAATATAAAGAGTGAATTAAAATTTTAGATGCCTTGAACACTTTACAATCCTTCACAAGAGGCCTGCACTGTGGGAAGGAAACATGCTTCCTAACTGGAGATCTCACATAGGTCGAGGTAAGTCAGAGCACATCATTGTGGGGTGAGGGGGTCTAGGCCAGTGAGGGAGGACTCCTTAAATAATTGGTATCCAACACCAATCGGGGATCTTAGTGGTACCTGAGATATGAGTTGTGGCAATTAGTGGACTTCTTCGGCAGGTCCACTGGTGCACAATAAGACCGAGGGCTTTTTCTCACCGCCTAAGTACCTAAGATGAGAGGTGGAGTCTGAGATATCCGGTCGCTCTAATTAGCCGCTGAGAGGCAGACGTGTTGAGGCCCACTACAGACGTGGTCTTACTCGAGAGATAGGCTTAGGAACTTGGGCATGCTTCTAAGCCTTGTATAGTGGGATCATAGCTTTCCGTGATTCTTCCACATGTTGTGGTACACCTCATGTGGGTTCATGGCATAATAAGATGAATGAGAGGATAGCCGTCTGTGTGCAGTTATTCAATTATTATTTGTATGTTTTTAATTTACTAGTTTCCTTTGAGATTATTCAAGTATGTGCAATATTACTCCTTTTGCTTATACAAAGCAATTCTTCCAATTATATGTTTGTGAAAGATATTTCTTTTATATCACATTACTATTCTACTTTATATTCAGTTGCTCAAATAACATATCTATGAATATCTAAGTGCTTTAAACTGTTTCTTTGAAGTACTCATTCACTGAGTGAGTAGGCTCACCCCTCTAATCACAATTTTGTAGGGATAACATGTGGACTGAAGATGTCATTGCATCAGAGTAGATCTGCTATAGGAGTTAAGTATGTGATTAGTTAAGTTCAGTCGGTCCCTGTCACTCTAGGTCCTTGTAGAGTAGTGAGAGGGTTGTTAATGATGTTGTGTAACTTTGATTCCTTAATAACAAAGTATATATATGATTATCATGTCGTATGTACAAGGAAGAGTGAGAAACAAAATGAATGTTTAGATATGTATCTTTAATGTTGGCATCAGAACTCTTAATTTCCCTTGTAATGTTAGTTTATGTCATTGAATGCGAGAAAACAAAGAGTTTGAAATCAAAGAAAAAGTTGGGAGTGGAATTTGTATTAAATATAAATCCTCAACTGATGCCCTAATCTCATGATTAGTGGTAATCATGGTATGTGTGTGTAATAGGTATGACACTAGAAAGCAGGGTATACAGACCCAACCACTGAGGTACAACTGTAGCTGTCCTCTGTCACACCATATATTGAGACATGACCACAGTCATTCTCCTATCAGTGTATGACCACAGTCATCCACCAAAACCTATAATTATGGATGCAAGGATATTCCCTCAACTTGTACCCCTGCATATTCAACAATATGCGCTCTGAGTTTCCTATAGGAATCACTCATTTCACCATCCAACAAGCATTGACACTAAAGATGGATCTATGGCACAGGGCAACTGTGTGATTAGGGTTTCACTTGATTAGTTATGCCAATTGGGCATCTTTTAGTGCATCAATCAAGTTACAACATACGACCCTAAACAAATTCTACAAAAACAAGGGTAGAGTGCAACTCCATAAGATATAAAAAGTATGAGGTATAAACTTGTCATCTCATCGCTTGACACCACTGCCATACAAGGCCATCATCAATATCACATCATACTGGGATAAATATCCCTCATCACATCACTATAGGATATCACCTCAAACTAGGCACAAAGCCTCTGCCAGGTCATAAGACCCAATTAAATCATCATTGTATATCAAACCTTATTAAGGCTTATAAGCATCACCCTGTGTCATAAGAAATGCCATAGCAATACAAGCTATGGTTATTCATTCAACATGCAAGATTAGGGTTACACAAATAGGAGAGAGAAAATACTTCATTGCATGCTAACACTTCAAGCAAGCTTAAGCAGCTACATCATACATCTGAACTAGGGTTAGGGTTTCTCATAGATAGGCAATTAGGGTTTCCTTAACATCATTCAACACCAAACCCTAGGCACATCACCTCCCATGTTGTTGGACCACATGGAGTCAACCATCATTATTTCTTCTCATCAACAAAAAGAAACCACATGTCCATGGGACACCATCAATCAAAGAAGGTACTAGGTCACAGAGCTATGCGATTGAAGGGAACATGCCTTCATGGTCGAACACCATGAATAAGGAAAGTGACTGAAGAGACTATCACCACACCCTTGATCGAAGAAAGAATCATAGGTCAAAGACAACTAGGTTGCATACCATTTTCAGTTACTGAAGACACTTCACTACTTCAGCGAATGAAGACAAGATAGTCATTTATGTGACTTCTCAAAGGAGAAATTTCAGCAACCAAAACCTCATGGTTAAGGGGCATTGGTCACAGAGATGCATATCCAAACTAAGTGACCAAAACAAAAACAAGTCAACAACCAAAGCTCATCAAGGTCAATGACCAAAAGCATCCTCAACGGCAACTCAAAGGTCACCATCATCGCTTATCAGGACATGATCAAAGCATGTGATTAACATCAAGGAAAGATGTCGACCAAAATAGCTACATAGCATCAAGAAGCTCAAGCGTCACCGAAGTGAAACTTCATGGAAATGATGATCGTTAAAACCTTAAAACAAGTGTCACATAAATTCAACTTGGTAACCATGCTATGAGAGGGAAAACAACCTTTAAACACATGCATGTAGAAACAAAACCACTAACTATAACAAGGTGATAAGATCCACAACCATGGTGATAAAACTAAGCATCAAACACATGTAAACACAACTAAAACTCCATCTCAGGCAAGAGTAACCAAACTTAAGACAAGGTGACAAAACCAAAGTCAAGATGCATGCGAAACCAACAACTCCACCTTCTCAAGATCTTGGGTCCATGAATTAGGGTTTAGGAGAAGGAGCAATCTATGCAAGGATACTTCATAATCTTAAACCCTAAAACAAGATAACATCATCTAGAAAGATATAATCATGGTTTAGAGATGAAATAGTAACATGCAAGCAAGATAAAGGTGCAACAATAGAAGAGGGGAAAGTTATATAACCCACCCTTATTATGATGAAGCAACATCTAAGCAAAAAAGCTCCAAAGAAAAGAGAGAACCTAGCTTTGATCACCTCTATGACCAATCTAGTCACCACCTCAAAAGAAGAACAAACTCTAGGTCAAAGGGCAAGAAAGAGAGATCCAAAGCTTCTAGGCTAAAAAAGAACAAGAAGGAGAGAAAGAAAGAAAGGAGTTCCTCACTCAGCTTGAATACTACCATGGAAAACCATGGATTCAATCCAAGACAGAGAAGTTCCTTCATATCCAAACAAGCACCACCATGGAAACTACATGGGTTCAACCAAGAAGAAGAAAACAGGGGTAGGGTTCCAAAGAAAATGAAATCAAGAGTATAGATCAATTACAAAGGATCAAAGATCACCAAAGGATCACCAAAGAAGAGTAGCTTCACCCTTGATCACCACATGCAAAGGGATTCTACCACCAAAGATTCAAGATCAAGCTCTTCTCTACAAAGCACACAAGAGGGATGAGCTCAAGGAAGGATAGAAGGTACAATGGGTGCAAAAGGATCATATGCATGCAAAAGAAGAGGTATATATACTTAAGGGTAGAGAGAAGTGAAAGGGATTAGGTATCATGTACATAAGACCACTTGTCCACCACACATAATCCATGAACCCACTAAAACCATGCAGCCAAGATAGGTCATGAAAACCAAGGTAGATCAATGACCTCACTTGGTCCTAGAGGACCATCAATCAAAGAGAAACACACCTCATAGAGCCCATCGGTCGAAGAAGAAAACCTAGCGACCAAAACCCTAAAATCCTCTTTGACCAAATAGAGGGGAAAATATCTTTGATCAAAGGGAATGCAAGGGTGAAAATCAAACATCATCGACCTAAGGAATCAAGGTCAAAGACACAATAAGGTGGGTCACTGAACTCCAAAACTCAAACAATCAACACCAAACTAGGGCATCCAAGCTAACCCTAGAAACAACACTCAAAATGTCAACAAACCAAGGTTCAACAAGGCACCCCAAAGCACCATTCTATCTCTCATGATGCTAAAGCACAAAAGGAACAACCTACATGTGACAAATTGCAAGATAAACCCTCAACATGGGTAAATTGCAATTTGGTCCAAAACAAACATATCTAGCTCAAACATCAACCAAATAGGACCAAGTTGAAAACACAGACATGTCATATGTTATTAAGGTGCATCATAAGATTTGATTATGGTTTAAGCAGATTATCAATCCAAACAAACAAGGTTAACCAGAAATCTTGGTCAGGGGTCTTACAACGGAGTGTTTAGACCATACCTTGATCAGTTTGTGGTAGTGTTCATAGTGTTGGGAAATAGGGAAGATATAGAAGGTAGTGGAAACAAATTTTTTTCCCATATTCCTAAACCAACAGATTGCATCAACAACAATGTATCTAGGAAAGAAGGTAGCAAGAGATAAACATGAACATGGAGCAAGTCCAATGACTACTCTTGCATAGTGATGTGTGCACTTCGCAAGCTACACGCGGACAACTATCGACAACAGCGTCTTGGTGCAACACCACAGATGATAGTGGTTGTTGTCCTCCTATTGTGATGAAGACAACCTCCATACATCTATGTAGTCCATGCATACCATTGAGAACTCCATACTACGCTACCAGAGCCAATAAGAAGAAGTTGTCCCTTCGATGTCAACGTGCTAGCATTGACTTGTTTTCCCTAGCTATCTCTCCCTTTTACGGGTAAGATTTGCTTTGGGATCTCACGTTACCACAACTGTGAGAGGACAATGTTTGTTACCGTTAGTTGTGTCTTCTGAAAGCCTTGACTACCCCTCTATTTTTAGGAGGGTTAGGGTCAGGATTTCTAGATCAAGTGGGAGTTGAGGGTATAGATCTTGACAAATTTGTGGTAGCTTTGAATCACAAGTCAGTCACTTCACATATTAATTGGTTAAATCAACATTTGAATTGATCAATTCACTATATTTCCTATTTGCAAACATATTGACTTTCATTGTGATGATTAATGTAGAACATGACTTCATAATCAATCCATGATCCAATCTTACTAATTACTCAACCGTTCGATTCACAATCTGAACTAGTCGACTCACATTCTAAACCGATCGGTTCACATCCTGAACTGGGCGATTCACATTCTAGTTCAGCTAATGAGCAAAAAAAGTTGTTTAAATGGACTTGACACTTGAGTCGGTCGACTCAACACTTGAGTTGGTCGACTCACATTCCAATCAGCCAATTTCCAGCAAGTGTTGTTTAAATTGAATACCCAAACACTTTAGTAATCAAAAACCTTATTCATGAGTAAACTCGTATTCCATGTGCATCCTATGTGTGACCCTATAGGTCCCAAGTTACATTTGCAGTGAATGCCCATAACTCATTTGTGGCATCACAAGCAATGAATGGTATCTAGAAACTCATCATTTCTACCCAAGTAATTTGAAAGTTGGAGAACAAATTCAACCTACAATCGTTGATTAGTGTTATAGTGATCATATAGTTCCTTTGTCTCTAATATCCAGGTTGAACTCGAGCAATGGAATCATTATCTTTTCAATGTTCAATCCATGTTCTTGGAACTAGAGGATTCTCATATGAGACGCATGTGAGCTCACTAATCACATATTGAGTCACACAAGTATGGGCATACAATTCTTAGTCTCGCTTATCAAATGGCTGAGATATCAATCTTCTATAGGAGGGATAGATCCCATCTACATCACTCACAACCAGTTCCCATGTGTCACAATGTACCCGATCACCCCCTTTATGGCAACCCTTATTCAAGTTCACGTTGGATGATGTCAAAATACATCAAACGACAAGTGATGAGTGTAGTGTCTTCATGTCTAATAACCAGAATCACCACTTTCACTATGAGAGCTAATTTTGACTACCATTCCATGGTCTCCATGTATCACTCTCGAGGTGGGTTTATTCGATACACTATTCTCTAACATGTACCTGTGTCTTTGACTTGATATCCCATATTATGACTAACAAGACTTTATCATCAATCAACACACATTCTAGTCTTATGTATTACTATCATCTATTTTGCTTCCACAGTAATATCTGTCTGGGGACATAACAAGAATTCATGTCCTCTTATCGTACATATGATCTCATTATTCAGGTCCTAAATCAGAAGACATATGTCATTGAGTAACATCATTCTTTAGACATCTACTATGTTTGTGTCACCATCTCATGATTGATACAAACATATAGATGTAATTACCTTTATAACTATAAAATAAAGTATCTAATACTCATTAAAATCATCATATTGTTGGCATTTTGGACATACATACCAACACATAGATGATATCTTGATATACTTCAGGGTCAGTCAACAGCATGAGCAACATTTTCACCAAGCTTTGGAGTTATTCAGACATCATAGGTTTTATGCTAAGTTTAGTAAGTGTGAGTTTTGGCTGACCAAGGTGTCTTTTCTTGATCATGTCATATCTAAAAGAGGACTTTCTGTGGACCCTAAGAAGGTGGATTTAATGTTGGGGTGGGATCATCCCAAGACACCAACATGTGTATGAAATTTTATAGGTTTGGCTGGCTACTACAAGAGGTTCATTAAGAACTTCAGTACAATAGCTCTGCCTTTGACCAAGCTAACCATGAAGGGTGTTCAATTTGTTTGGGTTGATAGATTTCAAAGTTCTTTCCAGATGGTGAAGGAGAAGTTGATGAGTGCTATAGTGTTGCCAGGGTCTAGAAAAGGCTACATCATTTTCTGTGATGCTTTGAAGAATGATTTGGGGTGTGTATTGATGCATGACAAGAACATGATTTCTTTTACTTTCCCACATATTGAGAAACACGAGGAGAACTATCCAACTCATGACCTAAAGTTGGTAGCTATGATTATTGCCATGAAGATTTGGAGATAATATCTGTACAGGGAGAAGTGCCAAATCTTCACAGATCATAAGCTTCTTCAGTATATCTTTTCAAAGTAGGAACTAAATATGAGGCAGAGGAGATGTATGGAGCTGATCAATGACTATGATTGTATAATAAACTATCATCTAGGAAAGGAGAATGTGGTGGTTGATAAAGCACAATTGCACTCCATGGCATGACATAAGCAGAACATGCTAGTATCACTTCGACATATGAATGTATAGTTAGAAGTATATTTTTTGGCATGTTTGTTGACACAACTACAAGTGAATTTGATGTTGATACAATTGATCAAAGGTGTGTAGAAGGATGATATTGTGATAAAAAACATCAAATCATAGTTTGGCAGTAAGAAACATGATGAGTTTCACAATATAGATGATGGGACTGTGTGTTTTCTCAACATAATAGCGGTTCTTGATGTTGACGGTTTGAGGGAGATGATACTTAAGGAAGCTCATTCCTAAATGTATGCGATGCATCATGACAGTAAAAAAGATGTATCATAATCTTAAGGATTTGTATTGGTGGCCATGTCTGAAATGTGATGTAGTGGAGTTTGTAGCCAAGTGCCCAATTTGTTAGCAGGTAAAGGTAGAACATCAGAAGCATGTAGGGACGTTACAATTTTTTCCGATTCTATAGTGGAAATGCGATCACATAACCATGAACATTGTGGTTGTCTGCCTTGGACAATGAAGGGTCATGGTTCCATTTGGGTGATTGTTGATCGCTTGATAAAGTGGGATCACTTTTTGTGGGTCAAGACCAACTAACAGTAGAGAAGTTGGCACATATCTATATTGATGAGATAGTTTCTTTGCACGACATACCAGTCACCATAGTGTTTAATAGGGGTCCTCAATTTGAAGGTCTTGTGAGCGTCTATATACAATGTTGGGGACACAATTAAGGTTTCGTACAACCTTTTGTTGGGTTTTGTGGGACAAAACAGGTAGTGGAAACAAAATTTTTATCTAACCACAAACCCATAACCAACATATCACATCAAAAATTATGCAATAGGAAAGATGGTTTAGCGAGATATACCTAGTCCTGAGTCTTGCTCAGTGACAATACCTCACAGCTAGTGCGACCTTCAACTACCTAGTCTTCGAAGGTGTATGTGCAGCTCCTAGTCTTGACTTGAACTGTGGTGGAACATCATCCTCCTGAGTGATAGAAACCTCCCACCTCTATAGATAGTCCACAAAGACTACCGAGAAATCTAGTCGTTCTAGTTGAACAAACTAGGAGTTGTCCCCTTCTGTCTGTGTACTAGTCCCTGTCACACTCTCCCACAACCAGTTGCTATTCCGCAATTATCTTTCCCTCGTCGTGCCTCCTCCCTATTCAGGCGGCACTTGCTCAGGCTCTCTTGGTTACCAAAACTAGAGAGGAGAAAAACTTTGTAGAGCAACTGATGTTCTAAGTTGTGTGTTATGAGAAGCCCCCTGTACCCCTCTATTTATAGTAGAGGGTAGGGTTAGGGTTCCCAGTCTGTGTAGGAGTAGAAGGGTTCAAATTATCCATGAACTATTTGCACTGCGGTAGGTGAACCGGTTGGTTCACTAAGTGAACTGGTCAGTTGGCATAGTGAAACGGTCAGTTCACTTAGTGAACCAGGCAGTTCACAAGTCAGACCTGCTTGCAATTGACTTTCCTATTTTTTTTTTCTAATTAATGCAAATATTAATTCTTTTCCCAATTGAATTGAACAAGTGAAGCGGGAAAATTTTCTCACGAATCAGGAAACCAAACACTTGCATGTTTAATCCAAGTGAACCAATCGGTTCACCAGAGTAAACCGGTCGTCCCATTGACCATGATTGGTTGGTGGTCCAGTTTGTGTAGAACTCAGTCAATTTTGTTCTCAATCAATTTGACACTCTAATAAGTTGGTTCAACACTTAAACTTAATGATTCTGAGTCAATTATATTGATTAAATGTTTAATTGAGTACCTAAACCCTTTAGTAATCAATATAAACAACATTCTTGGATAAACTCCTCTTCTAGGTTAATCCTATATCTGTGACCCTATAGGTCCCATTTCACATTGGTAGTGAATGTCCATAACTAACTTATGACTTCACAAGCAGAGAGTGGTGCCTAGTCGCATATCAGTGCTACCCAAGTGAAAAGTAAAGTTAGAGAACAAATTTCAACCTACAATCTATGATTGGTGTTACAGTGAATGTTTAGTTCCTTTGTCACTGATATCTGGATTGAACTCAAGGCATGGACTTGACATCCTCTACAAACATTCAATCCATGTTTCTTGAACTAGAGCAGACTGTCTAAGATATAAGCAAGCTCAATATCATATATTGACTCACACGTACATGGCCATGTATTTCTCAGTCTTGCTTATCATGTGTCCAGGATATCATACTCCCTTAGGAGGGACAAATTCCATATCTATCACTCACAGTCAAAACCCCATGTGTCAAAGTCACCCAATCATCACCTTTATAACAATCAATATTTCAGGACTGCATTTGATGATGTCAAAGTGTACCCAACAACATGTGATGAGTGCAATGATTTCAGGTCTAAGAACCACAACAACCACCAATACTATAAGAAATGACCCTGACTAACTAAGTGTGGTTTCTATGCATCACTCTTATGATGGGTCTGTCCGATACACTGTTCTCTAACATGTATCTATGTGCTTGGTTTGATATCATATATAATAACTGATGAGATTCTATCATCAACCAACACACACTCTAGTCTTTTGTGTTATTGATGTCTATGGTTATTTCCATAATAACAACCGACTAGGGTCATAACAAGAATGTATACTCGTACACACACATGTATATATATATATATATATATATATATATATAGAGAGAGAGAGAGAGAGAGAGAGAGAGAGTAACATCTGTATGATCTCATTGTTCAGGTCCTTAACCTGAAGACATACATCATTGAGTGATATGATTATTTAGACATCTAACATGTTATATCATTATCTCAAAATAGATTAAACATATAGATGGAAATTGCCTTTATCATTATTCAAATCATTTACAAAGTATGCCATTACAAGCATCATATGACTGGCTCTATGGGCATACATACCAATAGACTCCCACTTGTACTTAGAGCCAATCACCCATGAATCTCAATCCTTGTAATCTAGCATGACCATCATGCTTCTGCCGTGAAAGTGCCTTAGTCAAGGGATCAATAATATTGTCTTCAGATGGTACTCTGCAAATCTTCACACCTCCTTGCTGTACGATCTCTCGTATGAGATGGAAGCACCTCTGTATGTGCTTGGACCACTGATGTGATCTAGATTGTTTAGCTTGTGCAATAGCTCCGTTGTTATCACAATAAAGCTCAATTGCATCAAAGATGCTAGGAACCACCCCAAGTTCAGAGATGAACTTCTTAATCCACACAACCTCCTTTGCTGCATTAGATGTAGAAATATACTCGACCTCTGTTGTAGAATCCTCAACTATCTCTTACTTGGAACTCTTCCATCTCACAGCTCTGTTGTTAAGGAAAAACACAAATTCTGACTGCGATCTATAACCATCTTTATCGATTTGGAAGCTTGCATCGGTGTAACCCTTTACCACCAACTCTCCTCACCGTCGTAGATGAGGAATTGATCCTTAGTTCTTCTCAAGTACTTTAGGATGTTCTTCACGAAGGTCCAATGAGCATCTTTGAGATCTGATTGGTATCTGCTCGTCATGCTTAGTGCATACAAGACATCGAGACAGGTGCACAACATTGTGTACATGATGGATCCAATTGTAGATGCATATGGAATCCCATTCATGCATTCCCTCTTTTCACAAGATTTGGGACATTGTGTTCTAGAGACGTAAACTCCATGTACCGTGGGTATGTTTTCTCTCTTTGAGTTCTCCATGTTGAACCTCTTCAAAACTTTGTCAATGTATGTGCTTTGACTTAGTCCAAGAAGCCTTCTGGATCTATCTCTATAGATCTTGATTCCTAAGATATAAGATGCTTCTCCTAAGTCTTTCATTGAGAATGTATTTGCAAGCCATGTCTTTACCTTTTGTAATGCAGGGATGTCATTCCCCATCAATAGTATGTCATCTACATACAATATGAGGAATGTAGTCATGCTCCCACTAACCTTCTTGTACACACAAGGTTCATCTTCATTTTGACTAAAGCCAAACTCTCTGACTGCTTCATCAAATTGAAGATTCCAGCTCTGAGATGCTTGCTTCAATCCACAGATTGACCATTGTAGCTTACATACTTTATTTGCATCCTTTGGATTTATAAAACCTTCAGGTTGTGTCATGTACACATCCTCAACAAGATTCCCGTTAAGGAATGCTGTTTTAACATCCATCTGCCAAATCTCATAGTCATAGTAGGCTGTAATATCAAGCATGATCCTGATGGACTTAATCATGTCAACTGGAGAAAAGGTTTCATCATAGTAAACACCTTGAACTTGTCTGAAACCCTTTGCAACCAATCTACCTTTATAAGTTTGCACATTGCCATCCATGTTAGTCTTCTTCTTGAAGGCCCATTTTCACCCTATGGGTTTTACCTCTTCAAGTGGATCCACCAAGGTCCATACCTTGTTGTTATACATGGATTCCATCTCAGATCTCATGGCTTCTAGCCATTTATCAGAATCTAGTCCCTCCATAGCTTCTATATAGGTAGTTGGCTCATCATCTATGACCAATTCACTACCTTCTTGAGTCACGAGATATCCGAATATTTCTGGCTCAAGGCATGTCCTACTAGATCTACGAGGTCCCTGTGTTACTTGAGGATTTTGAGATTCTACAACCACTTGTGATTCTCTATTTTCCTCTAGTTCATCTACTAGTTCAATGTTTTCTTGTCAGCCTCGAACTCCTTTGAGTTCCACTTTCCTCCCACTGCTTCCTTTGGAAATAAATTCCTTTTCTAGGAATACAACATTCCTGGCAACAAACACTTTGTTGTCAGTTGGGTGGTATAAGTAGTATCCCCTTGTTTCTTTGGGATATCCAACAAAATAACACTTATCGGATTTGGGTCCAAGATTTTCAAGAAATGTTTTCTTGACATAAGCTTCACATCCCCAAACCTTCATAAAAGACACATTAGGACACTTCCCGTACCATATCTCATAATGTGTCTTTTGAACCGATTTAGATGGTACGCGGTTAAGTGTAAACATGATAGTTGTTAGAGCATGTCCCCAGAAAGAAGTTGGAAGATCAGCAAAACTCATCATAGACCGCACCATGTCCAGTAATGTGTGATTCCTTCTTTCTGATACACCATTATGTTGTGGTGTTCTAGGTGGAGTCCATTGTGATATAATACCACAAGCTCTCAGAAGGTCCTCAAACTATTGGCTTAAGTATTCTCCACCTCGATCAGATCAAAGTGCCTTAATACTTTTGCCAAGTTGGTTCTATACTTCATTCATGAAATCCTTGAACCTTTTAAGGGTCTTTGACTTATGTTTCATCAAGTAAACATAGTCATACCTACTAAAGTCATCAGTAAAGGTAGCAAAGTACTGATATCCACCTCTAGCACTTATTCTAAAAGACCCACATACATCAGTATGTGTGAGTCCTAATAGATCACTCACACTCTCACCTTTTCCTAAAAAGGGAGTCTGGGTCATCTTGCCCAACAAACAAGATTCACATGTCTCCATTGATTCATAATCAAAAGAGTCTAGATAACCATTTTTATGGAGTCTAGATATGTGATTCTCATTTATGCACCCGAGACAACAATGGCAAAGGTATGTTTTGTTTGAGTCATTGAGTTTTGTCTTTTAGTGTTTATGTTTTTCATCTGTAGATCTATTAAGTATAGACCATAAGACATTAGGGCACTGCCATAAAAGATCCCATCTTTAGAAATGTAATATTTTCCATTCTTAATAAGAAATTCAAATCCATTCTTGTCCAAACAAGTTACAGAAATGATATTCCTAATGATATTCCTATTAATGACATGTACATAATAGCAGTTATGTAACTCTATTATCAACCCACTTGGTAGAGATAACTCATAGGTTCCTACTGCACTGGCAGCAACTCTTGCTCCATTAGAAACACGTAGTTCAACCTCACATTTCCTTAAAGGCCTACTTCTTTTCAAGTCTTTCACATTTGAAGAAATGGGTGATCCACATCCAGTATCAAGTACCCATGAGGAAGAAGCAGTAAAGTTAATCTCAATTATGTATACACCGAAAGTAGAGATTTGTATCTCTTGCTTCATCTTCCTTGGTTTCCTTAAACCTCTCCATATTTTGAGTGCTGAAGACTTGGACCTTAGCTTGGCTTGTGAATGCTTCTTTGCCTTGCCTATGTCCTTGGATTCCATTCCACTGATCATCATCATGGAACTATCCTTTTTCATTTGTGCTTCGACATTTTTCAAAATGTCAAGCAACTCTGACAGTGATTTATCCATGTTACACAAGTAGTAATACTTGATAAACATGCTATATGATTTAGTCAAAGATTGCAAAATCATATCCATGACCAACTCTTGACCCATAGGAATTCCCAGTTTTTATAGACGTTCTATATGCCCAATCATATTGAGCACATGGGGTCTAATTGGATCTCCCTCTGCCAGTTTGCACTCAAATAATGCCCTAGAGACATTATCCCTTTCTTACTTGTCATGCAACTCATAGTCCATACAGGCCAGTATAGGATTCTTTATGTCTATAACATCATTGGAATGCTTCAAGTAAGCATCCATTTCAGCCTTAGGCAAACATAGAGTGGATTCCATTGGCAGTGGTATCTTAGGATCATACAAAACATTTCTCATGGTCCTTGACCAGTTATGGAAATATATTTCCATTAAATTGTCTAATTTCAATGATGATTTCTTTGCCATTTGATTCTACAAGAGAAAACATTTGCATTTTGCCAAAACTCCTTTTGATTTGAATAAAGTTGACAATATTTAATTAGACCTTTAATTAATTATCGCTCCCACTATTTTGTTCAAACAGATAGCTCTCACCATCAATTTGGAAGATTGCAGCATACAACCTTCTAGGGAGCAAGATCCTGATTTCCTCAAAGTCATAGACCAGCTAGGGCTGTCACCCACTACTAGATTCTTTCAGGTAGGCAACTTTTGCCAATTGCATCTTATGCAACTCTTGATAGATGTCATGCACAACTCCTTGTCATGATCATATGCATGCCTCAAGGTGCTTGATCTGATCAAGGTCACCTAGTTAAGTCCAACCCAAATGCCAACACAATAAATATGCACCCTACAAAGGCAGGCCCACATACCCACTATCACACTTCCACGAGATAGATAGTGTACCACGCGAAGGCGTGCCCACACTTAGTCGATCAAGTTTTTCATGTGTATTGCTTTTGGAAGGCATCTTAAACTTAATATTTATATTGAGAGGTTTGGTATTTATATACATATACATATCTAATCACCACATATATAGTACATATCATATACATGCTATATCCCACAAGAAAACATGCGAAGCAATAAAGTGATGATTATGGCCATCCTATTGTAATTCCTTGAGCCAAAAGGAATTATAGTCATCTAGGTATACATCACATACATCAACCTAGTGCTAATGAAGATTTGTGCTTGGGACATTCCGGGTTGATAGGTTCATCCTATGTCTGATCGGCTCACCTCCTGGCTGGTCAGTTGGTTGTTACCAACCGATCGTTTGGCTCCTCCAGAAGGTTGGTTCACCGATTCATCGGGCTCCTTGTCAGTCCACCAGCTTCTTTTCTCATACGATCAGCCGATCGTCTCAGTACTTCATCTGTACATCTGGGTGCTCACCATTCTTTGACATAATAGAAAAGAAAACTATCCTACTTTAAATATTGCATTGGGAAACCCTGAGTTACATTTGGGGGGAGCAAAGGTAGAAGAGAGTCTCGAGTTATCTCGAGTTACATTTGGAATAGAAGATAGGACTCGATATGCAGACCGAGATGTAAACAACCACAAGCAACCATGGACACATAGGGGTTTATAGGCCATAACCACGCTACACATCCACCATCAAAACTATTTTAGGGTGATGCATATCAATTGCATATATATACCATATCATATATGTATATAGGGATTGTGGTGTTTAACCAGATATAAACATTAGCCAGTTAAAGTATTTACATCGCTTGCAATAAATAAATGGCAAAAAAACCAAAATCTGATCATATCAATTAATCTATGTTGACGTGGCTCTAATACCACTGTTGGGTTTTGTGGGAAAAAATAGGCAACGAAAACAAATTTTTTATCTAACCACATACCCATAACTAGCAGATCGCATAAAAACTATGCAATAGGAAGGATGGTTTAGTGAGATATACCTGATCCTGAGGCTTGCTCAATGACAATACCTCACAGCTAGTACAACCTTCAACCACCTAGTCTTCGATGATGTCTGTACAACTCCTAGTCTTGACCCAGACTGCGGTGGAACGTCGTCCTCCTGAGCGACAGAAACCTCCCGTCTCTATAGATAGTCCACACAGAATTCTGGGAACTCTAGTCATTCTAGTTAAACAGACTAGAAGGAGTTGTCCCCTTCTGTCAGTGTACCAATCACCGACACACTCTCCTACAACCAGTTGTTGTTCTGCAGTTGTCTTTCCCTCACTATGCCTCCTCCCTATTTGGACGACACTTGCTCATGCTCTCTTGGTTACCAAAACCAGAGAGAACAACAACTTTGTAGAGCAACTGATGTTCTGAGTTGTGTATTCTGAGAAGCCCCATGTACCCCTCTATTTATAGTAGAGGGTAGGGTTAGGGTTCCCAGTTTGTGCGGGAGTAGAAGGGTCTGAATTATCCATGAACTATTTGTACTACGGCAGGCGAACCGGTCGGTTCACTAAGTGAACCAGTCGGTTGGCATAGTGAACTGGTCGGTTCACTTAGTGAAATGGGTGGTTCAAAATCCAGACCTGCTGGCAATTGACTTTCCTAATTCGTTTCTAATTAATACAAATATTAATTCTTGTCCCAATTGAACTGAACAAGTGAAATAGGAAACTTTTCTCATGAACTGTTAAACAAAACAGTCACTCATTTGATCCAAGTGAACCGATCGATTCACCAGAGTGAACCGGTTGTCTCACTGACCATGAGCCGATCGGTTCACCCAGTGAACCAGTCGGTTGGTGGTCCAGTTTGTGCAGAACTCAGTCAATTCAGTTCTCAATCAATCTGACACTCTAATCAGTTGGTTCAACACTTGAACTTGATGATTCTGAGTCAAGTCTATTGATTGAATGTTTAATTGAGTACCTAAACCTTTTAATAATCAATCTAAACAACATTCTTGGATAAACTCCTCTTCCAGGTTAATCCTATGTGTGTGACCCTATAGGCCCCATTTCACATTAGCAGTGAATGTCCATAACTAACTTATGACTTCACAAGCAGAGAGTGGTGCCTAGTCGCACATCAATGCTACCCAAGTGAAAAGGAAAGTTGGAGAACAACTTTCAACCTACAATCTGTGATTGGTGTTATAATTAATGTTTAGTTCCTTTGTTGCTAATATGCATATTGCACTCGAGGCATGGACTTGTCATCCTCTACAAATGTTCAATCCATGTTTCTTGAACTAGAGCAGACTATCTGAGATATATGCAAGCTCAATATCATATATTGACTCACATGTACATGACCATGTATTTCTCAGTCTCGCTTATCAAGTGGCCATGATATCACACTCCCTTAGGAGGGACAAATTCCATATCTATCACTCACAGTCAAAACCCCATGTGTTAAAGTCACCCAATCATCACCTTTATAACAATCCATATTTAAGGACTGCGTTTGATGATGTCAAAGTATACCCAACAACATGTGATGAGTGTAGTCATTTTAGGTCTAAGAACCACAGTCACCACCAATACTATAAGAGATGATCCTGACTAACCAAGTGTTGTTTCCATGCATCACTCTTCTGGTGAGTCTGTCCGATACACTGTTCTCTAACATGTATCTATGTGCTTGGTTTGATATTATATATCATGAATGATGAGATTCTATCATCAACCAACACACACTCTAGTCTTTTGTGTTATTGATGTCTATGGTTATTTCCAAAATAACAACTAACTAGGGACATAACAAGAATGTATACTCTTAACATCCGTATGATCCCATTGTTTAGGTCCTTAACCCGGAGACATACGTCATTTAGTAATACAATACTTTAGACATCTAACATGTTATATCATTATCTCAAAATAGGTTAAACATATAGACGAAAATTGCCTTTATCATTATTCAAATCATTTACAAAGTATGCCATTACAATCATCATATGACTGGCTCTATGGGCATACATACCAACACCTTTCACCCACAAACATATGACCTGTCAGAGAGTACCATACAAATGCTGGTGGATCTTCTGAGGGCATGTGTCATTCAATTTCTTGGAAGTTGGGACATCCATTTGAGCCTAATTGAATTCACCTACAACTACAATTATGAAAGGAGCATAGACATGGCACCATACAAGGCTTTGTATGGTAGGCAATGCAATTCACCTCTTTGTTGGTATGAAGAAGGTGAGCACTAGAAGTTAAGTCCTGAGTTGGTTCAACATACTACAAACAAGATCATGGTAAACCAACAAAAGTTGAAAGAAAAACTAGATAGGCAGAATTCATATGTTGACAATTGTTGTAGACCACTAGAGTTCCATGATGGAGACCATATATACCTAAAAGTATCCCTTTGGAAGGGTGTATTGAGGTTTGATAAGAAGGGTAGGTTGGCTCCTAGGTTTATGAGATCACAACTTATCATAGCATGAGTTGGGAAGGTGGCATACATGTTGGATTTTCCACCAGAGTTGCATTAGCTACACAACATGTTCCATGTTTTGATATTGAAGAAGTGCCATCTAGATATAGAGCAAACAACATAGTTGGTGGAAATGGAATTCGATGATGATGTTTTATATGTTGAGCGTCCCATGTTGATACTAGATAGGTGTGTGCGAAAGCTTAGGAGGAAGATATAGCTTTAGTTAAGGTGTTGCGGCATTATCGTGGTATGGAGGGAGCCATGTGGGAGTTATAAGATGATATACATAGGAATTACCCATCCTTTTTTTCTTAATATTTTTTTGGGGGGGGGAATCCTTGTTAGGGATTTATGGTTGTAAAGCCCTAACCATACTTAACCTTTAAACATAATTTTTTTTGCTTAAATGGATTAATTTTAGGCTCAGTCTTAAAACATAACTCTTGTAACACTGGATGATGAAACTATGTTAAAATTTTAAATCAAAACATACCTTGTTTGTTTAAGATATACATACCTTGTTTGTTTAAGATATACAATTCTTGTAATTTGTGGATTTTTAAGTAAATAACCATTCGATGATGATATGGACATAACAATGACACTTACTTGAGTTGTTTCATGATGAACATAAGAATTTTATAATTCTACCTCTCCTTTGGATGCTTTTGAGTTTGCTTTGATGGAGCTCACATAAGCTTGGTGAGGTGGTAATGCATAGTTTCATTAGTCGATTGTTTTTCAGGTGACTGCTTGTTTTCTTGGTGGTTGATGGGTTATTCATCAATGGTGTCTCAGTGGCCGATGAGATTGGAGCAATGATGTCTGGTAGTCAACAAGTTTTTAGCGACTGTGGTTTTGCTGTGATAAATGGATCTTTGTTGCCCAATGAGTTTTCATTGCTCAAAGAGTTTCTAGTGACCGATGTAATTTTTTTGCTTCTGATGGAGTTTTGACTCATGGGTTTCTGATGAGTTGGAAGAAGGGTTTCATGAACAACAAGATACCTATTTCTAGCACCTATAAATACCACCCTCTTCTCCTCTCCTTTTATTTTGTTTTGGCCATGCTCCTTCATAACAAAGGAGCCCAAAAAGAATTCATGCAGAGTAGAGGTCGAAGAAGGTCTATTGAGGTCAGTCATCGCATGCTTTTCATGGATGCATGTACTTGAATAAAGGTTCCTTTCACTGATATAAGGACGTAGAATGCTTTCCTTTCTCCATTCGTGTAAGATTCTTATTGTTTTACCTATTTTCTTGTTGTTCTTCACCCTGTGCATCCATCAACTAAGAAAAGTATATCATTGATGTGGTAGAACATGCAGTTATCAATTGTTTTGTTGGACAAATCAAGCGATGAAAAGAAACAACAACTTCTAAAACATGGTCATAAAAAAAGAAGACCTACCGGTTAAAAATAAAATCTAGCGGTCTCTTGGCCTTTAACATAAAATATATATGAGTTAATTTTTATGTTTTGATGGGATGAGTGGATAATGAATGAGAGTCCAATTTTTGTACATGACTTTAGTAGATGGAAACAAATATTGTATCGCGTTGGTAGAGTAGAATAGTAGAAGTAGATTATCCAATTCTACACTTATAACTAGGCAAGTCTAAATCTCTTGACTTTCTCCCCATTTAACCTAACTGTTTCTGATATTAGATTACTTGTTCTAAAAAAATCTCGTGCCCATTACCTTTCAATATATACAAAATGACACAACACATTTTTTAATGGTGATCAATCAATAACACATAGCATAAAGATCACAATTGTTTTTTTAATAAGAATAGGAAAGAATACTTAATTCATGAAAGTACATTATTAAACATAAAACAAAATCGGGCCTAATCCATGCCCAAAATAAGTGATTACCCACACATTTTATGATTGTGTAAGTACAACAAATGTTTATCTATGAAATATATTGTAAGATTGATAACTAATAAACTAGATGAAACAAAATGAATAAATATGATAGAGGAACTCAAGGAATCCCTAATAGTAGGTAGAAGAATGCGAACTACATATCTTCTACCCTCCTCTTATGATCTAGAAGTAATGGAAACCATTAGCTTGCATAGGAGGAAAGTATATAGCCATCCTTGGATTTGTTTATACATGGGTCTTGTGTTTTATAGCTTTCATAGGAGGAAAGTATATGACCTACTCCAATTTCTCTTCCCATCCTCCCATATCATGTATCTCTTGACCTAGTATAGATCGTGTGATTTGTTATAGACGGGTCAAGTCTTTTGTAGAATAGAAAAACATCAAATTCTTGTATTAATGTAGGAATGCTTTTATATGACGTGTACTTCACATTTAAATTGTGTACTTGATCAATCAATAACTCTACAAGGGAAATTACTGGGAGTTACACAATGTGTAATTGGGAAATCATGTTGTGTACTCCATAGATTATTAGATGAAAGGAAATCATCAAAATAATGTAAGTTTCCTTTATTCCATGTTGTTTCAAAACTATTTGACTTGGTTAAGTAATAATGACTGCAACATATAATCTGGGAACAAGTCATGTATTCCTCTATTTCAACACAATTATCCTTCAATCTTAGAAAATCTAATATTTTTTTTTCTCATGATCGGTCCTTAATTATTCCAGAGTGAGAGACATGACCAATATGATAGTACCTAATATCAAAATCATGAGGAGAATACAAATCAACAAAATTAACATATCTAAGCATAGTATGATGTTTCAGAGCAACAAAACTGATAAGTGCCAAACCAAGACAATAAAATCATTCTATAAAATGTGCTTATCAATGGTGTATGAGCACATAGGACATTACTTAAATAACTAAATTATAAATATTAGTTCAATTTATCCGATCTTCTAACACATTCAAATTAAGATAATGAGATGTTTAGAATTTTTGAATAAAAGGTAGTCAAAACCTAAATAAAATTAGTTGGGAAGGTTCTAGATCCCCTAAATAGTTTGCTTTCAATTTTGGCATCGTTTGAACTCAATTTGAGCACATAAATGAATAGAGAAGTTACCAATAGAGTTTGTAATGGAATTAAATCAAAATATCCTTAACCTCCTAATCTAACATGTCTTGATTGAACTGGTCGTCACAGCCCTTAAACCCCAGTACAGGTCAGACTACGGGCTGTAGACTCTTCTACAATCTAGGAGGTTGTCTTCTTCACATGAGTCCAACACCCTCAAGACTCCACAATAGTTGTTTCACCATCCAATATCAATCTATCTCTCAAAGGAATCCATATATGAGATGATCTCTCCCTCACCATTCCCTCATCCTCCTGAGCTTACCCATCCATAACATGTAGGTTTTTGGAGTGATGGAACTCCCAGACTCCCAGAGCTTGTGATAACTTGTAGACTCATTGAATAACCTAAGCTCCTAGAGATTTCCACCTATATAAGTCAAACCCCTAAACCATTCACCAATAATCCAAGGACCTAAATCGTCATCTTGTCCTCTAGCACCTTGTACATGGCTACCCTTCTCCGTCTGTAGCAACCTACAAATGTCAACTCCACCCTGATAGTGGTGACCATCGTGGTGCCTTCCAAAACGTTGAATATGTTCCAAGGTCAATAGCAAATATCCTTCACTCTTTAATTCCCACCAGTGTCATAGGTTTCATGTTTCCCCTTTTCACCCCGTTTTTGAGCATACAAGCAATTTCTTTGACCTAGACTTCCTCTTGACTTACTTCCCTCACCATGCTCTAGGTTATGTCTACCATGGTGATTTGATTGATGTTTTGCTGGCTCTGACTGTAGATGTCACTTCTCTTATGGAAGAACCATGTTTTCCAAATTTTGGTTGTCGAGGGCCATGAGCTCTAGCTCACCTAGTACGATTGGCAATGAGGAAGGTGACTAGCACCTTGATTTGCAATGTAAATGAGTGATTTGTGTTTTGGTTTAGGAGATCCTATAATTTTGTAACATTGTTGCTCATGTTTGCTAATCGAAAAAGAAAAAATGAGGATGTCATTTCCATGGGCGAAATTGTCTTTGCATAATGTGATTTTAACAACTTCATGTTTCCTTCTCGATGAGTCAAGCCATGTGACTAGATCTGGGGGGGGAGGCCTCGCCCTACTGAAAGGAATTCTCCTACACTCAACTCGCTATCTACTAAATGAGCATCCAAGAAAATTGAGCGAGCGATTGGACCACGATAGCATGGTCTCGGTCCAACTGTCCTATGTTTTGGATAAAGTTTCCTATGTGGCTTTTCTCTATTTTTTATTTGTTAGTTATTCAAAAGTTCATAATAAATTAGTCGTTCTTCGAAAAATTAGACAAAAACATTTTGGAAAGGTTTTTGATTGATGAATACAAATTTCAAAGTTTAAGGATTTGTTTTCCATTCAACCAAATCCCATTTTATTAAGAAGTTAATATAAGGATCTAGAGGTGATGAATACAATACAAATTGATATGGAATATGCTATGAGCATGATTACTAGGGTTTAACATATCCCAATAATGTGACAAAGGTTTCATCAAACTAAGAAGAGAAACTAGGATATTTCTCTAAGAGAGATAAGTGGTCCATGTAATTTGAACATAAGTATTGATTACTTGTATATATGTTTTTATAATGCAACTGAAATGTTACAAAATGTATTATTTATGATTCAATTTCTTAAGAAGATAAAATCTAACAAATCTATAATGAATTGAATATCATCTTTATGTTCAATAGTTATTGTATCATATCTCATGTAGAATAAGAGTAAAGTTAAGGATAAGATCTTAGAACAAGTTAAGAGATTCAAGAAAAAAAGAATTATAAAAGTTAACTCATATGAGATCCTTACTAAGAGGCTCCTCTGAGCAAACTAAAAGGCACTTTGGTGTATAAGAGAAGAGGCACTTTGGTGCATAAAAGAAGAGGCAATTTGGTGCAAACCCGAGGATTCTTATATAGGCCAAGATAAAATAAACGATCTTCAAGTAATTGTGTCTCTTATTTGATGTTTAATGTTTAATGTTCTTCTTTTCAATTTACATGTTATACTTAAGATATAATATGTTCAATTACACTTATGAATTGTTTTATGCATGTTTGGGCAATCGATCCACACATGTAAGGAGAAAGCATAGAGGAGTAGAGCCTGACGTGCAAGAACTAGCTCGAGGATCTTCTGAAGAAAGGATCAGGTGGGTGTCAGCTATACCTAGTTTAGATCTCTTTTCCTTTGTATGAGAAACATATCATGTTTAAATGTGATACATATTTTGTTTATTTTATGCTTGAGTGGTCTTAAGGATTTGAGAATGACACTTTTTATCTTTATCCTGTGATGTTTTATATAAACTCTATTTTTATGCAACAAATATCATGATTATGACACCCCCTTGAAGTGAATGCAATTTATGATTCCTATCTATATTGTGTATATTTTTACAACTGGGGTTTTATATTCACAATACTTCTATTCTAGACTCTAGGCTTCTTTTAATTCCTTACACTAGAAGCAGTAACTACATGATAGCAGAAGAGAACATGAAGAAGACAAATAATGGTGTTTAGTCTGTATTCAACTCAATGGAAGAAGTTTTTTCTTGTTGATGAGTTTGCAAAATATGATTTCATTGGCAACTAATAATTCTCATTTTGTTCATTCAAGTCAACATGAGTATAATATCCACTAAGACTGTCGTGTAACAAAGATTCACCAGATATACCTTGTATATACCAAAATTAATAGGAAGATTCATTAGTAAAGATACAACAAGACCATGGTATTTGGAGGGGAGATCCATTCTTTTTTAATTAGATGAAATTTAATAATATGAAATTAAACCTTTACATGTAAGATGTTGAAGTTGTCAATGGAGGAGCAATATTGCAATGGTAGGTAGTGGTAGTTTGAGTAGGCTATAGCCATGAACTTCTCAACATTAGTAGGGGGTTGTCAATACCCCATTTCTAGATTCTGGTTAATGGAGGCATTTGTCTTACCTAAATAAACAAATGAATCAATAGCCTGAAGTTCCATCTTTGTTTAACAAAAAGCATAATTTATGGTTTCTTGCAGTCTGTCATAGTCAAAATCATACTAATAGGAATCAAAGTTTTATGTACAATACTGTTTCACACAAACATTTAAGACATTTGATTTCCATGTTGATTATTTTATAAGAACTTTGATGCCAATTTTTTCCTCATTTGGGCAAATAAAAGATCCACCAAGCATGTTACCTTTTATATGATAGAGTGCATTGTTGGAGCATCTACTGAATTGATGCCTTGCTCATCTTTAAGCTTATTGAATGATTCAAATGACCAGAAGAGATAAATTGCTATTGATAATGTATAATAGAAAATTGGAAAGAGTGAAGGCAATGCAATGACAAAGAATGTTAAATGTGTAAAAGGATGAGAAAAAAATGAAAGCTGGGAGAATATACCAGTAGGAAAACCACGTCATGAAATGGGACCAAAATCAATGAACACTCCCATATCCATATAGTCTGCATGGTTCACAAAAACTACATGCATGCACCAGATCACTTCCCTACATGGGTAGCGATCTAAGGATAAACATCCTACAACGAGAGCATGAGAGGCATTTGAATAATTAAAATTATGTAACTATTTATTAAAATCTAACCATATAGATGGGAAAAGCATCAATTCATTTACCTTCTCACAAAAAAATCATTACAATTATACATTCTTTACATGTCCATATGTACAATATATACTTTTACATCCAGCGGTCAACTTGGAATTGAATATAAAGTGTCAAAAAGTATTCTATTAGTGTGAATGATATACAAATCAAATGGTGATGAAATCTTGAACTAAGGTAAATATTAAGGTATACTTGTAATTTATACAATTGGATCATGAAAAATTGGTCTATGTGGAGAGTTATTAAAATGCCTCTCATGCTCTTACCAAGACATGTTTCATCATTGGATCAATGTCCTATATATACAAATACACGCACATATATATGATATTATATATATGTATGTATTTATGTACATATATATATGTATGTATGTATGTAATTATATATATATATGTATATATATATATATGGATCGAAGTTACATGTACAACACATTTCACATAAACATATGAAAACACTTAATTTCCATGTTGATTATTGTTATAGGGATTTCAATGTCGATTTCCATCCTTTGGGCTAACTAAAGATCCACCAAGCAGATTAACTCTCACCAACCATATCTTCTTGTATTCCACCTACATTAGATGATGCCAGAAGACTGTCAAGATGGAATGCATTGCCAGAGCACCTATTTAACTGGCAGCTTGCTCATCCTTCAACTTGTTGAATGATGCAAGCGACCACAAGTGACAAATCACTACTAATAATGTAGAATAAAAAATTGAAAGGATATACAACAATGCAACGATAGGGAATGTTGAGTGTGCACAAGGAGGGGAAAAAGAGCTACAAAGATGGGGGAAAATAAACCAATAGGAAAATAACACCACAAAATAGGACCAAAATAACTAAACACTCATGTATCTGTAGATTCCATACATTATATGTGGTCTACAAAAATCGTGTATCTACACCAAATCAGTTACCTAAATATATGTGTCTGTGTGTACATGGATCAAAGTTTCATGTATAATATCATTTCACTAAAACATATAAAAACAATTGATTTTCTTGTTGATTATTGTTATAAGAACTTCAATGTCGATTTCCCCTCCTTTGGGCTAACAAAAGATCTACCAAGAAAATTACCCCTCGTCAACCATCTCTCCTTGTATTCCACGTACATAAGATGATGCCAGAAGACTTTTAATATGGAGTGCATTGCCAGAGCACCTATCAGACTAGTACTTTGCTCATCTTTAAGCTTGTTGAATGATGTAAGAGACCAAAAGTGACATATCACTTTTGATAATGTATAAGGGAAAATTGACAGGAGATAAGGAAATGTTATGATGGAGAATGTCGAGTGTGTAGAAGGATGAGAAAAAAGAATCACAAAGATTGGAGAAAATGCTGGTAGGAAAATAACATCACATAGTAGGATGTAAATCACTAAACACCTGTATATCCAAACAGTCCATATGGTTAGCAAAAACTATCCATCCTCACTAGATCTATCTATCTATCTATCTATCTATCTATCTATAATTCTATATATATACATATGTATATATGGGATTAAGAGAGAAAGATTTCTCACCCCTCTCCCACACCCATGGAAGAGGCCGAACACCCGAGAGGGCGGTAAATCAAGGTGGCAATTGGGATTCGAACCCGAGTCCCTTTGTTATGGGACATCGTGCTTGACCGCTTGAGCCACTCCTTGTCAGCCATATGTATGTATGTATGTATGTATGTATAGATGTTGTAAGGCCCCTAACCCTACTTAACCTTACAAATAAATTTTTTAGATCAATTGGATTAATTCGAGGCTTAGTCTTGAAAGTTAACTCTTGTTACACTGGATGATGAAACTATGTTTATAATTTGAATCAAAACAAACTTGATTTACTCAAGATGTACAATTCTTGTAATTTGGAGAGTTCTAAGTAAATAAGACCTTTTTGGTGATATGAACTAGGACTGGACAATAAACTAAACTTGACCATCAGACCAAATTGAACTTGACCATACCGCATGGTTAAGTCTGGTCTAGATGTGTATCGTGGTCATGTTTGGTTTGAAAAGTGTTTAGACCATCCTTAATAGGTTTGGTCACAGTTTGGGTAGTTGGTTAACCATTCAGACCAAACCTGACCAACTCCATTTATGTCTATGTCTCTGTGTCTATATGTATATTCAAGTAAATTGTTCTAGTCATGATTTATTTGGCGATAGACAATATTTAAAAATATCTTAACACTTTCTTTTTGTTAGTGTTGAGAATGATTTTGTATTAATATTGTAGTTTATATATATGTATATATTTATATATATAATTTTTTTAGAGAATTTACCATTTATTAGTTGTATGTAATATAAAAAACATTCTATCTGATATTTTGAATATAATATTTAGTTCATTTCATTAAATGTATGATTTTTGTAAAGAGAATTGAAACTTGACATCAAAACTTAATCATATTAATATGGAACTTTTTTGTATCTTTGTTAACGTCTGCGACTAGTAAATACCACGTAGTAGTGGCTTTAGACCGAACTTAACCAAACTTGACCACATTTTAGCAGTCAAGTTAAGTTTGGTCTAGACCCTTTTAGAAGTCAAGTTTGGTCTGAAAATTTTTAGACCACTATATGTGGTCTGGTCTATGGTTTTAAGGTCAGAACAGACTTGACCAGACCACACCCACCCCTAATATTAACATAACATTGACACTTGCTTGAGTCGTTTCATGATGAACATAAGAAATTTATAATTCTACTTCTCCTTTGGATGCTTTTGAGTTTTCTTTGATGAAGTTTACATAAGCTTTGTTAAATGGTAATGCCAAGTTTCATCAGTCGAAAGTTTTTCCGGTGACCGCTTGTTTTTTCGGGGGTCAGTGAGTTTTTGATCAGTGGTGTCTTTGTGACTAATGAAATTTAGACTGACAATTTTTAGACCAACACTATCTGGTGGTCAATGATTTTTTAGCGACTGATGGTGTTGTTGTGACCGATGAATCTCTGTTGCCCATGAGTTTTTGTTTCTCAACAAGTTTCCAGTGATGGATGGATTTTTTGACAGTCGATGGATTTTGATCGACATGTTTCTAGGTGGTTGGTTGACAAGTTTCCTGACCAACAAGAGACCTGTATATACTCTCTAGCACGTATAAATACCCCCATCTTCTTCTCTCCTTTCATTTTGTTTTGTTAAAGCTCCAGTTGCAACCAGAGGAGACCGACGATAATTCTTGGATAGTGAAGGTCAAAAAAGGTCTGTCCAGATCGGTGATCACATGCTTTTTGTGGATGCATGTGCTTGAATCAAGGTTCCTTGGACTGATCTAAGGCCATCATTGTTTTCCTTCCTCCATTAGTGTATTATTCTTGCCCTTTTACCCATTTTCTTGATGTTCTTCACCCTATTTCCTTATGTGGTCGAGTTCCATGATTTTTTTTGGTGTTCCCTCCTCCACATGCCCTATCCGAGGAAGGAGGAGTCGTTCCTAGAGATTTGGTGGGGTAGCTTGATGTTTGGGTGCTAATTTTAGGAGTTTTAACCTTGGATTTTGGATTTATTCTCTCTACCATACGATTTATATAACTTTGAGTGCATGTCATGCCTACCTTATACATGCATGTTGTTTATCTTACTTTAGAAATCTTAAAATGGTATAAATGTAGTATTTTCAGTACTATTTTATATCACAAATGATGAGGAATACGAATCTTTAGGCTACACAGTCCTCATGAACTTTTCTTGTGGTATTATGAACCTTCCTTGAGTATTAAAGGTCTATAATCTCGAATATAAGTGCTCAAACTCCCAAATTACCATTTACGTGATGTCATGGTACCATATAGGTAAAGGAATCCAATTCACATACTATGTCATACGGTTTGATGAACACTATGCAAAAAATGGGAACTGGAATTACTGTTATGGTGTTGTAATAATGGTTGGACAAAACCCTAGTATTAAACCAACTCCTTATTTATGAGTTTGAGTGTATGGATACTTACGTCTAAAGTGGCATGAAACTGTCTAATATGTTTAATATCTTCTGAGGTTTTAAACCCCAATGATCTTGGTAAGAATCTTTTGGTACTTATATGTAACTTGATTGATGCAGTCAAAATGTAAGTAATCAATTTTAAGCAATCAAGTGTAACCCTAAGCAAGTAGTGCCCTGAGTCGTACAACTGTTCTAGTGCCAGAACTTGTTGGATAATGAAATGAGTAATCTGAAAGGAGCTTGGAGTCATATAATTTTGAGTATATGTGGGTGCATGGAGGGTATATCCATGTCATCTTGACCCCAAGGTTTTGGAGAGTGGTCTAGGCCGTGCCTCAGGTGTGGAAGCAACTGAGAGCAACAATGGTCGTAACTCAGAATTGAGGGTGGTATACCCTAGCTTCTAGTGTTGTGGCCTCTGTACCTAGGAAAAACTAAGCTAGTTTAGTAGTGGGGTAGACATGCCACTATGATTGTTACTCGTACTGACCATGGGGAAGAGATCATAGGATTGTGATCATACTAAATCTTATATAGGGTTAATTTTGACTTTGGGGTGATCAACTAGTAGTTTGAGTGGTACGCCTCAAACTACCAGTGCTTAATAAAATATTCAACTTAGTTGTGTAGCATAACTGTTAGGGTTACTTGGAGAATCTCATTGAATGATGATCCTTGCTATGTTTCTTTTGAGTTATACATAATCTACAATGTTGGTAATAGAAATCAATTGTACTTATGATTCTAGATATGCCAGGTCTTGATACTAGTTGTATAGTCTTTCAACTCCTTAATATTATCCGATTAAGCTACTTCAAATATTTACTCTTAGTAAGCAAGTGATGCTTTTGGAGTTATATCTCTCATGGGACATGGATCTCACCTCGTGGGTCACCACATCTTTTTAGGCGACCGATAGTGTCGTCAGATATAGAGTGACAAGGAGGCACAATTTGAAGATCTTTAGAGGAAGGAGATTTATGTTGTTAGCATAGAGTCCTAGAGTCATCCTTGTACTCTCATGTCTATGCAAGGAGCTTTTGTATATCATGTCTATCGACTCGATATTTTGCTAAGTATGCCCATAACAATGTAAATGGTTAAGTATGTGGACAATATCTTTTATATATGTGTTTTGACTGAGGCCATGGAACTTATATAAAGAAACATGGTATGTATATATAATGTAGTTGGACCATTGCGTAGATGTTTCATATGGAACATTTGAATTTCATTCAATTTCAATTTTATACCTTTTGTGATTAACTAGCGTTTGATTGGAGATTTAGTTTTGACTAATCTCATTTAGCATGAAGAGTTGCCACCATTTGGTGGTTTCAGAGCCTTAGATTTGTTGAGTCTATAGGGACTTAGGACTTAGGATTTTTTGTATGTTCTTACGTAAAGTGACGTATTTGACCATGATTTTTGGTTATGCAGATATGTTTGGATAACATGAAGATCATGCAAAGAGTAGTTTCTTGATGCATGGAGGTGGCAGTTGGAGCAGGTATCAGATGGAGGACTACCCGAAATAGGGCCAAAATAACCTGTTTTGCCTCCGTTTGACCCTTCAACCATAGTTGATCTAACTTTTTAGTCTATTTTTGGATAGCTTATGGAGAGGATTACGTATCTAGAATATAGGGCGTCTCCACCTCAACCAAGGGTGCCTGCCCCAAATGTTGACTCTCAGGGTCCAAGGAAGACATTTGAGAGACTGAAGCGAGTGGGAGCCATGGAGTACGAGGGCACAATAGACCTAGTTGATGTAGATATGTGGTTGAAACATCTAGAGAAGGCATTCAAGATTCTGAATATCTCTGAGGAGGACAAGGTAAAGCATGCAATCTACCTTTTGAAGGGTAGTGTTGGCCATTCATGGGACATAGAGGATGAAAAGAGACCAGGAGAGGTGATCAGTTGGAAGGAGTTCTAGCTAGAGTTATCAGTTGTTACTTCATGGAGATGTACCTAGAGGAGAAGATGGTTCAGTTTGAATAGTTACACTAGGGATCATTGTCTATCAATGACTATGAGGTGAAGTTCATGGTGTTACCAAGGTTCTGTCCTCACATGGTGACCACAGAGAAGGAGTGGTCAAACCATGGGTTGTGACAGGTCAGATGGAACTTTTTCATTCTAACTTAAGTGCTTCTTCTTTTGTATCTATTTTGGTTGACCTAGGTTCAACACATTCATTTATCACTAGAGGAGTGATAAATAGCTATAACCTGCTTGTACGTAGTAGAAATGGTAGCCTCTTGTCATAAATCTCTTTGATTGGTTCCACGATGTTGCAGGAAGTGTGTCTCTCTTGTGTTCTTTCTTTCTCAAGACACAACATTCAAGTGGATCTCATGCCACTTGATATACATGAATTCGATGTGATCTTGGGGATGGATACCTTGGATAAGTATAAGGTTGTTTTAAATTGTGGTTCCAAAGTTGTGACATTATGTGAGAGTGATGTCCCTTAGACCTTCAAAGGAAATAGGAAGATTATTCCTACTTTTCTGGTGTCGACAATTACAATAGAGAAATTGTTGAGACAAGGGTGTGAACCTTTTTTGGCACATGTAGTGGACAACAAGGTGAGGAGTCCTAGTATCCAAGATGTACCCATGGTGCATGAGTTTGAGGATGTTTTCCCCAATGAGTTTCCCAGTGTTCCACCCTGAGGGATATTGACTTTGAAATCAATCTAGTTCTTAGCACACAACCCACAACACAAGCACCTTATAAGATGGCTCCAATTGAGACGAAGGAGTTGAAGAAATAGTTGGATGAGTTGTTGAAGAAGGGATTCATACAAAGAGTACTTCACCTTGAAGTGATACAATGTTGTTTGTGAAGAAGAAGGATGGTTCTATGAGGATTCATATAGATTATTGACATTTGAACAAGGTTACAATGAAGAACAAGTATCCCTTTCTGAGGATAGATGATCTATTTGATCAGTTGAGAGGTGCTTCAGTGCTTTCAAAGATAAGTCTGAGGTTAGTATACCAGCAACTAAGGGTCAAGGAAAATGACATACCTAAGACTACTTTTAGGACTAGGTATGTTCATTATGAGTTTGTGGTTATACTACTTGAACTAAATAATGCACTGACATCTTTTATGAACCCAATGAATAGAGTGTTCAGACCACACCTTGATTAGTTTGTGGAGGTGTTTATAATGTTGGTAAATAGGGATGATAGAGAAGGCAGTGGAAATAAATTCTTTTTCCCTATTCCTAAACCAACAGATCACATCAACAACAATGTATCTAAGAAAGAAGGTAACAAGAGATAAACCTAGTCCTAGAACAAGTCCAAGGACTACTCTTGCATAGTGACATGTGCAATTCACAAGCTACACACAGACAACTGTCGGTGATAGCCTCATGGTGCAACACCATGGATGATAGTGGTTATTTTCCTTCTATTATGATGACTACAACCTCCACACCTCTATGTAGTTACATGCAGACCACCTGGAACTCCACGTTGCACTACCATAGCCAACGATAAGGGGTTGTCCCTTCAATGTCAACGTGCTAGCGTTGACTTGTTCTACCAAGTTGTCTCTCCCTTTTACGGGTAAGACTTGCTTTGGGATCACACGTTACCACAACTTTGAGAGGACAATGTTTGCCAGCATCAGTTGTGTCTTTTGAAATCCTTGACTACTACTCTATTTATATGAGGATCAGGGTTTCTAGATCAAGTGGGAGTCAAAGAGACATATTTTGACAAATTTTTGGCAGCTGTGAATCACAACTCAGTCACTACACATGTAAATTGGTTGAATGAACATTTGAATAGGTCAACTCACTATATTTCCAATTTGCAAACATATTGGCTTTCAATGTGATGATTAATGTACAACATGACATCATCATCAATCCTTGATCCTGTCTTACTAATTTCTCAACCGATTGATTCACAATCTGAACCAATCAATTCACATTTTGAACCGGTTGGTTCACATCTTGAACTGGTTGATTCACATTCCAGTTCGGCTATTGTACAAACAAATTTGTTTAAATTGACTCGACACTTGAGTCCGTTGACTTAACACTTGAGTCGGTGGAATCACATTCCAGTCAACCAATTTTTAGCCAATGTTGTTTAAATTGAAAACCTAAACACTTTAATAATTGAATTAAACTGTATTCATGAGCAAACTCGTATTCCATGTGCATCCTATGTGTGTGACCCTATAGGTGCCAAGTTACATTAGCAGTGAATGTCCATAACCAGTTTATGGCATCACAAGAAATGAGTGGTATGTAGCAACTCATCACTTCTACCCAAGTAATTCAAAAGTTAGAGAACAACTTCAACCTACAATCATTGATCAGTGTTATAGTGATCATATAGTTCCTTTGTCTCTAATATCCAGATTGAACTCAAGGAATGGAATCATCATCGTCTCAATATGAAATCCATGTTACTTGAACTAATGGATGCTCATATGAGATGCATGTGAGCTTACATATCACATATTGAGTCACACAAGTATGGGCATTCGATTCTCAGTCTTGCTTATCAAGTGGCCATGATATCAATCTTCTATAGGAGGGAGAAATCCCATCTACATCACTCACAAAAAATCCCATGTGTCACAACATACCTGATCATCACCTTTATGACAACCCTTATTCAAGATCACATTGGATGATGTCAAAATACATCAAACAACAAGTGATGAGTGTAGTGTCTTCAGGTCTAAGAACTACAATCACACTTTCACTATGAGAGATAATTTTGACTACCATTCCATGGTCTCCATGCATCACTCTCAAGGTGGGTCTGTCTGATACATTGTTCTCTAACATGTACCTATGTGTTTGACTTGATATCCCATATCATGACTAATGAGAATCTATCATCAATCAACACACATTCTAGTCTTATGTATTGCTATCGTCTATTTTGCTTCCACAGTAATATCTGAGTGGGGACGTAACAAGAATGCATGTACTCTTATCATACATATGATCTCATTGTTTAGGTCTTAAACCGGAAGACATATGTCATCGAGTAAGATCATTCTTTAGACATCTACTATGTTTGTGTCATCATCTCATGGTTGATACAAACATAATAGATGGAATTACCTTTATAATTATCAAATCAGGTATCTAACGCCCATTACAATCATCATATTATTGGATCTCATACATGCCAAAACATAGATGATATCTTGATATACTTTAGGGATGGTCAGCAGCATGAGGAACATCTTCATCAAGCTTTGGAGTTATTGAGACATCATAAGTTGTATGCTAAGTTCATTGAGTGTGAGTTTTGGCTGCCCGAGGTGTCTTTTCTTTGTCATGTCATCTCTGAAAGAGGCCTTTTTGTAGACCCTAAGAAGGTGGATATAATGTTGGGGTGGGAGCAGCCCAAGACACAAACACGAGTCTGAAAGTTTCTAGGTTTGGCTGGTTACTATAGGAAGTTCATTAAAAACTTTAGTATAATAGCTCTACCTTTGACCAAGCTAACCATGAAGGGTGTTCCTTTTGTTTGGGTTGATAGATTTCAAAGTTCTTTCCAGATGTTGAAGGAGAAGTTGACGAGTGCTACAGTGTTGGTGTTTCCAGAGTCTAAGAAAGGCTACATCATTTTCCAGTGATGCTTCAGAGAATGGGTTGGGGTGTGTGCTGATGCAGGACAAGAACATGATTTCTTTTACTTCTTGACAACTTGAGAAACACGAGAAGAACTATCCAACTCATAACCTGGAGTTGGAAGTTGTAATTCTTTCCTTGAAGATTTGGAGACACTAACTGTATGGGGAGAAGTGCCAAATCTTCACAAGTCATAAGAATCTTCAATATATCTTTTCATAGGAGTTGAATATGAGGCAGAGGAGATGTATGGAGCTGATCAAGGGCTACGACAGTACAATAAACTATCATCTAGGAAAGGAGAATGTGGTGGTTGATTCTTTGAGCATGATTTCATCCTCATATTTGTTTGTTGATAAAGCACAGTTGCACTTCATGGCATGACACAAGCAGAACATGCTAATATTGCTTTGACATATACATGTATAGTTGGAAGTATCTTTGTTGTAATGTTTGTTGCAATAGTTACAAATGAGTTTGACATTGATACAATAGATCAAAGATGTGTAGAAGGATGATATTGTGATAAAGAAATCATATAAGAGTTTGGCAACATGAAACATGATGAGTTTCATGATATAAATGATGGGACTATGTGTTTTCTCAACATAATTGTGGTTCCTGACGTTGATGGTTTGAGGGAGATGATACTTAAGGAAGCTCATTCCTCAATGTACGCGATGCATCATGGCACTACAAAGACGTATCATAATCTTAAGGATTCATATTGGTGGCCAGGTTTGAAATGTGATATGCCGGAGTTTGTGGCCAAGTGCCCAGTTTGTTAGCAGGTCAAGGCGGAACATCATAATCATGTAGGGACGTTACAACCTTTGCCGATTTCACAGTTGAAATGGGATCATATAACCATGAAAATTGTCGTTGGTCTGCCTAGGATAGCTAAGGGTCATGGTTCCATTTGGGTGATTATTGACTGCTTGACAAAGTGAGCTCACTTTTTGTGGGTCAATACCAACTATATAGTAGAGAAGTTGGCACATATCTATGTTGATGAGATAGTTTGTTTGCATGGCATTCCAGTTACCATAGTGTCTGAAAGGGGTCCTTAGTTTATGAGAAGGTTTTGAGAGCATCTATATACAATGCTCGGGAAAAAATTGAGGTTTAGTACAACCTTTCATCGATAGATAGATGGTCTGTCAGAGATGACCATACAAATGCTGGAGGATATTCTGAGGGCATGTGTACTTCCATTTCTTAGAAGTTGGGACATACACTTGAACCTAATTGAGTTTGCCTACAACAACAGTTATGAAAGGAGCATAGACATGGCACCATACAAGGCTTTGTATGGTAGGCAATGTAGTTCACCTCTTTGTTGGTATGAACAAGATGAGCACCAAAAGTCAAGTCTTGAGTTTGTTTAGCTAACTACAAAGCAGATCAAGATAAACCAACAATAGTTAAAAGCAAAACTAGATAGGCAGAAGTCATATGCTGACAATTGCTATAGACTGCTAGAGTTCTATGATGGAGACTATATATACCTAAAAGTATCCCCTTAGAAGGGTGTACTGAGGTTTGGTAAGAAGGGTAAGTTGGCTCCTAGGTTTTTGAGACCCCATCCTATCATAGCACGAGTTGGGAAGGTGACATACATGTTGGATTTTCCACCAGAGTTGCACTAGCTACACAACGTGTTCCATGTTTTGATGTTGAGGAAGTACCATCTAGATATTGAGTAGATGATATAGTCGGTGGATATGGAGTTGGATGATGATGTTTTATATGTTGAGGGTCCCATTTGATCCTATATAGGTGTGTGTGAATGGTTAGGAGGAAGAAAACAACTTTAGTTAAAGTGTTGTGGCATTATTGTGGTATGGAGGAAGCCATGTGGGAGTTAGAAGATGAGATATATAGGAAGTACCCATCCTCGTTTACTTATGATTTTGGGGGCAAAATCCTTGTTAGGTATTTATGGTTATAAGGCCCCTAACGTTGCTTAACCTTTAAACATATTTTGTTTGGCTTAAATGGATTTTTTGAGGCTAATTCTTGAAAGATAACTCTTATAACACTAGATGATGAAACTATGTTAAGATTTTGAGTCAAAACATACCTTATTTGCTAAAGATATGCAATTCTTGTAATTTGTGGACTTTTAAGTAAATAACCCTTCTATGGTGATATGAACATAACAATGACACTTACTTGAGTTGTTTCATGATTAACATAAGAATTTTATGATTCTACTTCTCCTTTGTACACTTTTGAGTTTGCTTTGATGAAGTTTACATAAGCTTGGTCAGGTGGTAATGTAAAGTTTCATCAGTCGATTGTTTTTCTGGTGACTGCTTGTTTTCTTGGTGGTTGATGGGTTATTCATCAATGGTGTCTCAATGACTAAAAAATTAGACCGATGAGTTTGGACCAACCCTGTTTGGTGGTCAACAAGTTTTTAGAAACTGTGATTTTTCTGTGATCAATGGATCTTTGTTTCCCAACTAGGTTATGTTGCTCAAAAAGTTTCTGATGACCAATGGATTTTTTGGCACCCGACGGAGTTTTGATTGATGGGTTTTTGGTGAGTTGTCTGACAGGTTTCCTGACCAACAAGAGACCTATCTCTAGCATCTACAATGCCCCCCTCTTCTCCTCTCCTTTTATTTTGTTTTGGCCAAGCTCCAATTACAACAGAGGATCCCAACAAGGATTCTTGCAGAGCAGAGGTTGATGAAGTTCTATCGAGGTTAGTGATCACAAGATTTTCATGGATCCATGTACTTGAATCGAGGTTTCTTTGACTGGTCTAAGGATGTAGATCACTTTCCTTGCTTCATTCATGTAAGATTCTTGTTCTTTTACCAATTTTCTTACTATTCTTCACCTAGTGCATCCGACAACTAAGAAAAATATATCATTGATGAGGTAGAACATGCAATTTTCAATTTTTTCTTTGGTCAAAGCAAGTTACAACAATAAAAAATAACTTCCAAAATGTGACCATCAGAAAAGAAGACCTATTGGCTAAAAAGAAAACCTAGTAACCACTTAGCCTTTAATGTAAATATACATGAATTAATTTTATCTTTTGATGGGACGAGTGGATATAGAATGAGAATCCAATTTCTATACATGACTTTAGCGGACAAAAATGGATATAACCTCTTTTTGGTAGAGTAGAATAGTAGAAGCAGATTATGTTGGGTTTTAGGTGAGGGAGAAGGCAGCGAAAACAAAATTTTTCTCTCACTACAAAACCATAACCACAGATCACATCAATGACTATGAAATAGGAAGGATGGTTTTAGCAAGTCATACCTGGTCTTGAGGCTTGCTAAGTGACAATGCCTTACAGCTAGTGCGGTCTTCAACCACTTAGTCTTTGATGATATCTGTGCAGCTCCTGGTCTTGACCCAGACTACGGTTGACAGTCATCCTCTTGAGAAGAAAAAATCTCCTACCTCTGTAGATAGTCCATACGGACCATCGAGAACTCTAGTCGTCCTGTCCCACAGGACATTAGAAGGATTCGTCCCCTTCTATCAGTGTACTAGTCACCGAAACACTCTCCTATAACCAGTTGTTGTCCCACAATTGTCTTTCGCTCGTTGTTCCTCCCTGGATGGGTAGAACTTGCTTGGGCTCTCTCAGTTACCACAACTAGAGAGGACAACAACTTTGCAAAGCCACTAATATTCTGAGTTGTGCTATTTGAGAAGACCCCAATACCCCTCTATATATAGGAGGGGTCAGGGTCAGGGTTCTCAGCCCCGGGCAATGCAAGACTAATGTAGGAGTAGAAGGGTCTGGAATTTCCATGAACTGATTGCACTGCGGCAGTCGAACCGGTCATTTCATAAATGAACCGGTCGGTTGGGAGTGTGAGCTAATCAGTTCACCAATTGAACCAGTCATTTCACATTCCTCACTCCCCCAAACTTAGCATTTTGATTCTCCTCAATCAATATTTAAACTTTATTTTGTGATGCTTCTTCTTGCTTGGTACAACTTTCAGGCCAAAAGGTAAAGCAAGTATAGTAATGCCTTTAGAGATAATGCTATCTCATTACGAACAAAAGACCTTGCGTTTCCTGCCTTATTATTTTAGTAAAATTTTCCCTACAGCTTCAACGAGACTTTAGCGTATGATTCCGAAGTTAGCTTCCACACCAAATAGCTTTATTTTAGGGGCATAAAGTTGTGTAAAGGGTAGGCTAAGGCTTTTTGGGTTTTTCATCTTGTTTCCCATCAGTCCATCTAGGTAAGGGTCCATTAGCGGGCAAGTGGTCCCTGCAGTCCAAGCCAGTTGGCTTTAGAGCAGTGATTTCACATCCTACGTACCACTGCCCTGGATCTACCATGCCTAAAGATGGGTACTTTTGGAAAACAAGTGTGTGTGTATATATATATATATATATATATATATATATATTTCCTTTTCTCTTATTGGGCACAACTCTCATGCTTTTATTCACACTCATAAGGCTTCTCTCTCTTTTTGGGATTTTCGTTGGGTAAAGTAAAACAAAGATACTTCTTGCTGTTTGGGCAGCTTTTTCCTTCTCCATACTCATCTCTTAGCTGTTTGCGAGATTATTATATTTTTCGAAATTTTTGGCGTGGAAAAACGTAATCTTCTGTTTGTTTGAAGCAGCATTATCAGAAAGATATAACAAAACTTGTATCACATTAAGCACAAAGAAAACTAACTTTGCAAGCAGTTGTATCAGGTTTTTACTAATATAGTGATTTTGTACATATGCATGGGAATAAAAGCAACATTTTTCAAAATTTTTATATGAGCTAAGGTACAAATACATGATAAAGGAGGAGAACAAAATGGCACAAGAGAATTTTTATACCTCCTTCACTGGCACATGGGTACCCCCCCCCCCCAACTTATTCCATGCTCTGTCCCAGAGTAGTGAAGAAGAGGGTGAGGTCATGTTAGTCCAGTGAAGGTTATTTAGCGGGCTTGTTTGTGCCTTGGAGAAGCTGCAATATGCTTCTTTGCTGTAGCCTCCTTATTTTCTCATTTGGAAATAGCTAGAACAAGTGCAAAGCTCTCAAGATGGAAGCTCGAGAGCTCTTGAAAACACTTGTGGGCGCTTCCTCCTTAAGAAGATGGAACCGGAATGCCCAGATTCCACCCAGAGGCCACCGACAAAAGACTCGTGCTGTCTATGTAGATGGTCCTAAACCATCGTAGAAGACATACTATTATAAGAAAGTGATCTTCCTCTGAAGCTACTACCATATCAAGAAAAATTCTCCCGCTCTCTTCCTGCGGTAGTCGACGGCTAGCTGCCTTGGGGTTGTTACGTTTCTGCCGGACAGTTGTTGCTTCCTCTCGGCTGGAGGTTTGCCCTGTGTGACCCGCCCCTGTTAAGTCCAATGATCATCTGAATGTTAGGTTGGAAAAGATAGAAATTACGATAAGACTTATTTCAAAATCTGGATATCGTCCATCAAAAGGAAGCTCAAGACGATACAGGGTTGGACGATACGGGGTTAACCGAGCGACACAACTTGCTGCCCGATATAGGTGTGTCGGGCGACAAAGTCGCATGAGGCAAAAGCATGATACAAGGAAAATGTTTCGTCCGATATGGCGTATCGGGCAAACACTTATCAGTCGTTATGTCGTGCTCAAATGCGTTAGGTGATACACACAAATTGACTATGCTTGTAAACCCAATAAGCACCGCGCGATATGAAACTCACGTCGGGCGATAGGCATGTCGGGCGATACCTTTGCTCATAGGAGCCATCACCCGATTCAAGAGTGAAAGCAAGCTGGCTGACACGCGAGCAAAGGTGGATCACTGCATGTGTTATAGGTGGCTGAAAGGAGAAGTGAGGCAGCCCGACACGTTGAGCCCACATTGGTATATATAGCAAACTCAGCTGGGGGTAAAACGTGCGTTTCTGGGGCGCACGTCGGTCGATGAGTCAGGAAATTCCCGAGACGAAGGTCACATCAGTTAAAACAAGGGCATTTATTTCCTGCACGATACGGTGGTTGCTCGGGAATACCATCCGTCATGGCTCTTGTGGTGCCCCAGAAACTGCGGCCTGATACAAGCGTGACTGCGCGCCAACTGAGCTGCTTCCCGACACGGCTTAAAATGGGCGGCCGAAGACCGAAGCTAGGAGAAGGAAGGACCATCATCGGTTTAGGGTTTCGGTTTAGGGTTAGGCCCTCGACCTCAGGAAGTACGACAACGGTGACCCATAAAATCGAGGAGCTGGTGCGCTCGGCGCGTGCACCGACTCGGGCCTTATTACAATTCATAAAGTTCGTTTTTATAGGTAATAAGAAAAATGCATCCTACTCTACGAAAGAAAGAAAAACTGGGGCTGCCTGCGGAGGAGCGCTGAGGTTTGCGTCACCATCTCGACCGGTGTAAGATCATCTTGCTCCACCCTCGTTTGTGCCCATATCTTGCAGACTGACCTCTGCTCTCCTGACAAACGCTTCATCTTCATAGAACCTTTTTACCCTGTGACCATTTACTTGAAAGACATTGGTCGGATCATCTTTGTCGTAGAGCTCCATCATTCCTGATGGGTATATCTTTGACACGGTGAACGGTCCGGACCACCTCGTTTATAACTTCCCAGGGAAAAGACGAATAGAGGACTTGAATAACAAGACCTTATCCCCTTCGCTTACGTCTTTTCTCCTGAGGCGGGTATCATGCCACGATTTTGTCCTCTGTTTGTAGATTTTTGCATTTTCATAGGCATTCATTCTAAGCTCTTCGAGCTCTTGAAGCTGCAAAAACCTCTTTTCTCCTGCCTTGTCGAGGTCCATATTTAGGAACTTGATTGCCCAAAGGGCCTTGTGTTCCAAATCTAAAGGCAGGTGGTAGGACTTTCCATAGATGAGACGGTAGGGGTGGCTCCAATGAGTGTTTTGTAAGCAGTACGGTAGGCCCAAAGTGCTTCGTCAAGTTTCATGGACCAGTCTTTCCTCGTTCGGTTCACAGTTTTCTCTAAGATCTGCTTGATTTGCCTGTTGGAAACCTCTACCTGCCCTGACGTCTGTGGGTGGTAGGGTGTAGCAATCTTGTGCTTCACTCCGTACTTGCGCAGAAGTGCTTCAAACTGTGTTTCTCCAAAGTGCGACCCCGTAACTTAGAACAGTGCACGGTACACCGAAACGAGGGAAGATGGTCTTCTCAAAAAGCTTGATAACCGACTTGGCGTCGCAGGTTTGGGTGGCTACCGCTTCCACCCACTTCGATACATAATCCACTGCCACGAGTATGTATTGATACCCCCGGGATGGGGGAAATGGTACCATGTAGTCGATCCCCCATACATCAAATATCTATACTTCGATCTAGCTTGCCATTGGCATTTCATTCCTCTGCCCTATGTTCCCTGTAAACTGGCACTCCTTGCAAACCTTCACAAAATGTGCAGTGTCTTTAAACAAGGAGGGCCAGTAGAAACCTGACTGTAGCACCTTTGCAGCTGTTCTTTCGCTACCCAGGTGACCACCATAGGGGGAAGCGTGGCATTCCTTCAGGATGTCTGCAGTTTCTTCTTTTGGGATGCACCTCCTGTATAAGTTGTCGGCGCACTTTCTGAATAAGAGAGGATCATCCCAGTAGTAATATTTAGCATCCACGAATAGCTTCTTTTTCTGATTGTACGTGATGTCAGGAGGTAGTTCTCCGCAAGCAAGATAATTGCAGATGTCTGCAAACCAGGGCAAATTTTCTTCTTGAGCATCTTCTGCCAACATCAGAGCCTCATCGACGTAGTCGTTGTTGATTGGAGGCCCTCCTTGTCTTTCAACAACGATCCTTGATAAGTGGTCTGCGATCACATTTTCTGCTCCCTTCTTGTCGATAATCTCATGGTCGAACTCTTGGAGCAATAAGGCCCACCTCAACAGTCTGGGTTTTGCCTCTTTCTTTTGCATTAAATATTTTATAGCCCCATGATCTGTGTATACTTTGACCTTAGCTCCAATGAGATACGACCTGAACTTATCGAACGCGAATACGATCGTGAGCATCTCCTTCTCAGTTGTCGTGTAGTTTACTTGAGCCTCGTCCAACGTGCGACTAGCGTAGCAAATCACATGGTGCTTTTTGTCTTTCTTTTGCCCCAGGACTGCTCCAACCGCGTAGTCACTAGCGTCGCACATCAGCTCAAAAGGTAAACCCCATTCTGGCACTTGAAGGATAGGTGGTGATATCAAAGCATTTTTCAGGGCCTAAAAAGCATTGAGGCAATCGTTAGAGAAAACAAATTCAGCATCTTTTACCAGAAGATTGGACAGCGGTTTGGAAATCTTCGAGAAGTCCTTGATGAATCTTCGGTAATATCCGGCATGCCCAAGGAAGCTGCGCACTCCCGTCACGGATCTGAGTGGAGGAAGCTTGGATATTGCTTCAACTTTTCTTACGTCCATCTCAATCCCAAGCCTTGAGATCTTATGCCCTAGAACGATGCCCTCCCACACCATGAAGTGGCATTTTTCCCAGTTCAAAACTAGGCTGTTCTCCTCGCACCTTTGAAGTACCAATGACAGATTCTTCAGACAGCTATTGAAGTCCTTCCCATAGACTGAAAAGTCATCCATGAAAACTTCTATGATGTCTTCTAGAAAATCTGAGAACATCGATATCATGCATCTCTGAAAGGTAGCTGGGGCGTTGCAGAGTTCGAAGGGCATCCTTCAAAAGGCATAAGTGCCGTAAAGGCAGGTGAATGTTGTCTTCTCTTGATCATCGGGTAAGATGGGTACCTGGTAAAAACTTGAAAAGCCATCAAGAAAACAAAAGAAATCGTGATGCACTAACCTTTCAAGAACTTGGTCAATAAAAGGTAGCGGAAAATGATCCTTCTTTATAGCCTGATTTAGCTTTCGGTAATCGATGCACATCTGCCATCCGGTGATGGTCCTAACCGCCACCTCATCTCCCTTCTCACCCTTAACCACTGTCATCCCGCCCTTTTTGGGCACTACGTGGATCAGACTTACCCAATTGCTATCACTGATTGGGTAAATGATCCCCGCATCCCTAAGCTTTATTACCTCTTTCTTGACGACCTCCTTGAGCATCTGGTTCAGCTTCCTCTGGGGTTGGGCCATAGGCTTGGTATATTCTTCTAAATTGATGCGATGCATGCACAGGGCGGGGCTAAGGCCTTTGATATCATCTACTGAATATCCTATAGCCCCCTGTGGAGCCTCAACTCCTCAAGGAGTCGGTCCAGCTGATTGCTTAAAAGATCGGCGTTTACGATGACAGGGTTTCTGTGCTCTTCATCCAAGAAATCGTACTTCAGGCCTTCAGGCAATGCTTTTAACTCTGGCTTTGGTCTGGGTGCCTGCTCTTGGGGCTCCTCCTCCAGAGAGGCATACATCACAGACTCCACCACCTTATCTTCTTCTTGCAAGTCTACGTCAGAAAGGTTAAAAAAGTCGAGATACCTTGCGACTTTAGGATCTTCGAGGTCGGTGTCCTGACATCTTATGACCCTCGCGAGGGGGTCTACTGTCCAGATATCCTCCTCTATTTCCTCGCAGAACTTATTATAACTATCTGCAAAACATGCTGATTCAGACAGGGATGGACTTCTCATGATCTCTTTCAACTTGAAGTCCATATGGTCGTTTTCGACCCTCAAAGTGATCACCCCCTCTGAGACATCAATCAATGCTCTTCCTGTTGCCAAGAAAGGATGTCCAAAGATGATCAGGCAATGGGGGTCCTTAGCTGTGTCGATGATGACTATATCACAGGGGATAAAGAAATCACCAACCCTGATAGGCACATCTTCGACAATGCCAACGGGTCTCTTAAAGGTGTGGTCTTCCAGTTGAATCCGCATGTTGGTTCGAACCATATCGGTCAAGCCCACCCTTTGCGCGAAACTTAGGGGCATAAGGCTGATGCTTGCTCCCAAGTCCGCTAGACCCTTCCGCTCGACATTGTCCCCGATGGCAAACAAGATCGTGAAAGCTCCGGGGTCCCTTCTCTTATTTGGCATGTCGGGCTTCAGGAAGGCGGAGGAGGTGGAAGCTAGGTGCACTGTCTCAATCCTTCCCCCCTTCTCTTCTTTGTGATAAGGTCCTTGAGGAACTTGGCGTATGTAGGCATATCCTCCAATGCGTCAAGGAAGGGCACTTCGAGATGCAACTTCCTGATCGACTCCATGAAGTTCTCATGACGCTTCTTCAGATTCACCTTTATCAACTTATACGGGAACAAAATTCTAGGAGCGTAAGTGTTCCTTCCGCCAGGTAGCTCTTCAGGGAACCTTTGCGCAGACACTCGAACGTCTGCCTGTCTTTCTTCCTCCTCGGCTGGACCTGCACCCTCAGGCCTTAGCTCGGGCTCAGGCCTGGCTTCATCAGGGCGCTCCAACGTTCTTCCAGACCTCAAGACTGCCATTATGGTAGTTTCAGGGTATGGGAGTGCTTTTATTGCAGGATTCTCCATCAGAGCAGTCATCTGGGTCAGTCGCTGATCTACCTCACGCTGGCGCATCTACAAGCTGGCCATCTGGCGTTGCATTGAATTCAGATCCCCAGGGCTAGGGAGTGTGCTCTGCACCAGTTGGCTGATGATGGTATCCTGTCTCTTTATGTAGGCAGAAAGATGACCAACCAAGTTAGGCTGGTTCGACCTCTCGCCTCGGCCCTGACATTCACGCTCAGAAAGAGACTGCTTGCAATGAGACATGGTATCAAAGCTTGGCAGAACAGGTCACAGTTCTTCAGAGTTCCTGAAATAGCACGAAAATTCAAGTTTAGAAAATTGAATTATTAATTTTAAGTAAAGAATAATAGTAAGGAAAAAGAAAAAGAGTGCTGTCAAACTCATTTCTAAGCTTGAGGCACAGGAATGTAGTTAGTGGATTCAGATTTGTCTACAGTACCGTTTTCGCCTTGTCCCCGACAACGGTGCCAAAAAGTTGACCGAACTAAATCGCGCATCCTAAAATTGGAGGCGGATTTGAGGTAGTCGAGCTTTTACATTTATAAACCCGAATCCTTCTAGTCCCCCACAACTTTGTTTATGGGGTCGAAGTAGATATATGGGGTCAAACACAGGGACAAGGGGGGTAGTGTTGAGAACCCAGAATCGACACGCTACACTCCGGCAGGTATAAATAGATATAAATTCCCAAAGGGGAAACATCAAGGTGTCACGAATAAAACAAAGAAAACTATCTCCAACTGGAGCTATAAGGGAGGTTTAAGGTTTTAGTCATTTAGCACTTTTTAGGGGTTTTCATGCAACAAAAATAGAAAGATAAAACTAGAGCTAGAGCTAGAGCAAGATGCGAAGGATAAGACTACAGTAAAACAAGCGGTGGCGGTAACGTCTTGCACCCCTCCTCTCAGAGCGGGTACCTCTAACCAAGCATCAACACCCCTCTCGAGGTTGCTGGACTTAAGTTAGAGTGGAGAGTTATCGAAACAACTCTGTTCCAGGCACTCTTGTACTCCAGAATCAGACCAAACACTAGAGCCACAACACGACTCTCGAAGCTATTACGACGGGAAAACACGATTCGGTAGCTAAGCGAAACGCGATCCAAACATGCAAGCTAGAGTTCAGATATCAAACATAGCAGTTTATCCGATATATCGCACCAAGCATATAGCAGCAAGTAAAGAAGCATTTCCATTTCTATAAACATTAAAGGTCTTAATTACAATGCGTAAATAAAGAATTAAATGACAGAAATAAAGATAAGTGTCGCCTTCTTGGTGTAGAAGGACGACAGGCTACAACGGCTCTCCAGCCCGATATCGGCCCAGGGGCCTAGCCCAATACAGACGTGTCGGGCGGCACACCCTCTCGGGTGGCACGCTTCGACGACCGACTATATCGCTCAAGGACCTGGCCGATACGCTCAAGTCGGGTGACACACCCTCTCGGGCGGCATGCATGACGGGCGAAGCGTATCGGGTTCGATATCGTGTCGGGCATGGAGCGACGCGTCCTACTGTCGAGCACTTGTGTCGCTCATCGTCGTTGGCCGATATCGGCCCACAGTGTCGCCCGAGACAGTCCTAAGTGAACCATCCCCTCCCTCTCGGGATGAGGGAGAGCTCACCTAGTGTCGCCCGACACGAGCACTGGGGCACGATACTCCTGCTCTCGCAGTTCCTCCGAAGATCACTCAAAGCTCCCAAGTATCCGAACTGTCCGACCTGTCTTTTCGGCTCCCTGTATCTGCTATTTATAGGCAGCGGTTGGGGGAAGTTATGGTGCTTGACGCGCCACGTGTCCTCCGTATTTGCGCGTTTGGTGGATGGCCGATACATATATCTCCCGGCACGGGGATCTCGGCCATCGGTCACGTGACGGGTGGCGCCTGCCGGTGGGTGGTCCGAGTCGGGCGACAGGCCATGGCTGTCGGGTGAGCTTGGGCTCCCTGTCGAGTAAAGGGCGTGTTGTCCGTCAGCTTGTTCTTGCGTGGTATCCCTATGTCACGCGTCGTTGCGTCGCGCCACCCTATCGGGCAGTGCTTGTGTTGTATCGGGCCATTGGAAGGCCGATGCAGGTTTGGACTTTTGGACTTATTGCTTATGGGTCGGGATGGCCTTATTGGGCCAAAACGGGAGGAAAATTCTGCAAAAGATGGAAGTATTGGATTTAGAGCATTGCTTGGCCAATTATTGTGAAAGTGCATATAAAAGAGAGGAAAATAGCAGAAAAGGGTAGTTTTGATAACAGAAAATAAGGCTAAAATGTCACCAAAATTGGTGTTATCACTCACTCACCTCCAATTGACTTTCCTCTTTCATTTTCAATTAATACAAAGATCAATTCCTATCCCAATCAAATTGGACAACTGAAACAAAAACTTTTCTCACAAATCGGGACAACCCAGCCTTGCTCGTTTGGTCCAGTCAAACCGATCAGTTCACCAAGTGAACCGATCATCTCACTGACCATGAGCCAATTGGTTCACCTAGTGAATTGGTGAGTTGGTGGTCCAGATAGTGTAGAACATAGTCAATGCGGTTGTCAATCAATCTGACACTCAAATCAGTTAGTTCAATCACTTAAACTTGATGATTCTGAGTCAAGTCAATTGATTGAATGTTTGATTGAGTACCTAAACACCTTTAGTAATCAATAAAAACATCAATCATGGATAAATTCCTCTTCCAAATAAGTCCTTTGTGTGTGACCCTATAGGTCCCATCTCACGTTGGTAGTGAATGTCAATAACAGCTTATGACATCACAAGCAAAGAGCGGTGCCTAGTCACACATCAGTGCTACCCAAGTGAAAAGGAAAGTTGGAGAACAACTTTTAATACTACAATCTATGATTGGTGTTTTAGTGAATGTATAATTCCTTTGTCTCTGATATTCTGAATGAACTCAAGGCATGGAGCTATCATCCTTTCAATGTTCATTCATGTTCCTTGATCCAAAGAAGACTGTCTGAGATATGTGTGCCATCAATATCACATATTGACTTACACTTGCATGCACATGCTTTTGTCAGCCTCGCTTATCAAGTGACCATGGAAATCATACTCTCTTAGGAGGGACAAATCCCATATGTATCACTCATAGTCAAAACCCCATGTGTCAAAGTCACCCAATCATCACCTTTATAACTATCCATATTTCAGGACTGCGTTTGATGATGTCAAAGTGTACCCAATGACATGTGATGAGTGTAGTGATTTCCGGTTTAAGAATCACAATCACCACCATCACTGTGAGAGCTGACTGTGACTACTATGTCATGGTTCCGTGTGTCACCCTCACAGTGGGTCTATCTGATACACTGTTCTCTAACATGTATCTATGTGCTTGGTTTGATATCACATATCATGACTAATGAGATTCTGTCATCAAACAACACACACTATAGGCTTATTGTGTCATTGTTGTCTATCAACCTTCCACAATGACATCTGACTAGGGACACAACAAGAATGTACAAACTCTTAACATATGTATGATCTCACTCTTCAGGTCCTCAACCTAAAGACATACGTCATTGAGTACTGTCATTCTCTAGACATTCATTCTGCTCTATCATTATCTCATAACTGATTGAACCAAAATAAATTGGAAGCTTTCCTTTGATATTTATCAAATCAATCATAATGTATCCCAATCCAAATCATCATATGATTGGCTCTCAGGGCATACATGCCAACAGACTCCCACTTGCACTGCAAGCCAATCACCTTTAAATCATATTCTTAGTGATCTCCAAACATGTCCCACATGTTTCTGCTTCTCCAGTGCTAACATAGTGAGTTAGCAACACTTTTCTTTAGTCGGTATATTGCATGTTTCACATCTCTTCACTGTACGTCATATCGTATGAGATGGAGTTACCGTAATATGCAATATGATATTCCTTGCCTAACACTTAGCTCTATTGTTTGACTCAGTATTACTACTTGTCACCAATGATTGGAATATCTATAATTTCATCTGTATGAACTTGCAGATCCATATAGTATCCTCTTCTATTCATAACACAAGGATACTCGACATTCCCTTTTAGAATTAGACGACTTTTAAATTGGAACATTTCCATTTGTCAACTCATATTCCCTTTTATAATTTATATTATGTGATCATTTTCTATCATTTCGGAAGCTTGCATCAGTGTAACTCTTTACACCCAACTCTTCCTTAAATTACCATAGAACTAGTACTTCATAAGTACCAAACAATTTCTTCATGGTATTCCAGTGAACCTCACTGGAAGTAGACAGACATCCACTTGTCACATGAGTTAACAGGATGAGCATATCATATTGTCATGTCCAATACATACAAGATGATGAATGCATATTTTCTTGTCATGTCTAATACATACAATATAATGGGATGATTACATACATGATAGATCCATATCTATCTATGTGTTCCTATTCTTCGTAAGAATTTGGAACACTTGGCATCTGAGATACTAACTCCATGTAACATGGACAAGTTTTCTCCCACAGAATCTGTGCATACTGAACCCTTCAGTACATATTGCCAATGTATGCTCTCTCTTTACCAAGTCAAGAGGTTTTCGAGAACTAACTATATAGATCTCTATTCCTATCACATAGGACATTTCTTTGTCTTCCCTTAAAGAAGGTTCACACCGGTTTCCATTTTAGAACATTTCATTCCTCATCATCATGTGGAATGTGAATACGCTCCCACTAAATCTTTGTAATCACATATCCGTTCTTTATTTTGATATATCAGTCAAACTTTTGACTATATAATCAAAGTAAAGACTTCAAATTTGAGTTGTTTGCACTTAATCAATCACATTGATTAATATCTTGCAACTTATAGACTGCATTTGCATTAATGGAATTATAAAACCCTTCAGGTTGGTCACGTACACAACCTCATGTTATTCCTGTCAGGAATGCAGTTTTAATATCCATATGCCAAATTTCATAGTCTTTAAAGTTCAAACATCAAGCATGATCCTTTCTCTAAATGTCATCCATGTCAGTCTTAACTCTTAAGACCCAATTGCACTTATGGGTTTTATCCCAATGAGTGCTACCATAAGGTTATACCTTAATTGGTTCACATGGAAGTCATTTTGGATCTTATGGCCTCAAGCCATGACTCAAAATCTGGTCCCTCATCATCATCTAGATTATTGGCTCAGCATATGACCAATTCATCACCTAGATTTATGAGGTGTATCTGTTACATAAGGAACTTTGAGAATCCACAACACTTGTGATTCTTAATCTCTTTTATTTAGTGTAAGCATGTTCTTTTAGAAGAATTCTAGAAGGTCAGTTATTTGATGATCATGCTCTAACTCTTTAGAGTATGATTCCTTCTTTGATTTAGACATCATGAGTTATCTATGATACACTATCATAATTACTCACAAGGTCCTCAAACATTTGGTTTAAGTATCCCATTCATTGACCTCATCAAAGAATTAATACTTTTACCAAGTTTGTACTTCATTTATGATATTCTTGAACACTTCAAGATATTCATATTGGTATTTCACTAAAAACCATCTGAAGCATTAGCATTTATTCCAATAGGCATGTATATACATCAATATGTATTATACCTAATAGAATAGTCATTCTCCCACTACATTTAGTGAATACTGACTTGTCATCATGCCCAAGACATTCATATCTCTTAATAGCTCACAATCAAAAGAGTCTGGCCTATCCATCAACATGGAAGCTAGAAATGAATTTCTCATGATAATGCTAATTAATTATTTGAGTCATCAATAACTTTTAGGTATCATTTTATCTTATGCATACCAAGTACCACAATATAAATAGCGCATTGCCATAAAAGATCATATCTTTAAAATTGAAACATCAACTTTATTGATAGACATCCTTGTCATTACAAGATGCAAAAATAAAGTGTTTCTATTTATTGGAAAAATGAAATAGCAATTCATAACTCTATTACATGCCCTTTGGGCTGAAATAAACTAAAAGGTACTCCAATCTATGGCAACAACACTTGCTCCAATGATGAGTGCTCCTTCCTTGGTCCTTTCACAAAGGCCATCACTTCTTATCAAATCCTGCATATCATATATGTCAGATTTATGTCTTGGTATCATATACCTTAGATTAAAGAAGTGTTTCAAGTTTATTTTATGATAACTAAGTTGGAGATCTCCATCCCCTCCTTCTTCTTCTTTTGTTCATACAGATAGAGAGGGCAATTTCTCCTCCAATGTCCTGTCTCTTGACAATGGTGACATTTGTCTCCCTTGTTCACCCCTCCTTTGACCTTGAGAGCTGAAGATGACTTGGGCAGCTGGCTAGCATCAGAACCCTTCTTTGCTTTTCCCTTGCCCTTGCCTTTAGACTTACCCTTCTTTCTACTGATCAACATCACATATTTGGGTTTGTCTTTCTTCATCTGTGCCTCAGCTGTCCTCAACATGCCCAACAACTCTGTCAATGGCTTGTCAAATTTGTTCATATTGTAGTTCATCACAAATTGACTATAAGATTCTGGCAACGATTGCAGTATCACATCAGTAGCCAACTCTTGGCTCAGAAGGAATCCCAGTCTTGTTAGGTTCTCCACATACCCAATCATCTTGAGTGTGTGAGGACCAATTGGTGGGTCTCCTTCTATCATGACACACTTGAACAATACCCTAGAGAGATCATATCTCTCTTGCCGTGCTTGGTCTTGATACATGTTCTTGATATGCTGAACCATCTCAATGATGTCCATGTTCTCATATTTTCTCTATAACTCGTAGTTCATTGAGCACAACATCAAGCACTTTGCATTAATGGCATCTTCAATATGGTTCTTGTAAGCATCCCTTTCTTCCTTTGGTGTAGTGGGAGGGGGTTCCTCTGTCACTGATATATCTAGGACATAGAGCTTTCACTCTTGAGTGAGAAAAATTCTCAATGTACTAAACCAGTCGTGGAAATTAGTCCCATTCAGCTTGTCCTTCTCAAGGACCGATAGCAACGAAAAGTGATTATTGTTGACAGCCATTTGTTTTACAAAAAGAAAATATGAAATTTTAGTCCAAAACTAATTTTTACTTAATTTGATTGATTTGAAAATTTTGACGATATAATTAGGCATTTAATTAATTATTGCTCCCACTATTTTGTTCAAATTGATAGCCCTCACCATCAATTTGGAAGATTGTAGCGTATAACCTTCTATTGAGCCAAGATCCAAAATAATTGAATTATTATTCGGCCAACGCCAACGTCCATAATCAATCATTAAGGTAGGTAACACTTACCAATTGCATCATATGCAACTCTTAGATAGATGACATGCGCAACTCTTTGCCATGAACATCTCCATGCCTCTAAGTGCTTAATACCATTAAGATCACTTAGTTAAGCCCGACCCAAAAGCCAACACGATAGAAGTGCACCCCACTTGGAGGGCCCACACAACTACCATCACACTTCCACGAGATAGACAACGCACACCTATGCTTGTCTATCAAGATTTTCATGTGTGCCAGTTATGGAAAGCATCTAAGACTTAATATTATATTGAGGGGTTTTAAAATGCTTATATATGCATATATGTATCCAATCACCACATATATAGTACATATCATATACATGCTATATCCCACAATGAAAACATGCAATAATGATAAAGCGATGATTATGGCCATCCTATTGTAATTCCTTGGGCCACAAGGAATTACGATCATCTAGGTCTACATCACATGTAACTTATTGTTGATGAAGATCTTGTGCTTAGGCTATTTCGAGTTTGATCATCTCATCACACGACTGATTGGCTCACATCTTGGCTGGTCAGTTGGTTATCTCCAACCGATCGTATGGCTCCTCCAGATGGTCAGTTCGTTAGGTCCTCTTCTCCTCTTCGGGCCTCCAACTGCACCATCATCCAATCGTCTCAGTCCACCAGCCGATCAGTTGGCACTTCCAGCCGATCGTCTCACACCTCCAGCCACTCATCTGGGTGCCTGCTAGTCTTCAATGTAATAGGAAATAAACTATCCTACTTTTACATATTGCTTTGGGAAACCCCAAGTTACATTCGGGGGGAGCAAATGTAGAAGAGAAGGCTCGAGTTATCTCAAGTTACATCGGGAAAAGAAGAAGAGGGCTCGGTGCACAGATCGAGAGCAAACAACCACACAAACATAGGGGTTTATAGGCCATAACCACGCTACACATCCACCATCAAAACCATTTTGAGTGGCGCATATCGATTGCATATATATACCATATCATATATATGTATATATTAGTTTGATATCATGTGGCATTAATCAGATATTTAGATCATTCCTTTAAATATTTGCATGGTATGTAATAAATAAAAGACAGTAAAACCAAAAACTGATCATATCGATTAATCCTAAAACATAGTATGTTGATGTGGCTCTGATACCACTGTTGGGTTTTAGATGAGGGAGAGGAAGTAGAAATAAAAATGTTCTCTCACCACAAAACAATAACCACAGATCGCATCAACGACTATGAAATAGGAAGGATGGTTTTAGTGAGTCATACATGGTCCTAAGGCTTGATCAGTGACAATGCCTCATAGCTAGTGCGGTCTTCAACCACCTAGTTTTTGATGACATGTATACAGCTCCTGGTCCTGACCTGACCTATAGTTGACGGTCATCCTCCTGAGCGGCAGAAATCTGCCGCCTCTATAGATAGTCCACATGGACCACCGGGACCTCTAGTCATCCTATCCCACATGACACTAGAAGGAGGCGTCCTCTTCTGTCAGTGTACTAGTCACCAACACACTCTCTCACAACCAATTGTTGTCCTGTAGTTGTCTTTCTCTTGTTGTTCCTCCCTGGATGGGTAGAACTTGCTTGGGCTCTCTCAATTACCACAACCAGAGAGGACAACAACTTTGTAGAGCAACTGATGTTCTGAGTTGTGCTATCTGAGAAGCCTCCAGTACCCCTCTATATATAGGAGGGGTCAGGGTCAGGGTTCTCAGCCCCAGGCAATGCGGGACTAAAGTGGGAGTAGTAGGGTCTAGAATTTCCATGAACTGATTGCACTGCGACAACCGAACCAGTTGTTTCACAAACAAACCGGTCGGTTGGGAGTGTGAGCCGATCGGTTCACCAATTGAACCGGTCGTTTTACATTCTTGAGTCGCCTCTAATTGACTTTCCTATTTTGTTTCTAATTAATACAAAGATCAATTCCTATCCCAATGTAATTGGACCAGTGAAACAAAAACTTTTCTCACAAATCATGGCAACCCAACCTTGCTCGTTTGGTCCATTCAAACCGATCGGTTCACCAAGTAAACCGATCATCTCACTGACCATGAGCCGATCGGTTCACCCAGTGAACCGTTCGGTTGGTGGTCCAGATAGTGTAGAACACAGTGAATGCAGTGCTCAATCAATCCGACACTCAAATCAATTAGTTCAATCACTTGAACTTGATGATTCCGAGTCAAGTCAATTGATTGAATGTTTGATTGTGTACCTAAACACCTTTAGTAATCAATCCAAACATCATTCATGGATAAAGTCCTCTTCCAAATAAATCCTTTACCCTATAGGTCCCATCTCACGTTGGCAGTGAATGTCCATAACATCTTATGACATCACAAGCAAAGAGCGGTGCCTAGTCGCACATCAGTGCTACCCAAGTGAAAAGGAAAGTTAGAGAACAACTTTCAATCCTACAGTCTATGATTGATGTTCCAGTGAATGTATAATTACTTTGTCTCTGATATCCTGAATGAACTCAAGGCATGGGGCTGTCATCCTGTCAACGCTCATTCATGTTTCTTGATCCAAAGCAAACTGTTTGAGATATGTGTGCCATCAATATCACATATTGACTCACACTTGCATGCACATGCTTTTCTTAGCCTCACTTATCAAGTGGCCATGGACATCATACTCCCTTAGGAGGGACAAATCCCATATCTATCACTCACAATTAAAACCCCATGTGTCAAAGTCACCCAATCATCACCTTTATAACAATCCATATTTTAGGACTGCATTTGATGATGTCAAAGTGTACCCAATGACATGTGATGAGTGCAATGATTTCAGGTCTAAGAATTACAATCACCACCATCATTGTGAGAGATGATTGTGACTACCATGTCATGGTTCCATGTGTCACCCTCACGGTGGGTCTGTCTGATACACTGTTCTCTAACATGTATCTATGTGTTTGGTTTGATATCACATATCATGACTAATGAGACTCTGTCATCAACCAACACACACTCTAGTCTTAGTGTGTCATTGTTGTCTATCAACCTTCCATAATGACATCCGACTAGGGACACAACAAGAATGTACAAACTCTTAGCATCCGTATGATCTCACTCTTCAGGTCCTCAACCTGAAGACATACGTCATTGAGTACTGTCATTCTCTAGACATTCATTCTGCTCTATCATTATCTCATAACTGATTGAACCAGAATAAATTGGAAACTTGTCGTTGATATTTATCAAATCAATCATAATGTATCCCAATCCAAATCATCATATGATTGGCTCTTAGGGCATACATACCAACAGTTTATCCAAGTCTACACCTATAACTAGGCAAGTCTAAATATCTTGATGTTCTCCCTATTTAACCTAACTATTCCTGATATTAGATTACTTGGTCTAAAAAAATCTCTTGCCCATTACCTCTCAATATATACAAAAGGACACAAAACATGTATTAATGGTGATCAATAAATGACACATAGCATAAAGATCGCAATTTTTGTTGAATAAGAATAGGAAACATTACTTAATTTTTGAAAGTAAATTATTAAACATAAAACAAAATTGGGCCTACTCATCCATGCCCAAAAAAGTGATTGCCCACACATTTTGGGATTTTGTAAGTACAAAACATGTTTATCTATGGAATATATTGTAAGATTGATAAACAATAAACTAGATGCAACAAAATGAATAAATATGATAAAGGAACTTAAGGAATCCCTAATGGTAGGTAGGAGAACCCCAATGAGATATCTTCTAACCTCCTCTTATAATCTAGAAGCAATGAAAACTACAAGCTTGCATAGGAAGAAAGTAGGATAGCCGTCCGTAGAGAAGACCTACTCTAATTTCTCTTCCCATGCTCCCATATCGTGTCTCTCTTGACCTAGTATAGATCGTGTGAGTTTTTTATACATGGGTCAAGTCTTTTATAGAATAGAAAAACATAAAATTCTTGTATTAATGCATGAAGACTTATAAGATGCGTACTTCACATTTACACTGCGTACTTGATCGATCAGTAACACTACAATGGAAATTCTTGGGAGTTACACTATTTATAATTGGGAATCACGTCGTGTACTTTACAAATTAGTAGATGGAAGGATATTGTCAAAATAATGTAAGTTTCCTTTATGTCATGTTGTTTTACAGCTATTTGACTTGGTTAAATAATAATGATTGCATCATATAATCTGGGAACAAGTTTTGTAATCCTCTATTTCAACACAAATATCCTTCAATCTTAGAAATCCTAATATTTCTTTCTCATGATTTGACCTTAAGTATTCTAGAGTGAGAGACACGGACAAGATGATAGTACCTAATATCAAAATCATGAGGAGAATAAAAATCAACAAAATTAACATATCTAGGCATATTATGATGTTTCAGAGCAACAAAACCGACAAGTGCCAAACCAAAAGACAATAAAATCATGTTATAAAATATGCTTATCAGCAGAGTACAAGCAGATAGGACACCACATAGAGTATACATGGTGGGTAGCACTATATGTAGTCTTTTTTTTCTCCTAAATAGCTAAATGTATGTACTCATAAAATAACATATTGGTCTTATAAAAAATCTATACAAATTTAAGATACACAATTTATATATATTTGAATGTAAATACAAAAAAGAGAAAAAAGTGAACCCTGAAGAACCATTAAAAAAAAGAATGCACTTATAGTTATCCTAATCAACACAGATGGGCCGCAATGGACAGTAAGTGAGAGAAAGCTCCATCCTCTCTCTAAAATCATCCCCTAGGTCTCATCACCCCAGATCAGGTTTGCCTCTGTCCGGCGAGCTACAACCATCACCACTCCGGCCCCTAAAGATCAACTCCTTGGTGGCAGTTAGTGCGAGCAAGCACCATCTTCTCTCAAGAAACATCCCCTAGGCCTCATACCACATGGCTCGGTTTTGACTCTGTCAGGTCTGCTTAAACCATCGCTCCTCCTCCCACCAAATCAGCATGACAAAGGGAAACAAAGTGAGCAAGCATCAACTACTCTCCAGAAACAACCCAAAACTACATCATCGGCCTATCCACCCCGGTAAAGTCCCAATACGGCGTGCCCTAACTTCTGATCCCCAGTCCTTCTCAGATTGTGATTTAGAAGTCCTGTGCTCGGACTCCATCTATGCCGATCTGTGCTTCAGAGCTGGCTTTCACTCATCAGCAGAGTTAAATAAAGGTACATCCACTTAACTCCTCCACCCGTTCCACTTCTCTGAAATTAAATCCTGGAGCTTTGGAACACTACCGAGACACCTCGCTTGCAAACCTAAGAGAATACATGCAGCCATCTTAACTCCTGTGGCCGGGTTTTTTTTCACTTCAGCAGTGCCCAGGGCTGTCTGATACTCTGAAACATCCTTTTCAAAAGTCACACTAGAAATACAACATTCTGTCGGCTACCACTTTCCCACACTGTACCTTAACTACAGTCTCATCAGTCCTGATTCTATTCTACCCAGAGAATATCTTTTTAATTTACACACCTGCCAAGACTACATCATGAGAACAGGAGGCCTGCTCACCCTGGCCTCAAGCATAAACAAGACTTGTTTATCCAAAAGAGGCAAGATAAAAATATTCAGTTTAGCCCTAAAATAGAAAATCCTCGGCGCTTGGCGACGACTTGAGGATCCTAGCCACACCTCCATAAATGAACTCTCATTTCACCTTCCAAGAGTTTCCACTCTCAAACCCTACTTTCTCCACTAGTATTCCCCTACCGAAAGCTTGGATCTACCACAAGTTTGACCTTTCACCAGGTTCCTGCATGATTAACATTGGTCACCGTTCCTTCCCGGTGACGGTCTCTTGGCCTTCCCCGACTGAACATCATTGGAAAAACAAAGCCTCAACCCTTCTCATCTCTGAGGGTTGGGACCGGATGATCTTAGATCTCAAGCTCAAGCCAGAATGGTCGATCTTCATCAAACCGATAGGAAATCGCACCTTCCTAGCGTGGGTGCGGGATTTCAATACCGACATGCCACCTGAGCTAGCATATCTTTACAAAAGATATGACCAAGAAAGCTCAACTTCATCAAACTCGGCCGACCAGCTCTTCGTCTGGGAAGTACATCAACCCCCGATGGGAACAAAATCTTGTCCCATCTCAGTCTCCTCGTGTTCAAAGGGGGAAGACGCATCAGACACAACAGCAACAACAACAACAACACCACAACAAAAAAGCTCTATTGCAAAAAGGTACCATCTCTTCTCCTCCAACAAGGCGAAAACAACCAAAAATTACACACTCTCTTCACTCCACAAAACCATAAGACCCTGATTGATAAGACCAAATTTTGTGATGTTTTTGGCCCTTATTTCGTTATCAAATCTGCCCTTTTAAACTATTTTCCTCTCCTTTTGTCATGTTTTTGCATAAAGAAGCCACACTATGCTTTTAACTCAATATTATCATCTTTTGCATAGTTTTCCTCGATTTTCAACTCATTTATCAGCAAAAAGGCCCATCCCGGCCCACGAACGTGTTCCACCTGCATCAGCCTTCTCACCAGCCGGCCGATACACTCGCTGCCCGACACAGGGTAGCACGATACACTACCACACGACACGAGGGTGCCACACAAGAAGGAGCGGACGAGCGATACGCCATTTACCCGACAGGGAGCTAGACTCGTCACGACTGAAGAAGCGTGTCACGCGATACATGCCACCCACCGGCAGGCGCCACTCGTCACGATGACCGACACGCTCCCAGCCCGACATCCTTGTGCCGGGTGATATGCATATCGGGCATCCCCGAATCCTAGATGATAGAGCTGATGAAGGACATGTGGCGTCCGGTGAACCATAACTTCCCCCAACCGCTGCCTATAAATAGCAGTTACAGGACTCCGACAAGACAGGTCAGAATCTCTCAAAAGACAACTTGGGAAAGCATCTAGAGCTAGTGTGTCATGCCTGAGGGTGTACTGGGCGATAATAGGTGAGCACTTCCCCGACCCAAGAGGGAGGGAATGGTTCACTTAGGATCGGTCCTGGGCACCGCTGCAGACCGATATCGGCCAACAAGGACACCCGATATGAGTACCCGATACCCTCAGCAAAACTCTAGCCTGACACGATACCAAGCCCGATACGCATCACCAGTCACAGCGTGTTGCCCGAGAGGGTGCCGCCCAATACACATCACTAGTCACGGCGTGTCGCTCGAGTGGGTGCCGCCCGACATGACTGTATCGGGCGTGAGAGCCCTACACGATACGTGCGCCCGTCATGAGTGTGTCGCCCGAGAGGGTGTACCGCCCGACACGGGCGTATCGGGCAAGGCTCCCACCAGGTATCGGGCTGGAGGGATATTGAGGAGCTGCTACTGCCTGTCGCCCTTCTAAATCAAGAAGGTGACATTTATCTTTACTTATTTTAGTCATTTACTTTCTTTACTTATGCAATGTAACCAGACCCTTTTATGCTAATGGAAATTAGAAGAGTTTAATTAACTTCTTCTTTATGTTTGGTACCTTTTCTTGGACGATTGTTTTGTTTAGCATCCGAACTCTAGCTTGTACGCTTGGATCACATTTTTACTAGCTACCAAATCGTGTTTTCCCATTGCAGCAGCCTCGAGAGAGTTGTTGTACCTCTAGTGTTTGGTCCGATACGGGAGTACGAGAGTGCCCAGGATCGGAGTTGCTTTAGTAACCTTTCCACTCTAACTTAAGACCAGCAACCTCGAGAGAGGTGTTGATGCTTAGTTAGAGGTACCCACTTTGAGAGAAGGGGTACATGATGTTTCTGCTGCCGCTTGTTTTACCAAAGCTTTCTCCTTCGTTCCTTACTAAAAGAAATAGTGTTATCCTCTCTGTTTCCATTGCGCGAAACCCTAAAAACTGATAAACCTTTAAAACCTTAATTTTCCTCATAGCTCCAGTTGGAGATAGTATTCTTTTGTTTTATCGATCTTAGCCTGTTGTTCCCTTGGGGAACTTTATCATCTCCTTACCCATACCGGAGTGTAACGTGTTGATTCTGCGTTCCCAAAACTACCACCCTTGTCCCTATATTCGACCCCGTATATCTACTTTGACCCCATAAACAAAGTTGAGGGGGCCTAGAAGGTTTCGGGTTATAAATATAAAAGTCTGACTACTTCAAATCCGCTCCCTTTTTTGGACACGCGATTTAGGCCGATCAACTTTTTGGCGCCATTGCCGGGGACAAGGCAAAACAGTACTGTTGACAAACCCGAATCCACTAACTACACTTCAGTGCCTCAAGCTTAGAAATGAGCTTGACAACACTCTCTTTTTCCTTTTTATATATATATTTTAACCTGAAATGAGTAATTCATATTGTTAATACATATTTTCTAAATTGATTTTTACGTGCTATTCAGGAACTCAGAAGGAAGGCGTTCTGCTCAACTGAACACCAACATCACCAGACATGCTGCCTCGCATTGAACCACCTCTTTCAGAAGGTGAGCAATAAGAGAGAGCTAGACCTCACTCACCTACACCTGAAGACAATGACCGCTATGACGACGATCATCAACCTGAAGATCCTGAAACAGAACAGTTCGAGGATGACCATCGCCGGGATAGATGTCGTCATCACTGGAGGCGCAGAAGGAATCAAAATAATCAGGATCAGAACCAGGGAGACAGTGACAGTGACGATTCCAATGAAGAAGAAAAGACCCTGAGGGAGTTAGCTACCACAAGGGCTAACAATTCCAGATGCCCTATTGTCATCCCGAGATTCAACACAACCAACTTTGAGCTAAAACCATCCATCATCTCTATGATCCAGAACAAGAGCTTTAGAGGGAGTTCGAAGAATGATAACCCCTATCACCATCTAGATGCTTTTAAAAACATCTGTGACACCATCAAAATGCGGGGAGTCCCACAGGTGGTGATCTATTACAAGGGTTTCATCTTTTCTTTGGAAGATAAGGCTCTATCCTGGTACCCGGGGCTGCCACACCAAGCTCTTAATGGATGGAGTGCACTGGAGGATGCCTTTGTAAACAAGTTTTATCCTACCAAGAAGACTGTCTGGAATAGACAGAGGATCACATCTTTCATGCAAAAGTCGAACGAGAATCTACATGATGCCTGGGAACGATATCAAGAATATCAGAGGGACTGCCCTCCTCACAACTATAAGAAGGGTTTCTTGATAACTACCTTCTACAACGGTCTAACCCCTGAGGAAAGGGTTTCACTGAATGCAGCAGCAGGTAATGACTTTCTGGGGAAGAAGCCTAGCAGATCCAAAAAGATCATCAAGAACATGGTCGAGTTGCAAGTCGGCACCGACTACGATAGATCAGACAGGGGATATGCTAAGAAGGCTAGTGAAGGACCTTCATTTGAATTCAAGGCTCTGGAAACTATCACCTCTCAGATCTAGAGGATAGCCACTGATGTCAAACAACTAAAAGAATCAAGTGGAAAGGGGAAGAAACAAGTCAAAAAGGTCATGAAATGTGTCACCTGTGGAGAAGGTGGACACGGGGTACACAACTGTATCTACACCCAACCTGACGAGTCGAGCGAAAGCGAATCCGAGGCTGAGGAGACTGAGAACATCTCTTTCGTTAATTTCAAGAGGCCAGATCATCTTAGTTTTAGTTATGGCAACAAGGATGCAGCCGAAAACTCGCATCAGCTACATAACCCCACCAAGCAACCCCAAGTTTTCGAGAAAAGAGGAGGACAAAGTCAGTTCACCAGAACCACTTATTTCCAGTCAAGAAAGGCAAATTTCCAAGGACAAGGAAAGTACCAAGGTCGACAAGCGACAAACACTAGTCAAGGTCAAAGTCAAGCCAAGGAGCAAGGTCAAGACAAGGTTTCGAACCAACCAGACTTGGTTGGCCAGTTGTTCGATTTTGTAAAAAAATAAGATACCATCAATAACCAGCTAGCGCAGAGTGTGCTTTCGAATTCAAGAGTTCTGAACACTATGCAGGTCCAGATGGCGGACATGCAGACACATCAATGTCAAATTGATCAGCAGTTGGCCCAGATGGCCGAATTGATAAAGAATCCCTCGGGTAAGATACCCTCCAACACCGAATCTGCCAAAATGGCAGGGCTGTGATAAAAAAGTACAGAGATCAACTTGCAAGATATGGATACTGCTAAATACGAAGAGTGAAGGACCTGGATCTGTCGAGCTGGCGACGCAAACTACATCGCTCCTCGGGAGGCAGCCCGAGCTTTTACTTTTCCTAGAATAGGATGTTATTTACTTTCTTGCAAGAAAAACACTATGAACATTTGGACTGTAATAAGGCCCGAGTTAGTGCATGCGTCACGTGTGCTGACTCTTTTGTTTTATGGGCCACCACTCTATTTTATGAGCATTGATGAGTAATACTATCTGAGGCCGGGAACCTAACCTTAGGCCAATAATGTTTTACCCATCAATCACTTTTTCCTTCGCTTTGTTTTTAAGTTTTTCATCTAGGTTTTGTTCTGAAGGCCTTGTATCGGGCGAGTTTACCCTTTTTCCTGATCGTATCAGGAAGAAACTCAACCGGCGCACAAAATGCACTCGTATCAGGCAACAATATATCGGGCATCGCATAAGCCGTGTCAGACGACACGCCTGGGCGGTGAGCACCTGTATCAGGCAAAGACTCAGCCGGCGTGCATGAAACGCTCGTCTCAGGAATGACTTGTCTCAACGGCCGACGCGCATCCCAGATTTACCCATTTTACCCCCGATTGGGATTGCTATATATAGTATAGAGGTTTTACTGTGTCGGTCTACTGCTTTTACTTTTCACCTACTCCCGTACCGGGCAGTTATTTCGCTCTTTTGCTCCCGTGTCGCGCAACCCTTTTTTTCTGCTCTTGTGTCACGCAAGAAAGCAAAGGTATAGCCCGACATCCCTATCATCCTTGCTTGCCCGACACAAACTTCATATCGCGCACAGTGTATCAGGCTGACGAGTTTAGCTAATTTCCTTGTATCGCCCGACACATGTATCGCGCGACACGTCTCTAACCCGCGCTTACCCGATACCCTATATCGGGCGATAACCATGGTACCCATCCTTGTGCCGTCTCGCTTGTTCTTGTGCCGGGCGACACATTTTTTTTATCAAGAAGACCCTATCGGGTGCTTTGTTTCACGCGACCGTATCACCCGATGCACCCGTGTCAGGCAACGGGTATGACACACTGTTTTTCTCTGTATCGTCTAGTTTTGTATCACCTAAGATGTTCTTTTGATAGATGACACCCGAACCTCATATCAGGCATGAGACCAAGATGATATCTTCGAAAGCTTCGTATCGCCCGACACAAGCGTATCGGGCACACATCATATCGCCAAGAGTTGAAGCCCGATACGGTGGTGTCGGGTAGCTTTTGTATCGGGCCGAATTTAGGTTTTGCCTACCTAACATCGAAACATTTAAATGATCAATGAACTTGTTTAATGATGACATATATGGCCCGTACAAAGCAAACCATCGTTTGAGTTTATGAACATGGTAGGAGGATCGACACTGAGGCCGCAGTTGAAGCAACAACGGTCGGGCAAAAATGCCCGAATCTCGAGGCAGCTGGGCCATCCACAGCTGAGAATAGGGAAAGAACGGAAGAAGTAACGACTCCAACAACAGCTTCAACAGCAGCGGCCGAACCCCTGGATCACACATCAGGCAGGTTCGTGCCTAGAGATAGCGAGCATGGACGCCGGTACTCAGAACTGGCAACTAAAATCTACAGGCTGAGCAGATTCTGCCACCAGTCGTCCTTTCTTCAGCTAGGCATATTCGACATGCTCAAAAATGTCCTGGCTGCAGTAAGGCTATGGAAGATCTGCTTCAGCTGCTCTGCCTCCTACATCGAACTCACCAAGGAGTTCATTTTGTCTCTCTACCGGGTGAAAAATACACCTGAGGACGTTGAAGAATATGGCGGAGCAGACAGACTGCAAGGGCGACTGTACAACTCAGAGCACGTCATCTCTGAAAAGCTTCTCAATGAGATCTTCTCTTCCAGTGAGGAAGAGAAGAAGCTGCTGAATAACGGTGAAAGGATCACCGAAGGAGACGGGTTCAACCCCGTGGAGCTCTGGAGGAGGCTGACTGGCGAGTCATCTTTCAAGCTGGGAAGCAAGGTGGCGGCGGTGCACTCCTGTTTCTGGAGGATAGTGCACAAGCAGGTAGCATGCCTGCTCTTCAGCAAAAACAAGTCCAACAACGTCTACACCGAAGAACTCCATCTCATGTGGCACATGATGGAGGGCAAGGTGATCAATCTGGGGTGCTTCTTGCTGAATAGGTTGCACCCGATAAAGGATGCCACCAAGGAATACTGCATGGGTGGCATCATCAATCTGATCGTGGTTGGGTTAGGATACCCACGGGAGCCGCGCAGTCTTTCGAGGACAAGGGGCGATGAGTTGATCGACCTCAAGTACCTCATGAGGGCCAGCATCATAAAGAAGGAGGGGTGAAGCTACTTCTACAAGTTTGCAAGGACAAACACCCTCCTTCCACTCCCTCACTGCGCCAGATGCGACGCAGAAAAGCTGGTCTTCACCGTAGTGGAAATCGAAGCTGTGGCAGTAGAAGCAGCTTATGCCGCCACTACCAATATTCAATAGGGGGCGGATGCAAGAAGAGAATGAATCCGTCTCGACCCAAGGCTGGACAAAAATTCAACAACCTTTGTCGAGCCAACCGCCACTCCAGAGCCACTGATGACAACAGTTGATAGAGCTGTCGTCGCTCCTACTATACCAGCCACAATCACGACAACACCTGCCGTGGCTGAAGAAGAATCGACGATCATGGAGGTTGCCAAGACAACCACGAGAGCTACCACGGAAGAGCCAGCTACAACCCCCAAAGTTTCTATGGTGCCTTTAGAGGTAGAAGAAGAAGCGAAGCCGGACGCCAGTAATGGGGTGTTCGCCGAGATCCTAGAGATGGAACTCGGAGCTGCACTACTTACGCCGACACCGCCGCCGGTGTCCTCTATAGCAGCTGGTGAGGAGATCGCCAATAATGTAGAGGTGGAGCAGCATCCACCCACACTACGACCTTCTCCACCACCACAAGAAGGCAAGGCAGAGACAGTCGTAAGAGCGCTGACGCCTCACCCGGCAACATCCACCTCGCGGACGATCGAGATAGGTTCTACCTCATCGGGTAGACCCTCACGCGAGAGAAGTATCGCGAGGACGAGAGGGAGATCTGTAGGAGCCCCTCCATCGCTCGGGAAAATGCTGGGGCACGAACTCGACCACTTGCGGGAGGTAACAGAAAGCCACTCAGCTACATTTATTTCTTTAACATGCAAGTTTTCATTTTTCCAACAGAGGCTGAATAGTCAGGAACGGGAACTGTTGACTCTAGTTGGCCTTCCCGACCACCTAGAGGCACTCAACGCCATGCTCCTATAGGCCCTCCGGCGCCTTGACGTGATCGAGGAGAGGCTGAACTGGGGAGACGACCATCCGTGCCAAAGGCAGTCGAGAAGGTCTCTGTCACCTCCTGGCTCAGGCTCTCAACCTTCCTCGTCAGCAGCCTCGTCAAGATCATCATCCTCTTCCTCCTCCAGCGGGTCATCCCCAATGCCCGAGGAAGGGACACCACAAAGATCGGCCAACGGAGCTCCAGCAAGACAGACGAGCTCCCACGGCTTGGAAGAAGTAGCTCCCTCAGTCCCCCTGGATGAAGCAGAAGATGACAATGAAGACATCAGCATCGGGGAGGACTCTTCTGATGAATCAGAGGGAGAGGGGGGGACATATGCACCACCAATGATAGACACCCCCCAGAGGAAGGCGCTTGATGACAGATGAGTTCTTTGCACCGTCGAAGCTACCTTCCTTCGAGATGGCCGACTTCGACAAAAGGGTCATCGGCTACCTGTCGATCAGGGACCAGAAGTTGCTGAATAAGGTCTTGAGGTCGCAGGCAGATGAAGAAGACGTCGTCTGGAGTGACGAATACTTCTCTATACGACGGGGAGCACTCAGAAGCATATTGCGCTCCCCAGCTGTCGTCGGAAAAATGCTATTCAGGGTCCTAGAATGTGCAATTATAGAGAACATCAACACCGGGACATGTCAGAAAACAATATACAACACCACCCCGACCTTGGCAAGAAGACTGATGATGGGAGTTCCAGACTCCATTGCGGTGGCCAACATGCTGCAACACATCGAAGAGTACAACACAAATATCGTGTTGGCCCCGTATAAGCACCAGAACATGTGGTTTCTGTGTGTGGCAGATCTCCGGAATCACGACGTCCAGCTGCTGCAACAAGGAGGTGCCACGCTCCAGGCATATCTTCAGCCGCTCGGAAGAAAAATATCTCAGGCTTCTACCATTGCGTCTTCTACGAGCCATCAAGCAAGGAGTCCAACGTTAGAGAGACATTTGGAACTTCTTCTCTATCAGAGACTTCCCCATCCAAGCATAAGAGGGAAGCGGAAACAACACCTTCATCGTCTTGCACGCCATGGAGTTGCTCAACATATTTAGATACATAAGGCATCTCCAGGGCCAAAACTTTTACCACCTCAGGAGCATATATGCCCTGCTGCTGATCAAAGACAGGCATTATTTCCAAGACGCAGGGGTACCAGAGAGGCTGCTGGACAGTGATCAAGTATACAAATCTTCACAACCCAGCAGCACTCTAGAGAAAGAAGCTGAGATGGAAACAGACATCTACGGGGAAAGCAAGCAGTTAGAGATGCTACAGGAAGTGCATGGATTCGAAGACCCTGCTTCACCTGAAACATCAGAAGAATTGATCAACAAATTCAACCTCTTCTCGTGCTCTACACTCACGGAGGAGCAGCTTAATGAAATTCTTCTGAAGTTAGCTGATTCTACCCCGACGGATGTCATCTACAAGGCAGGCAGTGTCATAGTCCCGGTTGATGACTTAAGGGACATGGTAAAATATGGAGGATGCTTGGCGATATCAGTGGCGGCCGCCTACATCCAAACACTACAGACGAAGTTTGAACACACATACATAGCTCATCCAATGCTGTTCAACGACATCTGCCTCGCCGATGAATCAGGAGTAAAGCAATCATTTCTGGCAGAGTTGGAGCACAGGGTTCCACACACAATCTTCCTACCCATCCTACATTACAACCACTAGATGCTCCTAATGATGTACACTCGCCAACGAGCAGGAATCTTCTACAACATCTCGGACAACAACAAAGATCATCCAGTGCAGTGTACATCAACAACGTTGACCTCCCTCGAGCGCTTAGTACAAAAATACTACGATGAGATGGCGGTGCTGATACAACCATTCCTGGAGATGGCAACGAGCAAATGGCACGAGCTCCAGTTTTTCCACCGCAATCTGCAACAAATCCCTCTATCCAACGACTGCGACATCTTCGTCCTGGAATGGATATCGAATAAAGAGATGCCTGACCAGCTCCACCACATCGATTACCATAGCAAACGAGGAGAATATGTGTGGGAGCTTCTATCTGGTGCAAGTGCACTCACCAGCTAACCCTCACTGGGTTAACATTACCCTACCTTATCTACTTCACAACTCTGGGACAGAGTGTGACGTAAGTTGGGGGGTACCATGTACCAGTGAGGGAGGTATAAAAATCGCGCCAAACTCTCGAATTTTTTTTCTCTTCAAACTCCACCTTTTTTGTTCTTTTTGTTCTTCTCCTATATCATGTGTACATATACATATACATGCTCATACACAAATTTTGCTAAAATTTTTGCTTATTTTGTCTCCATACATATGTACAAAGACGCTATATAGTAAAAACCTGATACGACTTCTTGCCAGCTTGTTTTCTATGTACCTAAGGAGATGTAGGTTTTGTCATGTATTTCTGATAATGCAGCCTCAAACGACAAAAGACCATGACTCTCCATGCCAAAAATTTCAAAAAATAATCTCACAACAGCTAAGAGACGTGTATGCAGAAGGAAAAAGCTGCCCAAATAGCAACAAAAATTCCTCTTGTTTTCCCTTACCCAACAAAAATCCCAAAAAGAGAGAATAGCCTTATGAGAGTGAATAAAAGCATGAGAGTTGTGCCAAATAAAAAGAAAAAAAATATATATATACACACTTGTTTTCTAAAAGTACCCATCTTTAGGCATGGTAGATCTGGGGCAGTGGTACGTAGGATGTGAAATCATTGCTCTAAAGCCAACTGGCTTGGACTGTAGGGACCACTCGCCCGCTAACGGACCCGTACCTGGATGGACTGATGGGAAACAAGAAAAACCCAAAAAGCCTTAAGCCTACCCAAACACACATCTTTCTGTCCCCAAAAGCTGTTTGGTGTGAAATCTAACTTCGGAATCATGCACCCAAGTCTCGTTGAAGCTGTGGAGAAATTTTTTTGCTTAAATAAGGCAAGAGAAGTAAAGTCTGTTGTTCGTGTTCGGGCCATATTCTCAGTAAGACATCTCAATGCTCGCTCAAACCCATGGTCTGAAAACTATACCGGTCAAGAAGAAGCATCACAAAACAAAGTTTAAAGATTGATTGAGGACAATCAAAATGCTAAGTTTGGGGGAGTTGATAACACCAAATTTTGTGATGTTTTTGGCCTTATTTTGTTATCAAATCTGCCCTTTTAAACTATTTTCCTCTCCTTTTTTATGTTTTTGTATAAACAAGCCACGCTACACTTTTAACTCAATATTATCATCTTTTGCAGAGTTTTCCTTGATTTTCAACTCATTTATCAGAAAACAGGCCCGTCCCGGCCCATGAACGTGTTCCACCTACATCGGCCTTCTCACTAGCCGGCCGATACGCTTGCTGCCCGACACAGGGCAACACGATACACTACCGCGCGACACAAGGGTGCGTGCAAGAAGGAGCAGACGAGCGATACGACATTTACCCGACAGGGAGCCGGACTCATCCCGACTGAAGAAGCGTGTCGCGTGATACAAGCCACCCACCGACAGGTGCCACTCGTCATGATGACCGACATGCTCCCAGCCCGACATCCTTGTGCCAGGCGATATGCATATCGGGCATCCCCGAATCCTAGATGATAGAGCTGATGAAGGACACGTGGCGTCTGGAGAACCATAACTTCCCCCAACCGCTGCCTATAAATAGCAGCTACAGGACTCCGATGGGACACGTCGGAATCTCTCGAAAGCCAACTTGGGAAAGCATCTTGAGATAGCGTGTCGTTCCTGAGGGTGTACCTGGCGATACTAGGTGAGCACTTCCCCGACCTGAGAGGGAGGGAATGGTTCACTTAGGATCGGTCACGGGCACCGCTGCAGACCGATATCGGCCAATAAGGACACCCGATATGAGTACCCGATACCCTCAGCAAAACTCTGGCCCGACACGATACCAAGCCCGATATGCATCACTAGTCACGGCGTGTCGCCTGAGAGGGTGCCGCCCGATACACATCACCAATCACGGCGTGTCGCCCGAGAGGGTGCCGCCCGACACGACTGTATTGGATTTGAGCGCCCTACACGATACGTCTGCCCATCATGAGTGTGTCGCCCGAGAGGGTGTGCCTCCCGACACAGGCATATTGGGCAAGGCTCCCACCTAGTATCGGGCTGGAGGGATATTGAGGAGCTGCTACTGCCTGTCACCCTTCTAAATCAAGAAGGCAACATTTATCTTTACTTATTTCAGTCATTTACTTTCTTTACTTATGCAATATAACCAGACCCTTTTATGCTAATGGAAATTAGAAGAGTTTAATTAACTTCTGCTTTATGTTTGGTACCTTTTGTTGGACGATTGTTTTGTTTAGCATCCGAACTCTAGCTTGTACGCTTGGATCACATTTCGACTAGCTACCAAATCATGTTTTCCCGTTGCAACAGCCTCGAGAGAGGTGTTGTGGCTCTAGTGTTTGGTCCGATATGGGAGTACGAGAGTGCCCAAGATCAGAGTTGCTTTAGTAACCTTTCCACTCTAACTTAAGACCAGCAACCTCGAGAGAGGTGTTGATGCTTAGTTAGAGGTACCCACTTCGAGAGAAGGGGTACATGATGTTTCTACTGCCGCTTGTTTTACCGAAGCTTTCTCCTTCGTTCCTGACTAAAAGCAATAGTGTTATCCTCTCTGTTTCCATTGCGCAAAAACCCTAAAAACTGATAAACCTTTAAAACCTTAATTTTCCTCGTAGCTCTAGTTGGAGATAGTATTCTTTTGTTTTATCGATCTTAGCCTGTTGTTCCCTTGGGGAAATTTATCATCTCCTTACCCATACCGGAGTGTAACGTGTCGATTCTGTGTTCCCAACACTACCACCCTTGTCCCTATGTTCTACCCCGTATATCTACTTCGACCCTGTAAACATAGTTGCGGGGGCCTAGAAGGTTTCAGGTTATAAATTTAAAAGTCCGACTACTTCAAATCCGCTCCCTTTTTCAGAAGTGCGATTTAAGCCGGTCACCGATCCTCCTCTGTGGTCGATATCATCCCAAACGACATGATCCTCCTAAAGTGTTCATTTCCCATTTTAGGACAAGAAAAATCTTCTCACCTAATCAACAATCTCCTAGAGAAAAACCCCACCGCCCAAATCTGGAAAATGCCCCCCCCAGAAAACCTTTTCGTGCTCTTCACTGTTCACTTTGCAATAGTAAGCAACATTCAGCTTCCAGATGCCTTTCCCACTTTACCTGCTTCAGATGCCACCAAGTAGGACATACCAAAAGGTTCTGTAAAGCTCACCCACCCCCTAAACAGATCAGTACTCATGCAGACCTAACGTCTTCCTTCCCTAGATTTTTCTCTGGTACATGTTTGACTTTCTGTAAAAACATTCGAGTTCCAAAAAAGAGAGATACAGACTCCAGAGGCACAAAACAACCCCCTCCCTTTCCCCCACTCACAAAAAATGCTTTTGCATGCCTCACAAACCTCCCACCCAAACATGCAGACACATCCAATGCTCGATACCCGAACACAAACACCAGAGTTATGCCTATATCAAAACCCTACCACAAGCCACCAAAACACTTAGCTTCATCACCAAAACCCCGCCCCCCTACACTCCCTATATTACCTTCACACACAACTCAAACACCCTTCCTGCAACATCAAACATGAAAACTCCAGAACACCTTGAATATGCGATAGCCCTTGACCTACCTGCAAACTCCATGAGGCTTCTCAAAGTCCTTACTTTGAGAAGCATCCTCATCTCCATTGAAAACAACATAGACAACAACCCTATAAATGTCCTTGATATCACCCGAGCCTTAGCCCTCCTCATCCCAGGACAGTAAATCCTAAAACCAAAAATCTTTTCACCAACCCAGTTGATTTACACTATTCCTGAAGGAACAAAAATTAACCATCTCTTCAACCAGGTTCTCATGATACCTTGTGGATCTAGTTTCATTACAACAAGATTATCAAAATGGACGGCTGACTAAGGTGCTTTCCCAGCTCCAGCTGGCGGCTCAGACTGGGTTGCTATCACCAACCTCCCACCCCACCTCTGGGAAGTAGAGATTCTTAGAGGAATAGCTCATTCCATCGGGGCTACTCTACAATACATCAGCCCGGAAACCTTGCACCCTACCCAATACATTAAAGCCTTTTACCTCTTCACAGTCAAAGTAGCCATTTCTTTACCACCATCCATCAACATTAGGATCAGAGAATCAATCTACAACATCAAACTATTTGCTGAACATCCTTCCAAAAATAGAACAACCTTCTCTGATCTTTCAAACCATCCACCTTCATGGTTTTGCCCAAATAAAGATAGAAAGTCTACTTCAAACACCCATTTTTCTGGTGATCGACACCATGTTTGGGAAAGAAAGAACTCAAACACCACCTCCTCCAATAACACAAACCTCCTTACAAGTAGGAAAAGAACCAGAACCTCCACTCCCTCCTTTCTTGGAAACACCTCCCCACCAGCTGGCACCATCTTTCTCTCCCCAACATCAACCCAGGAAAGTGGCCATACTCAAAACCCAAACCAAACCTCTTTAAAAAAACAAAATCTTTCCCTTCTAAAGGATGACAGCTCTTCGTAGAGTCCTCATCAGGAGAGCCCAAAACAAAAGCAAGAAGGCAGCTACATCCAGAAGATTATGCTGCAAGGGCAAAAAGAGGCGAATAAAAAAATCATCATCAACCAACCAGATCCAGGTACATACACAAACACTTCTCTTAGTTCATCCAGTGCAAAATCTTCTAATTATAATATCTCCTCCCCACCTTGCACAAAGTCTATATACTGCGATATAGACAACATTGAGGACCTTGCATCATGGTCAAACATCAATAGTTTCACAAATTTGCAAAAAATATAGGAATTCATCTCGAAGATGAAGAAAAGGCTCATAAAACACTAGATGATATAGAACTCTTTATGGGATGGTCAAATAAAAGAGTTATAAATTCTAACAAAAATAAACTTTGAACTTCTCAAAATGACTAATCTTTTGGTGTTGATCTGTCTATCTCTCGTCTAAACCTATCCAAAAACTATGCGACTTTCCTCTGGGAATGTCTGTGGAGCATCAAATCTCCATAGACGTAAGGAAATCTGCTCACACATTTACAAAACTAAAATAGACCTGATCACTATCCAAGAAACAAAAACTAGTCTGTCCCCTTTTTCTCTCAAAACTATAGGGGAAATAGAATCACTGACTAGGTCCAAATCTCCCCTACTGGCTTCAAAGGGGGTCTCCTAATAGGATACAAGAATCTCACATTCTCCGCCCTAATCATCTCCTCTCTAGACTACTCCATAACCATCGACTTTAAAAACATTTCTGACGGTTATTATTGGTCTTTTACTGGGGTTTATGGTGAAGCTGGACATAAAAAATATGCCTTCCTAACTGAACTTAAATCGCTCATATCAAACTATCTCTCATCTCCCTGGGTTATAAGTGGGGACTTCAACTTGATAACCCAAAACTCTGACAGAACAAACTCCACAAATTCCACTCAAACTTTGTCTACAACTGACAAACTTTTTAGCCATCTTCTCACAAATCATGCTTTGATTGACATCAAACCATCAAATGCATCCTTCACATGGTCAAGAAATCAATCTTTTGCCAGACTCGACCATTTCATCTACTCCACCCTATGGGAAGATAAACACCCCCTCACCTCTGTTCACATCTCAAACAGAGCTATATCTGATCATTACCCTCTCATTCTAGACACTAATCCCACTTCTTGGGGTCAACGCCCCTTCAAATTTGAAAATAGTTGGCTCACCATAAACAACTTTACCAACACCTGTGTTGAGCATTGGAAATTAGCCGATTCCCAATCCACAAACTTAGGACTACACATTCTCCAAAACACAAAAAACATCAAAACACACATCAAACAATGGAAACGCACAAACCCAAGCAAGCTACAAGAAACACAAAAATACCTAGAAGAACAATTCCTCTTTGTGGACAAAGACCCCTCAGCTGACCCTGCTCTTGTTCTATCCAGTAAAGAAGAACTTGAGTTCACAAAAAAGTGTATTGACACCAGGTGGAGACAAAGGGCGAAAATAACCTGGGCAAAGGAAGGAGATAAAAACACAAAGTTCTTCCATAAGATCTGCAACAAAAAATACCGAAAAAACTCCATCACTTACCTTCAGATAAATGGTAGGATCTCTACCCATAAACAATCTATCACAACCCACATCACATACCATTTCAAAAAAATCTTCAACAACAACCACAACCCCTCCTACCTAAACAACTTGGACTGGTCTAGGATCTACCATACAAACATTAAAAACCCCCAAGACCTTATAAAACCTTTCTCCCTAGGGGAATTGGACTTGGCCATATCTACTTTAGGATTAAATAAATCACCAGGACCCGACGGTCTAAATATATAATTCTACCTGGTAAAATGGGACCACTACAAACTTGACTTCCTAGCTTTCCTCAAGACTTTCTACGAAAGTGAAACCCCACACAACATAATCAAGAACCTAAACAAAACTTTCATCTCCCTAATAAAAAAACACATCAACCTGACCATATATCCCAATACAGACCCATCAACCTTATCAACACTTCATACAAAATTATAGCGAAAACTCTAGCAAATAGAATTAAACCACTCATGAACAATATCATTCCCCTCAACCAAAATGCCTTTCTCAAAGATAGAAGCATACAAGATGCTTACCTGATGGTTAACAAAACTATACATCTCTGCCACAAAAACAGAACACCTCTTCTGGACATAAAATTAGACTTTGAGAAAGCATTTGATTTTGTCAACTGGAACTGTTTAACAAAAACACTCACGGGTTTTGGATTTCCGCTCAAATGGATACATGCTTGCATATCCACAAACCACTTTTCAACAATCATAAATGGTGTTCCTTTTAGTTATTTTCATAATTCAAATAGCCTCATACAAGGCGACCCCCTCTCCCCTTACCTTTTTATTATCATTACAACCATCCTCTCTCGTATGATACAACTTGGAAAAAGTAGTGGCCTCATAAACTCTCCTGAGGAATGCAAAGAGAACATCATACAATTTGCTAATGACACAATAATACTTTCCTCCCCAGAAGACTCCTCCCTACTCAACATCTTCAAAATCCTTGGTATTTTTTCCTACATTTCCGGGCTAAAAATAAATCTCCACAAATCATCAATCTTTGGGGTCCACCTTGAACAACATGTCTTGGAAAGATACAAAGATCTTTTAAGGTGTAAGATTGAAGACTTCCCCATCAAATACCTAGGTCTCCCAATCACCCCCCATAACATCACAAATGCTATCTGGTCCCCCATAATAGAAAAAATAAACAAAAAACTCTCAGATTGGACAAATAACTTCCTAAATCTCTCAGGAAGACTTACTCTCCTAAATAGTGTCATCACTCCCATCACCACAGACTTCCTGAGCTGTATTCCCCTCCCATCCAAAACTAAAACACTACTCAACAAAGTGCGAAGGAAGTTCCTATGGAATAACTTTCACCAATCCACAAAATCTGGAAAACACTACCATCTAGTTAATTGGAAAACTATTGCTGCACCTTTAGACCAAGGTGGCTGGGGAATTCTTAATATTGAAACCCATGCCTTCTGCCTTATAACAAAAATCATCAATAGTCTGGTAAAAAATAAAACAAAAATATGGTCGAGCCTCATCAACCACAAATACTACCAAAAATCCCCTCCCTGGCATATTGTCCCAAAAAAATCAGCCTCACCCCTTTGAAAATACATAAACAAAAACATCCAAACTTTAACCCAACTCATCAACACTCCTCCACACTCCCACCTAAAAATCTCCTTCTGGAATGACCCCTGGTTTGAAAAAAATTCAGTTCTAAACTTACACACAAATTGGACCATCCCAAAAAATCTCCTCAAGATCAATATTGACCAGGCCCTCCGCCTTCTAACCAGTAACAGAACAAACTCTCTCAAAAGATGCATTCTCATGCACCTCAAACCTGATGACCTAGGTGCCTTAAAGCAAACTTTGGAAAATAACACATCAAACAATATCACTTGGCGATGGGGAAACTCCTTCTCGGTTAAGGAAGCTTACTCCTTCCTTTCTTTCAGAGGAATCTCCCCACCTACCACAAGAATATGGAAACAAAAATGGTAGAAAAAATATAAAACTTTCCTTTGGCCTCTCCTTCACAACAAGCTGCTCACTGGTGAAAATATGACCAAGAAGGGCTTCATTGGTCCTTCCAGATGTCCTCTTTGCAAGACAGACACTGATTCAAAAGATCACATCTTCTTCAAGTGTAACACCTCACTAAACATCATCTTACACTACACATGAAACTACAATTTAGAACTAAAATCAGCAACCTTCCCCCTTCAGATTTCACCAAATATACATTACAAATCCTTCAAGGGAAATGACATATTCATCATCATCAGCTGGAATCTTTGGCTTGAGAGAAACAACAAAATATTCAACAACAATAAAAAAATGAGGCAAAATATTAACTCACAAATAGATGCAGACCTTCTCATACTATCAATGTGTAGGTAAACAGGCCTATGACAGGAAAAGTGACTCTGAAGAAGGTGAATCGGAAGCCCATTTTCTCTGCGACTTAAAAGCCATGGTGGACGATGAAACGGGCGTCAGTTTGCTGCAACAACATCAATGATTCCATCTGACAAGGAGCTGGAATCTTTTCCTAGGAAAATTTGATTTTATGCTTCTTGAGGCTTGTTAAGGGGTGCCTCCCCTAAACGATTAAAACATCACCATTTTCCTTCACCGTGTTTTTTTTCTTCTTTAGTCTTGTATGAACTCACTAAAGCAGGTGTTTGCTTGCTTTATTGTGCTTTAATATATACTATGACCTTTACCTCAAAGAAAAAAAAAGAAGAACCATTAAAAGATGGGACATAGTTGACTTTGATATGAATGATTCCAATAAAGAAGATTACAATACAACATATGAAGATTTCTCAGGTACACACTTATCCGCCTGATATGTTACTACCCTTCTATCAACCTCCCATATACTCCAATATGAAAATTCAAGGAGCCTGTTCATAGGAGTGGATTCGACTAATCAATTAATTTAAAAGGATCCGTGAACTCAACACCATGGAAATAGTGGAACCTCACTACAATAGTGACCATGCCACTAATATGATTAACTTTATATGCATCGATTCCTCTCATAGAGTTGAAGCTATAGGATTTTCAAGTGGTACTTGGAATATGAGGAATAAAAACCAACACAAACTCGAAATCCTACAAAACCACTGTCAGATCATTCATTGTTGAGTTAACAATAATATGTTGATTACCTTTGTATATGCTAAAATACATCCATGAAGAAGGGAATGTTGGTGATATGATGACATGAGAGCCAATCATTTGATGATTGTAATGACAAATATTATAATTGGTTTGATTATTAAAAAATACATTTCCAACTATTATGTTTGTTTCAATATAAGATAACGAATAAATATTATACTTTACTAAGAATGTATGACTCAATAACATGTGAATTTAGGCTGAGGACTTGAATATGAGATCATGTGTATGTTAAGAGTATTCATTATTGTCTTAGTCCCTAGTTGGATATTATTGTGTATAATAGGACAACAATAATATATCGAGACTAGTATGTGTGTTGATTGATGACTACGTATCATTGTTTGTGATATTGGATATCAAATCAAACACATAGATACTTATTATGAACAAGTTTTCTTGAAAGAACCACTTTGACTGTGATACATGGAATCCAATAATGGTTGTCAGAATCACATCTCAATGTGACAATGGCAATTGTAGTACTTAGTCTTGAAGTCACTACAGTGATCACATATCTTTCATTGTGCTTTAACACTACTCAACATGACCTTAAATAAGGGTTGCTATAAAATTAGTGCTTAGATGCATTATTGCACATGTGGATTATTGTGAGTGATGTAGATGTAATTTGTCCCTCCCATTGGAGTGATATCATGGCCACTTGATGAGTGAGATCTACTCCGAATCAAGAAACAAACATTGAGTAGTAAGAGGATGACATTTCTATGTCTCAAATTCAATCTGAATATTAGAGACAAAGGGATCATATAATCACTATAACACTGGTCACAATACTACGTTAAAGTTGTTCTCCAAGTTCTACATTAGTTGGGTAGAAGTGAAGTCTTAAAAGATACTGATCATTTCTTATAAAGGCATAATTTGAGTATGAACATCACTGCCAATGTATTTTGGAGCCTATAGGGTCAAACATATAGGATGCATTGGAATCAAAGTATAACTGTGGACATAATTGAAAATGTTCCAAGTTATATTGATCACTAAAATGTTTAGGTAATCAACTAGAATAATATTGGAATATAGTTCCAGATAATTGGCTAAAAGTTTTATGCCTATTGTTTTAGTTTAAATTATTGGCTTATATGATAAGTTGACTGGTTAACCCAGAGCAATCAATTAGAGTTTAAAGTCAGCTTATGGAAAATTGGTTAATCAATTTATGTGATTAATTGATTAATTAATAACAACATGATTCTAGAATATTCTAATTGCCTATTTGGCTGTCTGTGTTGGGAAATCATGCACATATATAGGTAGCAGAAACAAAAAAATTAACTTCCCGTTTCCCAGAACAATAATATCGTGTCAACAACAATGTATCTAGGAAGGATGGTTTGAAAGGTTTTACCTAGTCTTGGAGAAAGTCTAGCGACATTACCATTGTGGTAGTAGGATTCCTCTTTAGAAAGCAACATCGAAGTCGAACAGTCATCTCCACCAGCCTCTTGGTGAAGCACCACATACAACGGTTGATGATGTCCTCCTAGTGACACGAAACAACCTCCCATCTCTAAACTAGTCCACTTGGACCACCGAGAACTCCACATTGTGCTACTAGAGCCAACAAGAAGGAGTTGTCCCCTCCTGTCAGCGTACTAGTCACCGACATGCTCTCCCACAATTGTTCTCAATTGTTATCTTCCTCACTATCCCTTCCCTTAATGGGTAGGACTTGCTCGAGCTCTCTATTGGTTACCACAACCAGAGAGGACAACAACTGTCAGAGCAATGGATTCTCAATTATATGTGTTGGGAAGCCCCCAATACCCCTCTATTTATAGTAGAGGCTCGGGTTAGGGTTCCCAGTTTGTGCGGGAGTAGAAGGGTCTATAATCATGAATTTTATAGAACTTGCAAATGCCAAACTAATCAGTTCACACACCCAACCAATCATCTGGTGCATGAGCCGGTCAGTTCACTAAGTGAATCGCTCAATTTGTACAGTTTCCTATTCTCAATCACATTGGTATTCAATGCTTGATTAATGCTAAACATGTCATCAACATCAACCCTTATTCCAATCAAATTAGCAACTATACTGGGTGACCCGGAGGGTGAACTAGTCATCTCACATAGTGAAACGGTCATTTCACTTGTCTAGTTCAGGCAAAGTTAAACCAATATTGATTCCAATTGACTTGACACTCCAATCGATCAGTTCAACACTTGAACCAATAGGTTCAAAGTCTAGTCAGTCAATTTTGAACCTCAATTGTTTAATTGAATGCCTAAACACCTTTAGTAATCAAACTATACATCATTCATGAATACACTCCTTTAATCCAAGTGTACCCTATGCGTATTACTTGATATCACATATCATGAATAATGAGACTTGGTCATCAATCAACACACACTCTAGTCTTATGTATTACTATTGTCTATTTTGCTTGCACAATAATATTTGACTAGGGACATAATAAGAATGTACGTACTCTTAGCATCCGTATGATCTCATTATTCAAGTCACATACTTGAAGACATATGTCATCAAGTAACATCATTCTTTAGACATCTACTATGTCTGTGTCATCATCTCATGAATGAGACAAACATAATAGAAAAAATTACCTTTATGATTGATCAAACCAGGTATTAAATACCACATTTCAATCATCGTATGATTGGTTCTCTAGGCATACATACCAATAGACTCCCACTTGTACTTGGATCCAATCATCCACAAATCATATTCCAAGTGATCTTAACATGTCCATCATGTTTCTGATACACAAGTACTTTTATAGCGGGTTATCAATGTTTGCTTCAAGTCAGTATTTTGCGAGTTTCACATCTCTTCACTGTATGACATTCATGTGAGATAGAAGTGTCGTAGTATGCTATCTGAGATTACCAGACTAACCAGTAGCTCCATTGCTGTCATCGGTTCTATGTCATCAATGGTTGGAACCTCACACAAGTTCACCCATATGAACTTCTTGATCTATACAATATCCTCAACTATTCTTATAACACAGAGATACTCAACTTCTTATGTAGATATAAACAACTGTCATTTTCTTGGAACCCTTTCCAACTTAAAGTTCTTGTTTTAAAGTCAAACATAAAATTTAGATTGTGTTCATTAATTTATAATTTCAAAAGCTTGCATGATGTAACCCTTCTACACCCAACTCTTCCTTATTACCATAACAAATGATCAGTCCTTTTAGTGCTTCACAAGCACCTAAGGATGTTCTTAATGGTAGTCCAGTGATTCTCACTAGCATCTGGCATATACCCTCTGATCATATACAATGCATAGGAGATTGTTAAATAGGTATATATATCCTCTCATCATGTCCAATACATATGAGATGACTGGATAACCTCTTGTCATGTCCAATACATACGAGATAACATGATAAGTAAATAACAATGCATTCAAGATAGATCCATTGTGAATGCATATGTCATCTATTCCATGTGTTCCTATTCTTCATAAAAACTGGGACACTAGGCTCCTAAGAGACTAACTCCATGGAACATGGGCAAGTTTTCTTTCATCAAGTCTTGCATGCTGAACCCTTTCAACATCTTGTCAATGTATTAGCTCTTTATTAGGTCAAGAAGCTTTTAGGATCTATCTTTGTAGATCTCAATTCCTATCACATAGGATGTGTGACGACAGACCCCAAATATCGGATAATGATTAACACGGAAGAAATTATTAGCAACGGATTACGGAAAATCACTAAAAATTAAAACCATTTACAAAGAGATCCATTTTCAGGAAACTCTTATAACGAGAACCAAAGTATTATATACATTCTGGTCCGCAAAGTACATATCATGTACCTCTTCTTCTCGAGGATTACATACAATAGTTTCTCTGTTAAATCTACACATAAGTAACATAAAACTTTGAGGCATTCAATACCAAAATCTCAGGTCGATCATAAAACACTAAATACTGACTCCTAGGACCTGAGAGTACATAGACGACTCATAGGACTCATATCTATAAGACATGACAGTCAGTATCTCCACCTGAGCTATCACTGCTGTCCCTGATGCTGCTATCCTTCCCCTGATGTAGGGTTTCTATCTCCTCGTCCTCGTCCACCTAAAAATGTTGGATCCCACGGGGGTGAAACAATTTAAATTGTCCCAGCGAGAGATATAACTCTTCGCCAGAAACATTATTATTGTAGGTAAACAGTAATAAACTGAGCAGAGTAATCTCTATTGAATAGCAGGATTAAATTATTATTAAGTATAATAGAGCAATATCATCCTTTAAAGTATTACAACTATAAATGATAAAGCAATAAATCATCTATCCATTTTAATAAGGAATATGAAGAACATGTATAATATTTATCCACTTCAGGATACAATAAGCAATGTGACATCAACCAATAGTTTTCATAATTCGTCCTTAAGAAAATATGCTACACGACTAATTACGTTTTACAATCATTCTTATGCCCTAAGGAAGTGAGCCGTACCGCTCAAATCCAACCTTCGGTTGCGAAACCCAAAGCCAGTTCCATACAAGATCAAAGGAAGAGCCAGACTTCTCAATCTCATCTATCTCAGTCAGTGCGAGACCACAAACAGGACCACAATCTCTTGCTTAAGTGACATCAGTCACAGGGTTAGCTTTCATAGGCTACCCATCCTCTAGCCCGCCTTGGTACAGGTCCCGACGCTAGTAAATCTGAGCCACGGGCCAGTTCATTGTGTTCTCTAATCCATGAACACATTCATGCTCCATCACATTGAGCCATGGGACTATTCACCATGCTCTTAAACATATCTTGAGTCTACAACTGAAGTTGCACTCTAATCCTCCTATTTTCGGCTAGGAGAAACCCCACATATTCAACAATATACGCTCCGAATTAACTAGCAGGTAAACCCGTTTCACCATCACCAGCTACTGACGATGATGGATCTATGGCCAGGCCTCTACATGATAATATTCCACTTGATTATATAAGTACATTACCATATTATTTTAGCATCAGTCAAGTTTTCAAACAAAAATTATTATGACAAATGCTACAAAGAAATAATACTCTTATCAAGTACTTTTTAAAACTTTATAAAACATTGGAATCTCAATCCCTTGTCTCATTACTGGGAATTCACATCCCTTAACAACATCATCATCATGTTTTCTAGATCTGGGTATTCAAACCCTTAGTTCATCAATGAACATGGATACCACTATCAGGTAACTATTACCTCCAGGTCATCTGACCAAGGTATTCATGATACTTGTTACACAAGCATCTCACATAGCTCCCCAAGCATATTCAACTTCTTGCCACCTCTCACTAGGAAACAAATAAAATAATGGCTCACAAGGCCCATTAACATCATAGCTCATACCTGGTTATGCTCATCATCTCATGATACCTCTATGGTTAGTATACTAGATAACAACCATATCAATTACATATCAGCATTATGAAATACAAAGATAACATCACTATTCCTTTATTAGAGTTAAGGTTTCCCATCTTTATCAATTAGGGCTTCACATAACATCACCCTATATTAGGGTTTCATATAAAATCACCTTATATCAGGGTTTCACATAACATCACCCTATATTAGGGTTGCATATAGCATCACCCTATATTAGGGTTTCACATAACCTCACCCTATATTAGGGTTTCTCAACCCATTACTCAAATTAGGGTTAGGGTTTCTCATTCTCCAATGATTAGGGTTTTATGATTACCTCATTAATCTAAACTGTAAATTAGTGCTTCCACATATCTTGGAGCACATAGAATTACTAAAGTATTAAATCATACTTATCATTATTCCATGTACTAGGAACACACATCACCATCATACCTTATTCAATTGACTTAACCTTTCACTAAGTACATGCACCTACACTTATCATAGTGTATTAGATTTATTACTTTCATAGGCATTGAGTAATAATCATTCTAATTATACCAATCATCTAAGTACTTTAGAGGTACTTCCATTGAAATCAACCTTGATATACTCTTCAACCACTTGTGGGGTTAATAGTACTTACATGATTAGAATCAATTGGACCTTCAAACGGTCTTGAGGTCACTTGAACTTCAAATGGTGTTGAGGTTACTTGACCTCCAAACGATCTTGGACCAATTGCACCTCCAAACGGTCTTGGACCGTTAGACCTTAAACGGTCTTGGTCCAATTGAACCTCCAAACAGTCTTGAACCTTTTGTATTTCCAAACGGTCTGAAGACCGTTAGACCTTAAATGGTCTTGACCTCTTTCATCTTCAATCAGTTTTGAAACCGTTTGATCAAATTAGTTTTGAAAACGTTTAACCCTAAACGGTTTGGGACCGTTTGGTCCTAAAAAAGTCTTAAATCCTTTATTCACCAAACGGTTTTGAAGACCGTTAGACCCTCAAACGGTCTTGGTCTACACCTTCAATCGGTCTTAAGACTGTTAGACCTTAAACTATTTTGATCCTTAACACCTCAAATGGTTTGAAGACCATTTGGTCAAATCAGAGTTGAAACCGATTGAACCCAAATTATTGTTTTGACTTCAATCGATTTAGAGTTTTGAAACTATTTGAACTAGGGTTTTGAAATCAATTGAGTTTGATTATTTGAAGTTATCAGGTCATGATACCAATTGATCCTTTAATCCTTTGAGACCGTTTGGTCTCTAAATGGTTTTGAAACCGTTTGACCTCTTAACGGTTTTGAAACCGTTTGACCACTAAACGGTTTTGAAACCGTTTGGTTACTAAACGGTTTTGAAACTGTTTGGTCACCAAAACTAAAACCATTTGCTTTTGATTTTTCTTGAGGTGTGTGATAAGATGATTTCATCATCATCTAGCTTCAGACCTCTGATTTCTACTTCCATACATATGATAAATTCATCAATTATTCAAGAAGCAAATGAAAGATCAACATATAATGAGAAATTGAAATCAACAATAACATTGATGGGTTCAAGTTATATAAACCGCATTCAAAGTAGCTTCAAAGCTTCAAGATTCACATATCTAATGGTGAAAGAAGCTCCTCCAACTAGCCAAGGCTCATTTCCAACTCTTTGGATGGAAAGCATAGCCAAGGTTGAGCATTGGATAGAAAAGAGAAGAAAATCAATGTTGAAATCCGATTTCAACCATCAATTCAAGGTTGAAGATGATCATGGAGCTTACCTTCAGCTTGGGGAACGTTTGTCTCCTGATCCTAAGCTCCTTGGTCGTTGGACAAAGCAAATGAATAAAGTGGTTTGCAAAATGGCCTTTCAAGTAAGGAGAAAATTGAATATATGTAATTGGTTTTCTAGGAGAGAGAAAGTAGGGGAAAATTCACCCACTTTCTTGCCACATGCCCCCCTCCCTTCCTTGCCTTTGAAGCCATCTTCCTTAATCCTAAATATCCTCTCATTTATCCTTGAATTAAAAGCAACCTCTTAAGCACCTTAATTAATATAATACTATTATCCATTTTTTTTAGTGGACATTACTTTTTAATTAACAAATGTGAGTGGGTTTCTTCACCTACTTAGGATATTTCAGTGGAACTCAAGGCATTTGAACGTCATTGCATTATATGATTTCAACCATAGCCTTTTTAGTTTATGGGCACTTTAATTGATATATTTATTTTTGCTACAAAATAAATTAGGGTTTCAATTATGCTTAAATCTTGATTATTTTATTATCAAGATTATCTCTCCTCAAGAGTAGTTCAAACAAGACGCCCCTTTTCTTTTTATTTTCTCCAAATGATACCAAGAAATAGCAGGGACATTCATGAAGTGGTATTTTACATATTCAACCCTAGGTTTTGGGTAATTTGCAAATTACACCAAAACTAGTCATTTAATGCACAAACATTATTCAAACAAGCTCCTTCTTGGAACTTAGGCTTGTGGAAGCCATACCTCAACATCATTCTCATTATTATGATGCTATAACACATTAGGAACATTATCATGTAAAATTTGCAAGGTAACCCCTTAAATTGGGTAATTTGCACTTTAGTCCAAAATAGGTAAAACATTATTTCAACATTGTTGAAATAGGACCAAAATTGAAACATAAGCTCTCCTTTAGTCTTAATTACTTTTCAAAAGATAAATACAACAATCTAAATGACTTACTTAAGAAAAACTTCTAGGGTTAAGCCTTAACCTAGGTCAGGGATGTTACAGGATGCTTCACTTAAACCCTTCATAAAGAAGGTACTTTCCTTGCTAGGTTTTAACATATGCAGGATAAGGACATTATTCCCCATCATTATTGGAATATAAATATGCTCCCACAAAATCTTTTGTAATCACAAATTTCATCTTCATTTTGAATCAAGTCTAAACCTTTGACTATCTTGTCAAATAGAAGATTCTAGCTCTAGAGATGCTTTCTTCAATCTATAGATTGTTCTTTGTAGCTTATAGACTTTATTTTCATAATTGGATTTATAAAACCTTTAGGCTATGTCACGTACTCATCCTCATAATTATTATAGTTAAGGAATGCAGTTTTAACATCCATATGCCAAATCTCATAGTCATACTAAGCTGCAATAGCAAGCATGATCCTGATGGGTTTAACCATGGTAACTGTTGAAAGACTTCATCATGTTCAACAACTTGAACTTGTTTGAAAATATATGCAATCAATCTACCCTTCTATGTTGGTCTTTCCTCAAAGACCCAAATACACCTTATGGGTTTTACCCCTTCAAGTGGATCCATCAAGGTCATACCTTTATGGTTTACATGGACTCCATCTTGGATCTGATGGCCACAAGCCATTTCTCAGATTCTGGTTCCTCAATAGCTTCTAGGTAGTTTGTTGATTCATCATCTATGATCAACTCATTGCCTTTCTGAGTTATATCATAATCTTTCAAACTCAAGGCATGTTCTATTAGAACTATAATGTTTTGTGTTACATAAGAAATTTGAGTTTCCACAAAATCTTGTGGTTCTCTATGCTCCTACTGTACCTCTTTGGGTTCAATGTTTTCTTATTTCTCTCAAACATTTTGATTTCTACCTTTACTCCCACTGATTCATTTATAATTGAATTCCTTTGAGGAATTCAACCTTCTTGGAAACAAACACATTTGTTGTTAGATCAAGATAAAAGGTAGTATTCAACAAAATAACATTTATGGGATTTTAGACAAAGCTTTTAATAAACTATTTCTTTATAAACTTTCAATCCTAATAACTATAAAAGACATATTGGGACACCTCCCATGACATATCTCATATGGTGTATTTTGAACCATTTCAAACGGTACATTGTTTAGTGTTAAGCATGTACCCAAAAGAAATTGGAAGATTATCTAGACTTTATTGATAATTCCACCATGAATTAACAAGGTGTGATTCCTTCTTATTGATACACTTTCATGATATAATATCATTGTGTTTTGGGTGGAGTTCATCATGATACATTATCATGATCTCCCAAAAGGTATTCAAACTCTTGGTTTAATTTTTTTGACATTGATCACATTGAAGTATCTTAATATTTTATCAAGTTAGTTACATACTTCATTCCCAAACTCCTTCAGCACTTAAAGAGATTCATACTTGTATTTCATTAAATACAAACTTCATATATACTGATAGCATCTGTAAATATAATGAGGTACTAGTTACTACCTTTAGAATTTATTCTAAAAGGTCCATATACATCAATATGTCTGAGCCCTAATTCAACAGTCACTCTCTCACTACATCTAACAAAGATGAATAATAAGATATGAATGTCTCTATCCATTAAATAACTAAAATATTATAGATAACCATCATATGGATTATAGAAATGCATTTCTCATTTATGTGCTCTAGATGACAATGCTATAGGTATTCATTGTTTGAGTCATCAAGTCATTCCATATCTGTGTCATACACATTTGTCTCTACAACTGTCAAGTACAGTTTGTAAGACATAGGGAATTTTCCATGTAATATCTCATCTTTTAAGATGAAACATCAATTTATCCTTGTCCATACAAGATACATGATGTTTTCATTAATGGCAAGTGCATAATAGCAACTCAATAATTCTATCATATGCTGATGAATGATACATTCCAACTATAGTTGCAAAAACTATGGATACTTATATTTCTAGCTTATTTCTTATTGGATTCTTAAGTAGAGATCTCTATCTCTTTCTTCTTCCTTTGTTCCTTTAAGTGAAAAGGATAAATTCCTTTTCACTTACCCTTCTCCATAACCTGAGTGAATAAGACTTGGATAGCTTAGCCTCAGAACACTTCTTGGCCTTGCCTTTGACCTTGGCCTCACTTCCACTGATCATCATCATAGAGTTGTCCTTCTTCATTTATGCTTTGGCATAAATTTTCCAAGTAGTTCTGACAACAGTTTAGCCAACTTACTCAAGTAGTAACACTCGATATAGTGGCCATATGATTCAAACAACAATTGTAGAATCATATTTGTGGTCAAATATTGACCTAAATGAAATCCCAGTCTTTCGTCATATCTGTTGTCAACTCTTGACTTAAATGAAATCCCACTCTTTCCACATGCACAATCATATTGGGCACATTTGGGGCTCTACCGAATCTCCCTCTATCAGTTTGCACTCATAGTGCATTTAGGAGACATTATACCTTTCTTGCTTTACATGATTCTATAAGATGTGTTACCATCTTGAGAATGTCCATGTTTTCATGCTGCTCATGAAACTTATAGTTCATACAACATAGCATAAGGTACTTGATGTATGTGACATCATTGGCATGCTTCAAGTAAGCATCCATATCAGCCTTAGGCACAGAGTGGGTTCCTCTGGCTCCAGTCTTTCAAGTGCATAGAGAACACTTCTCAAAGTCCTAAACCAAATGTAGAAGTAAATCCCATTTAGTTTGTCCTTTCTTAAGGACTGATCACAATGTGAATGTGCTTGTGTTTGACATTAGATTCTACAAAGAAATATTGCAATTTTTCAAAACATTTTGATTTGTTTGATTTGATAAGTTAACAATATTAATTAGGCCTTTAATTAATTATCACTTCCACTATTTTATTCAAATTGATAACCCTCATGTATCAATTTAGAATATCACACAATAAAATCTTCTAGTGAGCCAAGATCCAAAATAATTCAACTATTACCAGACTAACGCCGACGTCCATAGTCAATTATCATGGTAGGAAATTTTTGCCAGTTGCATCATATGCAATTCTTGGATAGATGATGTGCACAAGTCTTTGCCATAGTCATCTGCATCTCTCTGTTGCCTAATACCATTAGGTACACTCAGTTAAGCCTGACCCAAAAGCCAACATGATAGAATATGCACTCTACTTGGAGAAAACCTACATATCTATCATCACACTTCCACGAGATGGATGGTGCACCAAGCTTGGGCGTAACCTAGCTTGGTCGATCAAGCTTTTCATGTGTGCTTCTATTAGAAAGCATCTATGACTTAATATTGTATTTGAGGGATTTTGTATAGAAATACATATACATCCAATCACCACATAGTACGTATCATATACATGCTATAACCACAAAGGAGCACATGTAATAATTAAAACATACAAGCAATGATTATGACCATACTAATGTAATTCCTTAGAGACACAAGGAATTACTACCACCTAAGGTCCACATCATATGCAACCTATTGTTGATGAATATCTATGCTTGAACCAATATGGGTTGATGGGTTCAACTCTTGAACCGGTCAGATCGCCTCTTAGTTGCTCAGTTGATCTCTTGAAGCAGTCTTGTGGTTCTCAGGTTCAACTGATGTCTGGACACCTCCATCCGATTGGTTGGGCCACCAGTCAATCGGTCCATCCTTCTATCATCTGGCCTCATAGATCCTCCACTCATTTGATTCATTTCACGAACCGATCAGTTCACCTTTATGCAGAACTTCTTCTCACAATAATGCATAAATTAAAACTACCGTATTTCTTATTGCATCATAAAAGGGAAAACCTCGAGTTACATTTGAGGAGAAATAGGAAGAAGATCATTAATTTACATTTGGAAAGGAGAAAGAGGTTTGGTACATAGACCAAGTAACAATAGAAATAAACAACGACAACCATGCACACACAGATCTAGGGCTATTGACCATAACCATGCTTCACATCCACCATCAAAGCTGATTTTAGGGCGGCACATGTAAATTGCATATATACCATGACATATATATATATTAGTTTGGGGAGTCATATGTGGAATTTAATTAGATATGCACATTAATCATTTTAATATTTGCATAGTATGCAATAAAAGAATGAAAACTAAACCTGATCATATTGATTTTAATCCTAGATACACCATATAGTGATGTGGTTGTGATGCCACTGTAGGGAAAGCAGGCACAAATATAGACATCAGAAAGAAAAAAATTAAATGCTAGTTTTCTAAAACAACAAGATCGTGTCAACAACAATATATCTAGGAAGGAAGGTTTGTAAGGTTCTACCTAGTCTTCGAGCAAGTCCAACGACATTACCGTTACAATAGTATGCTTCTTCTTTAGGCAGCAACACGATCCTTCAGCAGTAGCAACACTCAAACAATTGTCTCTACCGGCCTCTTGGAACAACACCATAGACGATGATTGACAACATCCTCCTAGTGATAGGCAACAACCTCCCACCTCTAGACAGTCCACGTAGACTATTGCGAACTCCACGTTGTGCTACTAGAGCTAATGAAAAGGAGTTGAACCCTTCTATCGGCGTACTAGTCACTGACATGATCTCCCACAATTGTTCTCAGTTGCTCCCTCCCTTGCTATCCCTTTGTTTAATGGGTAGGACTTGCTCGGGCTCTCTATTGGTTACCACAACTAGAGACAACAACAATTGTTAGATTAATTGATTCTCAATTGTTTGTGTTGGGAAAGCCCCCAATACCCCTCTATCTATTGCAGAGGATGGGGGTCAAGGTTCCCAATTTGTGTGTGAGTATAAGGGTTCAGAATCATGAATTTTCTAGAACCTATGAACAGTGAACCAGTTTGTTCACACACCCAACCGATTGTTTGGTGCATGAGTCGGTCGGTTCACATAGTTTTCTATTATGAATCACATTGGTATTCAATGTCAAATCAATGCTAAACATGACATCAACATCAATCCTTGCTCCAATCAAATTAACAACTAAACCGAGCAACCCAAAGGGTGAACCAGTGGTCTCAAATAGTGAAATGATAGTTTCACATTGTGATATGGTTGTTTGACAAGCGAAATGGTCGTTTCAGTTGTCCAATTTAGGCAAATTTCAACCAATATTGATTCCAATTGACTTGAGACTCCAACCAATCAATTCATCACTTGAACCAGTCAGTTCAGAGTCCAGTCAGTCAATTTTGAACCTCAGTTGTTTAATAGAATACCTAAAACATTTATTAATCAAATTAAACCTCATTCATGAATATACTCCTTTAATCAAAGTGTATCCTATGTGTGTGACCCTATAGGTCCAGAATTACATTGGCAGTGAATGTCTATAACCAATTATGATATCACAATAAAAGAGCGGTGCCTAGTCACACATCATTGCTACCCAAGTAATTCAAAAAGTTGGAGAAAAACTTCAACCTACAATCCATGATTAGTGTTATCATGATCGTATAGTTCCTTTGTCTCTGATATACAGATTGAACTCGAGGCATGGAACCATCATCCTCTCAACATTCAATCCATGTTCCTTGAACTAGAGCAGACTGTCTGAGATGCATATGAGTTCACATATAACATATTGAATCACATGAGTATGGCCGTGCTATTATCAATCTCACTTATCAAGAGGCCATGGATATCAATCTCTTATAGGAGGGATAAATACCATCTACATCACTCACACTCAGTCCCCATGTGTCACAACTACCCCATCATCACCATCATGGCAATCATTATTTAGGGTTACGTTGGATGATGTCAAAGTATACTGAATGACATGTGATGAATGTAGTGACTTCAGGTCTAAGAACCAAAATCACCATAATCACTATGAGAGCTGATTTTGACTACCATTCCATGGTCTCCATGTATCACTCTCATGGTGGATCTGTCTGATACACTATTCCCTAACATGTACCTATGTGCTTGACTTGATATCACATATCATGAATAATGAGACTCAGTCATCAGTCAACAAAAACTCTAGCGTAATGTATTTCCATTGTCTATTTTGCTTCCACAATAATATCTGACCAGGGACATAATAAGAATGTATGTACTCTTAGAATCCATATGATCTCATTGTTCAAGCTACATACTTAAAGACTACATCATTGAGTAACATCATTCTTTATACATCTAATATGTCGGTGTCATCATCTCATGACTAAAACAAACATGATAGACATAATTACCTTTATGATTTATCAAATAAGGTATTTAATGCAACATTCCAATCATCATATGATTGGCTCTCTGGGCATACATACCAATAGTCCACAAGCGGCCCATTTTAAACACAGCTACAACCTTTTCTTTGTAGATTTTTAGAAACCTTACTACTTTTCTCTAATGTTTAAAGGAACATGATAGCTGGATTGCAGAGACACACTCATATATGTGAACCCTAGCCATTATCATACCTAAGAGAGAGAAATAAAAAAAATGTGATGTAAGCATGTCACCAAGCGGGAGGCTTTTCCTTCCCATTAGCTCAGGCACCACAATGAAGAGTTCCATCCATCTGCATGGACTATGTAAAAACTCAAGTGCCGTGCGACTACATTCAGAGAACATCAATGACGACCGTTCATGCACGTGAGAAGCGACACACACTACCACATGAAGAGGACATCGTTGGACTTGCTCCAGGACAAGATATACCTCATGCACCCTCCTTTTGAGTACATTGTTGTCGACAAGATCTTATTGCATGATACATGTAGAATTTTTATTATTTTTGTTGTGTTTGTCACCTTCACGGTTCCTAATAGGGAACCCCTATGGAGAAGACTAACTGAATGTAATGACCCCACCCCTCAGCAACCCCCGATTAAGGAAGGCTAAGAAGATGGTGCCATTATCCCAAAACATGATCAACTGGTTTTGCAAATAATAAAAATAATTAATAAATTCTACCACAACTAAGGTTAAAGAAGGATAAAATTTTCTTTTCACATACCTTTCAAAAATAGGAGTTTGGAACTTTACCCAAAGTAAAGTTCTATCTAACTAAATCCTCCAATCTTTATTTAGATTTATTCTTAAAATGTCACTTTAAATATCCATCCTCTTTCATATATTCCTAAAAGGCTGTCAAACAAAATGTCGATCAGTATAATAGATTATATTGGTATGTGGGGGAACAAAATCTTGCATATATTCTGTAATAACATATCCACATCGAATATTTGTTACCAATCAAAATTTACATTTTCATTATAACTTCCCAACCATTTTTACCCCTCCTCTGGTATACCCTATCTTAGGGTTTAGTCCCTACAATGTACATTAGGCTACCTTTTCAATCCTGAGCTTGGTACCTTATGGTCCACCTATCTAGGTGCCATGCAGTCTTCCCATCCAGGGGTTGACCACCTATGACCTTCCCATCCTGGGCTTGGTATGAAATTCCCATCACGGGCTTAATATCTTATCATCATCATCTTAAATCATAAATACAGAGGTGGTATGCTGATTCGGGCAAGTCATAAGCAATATATGGTGATAATTATAGTCACTTGATAGATTACATGAATTAAAGTTCATCCAATCATTTAATTTCAAGTAATCAATAAAACCTAAAAAATTGTCATGAAACTAAATTAATTAGCCATAAGTGTAACCACATACCTGATTAAGAGTCAAAAGAAGCAAGATATCCAATCCAAACAAGATATCCTATCCAGCAAGCCAAGCAGCCACTCAAGCAACCCTTGATCCTGAAAAACATGTATAATACCTAATTGTTACCATCATATCCCAAACAACTCCTTATTGACTTGGGACTCCTTTTTAAGGTTTCTGAGCCTTATTAGGATTCATTACGGTTTCTTAGATCTATTTCACATATTGTATCCTTTTTAGGTCAACAAACCCTAAAACATATTTTCTACTCATAAAAACCCCAATTACATACATTATCCACATTAAGGGTCTTTATTCTCAGATAATCTTAGGATCATCATATCTCTGTCCTATTTATGGATTTTTGCACATAAAACCATTAAAACTCATAATTATCAAAATTAGGGTTTCTAGGCTCATTAATGCATTTTCATATACACAGAACCCTAAATTAAGCCAACTATGTACAAAGATCATATATTTAGATCTAAATCTTCTTTTTATTAACAACAAGTTAATATTTACTCACAATAATTAGGAAACATCATTAGATTCATTAATCTTCAAAACTAAGGGTTTAAAATCAATGAAAACCCTTAAAGATAACATCTTTACACACTTTTCGAGTTACAAGCAAATTTAAGACATGATCATATTTTCATTAGATTCTATGGATTTTTTGATCAAAAAGCATATATTACTTGTTATTATCCGATCATACCATCAATTACTAGGATTTTAACAAGTTAAACACTGACCAGTCAATCAGACCAAGCCATGTCATAGAAAGCGAGTCTTTTATCTTAATTCCATGTGGTTGGGCCTGACCAATCGACCATGGCTATCTAGGCGGCTCACTCCACATGGGTAGGACTCTAAGTCTTGTGCGAAATACTGATTCCAACCTTGCTCCTGTGGATGTGGATTATGATGCGCTCGGTGGCAAAAAGGTCATTTATCCCTAAGTCTTATCTTCCTTACGACACCATTCATGCTCGTGCTTGGCCAGGTCAACCGAGAGGTTAACTTCGTACCTCAGGCTACCTGAGCTTCAAGGGATGGTGCAGGGTCATCCACGAGATCCTCTTGAACCTGATGACACCCTCATAATCGTCATACATGCATAGTTAGAAAGGCGACCAGTGGTGTGTCCATCGGAGGAGAACATGGGATCATTAAAAATGTGGAGGGGTCATAGGGTGATCCCCTTACTTTCTGGGATCGTAGGAATTGTTCCCTGAGTTCGTGCGTGGGTCCTACTCTTATATAGGCAGTAGGTAGCGAGGGGGATGCATCATTGGTGTGTCCAGGGAGTCTAAACAACCTAGGTTAAATTAAGGAAAACCCATCCTCACATGGAAATAGGGGAAATCAAGGATCGCCTGGTTTGGTTTCTTCTCCCTAATATAATGGGAGAGGTTTCAATTAAGATTGTGACCCACAGAGAGAGTGGGTGAATCAGATTAGGAGAGATTCACTGTATATTTCTTTTCGATTTGGGCAAGAGGCGGAAGATGGATCAGATACCATCCAATCTTGATCTAACGATTGTCACGCCTATGCAAAATTTAGAAAGCTGAGGCTTTGTTTTATGATAATCGTGACATTTACTATTTTCCACCTATAATACACACAATTTAAGGATTTTTCAAAAATTCATATCTCTCAAACCACACATCCTTTTAGTCCCAAATATTAAGGGAAAGTCTTTAATGACTTAAACTACTTGTGTGTAAAGTTTGAAACCAAAACTAGAAAATAAAAGAGACATTTATTCATTTAAAATCATCCACTCAAAAGGCATATTTCAAGCAATAAAAATTCATATTTTCTATTTCTTTCTCTTCTATTTTCTTTCTTTTTATTTCTTTTCTTATTAGAAACTAAGTGGAAATGAAACTTAGTCAATAGTGGGCATTCATACCACTTTCTAGAGAATTCTACATAATTCTCTCATATGCACACAATTATCCCTTTATTTCTTTTTCCTTTTATTTCTGATGGGATTTCTTTTATCTTTTCTTCCCTTTTATCACAATTGACTCACAAAATCAGTAGGATCCATGAAAACATGCATTCAAGGGAAATATTGCAAAAGAAACCCATAAATCATACAATTTCCATGCATATACATTTTATTTGAGAAATTGCATTTCAATCAATGTAAACCCAAAATTACGGTTGTAGCACTAACCCTAGTTACAATGTACAAAATCCTTGATCAGTCCATGGTGACTTTAATGCTGTGCTAAGTATCTATGAAAAAAGTGGTAATAAATATTTTGACAAGAAGTCTAGTGGGAGGTTCAATGACTTCCTCCTTGACTCTGGACTCCTAGACACCAAAACGAAAGGGAATCCCTTCAGTTTCAAGAAGAAACATCTCCTGGAGAAGCTTGATCATATCTAAATGGCCTAGGATCCAATAGTTCACTACATATAAGTCTATGGTCCCACCCCACATCACATCTGATTACAATCCAATCTTCTTTGAAGCCCATCATGAAGGACAAAACAATCATAACACTGGCACAACCAATGTTAGTTGGCAATTAATAGCAAATTTCAACAAACACTTACAATAACATTGGGACAACAAGAAAGGAGTAGCATATGCAATCAACTCGTTCTGAACTTATGTGTTGAAATGTGAGGCAAAACATAATCTACAACACCACAAAGAGAAATATAATATTCGACACCAAATTAATGAAGACCATGTACAACTCACCTTCCATTTTAATAATAACACTGATGTAAAGATTACTACTCTGTAGTGGAAGTATAGCTCCATTCTTTTTGGTCGGTATTATCGCCGTTGCCGGGGATCGAACCCGGGTCACCCGTGTGACAGGCGGGAATACTTACCACTATACTACAACGACCTTGATAGTATAGCTCCATTCTTCTTCAAGGAGAAATGGATTGGAGGAAGAAATCCCATATAAACTAGCCCAAATGGGGTTACGATGATACAAAGTTCATTAAATTTTATGTTTGAGCTAGATTCAATAACAAAACATTTCATAGCTATGCACTTTAATAAGGGTAACAAGAAATTCATGGCTACAAAAATTGACCTATCAAAGGCCTTCGACAGAATGAACTGGTCCTTTATCATGGACACTTTAAAGAAATGGGCCTACCTCCTATCCTAATCAACATCATCATGAGTATTTTTACCTTGGAAATACTTCCATTCTATGGGAAGGGAAACCTCTTGAAGCTTTCAAGACTAAATATGGAGTCCTTCAGGCCCCCTAAAAGATCGTATGTCTTTGTTCTCTGCATCGAACATATAAGTCAAGCGATTGCTAAATCCTTGGAACAAGTTAGGTGGAGGCCAATACATATGTGTAAAGGGGGTACATTTCTCACACGTCTGCTTTGCTGATGATCTCATTCTCCTTTTTGAAGCATCCAAGTCACTATTGGGAAATTGGCATCAGATATGGTAGTAGAAACAAAAATTTTACTTGCCATATCCCCTTAGATAGCAGATCATGTCGAAAACTATAGATTGGGAAAGAAGGTTGCAAGGCATGTACCTAATCCTAGAGAAAGTCCATCGACTATCCTTGTTGCAACATGCTTATTTTGCAAGTTTCACTTGGACGATTGTCAATGGAGGCCTCCTGGTCTATCACCATGGAGGGCGGTTGATGACGTCCTCCTAGCAGGTGGCAAAGGCCTCCTTGCCTCTATGTAGTCGACACAGACCACCGAGAACTCCTGTCATTGTTTTAGAACAAATAAGAAGGGATTCTCCCTTCTCATCATCGTTCTAACCTTGATTTGCTATCCCTTGTTGTGTCTCCCTTTTCATCTCTTCCTTTTACATGTAAGACTTGCTGGGGTTCTCACGTTACCAGAACTATGAGAAGATAATAATTGTCAGAGCTTATTTTTTTGCCTTCTGAAAGCCTTGACTACCCCTCTATTTAAGGAGGGTTAGGCTTCGGATTTCTAGATCAACTGGGATTAGAAGAGAGAGAATTTCATGATTTTTTGGAACTTGTGAACCATGAACCGGTCGGTTCACCATTAAACCAATCATTTGACATGTAAGTCAATCAGTTCAACTCTTGAATTGATCGGTTCACCATGTTTCTTATTTGTGATCATATTGGCTTTCAATATTCAACAATGCACAACATCAAGTCAACCTCAATCCTTGATCTAGTCTTACTGATCAACCAATCAGTTGATTCACAACATGAATTGGTCAGTTCATACACCTGGATCAATTGGTTCACTAGTTGAACTGATCGTTTCAGAAATCTGATTGCCAACCTTGTTTGAATTGAATAACTAACACTTTAGTAATCAAGTTCCAGTCCTATTCATGAGTAAACTCCTTTTTAGGTGTATGCTATGTGTGTGACCCTATATGTTATAGTGATCATATAGTTCCTTTCTCTCTCATATACAGTTTGAACTCAAGGCATGGGATAATCATCCTCTTCAATGTTCAATCCATGTTCCTTGAACTAGAGCAGATTGTCTGAGATAGATATGAGCTTAGTATCACATATTGAATCAGATGAGCATGGCCATGCATTTATCAGTCTCGCTTATCATGTATCCATGATATCAATCTCCAATAGGAGGAACAAATCACATATACATCACTCAGTCAATCCCCATGTGTCACAATGTATCCTAGCATCACCTTTAAGGTAACCCCTATTCAAGGTCACGTGGATGATGCCAAAGTACATCGAACACCATGTAGTGAGTATAGTGATTTTAGGTCTAAGAATCACAATCACCACCTATCACAATGAGATATGATTTTGACCACCATTAAATGGTTTCCATGCATCACTCTTTATGTGGTGACTAGTTTTTAGATTAGTCATCTAATTAGGGTTTACTTGATTGATTACATGCTTAACCAGATTGATCATTGTTTAAATCTTGATTAATGATGGTAGTTTAATTTTTATGTTTTAAATATAATGATAAACTTTAATAATACTTTGATTCACATAATTAGGGTTTAAGAATTGAAAACCCTAATCGGCCACAATTAGGTTTTGATGACTTATGAAGACAAAATTTGATAAGTATAGTGGCTCACTAAATGATTTTTAGAATTTTATGTATAACTCTAATTTATTTGAAATTTGTATATGATTTGGATATCTCAAATTTTAGAACTCTTGAAAAGTATCATAATTTTTGAATAGTTCTCTGATCTATTTGTCGGTCGAGTTTCCCCAAGAGAAACTCAGCCGATCATGTATTCACATTGAAATATAGCAGTATGGTATTTTAATTTTATGTTTTTATTGGTAAATCCAATTGATCTAAAATATTAAATGTAGTTGTGAAACTCCATTATAGACACACTATTAAATTTTAGTAATTTTTTGATGATGTTTGATCTCTATAGAGAGGGGTGTCAGTTGAGTTCTTCCCAGGACAAACTCAACCGACCATGCTGTTGACTTCAATATAGTAGTCTAGTATTTGATTTTTATTTATTTATTGGTAACTACAAATAATGATAAATTTTAATTATGTAAAAAAATTCAATATAATATACTATGTTAAATTTTCATAATTCGTTTGACAATATTTGAGTTCTTAAGAGTGTGGTGTCGGTCGAGTTTATAACTCAACCGACCAACCAGTATGAACAAAATAAAAATACAATGGAGGGCTTATTTGCAATTGTTCTAAGCACCTGAATTGATTCATATGACTAACCTAATACACACACACTCTCATAATTTTTCGTAATGTCCAATAAATGAAATTTGAGAGAGAGGAGAGCTAGGGTTTTGAGAAGAGAAAGTGGTGGATATGTTGACTTAGGGTTTCTCTGTCTGAGATATGATGAAATCAAGTAATTTAGATTCTTTGCATAGCATTTCATGGTGATTCTTCTCTCACATGTCAAGATTCCTTCCTTCCTCTAATTTGATTTTAAATCACATCAAATCATCCCCTTTTCTCACTCTTTCTCTCCTAATCTCCATTTCTAGGGTTTTCGAGTTGAGAGGAGGAAGAAATGGATTCATTTGCTAGAGTTTGATCGGGTTTACAAAAATTCTGAGGTTGACCTACGTTTTTAAGGTGCTTGGCACATGAGGTGAGTGTTTTTCTCCCTCCTAATCTCTTTATTCATGTTAAAAATCTAATTCTATTCGAAAAAACTGATTAGAAACCTTACTTGTATATGTTTGTGATTGGATATTGATTTGGGAAAGATATTAGGGGATAAAATTTTACTAATTTTGATGATTTTTCATTGATTGGAACTTGATTAGTTCCTGATATATTGATTTAGGATCCATGTAGAATCCTATGGATATATTTCTATGCTATTTCATGTGAATTTTTCCTAAAAGTCAGCCCAATGACCAATATGCTTGGAATTGAATTGACATGTATAGAATCATATTTAATTGTAATAGAATGTATTATACAAGTGTATTGTGGAATAATATTGGAATTGCATATGATATACACATAAGGATCAATATGAGGTTACGAAATTTCCTTATTAGAGTTTGTGTAGATGAAGTGAATCAAATGAGTCAATTGATCAAAGTATACTTATAATTGATGAATGAAATGTGTGAAAATGGAAACTAGGGTTTTCATGTTTTTGAATAGCCATAATGAACCCTTGAATCATGATTGTATTACTGAATGATATGATTATTGTGATATGTTGAACTAAAGGAATGACTTCTTGAAAACCATAACAGTTTAGTATAAAGACGATTATGAGTGATAAAGCTAGCACTTGTATATGATTTTGTAAATGTGATGAAATGATGAAGTTGTAAGTATTAATACTTCAATTGAATATGATGAGTCTTACTAATATGATCTAAGTCTAATGCATCTTTTTTTAGTATAACTTATAAAATGACGAGTAAGCCCTCAGCTGAATGTGGGTCCTTTTATACAAGCTAAATAAAAATAAATTGTTAAGGATGACTCAAGATTATGGTGTAAGAAGATGTAATGTAAACCATTCTTTTAAGATAAAGTGAGTAGGATAATAAAGAATGATCATTATTGATTATGAGAATACATTAGAAGTCACTGACATTGTACACTTATCTAAATATAAGAAATGATATGAAGAAAAATGTACTGATGGTGATGGCAAGTTAAAGATGACATTGATGAAGTTATTATAATGAAGTCTTTAATCATTTATTTTAATTACTTGTGGCTTAAGAAAAATTGAATGAAACATACTAAAATTGGAATTTTATGGATATCAATGAAAAGAGAAGCATTGTATATCAAGTGAATTAAAATGATTGGTTCCAATAATTTAATGAGCATGCCATGAGAGAAGTTGAGATTAATGAATATAAAATGAAAGAATAAGATGGGAATTAGTAGATGAATCTAAGAACCTAACTCTAACCCTAAATATGATGATTTAGATGATGCTAATGAATAACTATCTCAAATAAGAAATCAAGGAAAGCATATAGATGTAGTTGAATTCAATTACAAGATGAGGTTCAAGCATTTGCATTGATTTACAAGAATGTGTTCTTGTATTGTGACAGTTTGATTGAATACTTGTACTATGAAAATGGACCGTTCTGATGGACTTCAAATGATATTCAACATGTGTTGATTAGTAACCCTAACTGAAGAATGTGAAATAAAACAAGAAGAGAGCTATGTGTGTTATACATGTTTATGCATGAAATTTATTTGCATATGTTGAAATTGGATGGAATAAGTATATGTTGTATGATAAATCTTCCATGAGTATAATGAATGATACAAGATATCTATACTATTTTGTTGTTGCTAGTTCTAATGCCTATGCGATTATTTGTTAAGAACCATGGTATAGAATAAGTTGATAAGAAATATGTTAAAATATAATTTAATATGAACTACTTACATTTGAGAAACCCTGATGAGGGTAAATGCTACATATTGAGATTATGTTTCGGACTGAAAGTCCATTGATGATGATAAAATCCTAATGGGGTAAATGTTGGACAATGAGATTATATCTTGAGATGAAAGCTCACTGATGATGAATGGTATGAGATGATGTGGAAATTTAAAGAACTATATATGTTGCAAACTACAAATTGTGGTGCTTCTTATTTTAGTCATTATCTTTCTTTATAGCTTAATCTATTTCATGTTATTCTAGTTATGTGAGTATACACACATATGATAAAGGATGTTTTAAATTCTTTTAATATGAGTAAAAGAGATTAATAATAAGTGAAATGATGAAACATCTAGTTAGGTGCCTTGAACACTGTGAGTTTTCCCCGAGGACCACACCGGGGAAACAAAACGGATGTCGTTGTAGTAATTGATGAATCATGAGATGAATTTCTAAAGTGTGGATCGAGACCTTAAAGGTTAGACCACCAAGATTTAGGAGTGAGTCATCTGGAGTGGTTTTGGCCCTAAATCCTTGCTGTGAAAGTCTATGTCTAGATGGAATAGACAATGATATAATGAAATATGTGAAATGTGAAATATTGTGATATGTGATATACTATTTGTTGGTTCCTATCTCAGGTACCGAAATGAGGATGTGTGCCTCTTTAGGCAACCATGAGGTGGCCAGGGTCTGTTGTTGATATCTTAGGGTGGCCAGATAACCCTAAGATAGTGAAGGTGAGTCATTGCCATGAGAATCAGGCATGGAGACTTCTACTTGGTGAGGTACAAGGCAAGTAATTTCAGGGCAAATGAATAGAAGATGATAAGCCGTGTAGAACATGTGATTTGAATGGTTGCTACATTCCTTGTACTGCTATTTGATGATTTGTCATTATTCATTATGCTTCTTGTTGTGGAAAGTACATATGTTTCCATGGACATTTTCTATTTCATATTATGAGCTATCCTGTTGACAAATTATAAATGTTGGGATTTATATCCATTCCAAATATGAGTTGGATTTCTTGCTATTTGATAGTATTGTTTGGCAGATATGTATTATGTGTACTTTAGCTTCAAGACTGCAGGATGTGTTCCTGGTCCGGTTGGTGGAGTGTCACAAAGATAATGTTATTGTTATGTATAGATTCAAAATGCTTAAAACTTGACTTAATACTTATGCAGTAGGATTCTTAATCTGAACTAAGTAGTATCTGTTGATTTGTTCATAAACATGCTCTAACAGATGTTTCAAAGTTATAATTGGTTTATGTGATTACCTTATATGCTGGATTAGATTACCATTGTAAGCTAGATTTGACTTGTGATTGAACTATCTACTGGACTTTTTAATATTTGCATGTTTCGGTTAAACTTATTATACTTAATCTGATGCTGATGCATGTACCTAGCTTGAGTGGGAGGTATCCACTCATTGGGGCTCTATATGAGTCTCATGAGGTTGTTTTAAATGTTTTTAGGTATAATGTTGTCCAGTGGAGAGGTCATGACAAAGAATATATAAATAGCATAATCTAGATAGATTAGAATGTCCTTGTACTCTCTCTTTCCCGAGATGGGTTGTAGACTAAGTTTGTTCATCAATGTACATGTATCTGATGTAAACTGAACCACATATGAGACCAAGATTTGATTCTGGTTTTAATGGAGTTGAATAAGATTTATGATATCTAAATGTGATGTCCTTGATGTGACATTGATTTATGAATTTGTGAAGAAAGAAAAAGGAAAATTTATCTGTGTTTTTCGTATATTATTTAATCACCTTTGTTGAGAATTTATTGTTTTATTTCATAATCCGGGTTAGATTTTTAGATTATCTCTAATAGTTGGTATTTATACTAATCAAAAGAGAGGTATCGACAACATGGTATTAGAGCCTAGGTTAGATGGGTCTACATGGACAATAGGATTTAGGATTAAATGATCAAGTGGATTTCGAATATAACCTGAATGATGTGCATACTGACTGAACTCAGTGTTTAAATACTCTGGTCAAGTATTTGGGTGTTGAGATAAGCTAGTATGGGACTACTAACTATACTTCTTCTGGATGCCCTGACCAAGTATCTAGAGATGCACAACTTGGTAGTATATAAAGGATGCTTGATGATAAAATGGTGAAAGAGAAAAGGATTGTATAAGTCAATATTAAATCTATGGAAAGTAGGAAATTTCATATTAGAAAGATGAAAGCCTAATGGATTATGAAGATAATCTCTAATGAGTTTGAGTTTGAGTTTGAGTTTAAAATATGAAATTCTAAGAAAATGTTAAGAACTAAGATGATGCACACTAAATAATCTCCTTTATGAAGGAAACTAATGAATGTGGATGATAATATAGAATGAGTCATAATCTTGATCCATGAGATATATAATCAAATTCTAAAAGAATATGAAAGGTGTTGTGAATCACATCTTGATTAATGATGTATTACTAAGATTTTTGAAGTAAGAGTTTGTAATATTCAAAAGGAGATATGGTGATGACAATGGATGAAACATCCATCTAATACAACAACAACAAATGATGTCATATGAAACAAAGATAAAATGGAAGTCTTTCTAACTTGATGCCAGGAGAGATGAAAAATCAAAAGATATGATATTCTTCCACATCTATCATTAGATTTTGGGACAAAATCCTATAAGGAGGGAAGAATTTGTAATGACTTGTTTTTAGATTAGTCATCTAATTGGGGTTTAATTGATTGATTGCATGCTTAACCAGGTTGATCATTGTTTAAATCTTGATCAATGATGGTAGTTTAATTTTGATATTTTAAATCTAATGAGAAACTTTAATCATACTTTTATTCACATAATTAGGGTTTAAGAATTGAAAACCCTAATCGGCCACAATTAGGTTTTGATGACATATGAAGACAAAATTTGATAATGGCTCACTAAATAGTTTTAGTATATTATGTATAACTCTAATTTATTTTAAATTTGGATATGATTTGGATATCTCAAATGTTGTACTCTTGAAAAATATTAGAATTTTTGAATAATTCTCTGACATGTTTGTCGGTCGGGTTTCCCCAAGAGAAACTCACCCAATCATGTATTCAGATTCAAATATAATAGTATGGTATTTTAATTTTATGTTTTTATTTCTACATCCAATTGATATAAAATTTCAAATATATTCGGTAAACTCCATTATAGACATACTATTAAATTGGAGTAATTTTTGGATGATGTTTTATCACTATAGAGAGGGGTGTCGATCAAGTTCTTCCCAGGACAAACTCGACCGACCATGCTGCTGACTGCAATATAGAAGTCTAGTATTTTATTTTTATTTATTTATTTATTGGTAAATCCAAATTATCTTAAATTTTAATCGTGTCTTAAAAACTCAATGTAAGATATTGTCTTAAATTTTCATAATTTTTGGACGATGTTTGAGTTCAAAAGAGTGTGGTGTCGGTCGAGTTTATAAATCAGCTGACCAACCAATCTGAACAAAATAAAAATACAATGGAGGGCTTGTTTGCAATTGTTCTAAGCTCCTCAATTCATCTATATTACTATCATAACACACAAGGATCTCTCATAAATCATCATTACTATCTAAGAAACGAAATTCTAGAGAGACAAGAGAGCTAGGGTTTTGAGAAGAGAAAGTGGTGGAGATGTTGACGTAGGGTTTCTCCATCTGAGATATGAAGAAATGAAGTAAGTTTAGCTTCTTTGCATATCATTTCATGGTGAATATTATCTTACATGTAAATATTCATTACCTCCTATTATTTTATTCAAAATCAAATCATATCATCCCCTTTTCACACTCTTTCTCTCCTAATCTCCATTTCTAGGATTTCTGAGTTGAGAGGAGGAAGAAATGGATTCATTTGTTAGAGTTTGATTGGGTTTCCAAAAACTCAGAGGTTGACCTACGTTTTTAAGTAGCTTGGCACTTGAGGTGAGTGTTTTTCACCCTCCTAATCTCTGTATTCATGTTGAAAGCCTAATTCTATCTGGATAAAATAATTAGAAACCTTGCTTGCATATGTATGTGATTGGATATTGATTTGGGAAAGATATTAGGAGATCAAATTCTACTGATTTTGATTACTTTTTATTGATTGGAACTTGATTATTTCTTCATATATTGATTTAGGATCCATTTAGAATCATGTGGATAGATGACTATGCTATTTTATACGAATTTTTCCTAAAAGTCAGCACAATGGCCAATATGCTTGGAATTGAATTAACATGCATAAAATCACATTTGAATTGTTCTAGAATGTGTTATACAAGTGTATTATTAAATGTTAATGGGATTCAATATGATATACACATAAGGATCAGTATGAGGTGACTACATTTCCTGATTAGGGTTTGTGTTGAGGAAGTGAATCAATGAGTCAATTCATCAATGTATACTTATAATTGATGAATGAAATGTGTGAAAATGGAAACTAGGGTTTCCATGTTTGTAAATAGCCCTAATGAACCCTTAAATCATGATTGGATTATTGAATGATATGATTCTTGTGATATGTTGAACTAAGGAATTACTTCTTGAAAACCCTAAAATTTTAGTATTAAGATGATTATGAGTGATAAAGGTTGAACTTGTATATGATGTTGTAAATGTAATGAAATGCTGAAGTTGTAAGTATTAATACTTCAATTGAATATGATGAGTCTTACTAATATGATCTAAGTCTAATGCATATGTTTTAGTATAACTTGTGAAATGATGAGTAAGCCCTCACATGAATGTGGGTCCTTTTATACAAGCTACATAATAATGAATTGTTAACGATGATTTTTAGATTATGGTGTAAGAAGATGTAACATAAAACATTATTTTAAGCTAAAGTGATAGTATAATAAAGAACGATCATTGTTGATTATGGGAATGACATTAGAAGTCATTGACATTGTACACTTATCTAAAAATAAGAAATGATATGAAGAAAAATGTACTGATGGTGATGGCAAGTTAAAGATGAAACTAATGAATTTAGTTTGATGAAGTCTTTAATCCTTTATTTTAATTACATGTGGCTCAAGACAAATTGAATGAAACATACTAAAACCGGACTTTGATGGATATCAATGAAAAGAGAAGCATTGTATATCAGGTGAGTTAAAAATGATTGGTTCCAATAATTTAATGAACGTTACATGAGAGAAGTTGAGATTAATGAATATAAAATGAAAGAAAAGGATTGGAATTAGTAGATGAATCCAAGAACCTAAATCTAACCCAAAATATGATGAGTTAGATGATTCTAATGAATAACGATCTCAAATAAGGGATCAAGGAATGCATATAGACGTAATTGAATTCAATTACAATATGAGTTTTAAGCGTTTGCATTGATTTGCAAGAATGTGTTCTTGTATTGTGATTGTTTGATAGAATACTTATACTATGATAATGGACTATTTTGATGTAATTTGAATGATATTCAACATGTGTTGATTAGCAAACCTAACTAAAGAATGTGAAATAAAAGAAGAAGAGAACTAAGTGTGCTATACATATTTATGCATAAAATTTATTTGCATATTTTGAAGCTGGATGGAATAAGTATATGTTGTATGATAAATCTTCCCAAAGTATGATGAATGATACAAGATATCTATATGCTTTTATTGTTGCTAATTCTAATGCCTATGTGAGTATTAGTTAATAACTATGATATAGAATGAGATGATTAGAAATATGTTGAAATATAATTTAATATGCACTGCTTGCATTTGAGAAACCCCGATGAGGGTAAATGCTACATAATGATATTATGTCTCAGACTAAAAGCCCACTGATGATGATAAAACTCTGATGGGGTAAATGTTGACAATGAGATTATATCTTGAGCGGAAAGCTCACTGATGATGAATGGTATGAGATGATGTGGAAATTTAAATATTTATATATGTTGCAAACTACAAATTGTGGTGCTTCTTGTTTTAGTCATGATCTTTCTTTATAAGCTTAATCTATTTCATGTTATTCTAGTTACGTGAGAATACACACATATGATATATGATGTTTTGAATTCTTTTAATATGAGTAAAAGAGATTAATAACAAGTGAAATGATGAAACATCTAGTTAGGTACCCTAAACATCGTGAGTTCCCCCAAGGACAACGCTGGGGAAACAAAATGGATCTCCTTGTAGTAATCGATGAATTATGAGAAGGATTTCCAGAGTGTGGATTGAGGCCTTAAAGGTTAGACCACCATGATTTAAGAGCGAGTCATCTGGAGTGGCTCTGGTGCTAAATCCTTGATGTGAAAGTCTATCTCCAAATGGAATAGACTCTGATGAAATGAAATATTTGAAATGTGAAACACTATGATATGTGATATACTATTTTGTTGGTTCTTATCTCATGTACTGAGATGAGGACGTGAACCTCTTTTGGAAACCCTGAGGTGGCCAGGGTCTGTTGTTGATATCTTAGGGCAGCCGGCTAAACCCTAAGATAGTGACGGTGAGTTATTGACATGAGAATCTAGAATGGAAACTTCTACTTGGTGAGGTACAAGACAAGTAGTTTTTGGGCAAATGAATAAAATATGATAAGCCATGTAGAACATGATTTGATGGTTTTTACATTCCTTGTACTACTACTTGATGATTTGTCATTGTTGATTATGCTTCTTATTGTGGAAAGTAATCATGTTGCTATGGACATTTTCTATTTCATATTATGATCTGTCATGTTGACAAATTATAAATGTTGGGATTTATATCCATTCTGAATATGAGTTGGATTGCTTGCTATTTGATAGTATTGTTTGGTAGATATCTATTATGTGTACTTCAACTTCAGGACTACAGGATGTGTTCCTAGTCTGATGGTGGAGTGTCTCAAAGATAATGTTATTGTTATGTATTGATTCAAAATGCTTAGAACTTGACTTAACACGCATGTAGTAGGATTCTTAATCTGAACTAAGAAGTATCTGTTGATTTGTTCATAATCATGCTCTAAAGATGTTTCAAAGTTATAATTGGCTTATGTGATTACTTTATATGATGGATTAGATTACCATTGTAAGCTAGATTTGAATTGTGATTGAACTATCTGGTAGACTTTTTAATAACTGCATGCAACTTTTAAGTTTATTATACTAATCTGATGCTGATGCATGTACCTAGCTTGAGTGGGAGGTATCCACTCATTGGGGCTCTATATGAGTCTCATGAGGTTGTTTCAAATGTTTTTAGGTATAATGCTATCTAGTAGAGAGGTCATGACAAAGAAGATATAAATACCATAATCTAGATAGATTATAATGTCCTTGTACTCTCTCTTTCTCAAGATGGGTTGTAGACTAAGTTTGTTCATCAATGTACATGCATTTGATGTAAACTAAACCACATATGAGAACAAGATTTGATTATGGTTTTAATGGATTTAAATAAAATTTGTGATATCGAAATGTGATATGTTTTATGTGACATTGATTTATGAATTTGTGAAGAAAGAAAAAGGAAAAATTTATCTATGTTTCCCATATATTGTTTAATCGCCTTTATCGAGAATTCATTGTTTTATTTCATAATCTGGTTTTAGGTTTTGGGATTATATCTAATGGTTGGTATTTATGTTAATCAAATTAAAGGTCCCGACAATGTGGTATCAGAGCCTAGGTTAGATGAGTCTATATGGACAATAGGATTTAGAATTAAATGATAATGTGGAGTTCGAGTATAACCTGTTTGATGTGCATACTGACTGAACTCTGTGTCCAAATACTCTGGTCAAGTATTTGGGTGTTGAGATAAGTTAGTATGGGACTACTGACTGTACTTCTTTTGGATACCCTGACCAAGTATCCAGATGAGCACAATTTGGTAGTATAAAAGATGCTTGATGATAAAATGGCGAAAGAGAAAAGGATTGTATAAGTTAATATTGAATCTATGGAAAGTAGGTAATTTCATATAAGAATGATGAAATCCTAATGGATTGTGAAGATAATCTCTAATGAGTTTGTGTCTGAGTTTAAAATTTAAAATTTTAAGAAAAATCTAAGAACTAAGATGATGCACACTAAATAATCTCCTTTATGAAGGAAACTGATGAATGCGGATGATAATATAGAATGGGTCATAATCTTGATCCATGAGATATATAACCAAATTCTAAAAGATTTTGAAAGGTTTTGTGAATCACATCTTGATAAATGATGCACTACTAAGATTTTTGAAGTAAGAGTTTGTAATACTCAAAAGGAGATATGATGATGACAAGGGATCAAACATCCATCTAATACAACAACAAAAATGCTTTCATATGAAACAAAGATAAAATGGAAGTCTTTCTAACTTGTTGTCGAGAGATATGAAGATTTGATGATATGATATTCTTACACATACATCATTGTATTTCGGGATGAAATCCTATAAGGAGGGAAGAATTTGTAATGACTCATTTTTAGATTAGTCATCTAACTAGGGTTTACTTGATTGATTGCATGCTTAACCAGGTTGAGCATGTTTAAATATTCATTAATGATGGTAGTTTAATTTTGATGTTTTGAATCTAACGAGAAACTTTAATCATACTTCAATTCACATAATTAGGGTTTAAGAATTGAAAACCCTAATCGGCCACAATTAGGTTTTGATGACATATGAAGACAAAATTTGATAAGTATAGTGGCTCACTAAATGATTTTTAGTGCTTTATGTATAACTCTCATTTATTTGAAATTTGGATATGATTTGGATATCTAAATTGTTAGCATTCTTAAAAAATATCAGAATTTTTGAATAATTCTCTAACATATTTGCCGGTCAAGTTTCCCCAAGAGAAACTCAACTGATCATGTATTTAGATTGAAAATATAGTAGTCTGGTATTTTAATTTTATGTTTTTATTTCTACATAAAACTGGTCTAAAATTTTAACTGTAGTTGGGAAAATCTATTATATACAATATATTAAATTGACATAATTTTGGGATGATGTGTTATCTCTATAGATAGGGGTGTCGGTCGAGTTCTGCCTAGGACAAACTCGACTGACCATGCTCTTGACTGCAATATAGCAGTCTAGTATTTGATTTTTAATTATTTATTGGTAACTCAAAATGATCTAAAATTTTAATGTGTCTTACAAACTCAATGTCAGATAATTCCTTAAATTTTCATAATTTTTAGATGATGTTTGAGTTCTCAAGAGTGTAGTGTCAGTCGAGTTTATAACTCAGCCGACCAACCAGTCTGAACAAAATAAAAATACAATGGAGGGCTTGTTTGTAATTGTTCTAAGAAACTCAATTCATCTATATGACTAAGCCAACACACAAGGAGATATCATAACTTGTCATTCCTATCCAAGAAATGATTTCTAGAGAGAGGGGAGAGCTAGGGTTTTGAGAAGAGAAAGTGGTGGAGATGTTGAACTAGGGTTTCTCTATCCAAGATATGATGAAATCAAGTAAGTTTAGCTTCTTTGCATATCATTTCATGGTGAATCTTCTATCACATGTCAATATTCCATCCCTCCTCTGATTTTATTCAAAATCACATCAAATCATCTCCTTTTCTCACTCTTTCTATCCTAATCTCCATTTCTAGGATTTCCGGGTTGAGAGGAGGAAGAAATGGATTCATTTGCTAGAGTTTGATTGGGTTTCAAAAAATTCAGAGGTTGACCTACGTTTTTAAGGTGCTTGTCACCTGAAGTGAGTGTTTTTCTCCCTCCTAAGTTCTATATTCATGTTTAAAGCCTAATTCTATCCGGCTAAAATATTAAAAAACCTTGCTTGTATATGTATGTGATTGGATATTGATTTGAGAAAGATATTAGGGCATCAAATTCTACTGATTTAGATTACTTTTTATTGATTGGAACTTGATTAGTTCCTGATATACTGATTTAGGATCCACGTATAATCCTATGGATATATTACTGTACTATTTTATGCGAATTTTGCCTAAAAGTCAGCCCAATGGCCAATATGCTTCGAATTGAATTTTCATGTATAGAATCATATTTAAATTGTACTAGAATGTATTATACAAGTGTATTGTAGAATGATAATGGAATTGAATATGATATACACATAAGGATAAGTATGAGGTGACCACATTTCATGATTAGGGTTTGTGTTGAGGAAATGAATCAAATGAGTCAATTAACCAATGTATACTTTTAATTGATGAATGAAATATGTGAAAATGGAAACCAGGATTTCCATGTTTGTGAATAGCCCTAATGAACCCTTGAATCATGATTGTATTACTGAATGATATGATTCTTGTGATATTTTGAACTACGGAATGACTTCTTGAAAACCCTAAAATTTTAGTATTAAGACGATTACGCGTGATAAAGCTAGAACTTGTATATGATGTTGTAAATGTGATGAAGTGTTGAAGTTGTAAGTATTACTACTTCAATTGAATATGATGAGTATTACTAATATGATCTAAGTTTAATGCATCTATTTTAGTATAAGTTGTGAAATGATGAGTAAGCCCTCACATGAATGTGGGTCCTTTTATACAAGCTACATAACAATGAATTGTTAAGGATGATTCGAGATTGTGGTGTAAGAAGATGTAACATATACCAATATTTTAAGATAAAGTGAGTAGTATGATAAAGAATGATCATTGTTGATTATGGGAATGACATTAGAAGTCACGACACTATACACTTATCTAAATAAAAGAAATGATATGAAGAAAAATGTACTGATGGTGATGGCAAGTTAAAGATGAAACTAATAAAGTTATTATGATGAAGTCTTTAATACTTTATTTTAATTACATGTGGCTTTAGCCAAATTGATTGAAACATACTAAAATTGGACTTTGATGGATATCAATGAAAAGAGAAGCATTGTACATTAAGTGAGTTAAAATGATTAGTTCCAATAATTTAATGAACATGACATGAGAGAAGTTTAGATTAATTAATATAAAATGAAAGAAAAAGATGGGAATTAGTTGATGAATCCAAGAACCTAACTCTACTAAATATGATGAGTTAGATGATGCTAATTAATAAAAATCTCAAATAAGGGATCAAGGAATGCATAGAGATGTAGTTGAATTCAATTACAAGATGAGGTTCAAGCATTTGCATTGATTTACAAGAATGTGTTCCTGTATTGTGATTGTTTAATAGAATACTTGTACTATAACATACTGAATTCTGGGCATTTTGCCTTTTGGCCCTCTTTTCCATCTTTTCCTCTCATTTCTATCCTCTTTGGCCATCCTATTTAATTTGTGGAAAATATAATGGCCTAATGAGCATTTGTTCACCTTTTCTCTCAATATTTGGGTTTATGCACAAATACCTCAGTGAAAGCTTAGTAATGGGTGTAATATGTAAAATGTCCACTTAAGTGATAAAAAGAATAAATAAATTCGTCCTAGAACTTTCTAGTGCTTTTTAGAATATGAAAAAGAAAGGAAATCCCGAAATATACATAAAGGAGATGATAAATGTAATAATTGGAAATAATATGTAATATTTTAGATAAAAGAAGATAATAGGGAATACCTTGATTCAAAAATCATAAATAGGAAGACATGAGATAATTTGATAAAAAAATTCGTTTCCTTGAGCCAAAAGATACTTAATGGCCAAGAATCATTTAATTTGGATAATGAATAAATATATAAAAGCCTTTATTATAGGATAATGGGAAATAAGCCAAGAAAGAGAAATAAATTATCTGATTGGAAAAATTACTCCAAATTCGTAATCTAAACATGTAAATAAGCCCTTGGGGAAATTTGCAACTAATTTGGATAATGTTTGGATAATTAGTAAAAATAGGAGAGAGAAAGTGTGTAGAATGTTCCTTTTGATAAATAATTTAATAAATAACATCAACATGGCTAAATAATAGCAAAATCATATTAAGGGTATCAAAAGGGACACGTGGGTAAAATATCATCATAATTGGGTAAGTTTAGAGTCATATGTGAAGGAAGAGAGAGAAAATGAGGAATATAATATTTCATTAACAAAAGTTTCTTAAAATGTAAAATAAACTAGATATTCAGATTCTAAATGTATTAATTAGCCTATATGTAAAATTTGGCATTATTTGGGACTTGTTTGATCCCTAAAATGAATTTGGGAAAGAAATATCCTTTGGATGGCTTAATATTTCAATGATTTAATCAAGGAAACCCTCTCCATATAAGTCCAGGGTTAATAGCCGTCACCTCTTGTTTTGTGATTTTTACCCTTTAACACACTAATTGGATGGCCGTTATTTATTCTTTGTTTTCTCGGCCTCATCCAACGGTCTTGGGTCTTTCCCCTTCATCGCATTGGATTCAGAAATTGGACGAGGTCCCCAGTTCCTGGTCACCATCCACACAACTATTTCCTCATCCCTCCCCCCCTTCTCCCTTCCTCTTCTGGTCCGATTTCTTTCCCCCCACCTACTCAAATGCAAATCAATCGCAATGGCCCTATTTATACTAGGGTTCGAAGACATCACCGCCTGGTCTACATCCCGTTTTCACCTTCCCCTATTCTTCCCCTGCTTTCACCTTCTTGTCTGCCTCCTCATGACCTCAGGGCATCCGACCCTTGGAAAACCCTCCCCTCACGTCTGCCCAGTGAACCACTTTTGTTTTTCACCACTAGATCATCCTGCTTTGCACTGGAATAGGTCCTCCCTACTCGCCGCACAGGCAGAGTGGTTCCCCGGCTTCGGCGATGGTACCAAAGATGGTATGGGTCGTTTCCAACCTCCCAAACGCACTCAGTAGGACCCTTTGAGCTTTTAAACCAAAGACCTTGTTGTTTTAGGTATCCATATAGTTTCCCCCTTTTTGATTTCATATCTACAGTCGATGATGATCAGAAGTTGGGAGGAGTTGCCCGGATGTCCTGAGTTTGGGATCGTTTGGTTCGCCTCCGGGAGTAGAAGGTGACTGGGTCATCTCTTGACCTTGATCTTCTGTCGTTCATGTGTTACTAGCTCAGAATTGAGATTGGAACAACGTTGTTTTCCTCATTGTATCGATGTAGAAGACAACCACATGAAGTTTTACTCCTCTGCCCTCATTGTCTTGCTGGTTCTTATTTTCCTCACTAGGACAAAACAATCATTTTGCTCTCTTGATTCTATTGCTCGCGCTGAGTTGGGCTCTTCTTTGGCGATGGGCCCAGACACACTTGGCCGCCAACCATTGGACCAACTCAGCATGGTTAACCCTAATGACTATCTTTGTCAACTGACGTGGATTTTTCCTGCTTTTCGATTGGCTGGTTTCTCAAAAATCATATCTTTTAATTGGTAACTCATAAAATTATAAATAAGATATGTTCTAGACTCAAAAAAAGATTGTCTATCCATTAAAAATGTTTTCAATGCCTGGTTTTGAGTTTTTTGAGTATGAGTTTTTGAGGATGGTTTAGTTAACTAAAAATCACCAAAAATAATCCTAAAAGTCCATATCTTCAAAATACATAATATTATATGTTATTTTGATAAAAAAAACCCTAACTAAGACAATGATGATGTTTTCAGAGTCTAATTCAAAGGTTTGCGTAAACAAATAGTAACTTTAGGGTTTTAAGCGATTAATGAATGAATATAGTTCTAATACATAAACATGGTGTTGATATTAGGAAAAGTGGAACATGGAATCGATTAAGTGGTGCAAGTTGATAATTAGAATCAATATTAAATGTATGTGCATCTTACACCTAAGTTGGGAATATTTGTGCCTTGACCTAATTTCCTTTGGTGAAGCTTTATTTGAACCCTATATCCTATGTTCATGATTCTTTTTCTATACTTGCCTCATAATCTGTTTTGGAATATTGTTCTTGGGTCTTGGTACCCCTCTTCCATGGTCTATTTGATTGATGCTATTACTTGCCATTAATTCTAGCATGATGATTTTATTAGACTAACTAGCTATAGTAGCGGTACTTACGTACAACCACCCATAGTTGGGGAATGTGTTATTTCTCCCCTGGGGAACGTCTTATTCTCCCCCCCCCCCCACACACAAAATGTGTGTAGGTGACTGGGAATGTCTTACTCTCCCATCACCCTTTGGTTGAAGGTGAGGTGCCTCAACCCTACTTAGTTAAGGTAGTCAATATTAATAATTCATGCAATTCTTTTATTATACTTTGTTTATGGCAAGCATCTATTGAAAGCTTCTTTTATATATGGCCTCATTCTCTTGTTATCATCATCTTATGATGAATGCTAGCTTGTTTTTACATATTTTGCTTATATTGTTATCCTAGAATAGTTTTGTTACACATACTTTTTCTTCCTTTTCCCTTTTGCTGGGTGCCTTCCCAACCACCCAAGTGTTGAGCAAGTTGATGGATAAGACCTGAAGATCTTAGCTTTAGCATGGACTTAGTTGATGGAGTTGATGCTTGGAGACAAGACTGTGGTAGTTAGACTTCCCTCTATCTAGATCCTAGTTTATGTATGTTGATGTAACCCTAAATAGGAAATTGTTGATGTATTTTTTGTACAATATTTTATGAAATTGATTTAGTTAGAAGTTTTTATTCCGCTACTTTTCAATGGTCTTTTGTTTACCATATTTTAATAAGGAGGTGATCTCACACTCTTTACATGTACTATGAGAATGGACTATTTTGATGGACTTCATATGATATTTAACATGTGTTGATTAGTAACCCTAATTGAAGAATGTCAAATAAAAGAAGAAGAGAACTAAGTGTGTTATGCATATTTATGCATGAAATGTATTTTCATATTTTGAAATTGGATGGAATAAGTATATGTTGTATGATAAATCTTCCATGAGTATGATGAATGATACACGATATCTATATGCTTTTATTGTTGCTAGTTCTAATGCCTATGTGAGTATTTGTTAAGAACTGTGATATAGAATGAGATGATAAGAAATATGTTGAAATATACTTTAATATGAACCGCTTACATTTGAGAAACCCCGATGAGGGTAAATGCTACATAATGATATTATGTCTCGGGCTGAAAGAACACTGATGATGATAAAACCCTGTTGGGGTAAATGTTGGACAATGAGAATATATCTTGAGTTGAAAGCTCACTGATGATGAATGGTATGAGATGATGTGGAAATTTAAAGAACTATATATGTTGCAAGCTACAAATTGTGGTGCTTCTTGTATTAGTCATTATCTTTCTTTGAAAGCTTAATATGTTTCATGTTATTCTGGTTACATGAGAATACACACATATGATATATGATGTTTTGAATTCTTTCAATATGAGTAAAAGAGATTAATAACAAGTAAAATGATAAAACATCTAGTTAGGTTCCCTGAACATCATGAGTTTCCCCCGAGGACCACACTGGGAAAACAAAATGGATCTCCATGTAGTAATCGATGAATTATGACAAGGATTTCTGGAGTGTGGATCGAGACCTTAAAGGTTAGACCACTAGGATTTCAGAGTGAGTCATCTAGAGTGGCTCTAGCCTAAATCCTTATTGTGAAAGTCTATGTCAAGATGGAATAGACTCTGATGAAATAAAAGATGTGAAATGTGAAATGAATATGTAAAATACTGTGATATACTATTTTGTTGGTTCCTATCTCGTGTATCGAGATGAGGACATGAGCCTCTTTAGGCAACCCTGAGGTGGCCATGGTCTGTTGTTGATATCTTAGGGTGGCCGACTAAACCCTAAGATTTGACGGTGAGTCATTGACACAAGAATCAGGCATGGTGACTTCTAGTTGGTGAGGTACAAGCCAAGTAGTTTCAGGGCAAATGTATAAAAGATGACAAGCCATGTAGAACATGATTTGAATGGTTGTTAGATTCCTTGTATTGCTACTTGATGATTTGTCATTGTTGATTATGCTTCTTATTGTGGAAAGTGATCATGTTACTATGGACATTTTCTATTTCATATTATGATCTATCATGATGACAAGTTATAAATGTTGGGATTTATATCCATTCTGAATATGAGTTGGATTGCTTGCTATTTGATAGTATTGTTTGGTAGATATGTATTATGTGTACTTTAGATTTAGGACTGTAGGATGTGTTCCTGGTCCGGATGCTGGAGTGTCACAAAGATAATGTTATTATTATGTATTGATTCAAGATGCTTAGAACTTGACTTAATACACATGTAGTAGGATTCTTAATCTGAACTAAGAAATATTTGTTGATTTGTTCATAAACATGCTCTAAAAGATGTTTCAAAGTTATGATTGCTTTACATGATTACCTTATATGCTGGATTAGATTACCATTGTAAGCTAGATTTGACTTGGTATTGAACTATCTTCTAAACTTTTCAATATCTGCATGTTTCTATTAAGTTTATTATACTTAATATGATGTTGACGCATGCAGCTAGCTTGAGTGTGAGGTATCCACTCACTGGGGATCTATATGAGTCTCATGAGGCCATTTCAAATGTTTTTAGGTATAATGATATCTAGCAGAGAGGTCATGACAAAGAAGATATATATAGCATAATCTAGATAGATTAAAATGTCCTTGTACTCTCTCTTTCCCGTGATGGGTTGTAGACTAAGTTTGTTCATCAATGTACATGTATCTGATGTAAACTGAATCACATATAAGAACAAGATTTGATTCTGGTTTTAATGGAATTGAATAAGATTTTTGATATCTAAATGTGATGTCCTTGATGTGACATTTATTTATGAATTTGTAAAGATATAAAAAAGAAAAAAATATCTGTGTCTTTCATATATTACTTAATAGTATTTGTCGAGAATTCATTATTTTATTTCATAATCTGGGCTTAGGTTTTGGGGTTATATATAATGGTTGGTATTTATGCTAATCAAAAGAGAGGTCCCGACACTTAAGGTGGGTCTGTTTGATACACTATTCTCTAACAAGTATTGATGTGTTTGGTTTGATATCACATATCATGATTGGTGAGATTCTGTCATCAACCAAACACAGTCTAGTTTTTTGTATTATTGTTGTCTATTTTTCTTCCATAGTAATATCTGACTAGAGACATAATAAGAATGTATGTACTGTTATCATACGTGTGATATCATTGTTTAGGTCCTCAACCTGAATACATATGTCATAGAGTAAAATCATTCTTTATATATTTATTATTTTACATCATTATCTCATGACTGAATAAAACAAAATAAACTAAATCGTCTATTTTTATTAATCAAACCATTTACAAGATATTTAATTACAATCATCATATGATTGGCTCTCTAGGCATACATACCATCAGACTCCCACTTGCACTTATATCCGATCACCCATGAAGTTATTCCCAAGTGACCTAACATGACCTTCATGCTTCTGCTGCAAAAGTGCTTTTGTTAAGGGGTCAACCACATTGCTTTCTGTTGGTACTTTACAAATCTTCACATCTCCTCACTATATGATCTCTCGTATGATATGGAACTGCCTTTGTATGTTCTTTGAACACTGATGTGATATGGATTCCTTAGCTTGTGTAATATCTCCATTGTTATCACAACATAGCTCTACTGCATCATTGATGTTGTAAACCACACCAAGTCCAGAAATGAACTTCTTGATCCAAACAACCTCCTTTGCTGCATTGGATGCAATAATATACTCAGCCTCTATTTTAGAATTAGCAATTGTTTCTTGCTTGGAACTCTTCCAGCTTACAACTATGCTATTTAGGCAAAATAAAAATCCAGATTGGAATCTATAATCATCTTTGTTAGTTTGGAAGCTTGCATTGGTGTAACCCTTTACCACCAACTCTTCCTCACCATCGTAGATAAGGAACCGATCCTTAGTTCTCTCAAGTACTTAAGGATGTTCTTTACGATAGTCTAATGACTTTCACCAGGATTTGATTAACACTTTCTAGTCAAACTCAAGGCACATGAGACATCAGGGCGAGTACATAACATTGCGTACATGATAGATCCAATTGCAGATGCATATGGAATCTTACTCATGTGCCCCCACTCTTCATAAGAACTGGGAGATTGAACTCTAGGGATACTAACACCATGAGACATGGGTAAGTTTCCTCACTTTGAGTTCTCCATGCTTAACCTTTCTAGCACTTTGTTAATGTATGTGCTATGGCTTAGATCAAGAAGTCTTCTAGATCTATCCCTATAGATCTTGCTTCATAAGATATAGCATGCTTCACGTAAGTCCTTCATAGAGAATGTATTTCCTAGCCAGGTCTTTACCATCTCTAAAGTAGGGATGCCATTCCCCATAAATAGTATGTCATCTACATACGATATGAGGAATACGATCATGCTCTCACTAACCTTCTTGTAAACACATGGTCCATCTTCATTTTGACTAAAGACAAACTCTTTGACTGTTTCGTCAAATTGAAGATTCCAGATTTGAGATGCTTGCTTCAATAATTAGATTGACCTTTATAGCTTACAAACTTTATTTGCATCCTTTGGATTTACAAAATCCTCAGGTTGTGTCATGTACACATCCTCAAGAAGATTCTAATTAAGGATTGTGGTTTTAACACCCATCTGCCAATTCTCATAGTCATGATAAGCTTTGATGGCAAGCATGATCTTAATGGACTTAACCATGGAAACTAGAAAAAAAGTTTCATCATAGTCAACACCTTGAACTTATCTGAAACCCTTTGTAACCAATCAATCTTTGTAAGTTTGTACATTACCATTCATGTCAATCTCTTCTTGAATACCCACTAGCACCCTATGGGTTTTACCCCTTCGGTTGGATCCACAAAGGTCCATAAATTTTTGGTGTACATGGATTCCATCTCAGATCTCATGCCCTCAAGCCATTTCTTAGATTCTACTCCCTTAACAACTTCTAGGTATGTTGTTGGCTCATCATCAATGACTGACTCATTGTCTTTTTGAGTCACAAGATAACCAAATCTTTTGGGATCAAGGCGTGTCCTACTAGATCTATAAGATTCTTGGTTACATGAGGAATTTGATATTCCACAAAGGTTTGTGACTCCCTATGTTCCTCTTGTACCTCTATAGGTTCAATGCTTTCTTGTTGGTCTTGAACTTCTTCAAGTTCTACTTTCTTCCCACTGATTCCTTTGGAAATGAGTTCTTTTTCAATGAGTACATCGTCCCTATAAAAAACACTTTATTGTCAGGCGGAGTATACAATTAGTAGCCTTTGGTTTCCTTAAGATATCCAAAAAGATAACATTTAACCAATTTGGGTCCAAGACTCCAACCTTTTTGGGTGACTGCTTTCTCACATAAGCTTCACATCCCCAAATATTCATAAAAGACACACTGGGACGCTTCCCATACCATATCTCATATGGGGTCTTCTGAACTGATTTAAATGGTACATGGTTTAGTGTAAACAATATAGTTTCTAGAGAATAATTGCAGAAGGAAGTCAGAAGATCAACACAACTCATCACTGATCGTACCATATCTAGAAATGTGTGATTCCTTCTTTTTGACACACCACTATGCTGTTGTGTTCTTGGTGGAGTTCATTGTGATATAGTACCATGGTCTCACAGAAGGTCCTCAAACTCTTGGCATAAGCATTTTCCACCTCGATCAGAATGAAGTACCTTAATACTTTTACCAAGTTGGTTTTGTACTTCATTCACGAAATCCTTGAATTTTTAAGAGTTTCTGATTTATGTTTTCATCAAGTAAACATAACAATACCTACTGAATTCATTAGTAAAGTAATGAAGTACTAATAACCACCTCTAGCATTTGTTCTAAAAGGGTTGCATACATCAGTATGTATGGGTCCTAATAGATCACTAGCCCTCTCACTATTACCAGTGAAGGGAGTCTTTGTCATCTCACCCAACAAATAAGACTCACATGTCTCTATTGATTTGAAATCAAAAGAGTCTAGATATCCATCTTTATGGAGTCTAGAAATGTGTTTCTCATATATGTGCCCTAGACGATAATGCAAAGACATGTTTTGTTTAAGTTATCGAGTTTTAATCTTTTGATAATTACGTTATAAACGATTGTTTTTCAATTTAACAAATAAAGACCATAGGACATTGGGGGCACTGCTATAAAAGATCTCACCTTTTGAAATAGAACATTGACCACTCAGTGTATGAAATTCATATCCATCCTTGTCTATATGCGATACATAGATACTATTTCTATTAATGGTAGGTACAATTAACCCTATTACTGGCTCCATGGGTAGAGATAAATTATAGGTTCCAACTGCAGTGGTAACAACTCTTTCTACATTTGCAAAGTGCAGTTCGATCTCGCCCTTTCTTAAAAGCTTACTTCTTTTTAAATCTTACATATTTGAACATATGTGAGATCCATATTCAGTATCTAGTACCTAATATGAATAAGTAGACACATTTATCTTAATAATGTAAATACTTGAAGTGTTGATCTCTATCCCCTGCTTCTTTCTCGTTGTCTTGAGCGCTGAAGACTTGGACTTCAACTTAGCCTTAGAAATTGTCTTGGCCTTGCTTTTGTCCTTGGATTCCATTCTGATGATCACCATCATAGGTTTGTCCTTCCTCATTTGTGCTTAGGCATTTAGAAACATACCAAACAATTTTGACAGTGGTTTGGCCAAGTTACTCAAGTAATAACACTCAATAAACTACCTATATGATTTAGGCAACAATTGTAGAATCATATTTGTGGCCAACTCTTGGATCAAAGAGAATCCCGGTTTTTGTATATGTTCCACATGTCCAATCATATTGAGCACATGGGCCTCTACTTGATTGCCTTCTGTCATCTTGCACTCAAAGACTACCTTTACGACATTATACCTTTCTTGCTTTGCATCATCTGGTTCATGTTCTTAAGATGTGTTATCATCTCAAGAGTATCCAAGTCTTCATGATGCTCACAAAACTCATAGTTCATACATCATATCATAAGGTGCTTAATTTCTAAGGAATCACTGACATGCTTCCAGTAACCATCTACCTCAACCTTAGGCACATCAGGAGCATGTTTTCCTAGCACTGGTGTATCTAGGACATGGAGCTTATGATCATCATTGAGAACTATCTCAAAGCCCAAAACTAGCCATGGAAGTTTACCCCTCTTAAGGACTAATCAAAAATATGATTTGTTTGCCATTTGTTTCTTCAAAAAAATTTGCAGTTTGTCAAAACACTTATGATTTGATTTGATTAAAATAAAATATGATGATGTTTAATTAGGCCTTTATTAAGTAACACACCTACTATTTTGTTCAAATTGGTATCCCTCACATATCAGTTTATAAGATTGCAGCGTACAACCTTCTAGTGAGCCAAGACCCAAAATAGTTGAGTTATTACCCAACCAATGCCAACGTCCATAACCAATTATTAAGATAGGCAACATTTTCCAATCACATCTCATGCAATTCTTGGATAGATGGTATGTACAACTCTTTGCCATAGTCATTTGCATGCTTCTCGACACTTAATCTCATTAAGGTAACCTTGTTAAGCCTGAACCAAAAGCCAACATGATAGTAATACACCCTGCTTGGTAGGCCCACATACTACCATCACACTTCCACAAGATGGATGGTGCACCATGCTTAGTCAATCAAGATTTTATGTGTGTTTCTTATGGAAAACATATAAGACTTAATATTTGATTAAGTGATATGATATTTATATAAATAAATATACATATCCAATCACCATATATTTGTATGTATCATATACATGCTATATCCACAAGCAAAACATGCAATTATAAAATACGGCCATACTAATACAATTCCTTAGAGATACAAGAAATTGCTACCACCTAAGGTCCACATCATATGTAGCAACCTATTATTGAACAAGGTCTGTACTGGTACCAGTTTAGCTTGATCAATTGAGCTCTTGAACTGATTGGTTGGCCTCCTGGTTAGTTGGACTCTTGGATCGGTCGATTGGTCTGGTACAAGTGACATATGGATTCCTTCAGTCGATTAGTTGGACCACCAATTGATCAATCATATCCTCCTATCGTCTGGCCTCCTCAGTCTCCTAGTCAATTGGTTTGACTTCTGAGTCAGTCAGTTTGTCTGGTGCAGAACCCCTTCTTTTCCATAATAGGAAGTAACACTATCCTAATTCTATATAACTTATTACATTGTAATAGGGAAACCTTGAGTTACATTAAAGGGGTGCGCAGGAAGGAAAGCATTAATACTTTTACATATGGAAAAGAAGAGAGAGAGAGGCTCAATATGCAAATTGAGTTATAAATAGGAATAAAACCATTCAACTGTGCACAAATTATAGGGGTTTATTGGCCACAATTATGCTTACATCCACCATCAAAACACATTTTGGGGTGACATGCACAAATTGCATATATATATATATCATATCATATCATATCATATCATATCATATCATATCATATCATATCATATCATATCATATCATATCATATCATATCATATATAAGGATCATTTATGGTATTAACATTAATCATTTATATATTCACATCCATGTAATAAATATGATAAAATAAAAAGCTGATCGTATCAATTAAATCCCAAAACATAGTAAATTGTTGTGGCTCTGATGCCACTGTTGGGAAATATGGTATCTGATATGGTAGTGGAAACAACAATTTTACTTATTGTATTATCCTTAGACAACATATCACACCAACAACAATAGATTGGGAAGGAAGGTTTCAAGGCATATACCTGGTCCTAGAGAAAGTCTAACTACTATCCTTGCTATAGCATGATTCTTTCTCAAGTTACACCTGAATGACTGTTGACGTGGCCTATTGGTCTATCACCACAGACGATAGTTGATGACGTCCTCCTAGCGGGTGTCAAAGGCCTCCTTGCCTCTATGCAGTTCACACAAACCATCAGGAACTCATGCCGTTCTTTTGGAATAGACAAGAAGGAGTTGCCCCTTCAAGTCAACATGCTAGCATCGACTTGATCTCCCTTGTTGTCTCTCCCTTTTATAGGTAAGATTTTCTCAACTTCTCACGTTCCCACAAATATGAGAAGACCACAATGGTCAAAGCTTATTTATTTGTCTTTAGAAAACCTTGACTACCCCTCTATTTATAGGAGGGTCAGGGTTAGGATTTCCAAATCAACCAGGAGTTGAAGAGATGGAATTTCATGAATTTTTGGCAACCTGTGAACCATGAACTGGTTGGTTCAGCATTGAACCTATCAGTTCATATGTGAGTCAATCAGTTCAACTCTTGAATCTATCAGTTCACCATTTTTTCTATTCACAATCATATTGCATTTCAATATTCGATTAATGCACAATATGATGTCAACATCAATGCTTGATCCAGTCTTACTGATCAACAAAATGGTTGGTTCACAACATGAATCAGCTGGTTCATTTTATATGAAATGATCAATTCACTAGCTCAATAGGTCATTTTAGATTTTTTATTTCCAACCTTGTTCAAAGTGAAAACCTAACACTTAGTAATCAAGTTTAATCCATATTCATGAGTAAACTCTTTTTACAAGTATATCCTATGCGTGTGACCATATAGGTCCCATGTTACATTGGCAGTGAATGTCCATAAATGATTTATGACATCACAAGCAATGTGCGGTATCTAGCAACACATCATTGCTACCCAAGTAATTGCAAAGCTTGAGAACAAGTTGAACCTACAATTTGCAATTAGTGTTACAGTGTCCGTATAGTTCCTTTTTCATATCCATATTGAACTCAAGGCATGGAATTATCATCCTTTTCAACATTCGATCCATGTTCCTTGAACTAGAGCAGACTGTATGCGATACATGTAAGCTCAATATCACATATTGACTCACATGAGCACGGCCATGTATTTCTTAGTCTCACTTATCAAGTGGCCAGGATATCAATCTCCAATAGGAGGAAGAAATCCCTTCTACATCATTCATAGTCAATCCCCATGTATCACAATGTATCTGAGCATCACCTTTATTGCAACCCTTATTCAAGGTCACACTAGATAATGTCCAAGTGCATTGATTGACATGTAATGAGTGTAATGATTTTAGGTCTCCACCTATCACTATGAGAGATGATTATGACTACCATTTAATGGTTTATATGCATCACTTTCAAGGTGGGTCTATTTGATACACTATCCTCTAACAAGTATCTACGTGTTTGGTTTGATGCCACATATCATGACTGATGAGATTCTATCATCAACCAACACAAACTCTAGTCTTGTGTATTATCATTGTCTAATTTTCTTCCACAATAACATCCGAATAGGGACATAACAAGAATGCATGTACTCTTATCATACATATGATCTATCCGGGAACCGTTTATTACCCAAATTATAACTCCAAGTGGATATAAAGTCAATGGCGATAGGACATAGGCGTCTGTCGCTCACATGCTATTATCAAAGTGAGAATGCAAAAGCATGAAGCTTAACATACATAAATAGATAAAAATATAAAATCACCAATCATAATATCAAAACTCAACAAGTATTATTAAGCAACATCCTTTTATTATAAGATTTCAATTACAATTTGTGAGTCAAAATATGCAAGTTTTCTCATGTACACTAGGGATCTTACAACAAGTACACCTGGCATATCTCACTAAGCCCATCAACTTCTAGTCAACTCTAAATCTATAAAATATGTGAAATAAGGCGGGTCAAGCACACGAGGTGATGAATACAGGGCTAAAAGATACAAATACATAAGCTTTGCCTAATTTGAAAAGATTTATAGAAGTAAACTAACAAGAATAAACATGTTAAGTGCTTAGCAAAATAAGAGCCCATATTTTATGTCATTTTACTCCAATTATACCAACATTATCATGTATTCATAAGGCCTTTGACCAACTTCCCATTGGAAGGGTCCGTAATGGGTGCTCAAGATTAGCTTACCCTTTTATATGTAAGGAATCTTAAGGCCATTGCCAAGACCTAACCTTTTGATCGACATGGCTTGCTCTATCTTGACAATTCAAGTAGGACACCCAACCTTGTGTCCTTACCTCGAGAATACAGGTAGGTGCAAAATGTTTGTATAATGGAGTTTCTATATTATGTTTGCAAGTTATAAAACAACTATGAGACAAACACCGAGTACAATACTGGAATACTACATAGCAATATTTGAGAAAGTAAATAACATACATATGTATCACATTTCAAACAAGAAAACCATAATCATATAATTATTAAAGCTAGTACCTAATTTAATATATTTTATAACTTAACCTTGACCATCTAGATCACAAGCAACCACTATTGAATTCTCATCATTAACCCTAAATAGCTTTATTTTAGGGTTTTGTCCTAGTTAGGTTCACAGTTTCTTATTAGTCCATTTGATGATTTTGTATCGATTTAGAGGTCATCATGAAGTTGGGTTTCAAGTTTCATGTCATTTTGAGGTTCCATTCGTCTTCTATGATCATTTCAAGGTTTGAATCACTTATTTGCATTTTAGGGATAGAAGACTCATAATGGGGCTTACAAGGTCATGATACAATAAGACATGAGGACTACAAATAAAGTATTATCTAGACCAATAAAGTAAGGATATAAGAAACATATCAAACTATGGGTGGATGTCCATAATTGTAGGCATCACATCAAGGGTTGGTTCCAGCATATTCTACATACACGCAAACATCTATATAGCTCACCTATACCATGAGGGAACAACATATGGAATATGTGGGACATGCACATCCAAGTGATCATAAGGAGTATAGAAACTCTGATTTGGAAGGTGAGGACATGAGATAAAAACCCACATCAAGAATGAAGCATAAGGAAGACCAAACTAGCAATATGTGGACATTTAGGTCAAATGTGCACATAGAACACTATATCAGGAATGGGGTTGGCCTTAGCCCATTGGGTCACAACACATAAAAAAATTATCTATTTTAGAGACATACTATAGCTTAAGGCATCAAGGGGATCGAAGATGTCATTTTGGATCAAGTATAAACAAGCTTACACATGTATGAGGCATATGTATGCATATTATGGTAAATTACCCAAAAAAGAGAACATGGGGGGTTTATGAATGATGCATGAGTGACGAAGATATTTATTTATTGATTTTTTAGATTAGGTAAGTTTATATTTCACAAAGAAACAAGATAATCACTTTAATCAACATCATGCATTAAAGTTCCAAAAACAAGCCACAAACATGCATTAGAGACAACCATGGATCAAAAGGAGAGTTTAGGAGCTCAACATAGTTCAATGGTGCACAAATTTGGCTGATATGAAGTCTAAGAGAAATATTTGAAGCAACAATAAAAATAGGGATAAAGATACATCATTAATCATGTGAAAAGATATCAAACAAATACCATTGTTGTCATAACAAGAGATATGAAAGGAATTTGTCCTTGAAACTAGGTTCATTGGGATGGTCTCATTCTATAGATAAAAAGTCATACATAATATTACACATTTGGCCCAAGGGATTAGGAGATATCATTTTTTGATGATCAAGTAAAGAATTATAGAGAAATGAATATGCGAATGTTACCAATATCATTTCTTGGGGCCGATTAGAGGAGTGCTCCTGCTCAGCTGGCGATGCGTGATAGGTGGCTGGGATGACCTATATGACCCATGATGTTGACCGAACTTTGGCTGCACTATTGTGGTCTCTGATCATGACCCTCAATTCTTAGACTTCATCGATCCAACGACTCCCATGCTTCTCCTTCGTGGGGTTGAGGCACCAGTGGCACCCTTTAAAATATTGTCAATGCACAAGCCCAAGGATGACCTATGGTGTACAACGCCCTGGTAGGTGTTTGTCATGATGGTAGCCACACCAACCTTGGGGATGGTCCTTGTGACCCAGCGTAAGGGGGCAAAGGTGAAGGCCACGGCGACGGTGGCGACGCTAGGTTTGAAAGGAGAAGAAGAAGGGAAGATGGGGGTGCTGGCATGGAAAAGCATGATAAGTGAGGGGGTAAAATGATGGAGAAGGAAGAGAGAGGTATAGCTAGTCGATTTTATTAAAAGGTCCAAGGAGAACCTGATTAGTTACTCGACTACTACATTGTTAGGCAACCTATACGACCCTAGGAAGGAGAAGATATTACAACCCTTGGATCCCTAATCCAAGATCCAATGGTCTATAAAGAAGGCATATTAGGGTTTAGGAGCTTGAGTCATAGATGGGTCACATCTCCTTTGATGGGCCTGTGGCTGGTCATCCCATCAAGCCCAACAAGATCAAGAAATTTGAATTAAATTCAACATTAACATGGAGATATTCAAGAGACCATATCTTGTGACTCAAAGCTCCGATTGAGATGATTATTGCAGCGTCAAAAATATAATGGAGTCCTATACTATATAAAATATAATAGAGAGGAATAAAATAACATTTTAGGGCTTCTAATAATCTTCAAGATGGTGATATGTCACATAATTCAAAGATGCAAGTTCAACTCACACATTGTATAATTGAACACTGATGTGAGTAAATTGGAGTCCCACAACCACAAAACCATGGAATTGACATGAATATGAGTAAGAGGCCAATTTATGAGATAGAAAAGGTACAAAATAAGAAAGAGAAAAGTTAGTATGTCACACACTTCCCTCCTTCAAATAAATTTCATTCTCAAAATTCTTCTTAGATCATAGTTGAAGGTCACAGTTCATATTTTCATCATGTTTAAACTCACCACCCATAGGTTTCAAGTCCTATCCCCACATGGGGCGCACTCGTAGCTTTTCATCTTCAAGGGTGTACTCATCATCAATTCTACATGTCACTTGGTGTTTTATCATATCACAATATCATTTTGGCATTAGTGTTCCATAGTCCTCATCCCTATAAACTTAGGGTTTTTGCTCATATAATCATCTAGATCAAGGTGTGATTATCAAATTCTATGTTATTATTTCTCCAATGAACATGCTTGTTATCATGTCTTTCCCACAAGATTGACATGGAACTTTTTATTTCATTGTGATTCTAGATTTCATGCATGTTTAGTTTTCTCCCAAATTATACTAACTATCCCTGATTATCTGTATTACTTTTCATATTGGGTCTGAAATTAAGCATTGTATTCATCTTTATTCAATCTAAGACATCAAAGAACTATCATATAAAGTTCATGATTTTGGACTGACATCTTTCATACACGGTATGGTTTCATATTAGGTCTAGCTTATGAGAGTGACTTATCATGCATAAGTCAAATTTTAATACAAGTGAGACATTTCATGTATCAGGCATAATTTGAATAACTACATTATTACCAACATAGATGTTTCATAATTATCTCACTTCTATCTAGGAAGAGCTCTACAAGTTTGAACCACTCAATCTAAGACCTCTCTATGCCCAACAAGACCTGCTAACTACGACCATCTACCCATAACAAACTTTACCCAACATACCAAACAAGAGCAACCACTATATTCCTTTACATCAAACCACTAACCTGAGTATGAGGCTCATCAAGGAGATTACACATCATGTATATTGTAGTAGGGAATTGGGACATGTCCCTCACCTACATAGAAAGCATCATATGTTCAATTGCCTCTTTGTCTAGGGTTAGATCAAGAAAACTAGGGTCCAAATTTTTTAAGGGAACCACACACTAGGTGAATTAACTCATATACTTACAAGTATTTTAGCTAGGGACTCATCATCATGTATTGCATTGTGCATATTTTCCAACATGTCACATATTTTGTAGTTTCAGTACTTTGACGTTCTCCCATGATGGGTCGACTCATATCAAGAGGTCACCCTTGCCATATGTCCCATGCTAGAGGTCCTTCTTTATAAAGAGTTGAGGCCCATGCTGGTCCCAAACTATACTTCACATATCATATATCAACATGCAAAAGACTAGGCACAAACAAGCTTGTCAACCCACTAGCTACGTTTAGCACATCAACCAAGTCATATGCAACACACATAGTGCTAGGTATAGCTAGGGTTGCATGGCCAAAAATCATCTCATGTCATCAAAGCATACTCGAACCTTCCAACATCAAATGTAGGTCATCAAAAAGCAAGCCAATAATACCAACATAACCATAAACATCATCATTAAGATCAAAATCATCATTGTCATTATCATCTTAAGTCATTTAGGCTAGTTACTAGCCTAACCACTATCATGTCTCTAGACAACTATGGATACTACATCTATCACCTAAACACTCTCATCTAGACTGTTGTTACATCTCTTTCTTGGATACTCGTTGTCTTTCTACGTGTGGTAAAATTTTCATATGTACATATGCTTATACTTGAAATAAGTTTTATCCAACATTAAAAACAAGCGATAAAAGCCAACATACTTCATTCAATCAAAACCAAAACCAAAACCAAAACGAGTTACCACACTCATTAGGCAGTCTAGTACATTGACACCTAGAGAACTAGCAAGAACATGGTGCACATATGTAGCTACCCTAATCACATTCCATGAACATATGTCTAGGGTTGTAATAAGATCTCCCTTTTCTCACCCTTCTAAACCTACAACCCATACTACAACACAGAAGGAGGAGAAAAGAAACAATTCTAGGGATTACACAAGTACACACCAGTTGTAGAACATCTAGGTTCTAACCTAGAAGCTAAGTCAAACTTAGTCCACACAGTACAACTTATTATCTAGGGTTTGAGATGTAAAGTTGTGTTTAGTTGTGTTTCATGGGATCTTGTTAGGTGTATTTATTGTTCATGATTTGGTACCATCTGTCACGAAATAGTTTTTTACCCAAATTCTAACTCTAAATGACTATAAAGTCAATGGAGATAGGACCTAGGCATCTGTCCTTAGCATGGTATTATCAAAGTGCAAGTGCGGAAGCGTAAAGCTTAGCATACATGAACAAATAATAAGATAAACACACCAATCATAATCTCAACATTCAATAAGTATTATTAAGCAACATCCATTTATTATAAGATTTAATTACAATTTGGGAGTCAAAATACACAAGTCTGCTCATGTATACTAGGGATCTTACAACAAGTACACCTAACATAGATCACCAAGACCGCAAACTTCTAGCCATCTCTGAACCTATAAAGTACATGAAACAAGGTGGGTCGAGCACACGAGGTGCTGAGTACAAGGCTTAAAGATACATATACATAAATTTTGCATAATTTAAAAAAAAATGCAGAAGTAAACAAACAAGAATAAACATGTTAAGTGCTTAGAAAAATGAAAGTCCATATTTTATGTCATTTTACTCCAATTATACCAACATTATCATGTATTCATAAGACCTTTGACCAACTTCCCATTGGAAGGGTCTGTAAGGGTGCTCAAGATTAGCTAACCCTTTTATAGATAAGGGATCTCAAGGCCATCACCAAGAGCTAACCCTTTTATTGATGTGGTTTGCCCTATCTTGACAATTCAAGAAGGATGAACAACCTCATGTCCTTACCCTAAGAATATATGTAGGTGCACAAGGTTTGTATAATGGAGTTTCTATATTATGTCTGCAAGTTATAAAACAACAATGAGACAAACATCAAGTACAATACTAGAATACTACATGGCAATCTTTGAGCAAGTAAACAAGCATACATATGTATCACATTTCAAACAAGAAATCCATAGTCATATAATTATTAAATCCTATACCTAATTTCAAATATTTCATAACTTAACCTTGACTATCTAGATCACAAGCAACCACCTGGTAAAACATAAGATTACATACATGTATTAGATTCTCATCATTAACCCTAAATAATTTCATTTTTGAGTTTTGAACAAATTAGATTAATAGTTTATTATTAGTCCATTTGATGTTTTTGTATCAATTTAGAGGTCATCATGAAGGTGGGGTTCAGGTTTCATGTCATTTCAAGGTTCCATTCATTTTCTATGACCATTTCAAGGTTTAAATCACTTACTTGCATTTTAGGGGCAAAAGGCTCATAATAGGGCATACAAGGTCACGATCCAATAAGACATGAGGTCCATGAATAAAGTCTGATCAAGATCAAGAAAAGGACATAATAAAGATATTCAACTATAGGTGGATGTCCACAAGTTTAGGCATCACATCAAGGGTTGGTTCCAACATATTCTACATACATGCAAACATCAACATGGTTCACCTATACCATGATGGAACAACATATGGTGTATGTGGGACATCCAAATCCAAGTAATCATAAGAAGTATAGAAACTCTAATTTGAAAGGGGAGCACATGAGATAAATACCTACATCAAGAATGAAGCATAAGGAAGACTAACTAGCAATACATGCACATTTAGGTCAAAGGTGCACACATAACATTATATCGTGAATGGGGCTGGTCTTAGCACATTGGGTCACAACACATCAAAATTAGTGATTTCAGAAACCTACTATAGTTGAAGGCATCAAGAGGCTCGAAGATGTCATTTTGGATCAAGTATAAACAAGCTTACAAATGTATGGAGCATATGCATGCATATTATGGTCAATTACCCAAACAAGAGAACAAGTGGGGTTTATGAATGATGCACGAGTGATGGAGATCATTTATATACTGATTTTCCAGATTAGGTAAGTATATATTTCACAAAGAAACAAGATAATCACTTTAATCAACATCATGCGTTTAAGTCCCATAAACAAGCCACAAACATGCATTAGGGACTACCATGGATCAAAAGGGAAGTTTTGGGATTCAACATAGTTTAAGGGTGCACAAAAGTTGCTGATATGAAGTGCAAGAGTGATATTTGAAGCAACAATAACAAGAGGGAGAAATATACATCATTAATCATGTGAAAAGATACCAAACAAATGCCATTTTTTCCATAACAAGAGATACAAAGAAATTTGTCCTAGAAACTAGGTTCATTGAAAAGGTATTGTTCTATTGATCAAAAATCATATATAACATTTCTCATTTGGCCCAAGGGATTAGGAGATATCATTTTTTAAAGATTAAGTCAAGAACTATATAGAAATTAAGATGCAAATGTTCCAATATCATTCCGTGGGGCCGACTAGAGGAGCGCATCCGCTAGCTGGCGCCACATGATAGGTGGTTGGGCTGACCTATTTGACCTATAATGTTGATTAAACTTGGTCTGGACTATTGTGGTTTGTGATCACAACCTTTGCTTCTTGGACTTCGTCAATGCAATGACTCCCATACTTCTCCTTCACAAGGATGAGGAACCAGTGATGCCCTCCAACTGCTCACTGGGGCACAAACCCCATGATGGCTTGGGGTGTGCAACGCCCTGGTAGGTGGCCGGTCTAGACCGCCATAATGTCATAGACTTATTGGTAGCCATGCCATCCTTGGGGACGGTCCTTGTGACCCAGTGCGAGGGGGCAAAGGTGGAGGTTGTGGCGGTGATGCTAGACTTGGAAGGAGAAGAATAAGGGAAGATGGGGGAACTCTGGGCACAGAAAAACATGATAACTGAGGGGGAAAAATGATGGAGAAGAAAGAGAGATGTATAGCTAGTCGATTTGATCAAAAGGTTCAAGGAGAACCTGATTGGTTTCTCGGCTGCTACAATGTCAGACAACCTGTACGAATCAAGGAAGGAGAAGGTGTTGTGACCCATAGATCTCCAATATGAGATCTAACAATCCAAAAAGAAGGTGCATATGGGTTGGGGAGATTGAGTGGCACCTGGGCCATGCCCTCTTTGATGGGCCTATGGCTGGTCTTCCCATCAAGATCAACATGATCAATAAATTCGAACTAAATTTAACATTAAGATATAGATATTCAAGAGACCATATTTTGTGACTCAAAGCTTTGATTGCGATGATTCTTGCAGTGTTGGAAAGATAATTGAGTCCCTTAAAATATAAAATATAATAGAGAGAAATAAAATCTGTTTAAGGGCTTCAATTAATCTTTCAAGATGGTAATATATCACATAGTTCAAAGATGCAAGTTTGACTCACATATTGTAAAATTGAAAATTGATGTGAGTAAATTGGAGTCCCGCAATAATCAAACTAAGGAATTGACATGAATATGAGTAAGAGGCCAATTGATGAGATAGAAAAGGTACAAAATAAAAAAGAGAGAAGTCAGGAAGTCACATGATCTCATCGTTAGGTCCTCGACCTGATGACATATGTCATCGAGTATCATCATTCTTTAGACATTTATTATGTTACATCATTATCTCATAACTAAATAAAATAGAATAAATAGAATTAACTTTTATTACTAATCAATTTTTTTTACAAGATATGCCATTACAATAATCATATGATTGACTCTCTAGGCATACATACCAACAGTCACAAGTTTCAAACATCATAAGTCATGAATGACTTCACCATGGTTTCAAATCAAATAATTTCCAAAGAAAAATCATGATGCTTCTTTTATTCCAACATGTCTACCAATTATAAAAGAAGAATTAGTAGTTTATGGGTGATGAATATATTTATACCCATCTTTGCATACATGTTTATTCATTTTTAAGTGGTTGTTGTGTTACTATTTCTTAGTTTTAGCCTTAGATTTACTGAAGTACAATTATCTTCCCTTTTCTAGACAATAATGCACTTTACATACTTTTGAGCAGATGTAGCCAAAAATATGCTTCATTGCCTAGAAGGACGATCAAGCCTTCATGATGCCATACCTCAAGGGAAGGAAATCCCCAGAAGTTGTTTGTTGTCTACTTTCCAACCACCTAGTCAAGCAACCAACTCCGCCATTCGATCGAATTGATCCACTCTCTACCCAAATTCTTTAGTCTGACACACACTCTTCGCATACAACCTATCCTGGTTCAACTCACACTGGTCTGCCAGAGAACCGGATACAAGGTCTAGATTGAGTAAGCCGCTTGAGTTTCCTGTTGGACCGAGTACGGGCCATGCAATTTGCTGCCTTGGAACACAAGTATTCAACACCGGGGTTTTGACACCTAGGAATGCATCTATAAAACGGAACCCTTATTGTCCATTATAGGGGCCTATGATTAGTGATTAGAAGCCACATCCATGAAGTGCAATCCCTAGCAATGAGCAAGGAGGCATCGACTGTAGTGGAGAGATTGTTCTTCTTACACCGGGTGTCATGGCCCCTTCCATTCTTCTACCTACCTTTTTGCTGTTGTATCTCACCATGATTGAGTAGATGTTTGTGCTGGGGCATGGAGACTAGCCCCAACATCTCATATTTTATTATATTCTATATCTAAAATCAACATGACTATTTCTAAATAAAGTATCATTATGCTTATTTCATTGCCTTGCAAATTGACGACTTGCTTTGCATATATATTATAATCATGGATGTGAATGATGTTGTAATTGTGATTAGAACTTCAGAATGATTTTATTATCCCCCTTTAGGTGTCAACAAGGGATAGTGAGGTGTTTGGGTTCGAAAATGCTAATGTGTCGAGAATGGTCAGCCATAGTAAGGGAGTTCAGTCAGAATAAACTAGGAACTTGGATGCCAAGTCTGGTCAGTTTCACGAGAGTTTAATCCATGTAATGATATGTATCCCGTGAGGGTGCAGTAGCTAAACTTCAATTTAGTAAACTATTATTTAAAAGTTAAAATCTTGCTAGAAATTTTTTGCAAGCTTTGGCAAGCAAAACTCCATGTCATGTTCCTCTTTATCATCATTTATTTACTTCTTTAATTGTTGTTTCTACTTGCAACAATTTAGTTTAATCAATTAATCAACTTTCTTGGTGATAAATATTACCCTTAATATTTTTGAATATATATAATCGCTTAAAAAGCTTTCCTTTGGGATTAATCCTTAAGTATAGTGAAATAAGGCTTCCATTAGTGTGGAGTGGGGAATTAGTGCACAACTCTCAGTCAAACCTAAGGGTTATTCCCTTAGGGTTTTTATTAATGTGAGATTTGGAGCCCCATCAATGGGCATCCCATATAGCGATGACGTGGGCCACTACCTAAGGGTCCCTATCCTACATCATCGTGTCAATAAATCTTTTAGAACTTGTCATGCGAAATGAGTTACTCAAAACACATAACATATTCATTTTCTAATTAACCACATAGGAGAAAAAGGGGTTAATGAAAACCGATTAAACATTCGAAACATGTGTAAGCAATAAACATGAAGAAAGTTATATAACTCCCCTCTAGGAGGAAGAGCAAGCTCCAAACAACAAGGAGATCGACCACCTTTTTCTACCTTGGGCACCCTATTTTGCACTAGAGCAAGGAGGACGAAGATCTAGACAACAAGGATGAGAAAGAAAGATCTAGGTGACTAAAGAGATCATTTGGGAGCAAGGAAGGAGGTATAGAAGGCTATGGGTGAGAGAGAATAGAAGGTTTATATAATGAGTAAGATCCCATAGGGGATCTACTCCCTAGTAAAATAAAAAGGCATCATTCCATAAAACCAAACACTGACATAATTTCACAAAAATGGATGATAACCAATTCATTCAACATGTATGTATCACAACACCAAAACTAGGAGCAAAATTTATAAAGTATCTAACCATTACAAACTTGTTAGAATCACTAGTCTTTCACCACGTAGGGTGAGATAAAAGAAAAACTAACAGAACATAGGACTAGCTGAGGATCACCTAACAACTTCAAGAAAATCTCCCACAAAGTTCCACTTACTTGTTGAGGTCATGGTTCAACCTGGTTGTATCCTCCTTGACCTATACCTTAATCATGAGTCCTAAAAATAGTCTTCACCAATCTAGTTGTTTCTAAGATCTCTTCTTCCCGAAGATCAATAGTTGTCAGGTCAAGCAAAACGCCATCCATATGGGCCACAAGCTCAAAAGGGAAAACTTGGTTGGCAGTGATCAAAATGACAAAGAAGGATGCAATTGGTGCTAGAGGAGGATCACAATGTGCCTAAATATCATTTGGGTAGGGTTATTTATAGATGGGAGTGTGCGGAACTGATAGGAGGGAAGTGTCCGCAAAAATGTGTTTCCCGAGATTTGGGTATTCCATAAATTCTTGATGAAATCACATGAGTAATGACTTAAAAGATGCATATTTTGATTTAGAAACAATTGGCAAAAGAATAGCGGAAAAATAGCAAGAGACAAGTGAGTTATTGTGATTTGAAAATCACATTTCCTGTTTAGTACTGTTCACGAGCGGCTAGAGATAGGAGATGACATCCAGACTGCACGATCGGCGATACGAGGGTCCATGTTATGCACACATCTGAGTGATATAAAAAAAGGGCGTGTGACATCATTTACATTCTAAATCTTAATCAAAATAAAGTGACATATATATTTATTTATATTTTTATCTCTCCTCATATGAGGGTTTAAACAAACTCCAAATTAATTGAAATTTGGCACCTAAATTATTTTAGACACACAAAATCCAAATATGGCATTAGTTTTCAGTTTTAAAGATTTAGATATATTATATTTAAGTCTTTTAAAGAAAATCATATTTTCTCTTTCTTAATGCATTAAAGACTTCTAGAATTACCCAATTTTAGTGAAACATCACCCTAAATAGCAAAATAAACCACATGGAACACGAATTAGCCATAAATTTTGTCCCTTGGTATTATTTCACTCATTACTTAATATTTTTAACTTTATTTACACTTTCTCTCTCCTAATCTACACATGAACATTAAAGATTATCCAAATTGCATAAAAATTTACCAAAAGGCTATTTTTAAGGTGTAGATTATGGATCTAAGATTAATTTTCTCTTTTAGAGGCATTAAATTATTTATTTCATATTTTGAAGGAAAAACACCTTTTCTTTTCAAAGTAAAATAGATATGATTAATATTATCCCTAAATTGTGAAACTTGGCCTCCAAGCCAAAACATATCCAAATAAAATGAATTTGAAATTATTCTTTGTCAATTAGTCTTCCTTTTATGAGTTTTACACTTTTGGACCATTATTTTTTTTGTTAATATATTATTTCATCATTATTACCATCATATTACCACTAAAAGGATATATGCCATTTTTATGCACGAAATATTATATATTTTTCTTTTATCTCATTTACTTTATTAATTTTATATTTATTTGGATAATGTATGATTTTCTCTCAATTTTGAGCACATTGTTCTCCTATGCATATTATCTCGTTTATCATCATACCTTAATCAACATTATCTCATGTGACATATTTTATGTATCATTTATTTGTCTAAAGATTAATATGAGAGCATTATGTCATATTTGCTTTTATGCTTATATGTTAGGTGATTAACTACTATTAGGTATATATTTATACTTGTTTGGCTAAGCCCAAAGAACTAAGGTTTCTAACCTCTTAACCTTGGAATAGGATAAGGTTCTAGGTTTTGGTATGTTACAACATACCACCCCTTAAATGGATTTCATCCTCGAAATCTAAACGTCCATATTAACAAACAACTATTTACAACCCCTTAAAAAGATTCATCTTAGAAAGTCAAACTACCCGATAGGTACAAGGGTAACTGCAAGCACTTCCTTACCTTCCTCCATAAAGGTATCGTGCAAAAAGGAAACATAATTTTAAAGTCTAACTATGGGACTAAGGGTTACCTTCAGCTTGATCATCATCATATAATTCTTGGCCATCTAAAGCAAAGATCCTTCCAGCATGTCTCTCAATCGGTATACCTTTATTGTTGTTGCCATAATTCTGAAGGGGCACCGAAGGTTGTTGTTATTTTGCTGGTACTTGTCTATTATGAAGCTAGGGAAATCTAGAGCGAATATGTCCATGTTCATTCCAATGGTGACATATCAGTAGTCTATCCATCCTCTGTGCAATGAGGTCCTTAGGTCGATGATGCCTTTCATACTCATGATCACCTTCAGAGTGCTTCCTTTAGTTATTATTCTCTTTGTGTGTCAAGGTATTGAAACCAAGATATGACTCAACAACTAAGGCCTCATCCACCATCTTTTGAAAAACCAGAGGAAGTTGTGGAATAAGAGCATGACCCACATTGTAGTTAAGTCCTTGCATGAATAGGTCAGCTCTATGATCCTCACTTAGCCCAGAATCATAATGCTCAAGCAATAGAAACTTTTGCACATAAGCAAAAATAGACAGGGAACCTTGCTTCAAAATCTATAATTTTGCTTCCTTCTTCTTTAGGGCAGCAATGCAGATGTACTTCCCACAAAAAGCACCAAAAACTACTCCCAAGTCATGGTAGATTTATAATGAGTCCTTGCTATCCTGTTCCACCAAACTTGAGTTGGTCCATCTAACACATAAGAAGCAAACCTAACCTTCTGGTGCATAGGACATGCCATACCATTAAAAGTACGCTCTATGGCGAACACCCACTCATCAGTTTTATCAACCATCTCTAGTTCACCTTCACCCTTGAAGTAGTGTGGTTGAATCTTCATGAATTCCATTATTGAGTACTCCTTTGGTTTTTTGGGCACATATGGGTTGTTTAGCTTCCCTGCCATTGATGTGGTAATAAGCTATCGAAGCATGACTAACTCTTGCTCAGGAGAGATGACTACACCCACATCGGCAACAAAGGCTGGGGTTTTTGGACCTAGTGATGGTCCAGTTTTAGTTGGAGGAGTGACTTGAGTCGCCAGAGTGGCAAAGGTAGGGTCCATTCTTGGAATCCCAAACCTAGGGATTTGGGGTGTCTCATAAATGGACTGGTTGTCAACATATGAGTTATCTCCCGCCATGAGGGTTTTTCCTGCATAAGGCAAGGGTACTATGTATAAGCAACCTATGAAAAAGGTAAACATCCTAAGTGAGACAAGATTTGAAATAGTTAGATAACCATCAACCACTGGCTCTAATACCATGATGTAAGGAGTGATATCCTAGATGGGATCCACTCCCTACTAAAATAAAAAAGGCATAATCCCATAAAACCAAAGACCAAAATAAGTTTTTTTTCAAAAAGGGATGATAACCAATTCATTCAACATGTATGTATCATAACACCAAAAGTAGAAGTAGAATTTATAAAGTATCTAACCATTACAAACTTGTTATCATCACTAGTCTTTCAGCACGTAGGGTGAGATAAAGGAAAAACTAACTAAACATGGGAATAATTGTGAATCACCTAACAACTTCAAGAAAGTCTCCCACAACATTCCAGTTGAACTTGATGAGTTCCTGACCCAACCTGGTTGTCTCCTCCTTGACCTATACCTTAATCCTGAGTCCTAAAAGCACTCTTCACCAATCTAGTTGTTTCCAAGATCTCTTCTTCCCGAAGATCAATTACTGTCTGGTGAAGCAAAGCACCATCCAGATGGGCTGCAAGTTCAGAGGGGAAAACTTGGTTGGTGGTGATCAAAATGGAAGAGGGGGATGAAATTGGTAATAGAGGAGGATTGCAATGTACCTAAGGATCGTTTGGGTAGGGTTATCTATAGATGGGGGTGTGCGAAACTGATAGGAGGGAAGTGGCCACAAAAATGTGTTGCCTACGATTTGAGTATTCCCTAAATTCTTGGTGAAATTATATGAGTAATGACTTAAAAGATGAAAATTTTGATTTACAAACTATTGGAAAAAAAATCATAGAAAAAGAGTAAGAGACTAGCGAGTTATTACGATTTGAAAATCATGTTTCCTGTTTGGTACTATTCACAAGAGGTTAGAGGTAGGTGATGACCTTCAGACCACACAATCAACTATCTGAGGGTCCAGATTATGCATGCATCTGAGTTGTATAAAAAAATAGCGTGTGACGTCATTTATATTCCAATTCTTAACTGGACTATAGTGACATATATATTTATTTATCTTTTTCTCCCCTCTCATATGAGGGTGAAAACAAACTCTAAATTAATTGAAATTTGGCACCTAGCTTATTTTGAACATGTAGAATATGAACATGGCATTAGTTTTTAGTTTTGAAGACTCTATATATTTTATTTAATTCTTTTTAAAGAAATTCATATTTTCTCTTTCTTAATGCATTAAAGATTTCTAGAATTACCCAATTTTAGTGAAACTTCACCCTCAAGCAAACTAAACCACATGGAACACAAATTAGCCATAAATTTCATCCCTTGGTATTATTTTTCTCATTACTTAATATTTTGGACTTCATTTACACTTTCTCTCTCCTAATCTACACATGAACATTAATGATTATCCGAATTGTATGAAAATTTACCCGAAGGCTATTTTTAAGATGTAGATTACAAATCCAAGATTAATTTTCTCCTTTGGAGTCATTAAATGCTTTATTTCATATTTTGGAGGAAAAACATTTTTTTTTCAAAGTAAAAAAGATATGATGAAAATTATCCCAAAATTGAGAAACTTGGCCTCCAAGCCAAAACATATCCAAATAAAACAAATATGAAATTATTCTTACCAATTAGTCTTCCTTTTATGAGTTTTGCACTTGTGGCTAATTATTATTTTAATTAATATATTATTTCATCATTATTACCATCATATTACCACCAAAAGGATATATGTCATTTTTATGCATGAAATATTATATATTTATCTTTAAACCCATTTAGTTTATTAATTCTATATTTATTTGGATATTGTAACATTTTCTCTCAATTATGAGCACATAGTGCTCCAATGCATATTATCTATTTTATCATCATACCTTAATCAACATTATCTCATGTGACATATTTGATGTATCCTTTATTGGTCTAAAGATGAATTATGAGAGCATTAGGTCATATTTGTTTTCATGCATATATGTTAGGGTGATTAATTACTATTAGTTATAACTATATACTTGTTTGGTTAAGCCCAAAGAACTAAGGTTTCTAACCTCTTAACCTTGGAATAGGATAAGATTCTAGGTTTTAGTATTTTACAAGATACCACCCTTAAAGGGATTTTGTCCTCAAAATCTAAACGTCCATATTAACAGACAACTATTTATCATCCCTTAAAATATTCATCTTAAAAAGTCAAACTACTTTATAGGTACAAGGGTAACCACAAACACTTAAGGCCTTATCCACCATATTTTGAAAAACTAGGGGAATTTGCGGAATAAGAGCATAACCCACATTGTAGTTAAGTTCTTATAGGGATAGGTCAGCTTTATGATCTTCACTTAGCCCAGAAGCATAGCGCTCAAGCAATAAAAACTTTTGCACATAAGCAAAAATAGACAGGGAACCTTTCTTCAAACTGTAGAATTCTGCTTCATCTTTAGAGCAGTAGTGTAGATGTACTTCTCACAAAAAATCACCAAATATTGCTTCCAGATCATGGTAGAGATATCACAAGTCCTTGCTATCCCGTTCCACCAAACTCAAGCTGGTCCATCTAACACATATGAAGCCAACCTAGGCTTGTGGTGCAGAGGACATGCCATACCATTACAAGTATGCTCTATGGCTAACAACCAATCATCAACTTTATCGACCATCTATAATTCACCTTCACCCTTGAAGTAGGGTGGTTGCATCTTCATGAATTCCATTATTGAGCACTCCTTAGGTTTATCAGGCATAGGTGGCTTGTTCAGCTTCCCTGCCATTGATGTGGTAATAAGCTGTCGAAGCACGACTAACTCTTGCTCATGAGAGATGACTATGCTCACATCGACAATAGCAGAGGCTGGGGTTTTTAGACCTACTGATGGTCCAGTTCCAGTTGGAAGAGTGAATTGAGTCACCAGAGTGGTAAAGGGATGATCCATCCTTGGCATCCCATACCTAGGGTTCTTTGGTGTCTCATAACCGGATTAGTTGTCAACATATGAATTATCTCCTGCCATGAGGGTTTTTCCTGCACAAGGCAAGGCTACTAGGTATAAGCAACATACAAAAGGGGTAAACATCCTAAGGGAGACAAGATTGAAATAGTTAGATAATCGACAACCACTGGCTCTGATACCATACTGTAAGGAGTGAGATCCCCAAGGGGATCAACACCCTACTAAAATAAAAAGGCATCATCCCATAAAACCAAAAATTCACATAAATGTTTCACAAAAAGGGATGATAACCAATTCATTCAACATGTATGTATCATAACACCAAAATAGCAGCAAAATTTATAAAGTATCTAACCATTACAAAGTTATAAAACAACGACGAGACAAACATTAAGTACAATACTAGAATACTACATGGCAATCTTTGAGCAAGTAAACAAGCATACATATGTATCACATTGCAAACAAGAATGCCATTGTCATATAATTATTAAATCCTATACCTGATTTCAAATATTTCTTAACTTAACCTTGACTATCTAGATCACAAGCAACCACCTAATAAAACATAAGATTACATACATGTATTAGATTCTCATCATTAACCCTAAATAATTTCATTTTTGAGTTTTGGAAAAGTTAGATTAATAGTTAATTATTAATACATTTGATGTTTTTGTATCAATTTAGAGGTCATCGTGAAGGTGGGGTTCAAGTTTCATGTTATTTCAAGGTTCCATTCATTTTCTATGACCATTTCAAGGTTTAAATCACTTACTTGCATTTTAGGGGCAAACGACTCATAATAGGGCATACAAGGTCACGATCCAATAAGACATGAGGTCCATGAATAAAGTTTGATCAAGATCAATAAAAGGACATAATAAACATATTCAACTATAGGTGGATGTCAACAAGTTTAAGCATCACATCAAGGGTTGGTTGCAACATATTCTACATACATGCAAACATCAACATGGTTCACCTATACCATGAGGGAACAACATATTGTTTATGTGGGACATACAAATCCAAGTAATCATAAGAAGTATAGAAACTCTAATTTGAAAGGGGATCACATTAGATAAATACCCACATCAAGAATGAACCATAAGGAAGACAAACTAGCAATACATGCACATTTAGGTCAAAGGTGCACATATAACATTATATCTTGAATGGGGCTGGTCTTAGCACATTGGGTCACAACACATCAAAATTAGTGATTTTAGAAACCTACTATAGTTGAAGGCATCAAGGGGGTCGAAGATGTCATTTTGGATCAAGTATAAACAAGCTTACAAATGTATGGAGCATATGCATGCATATTATGGTCAATTACCCAAACAAGAGAACAAGTGGGGTTTATGAATGATGCACGAGTGATGGAGATCATTCAAAAACTAATTTTCCAGATTAGGTAAGTATATATTTCACAAAGAAACAAGATAATCACTTTAATCAACATCATGCGTTTAAGTCCCATAAACAAGCCACAAACATGCATTAGGTACAACCATGGATCAAAAGGGAAGTTTTAGGATTCAACATAGTTTAAGGGTGACAAATGTTGCTGATATGAAGTGTAAGAGTGATATTTGAAGAAACAATAACAAGAGGGAGAAAGATACATCATTAATCATGTGAAAAGATATCAAACAAATGCCATTTTTTCCATAATAAGAGATACAAATGAATTTGTCCTTGAAACTAGGTTCATTGGAAAGGTATTATTCTATTGATCAAAAATCATATATAACATTGCTCATTTGGCCCAAGGGATTAGGAGATATCATTTTTAAAGATTACGTCAAGAACTATATAGAAATTAAGATGCAAATGTTTCAATATCATTCTGTGGGGCCGACTAGAGGAGCACATCCTCTAGATGGCGACACATGATAGGTGGTTGGGCTGACCTATTTAGCCTATAATGTTGACTGAACTTGGTCTGGACTATTGTGGTTTGTGATCACAACCTTTGCTTCTTGGACTTCGTTAATGCAATGACTCCCATGCTTCTTCTTCACGGGGTCAAGGAACCAGCGATGCCCTCCAACTGCTCGTTGGGGCACAAACCCCATGATGGCTTGGGGTGTGCAATGCCCTGGTAGGTGGCCGGTCTAGACCACTGTCATGCCATAGACCTATTGGTAGCCATGCCAGCCTTGGGGATGGTCCTCACGACCCAGTGCAAGGGGGCAGAGGTGGAGGCTGTGGAGGTGATGCTAGACTTGGAAGGAGAAGAATAAGGGAAGATGGAGGAACTCTGGGCACATAAAAGAATGATAACTGAGGGGGAAAAATGATGGAGAAGAAAGAGAGAGGTATAGATAGTCGATTTGATCAAAAGGTTCAAGGAGAACCTGATTGGTTTCTCGGCTGCCACAATGTCAGGCAACCTGTATGGCTTAAGGAAGGAGAAGGTGTTGTGACCCTTAGATCTCCAATATGAGATCTAACGATCCATAACGAAGGTGCATAAGGGTTTGGGAGATTGAGTGGCACCTGGGTCATGCCCCCTTTGATGGGCCTGCGACTGGTCTTCCCATCAAGCTCAACATGATCAATAAATTCGATCTAAATTCAACATTCAGATAAAGATATTCAAGAGACCATATTTTGTGACTCAAAGCTTTGATTGCGATGATTCTTATGGTGTTGGAAAGATAATTGAGTCCTCTAAAATATAAAATATAATAGAGAGAAATAAAATCACGTTTAAGGGCTTCAATTAATCTTTCAAGATGGTAATATATCACATAGTTCAAAGATGCAAGTTTGACTCACATATTATAAAATTGAAAATTGATGTGGGTAAATTGGAGTCCCGCAACAATCAAACTAAGGAATTGACATGAATATCAGTAAGAGGCCAATTGATGAGATAGAAACAGTACAAAATCAAAAAGAGAGAAGTCAGGATGTCACATGATCTCATCGTTAGGTCCTCGACCTGATGACATATGTCATCGAGTATCATCATTCTTTAGACATTTATTATGTTACATCATTATCTCATAACTAAATAAAATAGAATAAATAGAATTAACTTTTATTACTAATCAATTTTTTTACAAGATATTCCATTACAATAATCATATGATTGACTCTCTAGGCATACATACCAACAGTCACAAGTTTCAAACATCATAAGTCATGAATGACTTCACCATGGTTTCAAATCAAATAATTTCCAAAGAAAAATCATGATGCTTCTTTTGATCCAACATGTCTACCAATTATAAAAGAAGAATTAGCAGTTTATGGGTGATGACTATATTTATACCCATCTTTGCATACATGTTTATTCATTTTTAAGTGGTTGTTGTGTTACTATTTCTTCGTTTTAGCCTTAGATTTACTGAAGTACAATTATCTTCCCTTTTCTAGACAATAATGCACTTTACATACTTTTGAGAAGATGTAGCCAAAAATATGCTTCATTGCCTAGAAGGACGATCAAGCCTTCATGATGCCATACCTCAAGGGAAGGAAAGCCCCAGAAGTTGTTGGTTGTCTACTTTCCAACCACCTAGTCAAGCAACCAACTCCGCCATTCGATCGACTTGATCCACTCTTTACCCAAATTGTTCAGTCTGACACACGCTCTTCGCATACAGCCTATCCTGGTTCAACTCACACTGGTCTGCCAGAGAACCAGATTCAAGGTCTAGATTGAGTAAGCCGCTTGAGTTTCCTGTTGGACTGAGTACGGGCCATGCAATTTGCTGCCTTGGAACACAAGTATTCAACACCGGGGTTTTGACAGCTAGGAATGCATCTATAAAATGGAACCCTTATTGTCCATTATAGGGGCCTCTGATTAGTGATTAGAAGCCACATCCATGAAGTGCAATCCCTAGCAATGAGCAAGGAGGCATCGACTGTAGTGGAGAGATTGTTCTTCTTACACCGGGTGTCATGGCCCCTTCCATTCTTCTACCTACCTTTTTGCTGTTGTATCTCACCATGATTGAGTAGATGTTTGTGCTGGGGCATGGAGACTAGCCCCAACATCTCATATTTTATTATATTCTATATCTAAAATCAACATGACTATTGCTAAATAAAGTATCATTATGCTTATTTCATTGCCTTGCAAATTGACGACTTGCTTTGCATATATATTATAATCATGGATGTGAATACTACTGTAATTGTGATTAGAACTTCAGAATGATTTTATTATCCCCCATTAGGTGTCAACAAGGGATAGTGAGGTGTTTGGGTTCTAAAATGCGAATGTGTCGAGAATGGTCAACCATAGTAAGGGAGTTCAGTCAGAATAAACTAGGAACTTGGGTGCCAAGTCTGGTCAGTTTCACGAGAGTTTAATCCATGTAATGATATGTATCCCGTGAGGGTGCAGTAGCTAAACCTCAATTTAGTAAACTATTATTTAAAAGTTAAAATCTTGCTAGAAATTTTTTGCAAGCTTTGGCAAGCAAAACTCCATGTCCTGTTCCTCTTTATCATCATTTATTTACTTCTTTAATTGTTGTTTCTACTTGCAACAATTTAGTTTAATCAATTAATCAACTTTCTTGGTGATAAATATTACCCTTAATATTTTTGAATATATATAATCGCTTAAAAAGCTTGCCTTTGGGATTGATCCTTAAGTATACTGAAATAAGGCTTCCATTAGTGTGGAGTGGAGAATTAGTGCACAACTCTCAGTCAAACCTAAGGGTTATTCCCTTAGGGTTTTTATTAATGTGAGATTTGGAGCCCCATAAATGGGCATCCCATATAGTGATGACGTGGGCCGCTACCTAAGGGTCCCTATCCTACATCATCGTGTCAATAAATCTTTTAGAACTTCTCATTCTAAACGAGTTACTCAAAAGACATAACATATTCATTTGCTAATTAACCACATAGGAGAAAGAGGGGATAATTAAAACTGATTAAACATTCCAAACATGTGTAAGCAATAAACATGAAGAAAGTTATATAACGCCCCTCTAGGAGGAAGAACAAGCTCCAAACAATAAGGATATTGACCACCTTCTTCTACCTTGGGCACCCTATTTTGCACTAGAGCAAGGAGGAAGAAGATCTAGACAACACGGATGAGAAAGAAAGATCTAGGTGACTAAAGAGATCATTTAGGAGCAAGGAGGGAGGTATAAAAGGCTACGGGTGAGAGAGAATAGAAGGTTTATGTAAGGAGTAAGATCCCATAGGGGATCTACTCCCTAGTAAAATAAAAGGCATCATTCCATAAAACCAAACACTAACATAATTTCACAAAAAAGGATGATAACCAATTCATTCAACATGTATGTATCGCAACACCAAAAGTAGGAGCAAAATTTATAAAGTATCTAACCATTACAAACTTGTTAGCATCACTAGTCTTTCACCACGTAGGGTGAGATAAAAGAAAAACTAACATAACATAGGACTAGCTGAGGATCACTTAACAACTTCAAGAAAATCTCCCACAAAGTTCCACTTACTTGTTGAGGTCATGGTTCAACCTGGTTGTATCCTCCTTAACCTATACCTTAATCATGATTCCTAAAAATAGTCTTCACCAATCTAGTTGTTTCCAAGATCTCTTCTTCCCGAAGATCAATTGTTGTCCGGTCAAGCAAAACACCATCCATATGGGCCACAAGCTCAAAAGGGAAAACTTGGTTGGAGGCGATCAAACTGACATAGAGGGATGAAATTGGTGCTAGAGGAGGATCAAAATGTGCCTAATGATCATTTGGGTAGGGTTATTTATAGATGGGAGTGTGCGGAACTGATAGGAGGGAAGTGGCCGCAAAAATGTGTTGCCCGAGATTTGGGTATTCCATAAATTCTTGATGAAATCACATGAGTAATTACTTAAAAGATGCAGATTTTGATTTAGAAACAATTGGCGAAAGAATAGAGGAAAAATAGAAAGAGACGAGTGAGTTATTGTGATATGAAAATCACATTTCTGGTTTAGTATTGTTCACGAGCGGCTAGAGATAGGTGATGACCTCCAGATTGCACGATCGGCGATACGAGGGTCCTGCACACATCTTAGTGATATAAAAAAGGGCATGTGACATCATTTACATTCTAAATCTTAATCAGAATAAAGTGACATATATATTTATTTATATTTTTCTCTCTCCTCATATGAGGGTTCAAACAAACTCCAAATTAATTGAAATTTGGCACCTAAATTATTTTAAACATGCAAAATCCAAATATGACATTAGTTTTCTATTTTAAAGATTTAGATATTTTATTAATTCTTTTAAAGAAATTCATATTTTCTCTTTCTTAATGCATTAAAGACTTCTAGAATTACCCAATTTTAGTGAAAAATTACCCAATTTTAGTGAAACATCACCCTAAAAAGCAAACTAAACCACATGGAACACGAATTATAGCCATCAATTTTGTCCCTTGGTATTATTTTGCTCATTACTTAATATTTTTAACTTTATTTACAGTTTCTCTCTCCTAATATACACATTTTTTTTTGAGGAAGGGTGCTTGCCATTTTATCTAGTAATCAAATCGTTTGCAGCAAGTACAAGGATCCGATCCTCAAAGTCCTCACCGACAATGTGAGGATTAACAAAATGACAGGCAGCAACGGCTAAGGCATGAGCTACTCTATTGCCTTTCCGTTTAATAAAACACAAATTAAAAGATAGGAAGCTATAAGAGAGATCAACAATATCCTGAGAAATAAAATCTTCATAACCGCGTCCGCCGTATCCCTTCTTGACAGCCTCCACCAGCAGCAAACAGTCCGTCTCCACCACAAAATCTGTGTAACCTTCCCTAAGAGCCAGACGCATACCGTGTAGGACAACCATACCCTCCACACTAAGAACCGAGTACGGCTGTTCTAACCGGCATTGGAAGGTCCACAAAAGCTGACCGTTATCGTCCCGAATGACTGCCGCACATCCATTCTCTTCCGCTGTAATGACTGATGCATCTGTATTGATCTTAACGCAGCCATATGGTGGGCAGCGCCATGAAACCTGACGTGGAGATATGGTAGAAAGAGCAGCTCTACACACAGCCCCATGATAGCATGCATGGTCAGCAACCAGGCTGATAAAAGAAGCCACAAGACCTGGAATATGTGGGGGATGATCATCAAAAAGAATTTTATTCCTCGCTGTCCATGAGACCCACATAAGAATAGCGCCCTCATCTTTTTTCCTGCTGTCCTCCTCCTGTAGAAGACCCCTAACAAAGGTTGCCACGTCGTGATTGCCCAGCCGTCCGCCCCAATCAAACACACCGGACGCCCATACCTGTCTGGCTACGTCACAGTGTAGCAGTGCATGAGAAGAATCCTCCCACTGTCCGCAGCGATGGCAACTGTCATCCGGTATCACATGCTTCCTTTGCAGTTCTGACTTGGTGGGAAGTATATTCCTGAGAGCTCTCCATATAAAGTGCTTCAGTTTCGGTGGCCATCCTTGCTTCCAAACCCTCTTCCACAAATCTATATCCATACCATCAACTAAATCCTCTCCTGTCCGAATAAAGAAATAAGCACTCCTGATTGTAAACCTCCCATTTCTTTCCTTATCCTAATAAAGAGTGTCCTCGTCATTCCGCTGTGATAATGGAATGTTAAGAACTCTCCTGGCTATATGTGTAGGAAAGCAAGTCTCCACCGCCTCTCTATTCCACCTCTTTGGTCCCTCGTACATCAAGTCGCTCACCTATCTATATTCCACTGGACTGTGAATCAAATATCTGTTTACTGTGCCCCCCAAGTGTGGTATCCATCTCTCCTTATAGATATGAATATTTTTTCCATCCCCCACCCTCCACCTGAAGCCACTCTTCACTACTTGCAATGCCCCCCAAATACTCCTCCATGTATTACTGGGATTCCCCCCTAACTCCACATGTAGAATAGAAGATGTGTTGTAATATTTCACCTTGAGTACCCGAGCAGCAAGAGACTCTCCATAGACTGCCAACCTCCATCCTTGTTTAGTGAGGAGTGCTTGGTTGAAAGCTTTCAGGTCCCTAAACCCCATGCCCCCACTCTCCTTGGGCTTGCACAATCTATCCCAACTCATCCAATGGATTTTCCTCTCCCCCTCCTTTGAGCCCCACCAGAACCGTGCCATCATAGAATGGATATCATCAATAATTCCCTTCGGAAGTTTGAAAATGCTCATGAGATACGTGGGAATTGCTTGGATAACTGCCTTGATCAACACCTCTTTCCCTGGTCTGGACAAAAGTTGCTCCTTCCACCCTTGTAATTTTTTCCACACTCTGTCCTTTATAGCTGCAAACACCTGCTTTTTGGACCTACCTATCACTGTGGGAAGGCCCAGATACTTCTCATGCCTGTCCACCTCCCTCACCTGCAGCAAATTCTTAATCAACTTCCTTCTTTCACTTGTCACGTTTGTACTAAAGGAAACCTCCGTATTCTCATAATTGATTTTCTGCCCGGATGCCCTCTCGTATTGGCTGAAAATTTCAGCTAAAGCGGAGCATTCTTCTGAGGTATCCCTTGTAAAAACAATGCTATCATCTGCGAAAAGAAGGTGAGTGACCCATGGGGCTCTTCTTCATATTCTTGTTCTATGTATTTTATTGACCTGTGCAGCTTTGGACAGAGAAAAAGAAAGTGCTTCAGCGCAAAAAAAAAGTAAGGGGATATACGATCACCTTGGCGAAGTCCTCTGGATGGTTTTGCAGACCCTCTCCTATTGCCATTGACAATGAACTTGTGGGATATGCTTGTGACACACTCCATAACCTTCCTTCTCCAAATAGACGGCAGCCCCATTCTCCCCATAACCCCCTCCAAAAAAGCCCACTCGACTCTATCATATGCCTTGCTCATGTCCAGCTTAAGCGCCATAAGCCCCTCTCTTCCTTTCTTTTGGTGTTTCATGGTGTTAAACAACTCATACGCCACCAAGGCGTTGTCAGTGATCATCCTCCCTTCTATGAAAGCACTTTGATTCTCCGAAATGATCCCATTCATCAGCGGTTTGATTCTATTAGCCAAGACCTTCGTAATAATCTTATATGAGACGTTACACAAGCTGATAGGTCTATATTCAGACAGGCGGACATGATTGTTTGTCTTTGGGATGAGAACTATATCAGTGTCATTAATGTCAGCAAGTCCAAACTCCCCTCTCCACCATTTAGAAATAAAAGCCATCAAGCTACTTTTAATCACCTCCCAGAATTTTTGGTAGAAAATTGCCTTCATCCCATCCGGGCCGGGAGCTTTATTCGGGTGCATTTGTTGGAGTGCTTTCCAAACTTCTGTCTCCGTGGGAGCCTTTTCCAGATCTGAAATAGAAGATTCATCAATCACCCTAGGCATGCCTTCAAGAAATTCCTCCATCCCATAAGGGTTTGAGCTGGAAAAGAGGGAATTGAAATAAGAAAAAATAATTTCAGCAATGGAATCCGCCTCCGTATGCCAAATCCCATCCTCCTTAAAGAGACCTTCTATGGTATTACGTCTCTTTCTTTGGATTGCTTTATGATGAAAGTATTTTGTGTTCCTATCTCCGTCTCTCATCTCATTGGTCCTAGCTCTAGCCAACCAATAGCTCTCTTCCAACCTCTGTAGATCCTGTAGTTCTCTCGCTAAAGATTCACATTCTTGCAACATGTCATGAGATGGTGGCTTATCTTGAGCACGACCAAGCCTCTTCTCGAGCTGCTGAATTCTCCTCCTAATGTTTCCAAATTTATCCGCCGCCCACAAAGAAAGCTTCTCTGCACAAAGGTCCGTCTGCCCTTTAAGGCCCAAATCATAGCTGCTGTCCCAAGCTCGTGTAACGACCTCTTTGCATTCTGGTGAAGATAACCAGAAGGTTTCAAATCTGAACCGCTTCTCCACCTGGTCATGATTCCTTTGCTCTGCCCATAAAAGAATTTGTCCATGATCCGAGTTGAGAATAGGGAAAATTTTTGACCTTTCTGATATTGTAAATATCACACCATTTCCTGTCAGCCAGAAACCTGTCAAGCCTTTCTAGAATCATCATGTCTACCTGCTGTCCTCTCTTCCACATAAATTTATTACCGGTGGAACCCAAATCAGTGAGCTGACATCTATCCACTGCCTCTCTAAAGTTCCACATCTGCCATTCATGCCTAGGTTGACCTCTCTACTTCTCGGATTGAAAAAGGATCTCGTTGAAGTCCCCGCCGAAGACAATAGGCAAAGTCGTTTGTGCACAAAGTTCCTCCATCAACCTCCATGTGTTGTGACGCTCATGTGTTGCTGCCCAACCATATATCCCCACACAGTAAAAACAATCATGGCTGTCCTCCCTTCCCACCACCACACTGATGTGATGGTCTGAAAAAGATTTCACAGACACATCCTCCCCTCTCCACCACACCCCCAACCCTCCAGCCCTCCCCCTACTGTCCACTCCAAACCCCACATTGTACCCACATCTCCTTCTTACCTCTTCTTGGTCCCTTCCTCTACACATAGTCTCCATCACAAAGACTATATCAGACATCTCTCTCCAACACCGCCTCCTTAGAGAGTCAACCGTCCTAGGGCTGCCCAGACCCTGAACGTTCCAGCATAGGATTTTCATGGCTCTTCACAGGTCTGGACCTCGCCAGCACCCGCTACTGTTGTGTGATTTGGTTCACACTGCACCACCACTCGCAATCGTTTTTCGGAAAAACCCATCTCGCCTTCCTTAACCCCCACCATACCTTCCTCACCCCCTCTCCTCCTCTTTCCCCCTTCAAGTACTCGATGTGACGCCCTATCGCCCCCCCCACACCCACCTTCCGCGGACCAAGCCTTGTAAACCTTCGACTTCTTCCTCCCTTGTTCCTTCCCTCACCACCCTTCCTACTATGGTGCATCATCCTCATAACAAGCAGCCCCACCCCTTCGTCCCCCACCCCTCCTTTCCCCATACACCCTGCAACATCATTAGCCTCCTTGTTAACCTGGAACAGCTGTGGCACACCTGTGTTGATGTCCCCTGTGGATGCATGAGCATTGCTGTCCCCTAACATATGAACTGCCACATTGGAAGACAACCGTAACACCTGGCCTGCAACGTTAGATGACACCACTGAAGCTTGCACATTGATGTCGACGCCCCCACTTGAAGATTGAACGTTGGTGTCTGTCATCAGTCCCATAACGTCGTGCTGGCTCGTTGCTCGGCTCCCACTCGCACGATGCGTCTCTATCGATGGTGTTAATGCCACACCCAACAGTGCCCCCCAACCTCAGCTTGGCGCCCAAGACCCTGAACGACAGCCGTCGACACCGTTGCAGCGCCCCCTGTATGCCGCTCAAGATCAGTAGCCATCGACGCCGTTGTAGCATCCACCCGTTGGACAAACACATCGGTTAGATCCACCATCTCCACCGACTCGTCCGACACTTCCTCCCCCCGTGGACGCCCATCAGCGTCAGGACGCCATCGACCTGCGTCTGCGTGTCGTTGTTTCTCACCCGATGTGGTGCGTGTAACGTTAGGTTTAGAGATGAACCTCAACTCCTTAGATGCACCCTCTCTGCCCAGGAGTTCCTCCCTAATCGGAACAATCCAACGCTTTGTCGGCGAAGCTTTAATCCAAGGCCCCCAGCGCCTAGGTGTCGCACCATCCTCCACTCCCTCTTCCTCCTCTCAGCAATCCTTCTCAACATGGCCCATGACGCCACAAAGATAGCAAAACACTGGTAGCCGTTCATATCTAATCTCAACTGGAACAACTTTTCCACTCTTGTCCCTTATCTTCTGCAACTGATGGATGGGCTTCATGATATCTATCTCGACGTGCACCCTACACGACGCCCCCCTTTTGAGGTCGCGCCTATAAACGGCGATGACCCTGCCGATCTTGCTAGCAACCGCCCTAATTGATTCCTCCGATCTGTAGCCTAAAGGCATGTTGTACAACCTGATCCAAAAAAGGTAGAGATTGAGAACCATCTCCGACAGTGTATCCTCTGGATCGATGTCCCTGACGACGAGAAGGTGATTGTTGAAATTCCATGGACCCCCCGCAACGACCTTCTCCTTGTCCTTCCAATGGAGAAACTGGATAACAAAGAGATTGCTGGATATCTGCATGAAGCTAACATCCTTCCTCAGTGCCCATGCGTTGGTCATCGTTCTTTTGAAAGTAGGGAAGTTATATGGCCTGTTCGTCGTCAGCCGCCCGACCAGCGCCAGTGTTATGTGCTCGCTCCCCTCCCCCTCCGACGCCCCTTGAAGATCAAGGACGTCGTTCTCCTCTTCCTCTTGAACCCAAAGTGCCGCGTATCTATCCACGAGTTCATCCGCCATGGTGTGGAGAAGACCTGCAAAACGCAAGAGTGACGACGCCGCGGTGGCGAGAAGTCCTGGATGCGCCATCACCTAGAGAAGCCCTAGGAAACGAGCGACCAGGAGTATCTCCTAATATACACATGAACATTAAAGATTATCCAAATTGCATGAAAATTTACCAAAAGGCTATTTTTAAGGTGTAGATTATTGATCTAAGATTAATTTTCTCTTTTTTAGGCATTAAATTATTTATTTCATATTTTGAAGGAAAAACACCTTTTCTTTTCAAAGTAATATATATATGATTAATATTATCCCTAAATTGTGAAACTTAGCCTCCAAGCCAAAACATATCCAAATAAAAAGAATTTTAAATTGTTCTTTGTCAATTAGTCTTCCTTTTATGAGTTTTACACTTTTAGCCCATTATTATTTTTGTTAATATATTATTTCATCATTATTACCATAATATTACCATTATAAGGATATATGCCATTTTTATGCACGAAATATTATATATTTTTCTTTTATCTCATTTACTTTATTAATTCTATATTTATTTGGATAATGTATCATTTTCTCTCAATTATGAGCACATTGTTCTCCTATGCATATTATCTCTTTTATCATCATACCTTAATCAACATTATCTCATGTGACATATTTTATGTATCATTTATTTGTCTAAAGATTAATATGAGAGCATTAGGTCATATTTGTTTTTATGCTTATATGTTAGGCGATTCACTACTATTAGGTATATATTTATACTTGTTTGGGTTAGCCCAAAGAACTAAGGTTTCTAACCTCTTAACCTTGGAATAGGATATGGTTATCGGTTTTGGTATGTTACAACATACCACCCCTTAAATGGATTTCGTCCTCAAAATCTAAATGTCCATATTAACAAACAACTATTTACATCCCCTTAAAAAGATTCATCTTAGAAAGTCAAACTACTCGATATGTACAAGGGTAACTACAAACACTTCCTTACCTTCCTCCATAAAGGTATCGTGCAAACAGGAAATGTAATTTTAAAGTCTAAATATGGGACTATGGGTTACCTTCAACATGATCATCATCATAGGATTCTTGTGCATTCAAAGCAAAGATCCTTCCAGCATGTCTCTCAATAGGTATAACTTTATTGTTATTGCCATAATTCTAAGGGGGCACCGACGGTTGTTGTTATTGTGCTGGTGCTTATCGATTATGAAGCTAGGGGAATCTAGAGCAAATATGTCCAGGTTCATTCCAATGGTGACATATCAATAGTCTATCCATCCTCTGTGCCATGAGGTCCTCAGGTCGACGATGCCTTTCATACTCATGACCACCTTCAGAGTGCTTCCTTTGGTTATTATTCTCTTTGTGTGTCAGGGTATTGAAACCAATATATGACTCAACAACCACGGCCTCATCCACCATTTTTTGAAAAACCAGAGGAAGTTGTGGAATAAGAGCATGACCCACATTGTAGTTAAGTCCGTGCATGAATAGGTCAGCTCTATGATCCTCACTTAGCCCAGAATCATAATGCTCAAGCAATAGAAACTTTTGCACATAAGAAGAAATAGACAGAGAACCTTGCTTCAAAATCTATAATTATGATTCCTTCTTCTTTTGGTAAGCAATGTAGATGTGCTTCCCATAAAAAAGCACCAAAAACTGCTCCCAGGTCATGGTAGAGATATAATGAGTCCTTGCTATCTCGTTCTACCAAACTTGAGTTGGTCCATCTAACACATAAGAAGCAAACCTAACCTTCTGGTGCATAGGACATGCCATACCATTAAAAGTACGCTCTATGGAGAACACCCACTCATCAGTTTTATCAACCATATCTAGTTCACCTTCACCCTTGAAGTAGTGTGGTTGCATCTTCATGAATTCCATTATTGAGTACTCCTTAGGTTTATTGGGAACATATGGGTTGTTTAGCTTCCCTGCCATTGATATGGTAATAAGCTATCGAAGCATGACTAACTCTTGCTCAAGAGAGATGACTACACCCGCATCGGAAACAGAGGCTGGGGTTTTTGGACCTAGTGATGGTCCAGTTCTAGTTGGAGGAGTGACTTGATTCACCAGTGGCAAAAGGAGGATCCATTCTTGGAATCCCAAACTTAGGGTTTTGGGGTGTCTCATAACCGGAATGGTTGTCAACATATGAGTTATCTCCCACCATGAGGGTTTTTCTTGCACAAGGCAAGGGTACTAGGTATAAGCAACCTATGAAAAAGGTAAACATCCTAAGTGAGACAAGATTTGAAATAGTTAGATAACCGACAACCACTGGCACTAATACCATGATGTAAGGAGTGATATCCTAGAGGGGATCCACTCCCTACTAAAATAAAAAAGGCATAATCCCATAAAACCAAAGACCAACATAATTTTTTTGCAAAAAGGGATGATAACCAATTCATTCAACATGTATGTATCACAATAGCAAAAGTAGAAGCATAATTTATAATGTATCTAACCATTACAAACTTGTTATCATCACTGGTCTTTCACCACACAGGTGAGATAAAGGAAAAACTAACTAAACATGGGAATAGATGAGGATCACCTAACAACTTCAAGAAAGTCTCCCACAAAATTCTAGTTGAACTTGATGAGTTCCTGGTCCAACCTGGTTGTCTCCTCCTTGACCTATACCTTAATCATGAGTCCTAAAAGCACTCTACACCGATCTAGTTGTTTCCAAGATCTCTTCTTCCCGAAGATCAATTACTCTCCGGTGAAGCAAAGCACCATCCAGATGGGCTTCAAGTTCAGAGGGGAAAACTTGGTTGGCGGTGATCAAAATGGCAAAGGGGGATGAAATTGGTGCTAGAGGAGGATTGCAATGTGCCTAAGGATCATTTGGGTAGGGTTATCTATAGATGGGGGTGTGCGAAACTGATAGGAGGGAAGTGGCCACAAAAATGTGTTGCCTAAGATTTGAATATTCCCTAAATTCTTGGTGAAATTATATGAGTAATGACTTAAAAGATGCAAATTTTGATTTACAAACTATTGGCAAAAGAATCACAGAAAAAGAGCAAGAGACTAGTGAGTTATTGCGATTTGAAAATCACGTTTCCTATTTGGTATTATTCATGAGCGGTTAGAGGTAGGTGATGACCTTCGAACCACATAATCAACTATATGAGGGTCCAGATTATGCATGCATCTGATTTATATAAAAAAAGAGCATGTGACATCATTTATATTCCAATTCTTACTGGACTGAAGTGACATATATATTTATTTATCTTTTTCTCGCCTCTCATACGAGGGTGCAAACAAACTCTAAATTAATTGAAATTTAGCACCTAGCTTATTTTGAACATGTAGAATCTAAATATGGCATTAGTTTTTAGTTATAAATACTTTAGATATTTTATTTAATTCTTTTTAAAGAAATTCATATTTTCTCTTTCTTAATGCATTAAAGATTTCTAGAATTACTCAATTTTAGTGAAACTTCACCCTCAAGCAAACTAAACAACATGGAACAAAAATTAACCATAAATTTCATCCCTTGGTATTATTTTCTTATTACTTAATATTTTGGACTTCATTTACACTTTCTCTCTCCTAATCTACACATGAACATTAAAGATTATCCAAATTGTATGAAAATTTTCCCGAAGGCTATTTTTAAGATGTAGATTACAAATCCAAGATTAATTTTCTCCTTTGGAGTCATTAAATGCTTTATTTCATATTTTGGAGGAAAAACCCCTTTCTTTTCAAAGTAAAATAGATATGATTAAAATTATCCCAAATTTGTGAAACTTGGCCTCCAAGCCAAAACATATCCAAATAAAACAAATATGAAATTATTCTTACAAATTAGTCTTCCTTTTATGAGTTTTGCACTTGCGTCCAATTATTATTTTAGTTAATATATTATTTCATCATTATTACCATCATATTACCACCAAATAGATACATGTCATTTTTATGCACGAAATATTATATATTTATCTTTTAACCCATTTAGTTTATTAATTCTATATTTATTTGGATATTGTAACATTTTCTCTCAATTATGAGTGCATAGTGATCCTATGCATATTATCTCTTTTATCATCATACCTTAATCAACATTATCTCATGTGACATATTTGATGAATCCTTTATTGGTCTAAAGATGAATTATGAGAGCATTAGGTCATATTTGTTTTCATGCATATATGTTAGGGTGATTAATTACTATTAGTTATAACTTTATACTTGTTTGGTTAAGCCCAAAGAAATAAGGTTTCTAACCTCTTAACCTTGGAATAGGATAAGGTTCTAGGTTTTAGTATTTTACAAGATACCACCCCTTAAAGGGATTTTGTCCTCAAAATCTAAACGTCCATATTAACAAACAACTATTTACCATCCCTTAAAATATTCATCTTAAAAAGTCAAAATACTTTATAGGTACAAGGGTAACCACAAACACTTACTTACCTTCCTCCACAATGGTATCGTGCAAAAAGGAAACATAACTTTAAAGTCTAACTATGGGACTAATGGTTACCTTAGACATGATCATCATCATAGACTTCTTGGCCATCCAAATCAAAGATCCTTCTAGCACATCTCTCAACATGTCTTCCTTTATTATTGTTGCCATTATTCTAAGGGGGGACTGAAGGTTGTTGTTGTTGTGCTGGTGCTTGTCTATTATGAAGCTGGAGGCATCTAGGGAGAATATGTCCAGGTTCATTGCAACGGTGACATATCGATTGTCTATCCATCCTCCATGCAACGGGGTCCTCAGGTCGACAATGCCTTTCATACTCACAACTGCCTTTGAAGTGCTTCCTTTTGTTATTATTCTCTCTATGGGTTAGGGTATTAAAACCAAGATATGACTTAACACTTAAGGCCTTATCCACCATATTTTGAAAAACTAGGGGAATTTGTGGAATAAGAGCACAACCCACATTGTAGTTAAGTCCTTGTAGGGATAGGTCAGCTTTATGATTCTCACTTAGCCCAGAAGCATAACACTCAAGCAACAAATTTTTTTGCACATAAGCAAAAATAGACAGGGAACCTTACTTCAAACTGTAGAATTCTACTTCATCTTTAGAGAAGCAGTGTAGATGTACTTCTCACAAAAAAGCACCAAATATTGCTTCCACATCATGGTAGAGATATCACAAGTCCTTGCTATCCCGTTCCACCAAACTCAAGCTGGTCCATCTAACACATATGAAGCAAACCTAGCCTTGTGGTGTGAAGGACATGCCATACCATTACAAGTACGCTCTATGGCTAACAACCACTCATCAATTTTATCTACCATCTCTAATTCACCTTCACCCTTGAAGTAAGGTGGTTGCATCTTCATAAATTCCATTATTGAGTACTCCTTAGGTTTATCTAGCATAGGTGGGTTGTTCGGCTTCCCTGCCATTAATGTGGTAATAAGTTGTCGAAGCACGACTAACTCTTGCTCATGAGAGATGACTATGCTTACATCGACAATAGAAGAGGCTAGGGTTTTTCGACCTACTAATGGTCCAATTCCAGTTGGAAGAGTGACTTGAGTCACCAGAGTGGTAAAGGGAGGATCCATCCTTGGCATCCCAAACCTAGGGTTCTTTGGTGTCTCATAACCGGATTAGTTGTCAACATATGAATTATCTCCTGCCATGAGGGTTTTTCCTGCACAAGGTAAGGGTACTAGGTATAAGCAACCTACAAAAATGGTAAACATCCTAAGGGAGACAAGATTGAAATAGTTAGATAACTGACAACCACTGGATCTGATACCATACTATAAGGAGTGAGATCCCCGAGGGGATCAACACCCTACTAAAATAAAAAGGCATCATTCCATAAAACCAAAAACTAACATAAATGTTTCACAAAAAGGGATGATAACCAATTCATTCAACATGTATGCATCATAACACCAAAGTAGCAGTGACATTAATAAAGTATCTAACCATTACAAACTTGTTATCATCACTAGTCTTTCACCACACATGATGAGATAAAGGAAAAACTAACCAAACATAGGACTTGGTGAGGATCACCTAACAACTTTGAGAAAGTCTCCCACAAAGTTCTAGTTAATTTTTTTGAGGTCCTGGTCCAACCTGGTTGTCTCCTCCTTGACATATACCTTAATCCTAAATCCTAAAAACACTCTTCACCAATCTAGTTATTTCCAAGATCTCTTCTTCCCAAAGATCAATTGATGTCTGGTGAAGCAAAGTGCCATTCAGATGGGCCGCAAGCTCAGATGGGAAAACTCGGTTGGCAATGATCAAAATGGCAGAGAGGGATGAAATTGGTGTTAGAGGATCGTAATGTGCCTAAGAATCATTTGAGTAGGGTTCTATATTGATGAGGGTGTGCAAAACCGATAGGAGGGAATTGGTTGCGGAATGTGTCATAAAAGATTTGGGTATTCCCTAAATTCTTGATGAAATCACATGAGGAATGACTTGAAAGATGTGAATTTTGATTTCGAAACTACTAGAAAAAGAATCGCAGAAAAAGAACAAGAGACAAGTGAGTTATTGCGATTTGAAAATTGTGTTTCCTGTTTGGTATTGTTCATGAGCGGCTGGAGGTAGGTGATGACCTACGGAATGCACTATCGGTGATCTGAGTGTCCAAATTACGTGCACATATAAGTTATATAAAAAGAGCGCGTGACATCATTTACATTTCTAAAATCTTAATCGAACTAAAGTCACACATATATTTATTTATCTTTTTCTCTCTCCTCATATGAGGGTGCAAACAAACTCCAAATTTAATTTAAATTTGGTACCTCATTTAGTATGGATATGTAGAAATTGAATATGGAATTACTTTTTAGTTTTGGAGACAACATATATTTTATTTAATTCTTATAAAGAAATTCATATTTTCTATTTCTTAATGTATTAGAGACTTATAGAATCACCCAAGTTTAGTGAAACTTCACCATCAAGCAAGCTAAACCATATGGAACACAAATTAGCCATCAATTTTGTCCCTTGGTAATATTTTGCTCATTATTTAATATTTTGGACTCCATTTACACTTTCTCTTTCCTAATCTACACATGAACATTAAAATATTATCCTAATTGCATGAAAATTTACCCAAAGGCTATTTTAAAGGTGTATATTATGAATCCAAGATTAATTTTCTCTTTTAGAGTCATTAAATGCTTTATTTCATATTTTGGTTGAAAAACACCTTTTATTTTCAAAGTAAAATATATATGATTAATATTATCTAAAACTATGCAACTTGGCCTCCAAGCCAAAACATATATAAAAAAATGAATCTAAAATTATTCTATACCAATTATTCTTCCTTTTATGAGTTTTGCACTTGTGGTCGATTATTATTTTGGTTAATATATTATTTTATCATTATTACCATCATATTACCACCAAAAGGATATATGCCATTTTTATGCACGAAATATTATATATTTATCTTTTATCTCATTTAGTTTGTTAATTTTATATTTATTTGGATAATATAAAATTTTCTCTCAATTATGAGCACATAGTTATCCGATGCATATTATCTCTTTTGTCATCATACCTTAATCAACGTTATCTCATGTGACATATTTTATGTATCCTTTATTGGTCTAAAGATTAATTATGAGAGCATTAGGTGATATTTGTTTTCATGATTATATGTTAGGGCGATTAACTACTATTAGGTATATCTTTATACTTGTTTGGATAAGCTCAAAGAACTAAGATCTCTAACCTTATAACCTTGGAATAGGATAAGGTTCTAGGTTTCGATATGCCACTATTTAGGTGTCCTACTATGTTTTCCAAGTGTTCATGGTCTTAAGCACCCCATACATGAAAAGCAGTAAATCCATCAGTTGTGGTATGTTTGTTGACTCCTAAGACAGACATAGACCTACAACAGCAGGCTAATCATTGTATTATGATCCTTTGGTCACAAGGGTGAAAACCCTACTATCTCACCATTGGTTTACACCACCACTTGGTGAACCACCGACCCAAGGAGCTCCAAGAGGGAAAACCATTGATCCTCACACCTTTATGAACCTTAAATGAACCACCATAGAATCCCACACCATCGGATCCCATCAAACAAATGGGAATCATCGAGTTCCACCATCCAATGTTAGCTCATCTATGAGAGGAAACCCCAACTCAACCCTAGAAAGATGTCACCATCAAACCAAGGTACATCAAGGCACACCAAGCAAAAACCAAAAACCAACTCAAGAATGGTATGAAAACAAGTAAGGAACATAAATATTGTGATAAATTGCAAGAAAAACTATAGATATGGGTAAATTATAGAATTGTCCAAAATGTGCACAAAATTGCATAACTTGCTCAAACAATGTCCAAAGTGGACCAAAATTGAAACTTAAGCATTTCACATGATATTAAATCACATATTAGCGTCATATTAAGATTTTAAGAAACTAGTTAGGTATGAAAGCATGACCATCCACAAAGGTCAGAGATCTTACAAAATCAACACATCCTTCTATTTTAGATAACATTAAGGCTAGAATGAAAAGCTGGTACATGATACCTCTCTCCCTCACATGAAGGATTAAATTTGATATAGGATATTTTGGCCTACACCATGCAATTAGTAAAAATCTCTTATGATCTAGGTGATGAAATCAAATGCCATCTCAGAAGGTTCATCTGGTTGGTGAAAGTGATTCTAATAATCTATCTCTGGTCTCGTAGAGGAAATTGACATCAAGCAAGGATATTGGTGGGCTAGGCATAAAAGATGCAAGAGACCAGAATGATGCACTTATGATAAAAAATGTTTGGTCTTAAATAAACAATGACAACAAGTCTTGGGTAACTGTCATGAAGGAAAAATATGCAAAGTGGTCTATGTCCTCTACGAAGCCATGCTCTACAAACTTAGGGTTTATAAGGAGAAATGGTGAGCACATTACATCTGAGTGTCACAAAGTTGTCAATAATGGGAAGTAAAAAAATTCCATACTGATAGGTGGCTTGGTAGTAAATACCTTATGGAGATAAACTCTTCTATGATCATCCCACCCGAACTCTTCAACCCAAAGGTATCATCTATGGTCATCTTCAATTCATCCATGGACTTGGAGTTTATCCATGCCTATTTTAATTAATAAACTTGGAAGATTATTCAAATATTCATGTATTGGATCACTCCTCTCCAAATGATCAACGGGTCTGGCCACTCGGCATCAATGGTGAGATGACCACTAGATCTATCTATAGAAAACTACACTCTTTCGAAGAAACATCAGTCAATGGAAACTAGAAAGGCATTTGGTCTTTCAGTTTACTTAAAAAGATCTACATCTTCATGTGGCTCCTTCAACATCAAGCCTTACCAAATAAAAAAAGTGAGAATACATATCAAAACTACACCCTTGTGCCCTATCAGTAGATTCTGAGATGATGTTCTGTTGCACTACATGAGGGACTATCATTTGATCAAGCTAATATGGTCAACTTTAAATCTCTACAATAATATGGAGAACATAATGTTGATGCATGTTTGAAGCTGGTTTCTGGTAGACAATTATGGGACCATCACACACTAATCACCATGGCTGTCACTTGCTGGCATATATGGAAAGTTAGAAACAAGTTCACTCATAGGGGTTATCTAGAACCCTTAGAATCGATCATCTATTTTATTAAAAATGGGTCCATTCAATCTTACATCTCTGTGAAACCGCCACAACATAGAGCAATGCCTCCCCAAAACCCACACTGAACATTCCCCACATAATGAGTTTTCATATTCATTGTTGGTGCTTTTAATAAAGACACTAGAGATGCATCCCCATATGCATTCATACTATGAATAACTTAGGTAGTTGCATCATAGGATGTAACTTCATTACTATGGCATCTAAAACCCTCAAAGCAGAAATTCATACAATATATGAAGCACAACCATTATGCATTACCAAAGGATTGACATCAGGTTGCATTATGTCGTACTCACTTTCGACAATTTTTATGATAACTCCTATAATTAACATGCCTCATAGACAGTTACCATTCATCAGATGGTCTCAAGAACTTATTTCCCTAACAATATATATCCCTCTCTTACATACCTAAACAATTCAATAAAGTACATGATTTTCCAACTGAGCATGCTATCAATACCTCTTATACTATTTCCTTCAACACCTTAAGGCCTAGCTGGCTACACCACATCATAAACATTTCTCTTAATGAACTATTGCCTACAATAGGGATTAGGGTGAATAATATTTGAATATCTAGTTTTTTGCAAAAAATTGTAAACGTATAAATAAACATGTATGACATGTTTATGTGTGCACATATGCATATATATTATACATGTGTGAATAATATATATAAAAATTCAAATGTATACATATTAATGTGCTAATATATGTATATAATGTGTGTATATGTAAATTAATCAAGATGAATACACATATGTACATACATATGCGTCAGATGTATGTGTATATGTATAATTTCATGGTATCACATCACATAAAAATTTTATCATATTACATATAACATAATTCTTACACCTGGGATTGGGGTCTCTATAACCTAATCTATTCTTTCTTAGTATCAATAAGAGAGTAGGGTCTCTCTTTCTCCCATGTATGTGGTAGCCCAGTGCATATTAGTTTTTTGATCGAATCTACTCTATAGGAATCTCTCTTCTTTGATTTAATCCATTACAAGATGACACCCATTTTACCTTACCAACATGGACATCAAGGAAAGTCCAATGTGCTCAAGGCAACTAACTACTTTAGATTAGAATTTCAAGTCCTCATGTTAAGTGTCTTACTCATATTATAGGAATTAGATCATATAAATAAAAACATAGTTCACTTGACTCAACTTTAGTATAAAATCTAGGCTTTATTTAAAAGAGATCAAACAAGAATATATATAAATATGAACTTTCTCTAGCATTCATGACATTCACAAATTCCTTTCATTATTTTGATAGTTTATTTAACTTACGACATTGATTGTACCCTAATACATGAATGTATAACCCATGAATTCGAGGAAGTAAACAAATCACGAGAAAAAAATAATATTCACATGGATATAATCTTAATTTTGGGAATAAGCTAGTTTGCACTCATATGATAAACCTAAAACCTATGGGAGACATATTTTTTCATCTAAATGCTAGATCTAATGTTTTACAGAGTATTCAAGTGTTTACTTGATATGACTAGAAAATCCATTAAGATAGAGACTAAAATTCAAAGAATAAAATTAAAATCCAGTAAATTCCAGAAAAAGTCAGTTCTAAATATAGAAAATAGATAAAATGATGTTGATTATAATTTTAGCACATTATTATAAGAATTTAAGTATACAATTATTTAATAAATTTATTTTGTGATATCAGTTTAAGTCTACATATCATTCATATATTTTTTAAAAGTCTCAATTTCATGTAACATCAATTATTTTGAAAGGGTAAAACAAAGAGAGATAACTTCATATTTATACGCATTTTGAAAGTATATAGCAACACAACACATCTTGAAATTTGATTAATTTTCGGAAATCTCCCAGCCTAAATAACATCATTTGACATCATCAATAAAGGATATATTTTAAGAACAATTATGACAAATACTATCTAACACATCACAGAATAGTCTCTTATCCTTCCAATTTGTAAAAAATATGCATAATGGTTTTTGACATTGACTCTTAAGAGTCACCACCATTCCCTCCTCTACCATTATTTCACAAACATCATCAACCAATTAATTATTCTTTTCATAGAGATTGATGAAATTTATCATATTGTTGTACAAATATTCTCCTACTGTCACATATGCATATATTTAGCGTTCATATTTTTATGATATTATTGATTAAGGTTATTGTGTACATTTTTATTGTAAAATAGTGTTCATTACAAGGTGGTTGTACCTAGATGAATTTATATGTATTCTTTACAAAGGTATTTTTACATCATTCAATTAACTTACAATTACTTAATGGTATAATCTATCATAATAAAATTAATTAAAGAAATGCCCATCATATGAAAAATATACCCAATCAATTGTATATACTACATTTGAGTTAGGGAAAGTTTCTTAATTATCAATACATGACTTGTTTCTTTTGTCTGAATTACATCCTTAATTTTTATTATCTTTCCCTATGCTAGAATTTCTATAAATATACCTTATCCATTCATGAGGACTTGAAATTCATCTTATAAGAAGAGTATTAGTTTTTAATGATCATCACATATGAATTAAACTAATTTAATTCTTTCTTATTTTGTACAATACTCCTTTAACATGTGTCATAATTAAAATTTTGCAATTATGATTGATCATCTCGATAGAAGGATGCTTGATGAGGAGACTTCATGCATGCAATCTGAGGCATATATGAATCCTCTAAATTTAACATGTATCCAATTTTGTTTCTAGACCGATGGCCTTAGTTGATTATCTACCCCACTATTTTGTCCAACCACACATTAGAATTTTACATCATTGACAATTTTTATTGACTTGTCTAATAACTCAATTCTACCTCTTACTTACGATATCTATAATGACCTTTCAAGGTTTTGCATAAATATCATCACTCACCTTGTATTTAGTTCTCTTGATAGTGGTAGAGAATTAATTTTCATTTTATCCACCATGAGTTGTGTCATGATTTTATTAAAATCATGTTGACTTGTTATGGAATATGTTACTCGAGTGAATTTTTGTAGTGCTCTTGGATATGTTAATTACCTACATAATTGGATCGATAGACCATTGGAATTATGAATTCTCACTTAACCCATTACATTGACATTTTCCCACAATTTTGTTCACAATCTATTGTTTTTCCACATTCAAATCCCATAACTCTATTTGTCTATTCATAACTCAAAGTCATGTTGTTATGTGAAACAAAATGTCAATATCTCTCTTAATGTTTGAATATGATGTTCCGTATGTCCTAAGAGTTACTATACACACATTCTTCAATTATATTATTGTCCCTTAGTTATTTTTATCCTAGTGGATATTATTCTTCTATGTATATGCCAATGATCTTTATAATGTTTTGGGCCCACTATACTAGAGTCGCCTCAGGGGATGTAGGTCGCCTACTACTATTTAAAATGAGATTTTTTGCTCATTCTAGTACATCTATGAAGGAAGAAGACATTTTCTGTACATAAATGAATCTTTATCTCTCTAGAACTATTTTCTCCACCCAATATCTACTTTTAGATGTGTCTTTCTTCTAATTCTGTTTACCATGCCATGGTTTGTTGAATTGGAGTCATCTCTTGCATTGATTAATGGACACATGTAATCCTCTGTGTTGACCTCCAATGATATAAAGGTATAGTGTCCTTTAATTTTTCTATTACTAACCATCACTTCCCCTCTCTTCCTTATATTTTTGCTTATTCTTTATTAAGGATTCATATACGTAAGGTCTCATCATTTTAACCTATCTGGATTTGCAAAAATATGGCCACATCATACTTGTCCACCTTTTGGGCTCCACTTGGGGCATATCAGTAGTCTGATGCCACAAGGAGGATTATGCATTCCATGTGTCATCATAAGAAAATCTTACCCAACAACCACCATAAGAAACTACAGGGTGTTAGGGTTCACCACCTTTAGAAATTTTATGAGGGGTTATCTTAGTGTCTGGAACACCACGAAAAAATGTACCCCTATAAATTAAAGAAATTCCATGTTTTTTGAGGACCTCAACATCACCTAGAAGCCCTGTAAGTTGGTTTACCTCCATGTGTTCTTTACCTTTTTTATATGAATCATAACCCCCATGTAGGCCTTGGCGAGGTTGACATCCAAGTGGGTTGTTTTCACTTTCAAGTGCTTTTCCTTTGGCATAAACATGACCACATGGTATGTGTTTGGGGGTCATGTAAACTAAGGGAGGATCTATTCATTCCTCCTTAATGTAATCAAGCATGGTTGTGAAGGAACTAGACACTGGCTTCTCAAAACCCCATGGGGTTTGAGAGGATGAACTCTTCTTGCGTCACATATGGTATCTAAGCATGAATAGCTACACCTTGCATTTAATCTATGTGAAACACAAGCTAAACTCGACCTTTCCATCTAAAAACTGGAAACTTAGCATGTTTTTCTTTATAGAATAGCTTTGACTTTAACCTAGATGTTTTAGAACTAGGTTTAGACTTGTGTAATTGTTAAAGCTTTTTCTTTTCTTCTTCTTCTATCATGTACTATTGGATTCAGTTAAGGAGGGTGAGAAATCAGAGATCCTTTAGATTAAAAACCCTGGGCATATGTTTACTAAATGTGCTTAGGGTAACTACACAATTGTACATCATGTTCTTACTACTTCTCTAGGTGTTATAAAAGTAGACATCTGTATGAGTGTGGTAACCATATTTTGGTTTTGGTTTCATTCTAAGAACTACAATGGATTTTGTTTCATGTTTTAATGTTGGATAAAACCTATTTCAAGTATATGTATATATGTATATGATAAACTCCCATTTTGTGATGTTATCTTACTAGTTTTTCTTAGCTTACCATGCTTTTTTCTTAGATAAATTAGATAGAATACTTAACTTTCCACTTTACTATGAATATACCAATAAACTAATATTTCCCCCTTTCTTCTTACAGAAAAACACAAAAAAATTGCAAAAGAACTCAACCGGTCCCAAGAATGTGAAGAACCCCAAACAGTTTCCAAAATGTGAAGAGCTCAAATGGTCTCCAAACCGTTAAAGACCCAAATGGTCCCAAGACCATATGAAGGCCAATTGGCCCCAAGACCGTATGAAGGCCAACCGGTCCCAAGACCGTATGAAAGCCAACTGGTCCCAAGACCGTATGAAGCCAAACGGTCCCAAGACTGTATGAAGGCCAACCGGTCCCAAGACCGAATGAAAGGAAAATGGTCCCAATACCGTATGAACCCAAACGGTCCCAAGACCGTATGGAACCCAAACGGTCCCAAGACCGTATGAAGGCCAAACGGTCCCAAGACCGAATGAAGCCAAACAGTCCCAAAACTATAAGGACTCAAATGGTCTCCAAACCAAGAGAGTCCAAACAATATCCAAACCATGAGGATCCAAATAACCCAAAATCGTTCAAGATCTCCATGAGACCTATAAATAGGACCAAAGGGGTCCTCATTCAGGGGACTCTCAAACACCCAAAGGCTGCCTCAACTGTTCCAGAGCTGTTTCATCCTTCATCCTTCACCCTTCACCTCAAGGCTGCTAGTCTAAGATCCACACTCCATCCATAAGTCTACTTTCTCTCTCATTGACATAGAAGGTGGGAAGTGAAGGATTTGTCACCAAAGCAACCACACAGTGTGAAGATAGTTGTTCTTTACTCCAAGGGGTCAACCTTCCTCCCTCCATTGTATAGATGATGATTTCCTTCTCTTCTCATGTCTCCTTCTTTGTTCTTGCCATGAGCGAGTAGTTCCATACACTAGGGTGCGGGGAGTAGCCCCGCTACCCATGTTTTCATTTCATGCTTTGTAATTCATGAGTTTGCAAAAGAGAGATACAATCTTTTCAGTTCAACATCAATCATTTAATGAATACAAGTTGCTTGATCACCAACTTGTGTTACCTATTATCTATTAGTGTGAATTGTCTATGTTTGTGCTTTTAGATTTGATTGTCGATTGTATGTTGGTTCTTGATGTATGTAGTCACCATATATGTATTTCAGTATCTAGGAACACTTTTCAAAGAGTGGAGTAAACTCACCTCCATTGTTGTACCGTCATACTATGAAATGGAATCAGTTGACGTATGGAAGTATGACTTTGATAGGTCGAGGAACACACTTTGCGAAGGAAGTAATGCAAAGTAAGTGACCATTCGTTCGGGGATGGCTGGCATTGCAATACTTCCACGTTTCTCATAGTTATCTATTCGAAAGAAAGCTAAGTCTATAAAGATACTAACTGATTAGACCCCTTTTTGTGAGCCATGTTATTATGATGCATGTTATGATCCATGTGTAGCGGTGGTGAAACCTAATCACATCCTAGTGGTTTCTAAATATTATTTATAACCTTAACTTTACTTTCCTGCCATTTAATTTACTTTTGCATTTTAGTTTAATCATCAACCCAACTCTTTGATCTAAATATCAACTCTTAAGCAGATAAATAGAATTAAAACATTTTCCTTCTTGTTAAATCCTTAACAAGACCGTTGTCTCGTGGATTCAACCCTCAACTGTACTACTATAAGGTTTCCACATACCTTAGCATATGTGGGTGGAGATCTTATTTTAGCACACGCAAGGTTAAACTTAGAGACTTACTATCTCTAGGATTTTTAGTGGTGCATGCAACTCCATGCGAGTGGAGGCTCCATAAAAAATGGGCACCGTTGCCGGGGACAATAGAACATTTAAATTTCATGTGTCAACTTGCTAGTTGATTAGGATTTTACATTTTACCTTGATAACTACTTCATATCTTTTTGATTCCATCATTTTTCCATACCATCTAAAGTGTGATTTTGCTTCTACTCAGGTAGGAAACATGTATGCAAAACCACAGATTCTCCCCTGAACCAGAGTACGGCTCTAAGGTAGAACGAAACTTCCACAGACGCATCAGACTCAACCGCCAACAAGCCAAACAGATGGCTGAAGAACAACACCAAGCCGCCCTGGTGCTGGAAAGAGTCAATGCAGCTATAGCAGCTCAGAGAGCACAACTCATCACTGATACACTTGCTCAAATCCAAGCTGAAGAGCAAGCTCGCATCCAAAATGAAAATGAGGCAGCTACAATAGTTGCTCAGTTATTGATCAAGAACAAGCAGCTTCGAGATTATGTTGTTCCTAAAAATTCTGAGGACAATCACCCAGTCCAGCCACCGCTTATTAATGCTCCCAACTTCAAAATTTGAACAAAATGGATCCAAATCATGCAAGGCATCTCATTCTCTAGAAACACGGGAGATGGTTGCATGGACCATCTGAAGCGATTCAAGGCACTTTGCCGATTGGTGCCACAAACTAGAGCTATGCTTGATGCAATCATGCTCTGACTTTTCAACTTCACTTTGGCTGGAAAGGCACTGAGTTGGTATAACTCTTTAGATGGAGAGCCAATCACCACCTGGGATCCTTTGGAAGAATTTTTTTTAGAGAAGTTCTTTCCTCCCTCATTGACCTACCAGATTAGGGGACAGATCAACCAGTTCCACCAACTTCCTAGAGAATCACTAGCAGAATCATGGGAAAGATTTAAGGAACTTTTGAGAAAATGCCCACATCACAAAATCTCACAAAACCAGCTCATAGAAACATTCTATAGAGGGGTAAGTGATGAAATAAAGAAGTTCTTGTATTCCTCATATGGAGGAAACTTCATGAGAAAGAATTATGAAGACACCTGGAAGATCGTTACGCTCAGAGCTGAGAACCAATCTAATTGGGGAAGGTCATCTACGTGAGGAGTACTAAAAGTTTGCAAAGCTGAAGAATCTGCAGAAATGAAAGCCACCACCGAAGCCCTTATCTCATATCTTCAACATATGACTCCAAAGTTCATCCTATTTCCATTCCTTCACTCTGAGCATTGGATGCTGCTGGCAACAAACTTACACAATGGAACTACAGTCATCAACAATAGTTCTGATAGCCAGTTTGATCCAAACCAGAGAGAGTATGATGTTACATAAAAGATGCCCATGGAGGCAGTGGCGAAGGATTGTGCCGAATGACTACACGATCTCCTCGGCAAACACAAAAAGGCGTACAACAAAGACCATTTCAAGCGCCCAACCTTCTTCCACAAATGTCCCCAAGAAATCAGAGAATGAAACAACTATGGATTCCACGTCCTTTACTGGATGTATACCCTCATCGTGCTTGGGAAACGCATTGAGGACACGAAGGACGTGGATTATATCACTTTACAGGGAAAGTTCGCTGCAAATATTCTTCGTTCCTATGGAGAAAACAATGGTTTAACAGAACCTTGACACCCTTACCCATGTACTTCTCAACCTATCACCTTAACACTCTGAGAACAGAGTGAGTGATAAGTTAGGGGGGAGGAGTACACTGGGTAAGGGTCGAGGTATCATATTCAAACCTTATTTTTCTACCTTTTCATTTACCTTTGTTCTTTCGCACAAATCTTTCTTTTTGACATTTAGATTTTTTGATACTCTCTTTGATAGAATAACTTTTGTACATAAGACAACTTTTGCTTTGGTAAGGGGACACCCCTAGATAAGTTAGAGACAAAGTAGTTCTCAGAAGCACCTACATAGTAGCATTTAGGCATGTAATGGCGAATTAATAAATCACATCCACACTCAGTTTTCATGCTTTTGTTTCAATTCTACATCAGACTCTCCACATGTTAATATCATGGCCGAAACAAGCCAAACGCTCTCATGGACGGGAGGGAACTAGGCAAAATCCAAACCAAGGAACCTCACAAGTGGACCACCAAGTACAAAACTAAAACAAGTGCATGTCTGGAAACTCTAGGGAACAATTTTCTTCTTTTCAAAAAGAGGCTTGGCAGCCCAAATAAAATCCCTAAATACCCAATTCCTAAGCCAGTGAGCATATGAATAAAAGCCAGTGTGTTGAATAAAAACATGAGAGTTGTGCCATGCATAAGGACCTATATGAAGAGCCAATAAAGGTCTTGCCCGACCGGTACATTCAGCTTCCCTCACAAAGGTAGATGTTTCACGCCCGGTAGTGAGATCCTAAGGTCTCCACATATATGAAAAAGATGACAAAGGTCTTGCCCGACCGGTACATCCGGCTGCCCTCACAAAGGAAGATGTATCGTGTCTGGTAGTGAGACCCTAAAAGTTTAGATAAACCCTCCCCCCTTTGAAGGGGGTTACACACCAGCTTTCAACCAACCCTCGTACCTATCTTAGCTTCTGGTAGGATTTTCAAAAGAAGTATAAAACTACTTAGAGTCAAATACATGCATAGAACACGATCAAGGAAAGGGTTTACACGATACGGAAGAAACCTAAGATCCATGCAACTCTCGATACCTGAAAGAGTTGGTGCGTGCAGAAGCCCCGATAAGACTCTGAGAGATCTCTGGTTTATAACTGAAGCAAGAGTATGGAAATCTTCACTAAATAAAATTGCCTCACCACTACGTGCCTTAGCTCTATCTAGCTTGAGGACAAGCTAGACTCTAAGTTAGGGGGTGATAACCTCCCATTTTGTGATGTTATCTTACTAGTTTTTCTTAGCTTCCCATGCTTTTTCTTAGATAAATTAGATAGAATACTTAACTTTCTACTTTACTATGAATATACCAATAAAATGATATTTTCCCCTTTCTTCTTATAGAAAAACACAAAAAATTGTAAAAGAACTCAACCGGTTCCAAGACCGTGAAGAACCCCAAACGGCTTCGAAACCGTGAAGAGCTCAAACGGTCTCCAAACTGTTAAAGGCCCAAATGGTCCTTAGCCCGTGAGGACCCAAACGGTCCCAAGACTGTGAGGGCCCAAATGGTCCCAAGACCGTATGAAGGCCAATCAGTCCCAAGACCGTATGAAGGCCAACCGGTTCCAAGACCGTATGAAGGCCAACCGGTCCCAAGACCGTATGAAAGCCAACCGGTCCCAAGACTTAATGAAGCCAAACGGTCCCAAGACCATATGAAGGCCAACCGGTCCCAAGACTGAATGAAAGCCAAACGGACCCAAGACCGTATAAAGCCAAACGGTCCCAAGACTATATGGAACCCAAACGGTCCCAAGACCGTATGAAGGCCAAACGGTCCCAAGACCGAATGAAGCCAAATGGTCCCAAAACTATACGGACTCAAACGATCTCCAAACCAAGAGAGTCCAAATGGTCTCCACACCATGAGGATCCAAATAACACAAAATCATTCAAGATTTCCTCGAGGCCTATAAATAGGACTGAAGGGGTCCTCATTTAGGGGACTCTCAGACACCCAAAGGCTGCCTCAACTATTCCAAAGCTGTTTCTTCCTTAATCCTTTGCCTCAAGGCTGCTGGTCTAAGATCCACACTCCATCCATAAGTCTACTTTCTCTCTCATCGATATAGAAGGTGGGAAGTGAATGATTCATAACCAAAGAAACCACACAGTGTGAAGATAGTTGTTCTCTACTCCAAGGGGTCAACCTTCCTCCCTCCTATGTGGAGATGATGCTTTCCTTCTCTTCTCCTGTCTCCTTCTTTGTTCTTTCCATGAGAGAGTAGTTCCATACACTATGGTGCGGGGAGTAGCTCCGCTACCCATGTTTTCATTTCATGCTTTGTAATTCATGAGTTTGCAATAGAGAGATACAATTTTTCAGTTCAACATCAATCATTTAATGAATACTAGTTGCTTGATTACCAACTTGTGTTACCTATTATCTATTAGTGCGAATTGTCTACGTTTGTGCTTTTAGATATAATTATCAATTGTATGTTGGTTCTTGATGTATGTAGTCACCATATATCTATTTCGGTATCTAGGAACACTTTTCAAAGAGTGCAGTAAACTCACCTGCATTGTTGTACCTTCATACTATGAAATGGAATCAGTTGACGTATGGAAGTATAACTTTGATAGGTCGAGGAACATACTTTGCGAAGGAAGTAATGCAAAGTAAGTGACCATTCATTCGGGGATGGCTGGCATTGTAATACTTCCACATTTCTCGTAGTTAGCTATTCAAAAGAAAGCTAAGTCTACAAAGATACTAATTGATTAGACCCCTTTTTGTGAGCCATGTTATTATGATGCATGTTATGATCCATGTGTAGCAGTGGTGAAACTTGATCACATCCTAGTGGTTTCCAAATATTGTTTCCAACCATAACTTTACTTTCCTGCCATTTAATTTAATTTTGCATTTTAGTTTAATCATCAACCCAACTCTTCGATCTAAATATCAACTCTTAGGTAGATAAATAAAATTATAATGTTTTCCATCATGTTAAATCCTTAACAAGACCGTTGTCTCATCGATTTGACCCTCAGCTATACTATGATAAGGCTTCCATATACCTTAGCGTATGTGGGTGGAGATCTTATTTTAGCGCACACACAAGGTTAAACTTAGAGACTTACTATCTCTAGGATTTTTAGTGGTGCACACAACTCCACGCGAGTGGAGGCTCCATCATTATACAAGTATGAAAATAGTACCACATATAAAAGGTAGTAAGTATCTATGTGACCTAAGAGAAAAATATATAGCATTATTGTAGATAAGAATGTTTAGAGGTAGATTTAGTATCTACATTGTCTATATCCATGATAAAGAATACACTAAATTCATAACTGGGATGATCTAAGTTTTTTTCTAATGATATGAGTTTTCTTCACGTTGATATTTGTTTTTGGAGGATTTAAGTATGTTTTGATGACATGAGATGAGTTTCGATCATGCTACCCTAGATAACTAGAACCATATATGTTACATCTGGCTTGTTCGTGCTACACATAGCTAGTGGGTTTGCATGCATGCATGTATCTAGATTTATACAGGTTGAGATGATATACATAGATGGTTTAGGACCAACACGAGCCTCAATCTCTCTACATTGAAGTACCACTAGAACATGACATATGGTGGGGTGAACTCTTGATATGGGTGGACCAGACTTGAGAGAAGTTTAGAATATTTAACCTTCATATGTTATATTTGAAATATGTATATTATGAAATATTTTATAATAAGTCCCTATCTAGAAAATTTTTGAGTATATGAGTTAAGTTACCTACTGTATGGTTCCTTTGATAATTTTGGACCCTAAAATTCAAATGAAAGGTCCAAACCCTAGAATGAAGACATTTTTGTATATATATGTGTGTTAAGATCCATACAGGTTAGGGAGTTGTCCCAAAACCTCATATGAAATTTACTATATGTCATCTCCATAATGAGTCTCATACTCTCTTGTGGTTCCATGTGAAGTAGTCTAGTGGTTTCCCTTTCTTCTGAGATATGGGAAAAGATCTTTTGATATTGATAGAAGTTATGTGGTTAGCATGTATGCCTTGGCATTGATAGGACTTAGCTTGAGTAGCTTAGACTTGCGATGCAAAAACATTTTTTTTGCTACAAGTGATATAATTATGAAACCTCAATATCTATAGTATGTTTTCCCTCAAATTGTGCATGATGCATGAAAGAAAGTCAATTGGGTTATAAGCTCTATATGTATGATAAGTCACTCTTATGAGCTTGACCTCATGTGAACTTATTCCATACAAAAAAGATATGAGTTTGAAATCATTAACTTGAAATATAGATGGCTTTTGAGAAAGTGTCTAGGTTGTACATAGGCTTACCACTGACCTACGCTCTTGTCAAAAGCATACCCCCTTCGGTTTTAGGAGACACAAAGCAATGAATCGAAATAAGATCCTAGTTAGTATACATATTCAATTTTGTATAATTATCGTTTCATGTGCAATTGTTAACTTTAGTAATCGGTATTATAATTAAAAATATTTTTGAGTGTTGAGAGCATCCTTGGTGTATGCATGTTGTAGTTTGTTCATGTATTCTATGAAGTTATGCTTTTACATCAAACTTGGATACTATGTTTTATGATGACATAAGATTTTTCTTCTTGTTCCCAATAGGGTTTAAATGAAGATGTGTGTAGATCATATTTTCAATGACCATGGTGTGTACATGGTCAATATCAGATTTAATGAAAGACAAAAAAAGTTTGTGATAATTCACAAAATTCTAGGAGAAACTAATCCATGCAAGTAATCTAGCTTATGATAAAATATAAGTATGAAGATAATCTTAATTGAAAGTTTGAATAATAAACTTGTTCTACCCAATAAAAAATCATATGAATCTTGATATCCTTCCTCAACTTCATACATATGACACAACTCTATTCATAAGAGAATAAGAGATGTGAAATATTAATGTTAAAAGGGTTTCATGTTAGGATAAGTACGTCCTAAATGCTTTCAAATTCTGTGATGATAGTGTATGAGTGAATACCATGTCTATGATGACTTAGAACCTAGATGCGGTGTCCTAAATATATTAGAAACCTTGTCATGTCATTTTGAATATGATATTGGATGAATTTTTAGGACGAAATTCCATATAAGGTAGTGGATATGACAACCTGGTCTAAAATTTTAATATCCAGTATAGAATAAAATGGGTCATGATGGATATCTCTTGGTTAATTTCAAAATCAGGTGACTTTTTCAAACATGGTTTTTGTGTGACTCTCATGTATGTCTATGATGCCATTCAGGATCAATTATATTCATTTAGAGACATTTTAGTACTTGAAGATGGTTAATATGAGTTATAAGTTAGATTGTGTTTTATGAAGTTAAATATTCAATTTCGGCATAAATGGTTTGGAGCAGCTTAGTAATGAACCACACATAAGTTTACAAAAAGTATCTTGGAACTTGTTTATTCAAGTTTCGATAAGTGTAATACATTTAATTCATGATTTATTCACCTATATATAAGGTTATTTGAAGAATACATCTAGATTATAAAATTTTAGTTTTTATCACAAACTTGGTAATAAGAGGGCTTGTGTGATAGGGGACCCATGGATCAAATTTCGTTTGAATTGGAGTTTCCTACTAGAAGTTATAGGTGTTCAAAGTTATGATTATTTATATGAATAATGCAAGTGAGCACTAGTAGTATTTTTATATTTGAACTTAGAGCCATGAGAAATCAATGTCATGCAACATGGCTTCTAGTGGATTACTTGGCCACTCCCTAGCCTTTTGATCTTCCATGTTGGATGGCCATAAGCTCATCTCATACCTTTAATTTAGCAGGGGTAGAGGCATGTAGAGTCACTTAGTAAATCTCCACCAACAATACTTGACTTCTATAATGTTATAACCCCAATTTTTGGGTTCATATAGTTGGAAATGCAATTTCTCCATTAAAGTTATGAATATGGAACATGTATGATTTATGTGTCGTGAACGAATTTAATTGTTAATAATCCTTTTTTCATAAATGATTTCGTGGATCATAATTTGTTAATGACTCCAATACGATTAAAAGAAAAATAAATTAAGATAATTATGAGATATAGGTGGAAAGATGTAGGATCGATCACTGTGGATGATATTTTGAATCTACATGGTTATAATCTCGAGAAGAGGATAATCGAGAATTTGGGAATAAAATGCCATGTATTAAAGAGATTTATGTAATGGCTTTTTAGTGTTGCAAAATCGAGATACTACTTTGAATAAGGTAGCATTTCCTCGATGACCATGGGATTAACAACCAAGTAAAGAGGTAACGCTACCGAGAGTCAGATGAACTATTATATAATGCACTTATATAGGTTCCTTGGTAAACAAAGAATTTGGGTTTGGCAAGGAGATAATCAAAGAACTAATTACCTTCCAATGAGGAAAGTAGCTGTTTATAGATAATGGGACTCATTTCCTCATTGGTAAACAGAGACCTAGATGTATAAGAACGTCGCTACTCTCAGCTATATAAGGGTTAGGCCCAAAACTTCGATGCCAGTAGATATCTATCATTCTCCATCCAACCGATATCTGTTATGACCCTAAGTACGAAGGAGGCCGGATGCTCCCACACTATCGAGAAGAAGGTTGGTCATCATCTCCTCACTCTAACCCTTGCGCAACACCTGTAGGAGGTCTGCAAACTTGCTATAGGTCACATGCCTGGCGCAATTGAACCCAGTCATCTTGGCCATGGATCGAGGCCTCGCCGGGTGTGGCGGAGGGAGGTAGAGGTAGGAGGGTCATTTCTGGTGACCTTCGAACCTTGGGGAGGGGAAGATAACCCCGTGGTCAGCTTCGGTAAGTGACAACGTGAGGTTTGTGGGGTAGGAGACGAGTAGGTTGTTTTGGAAAAAAATACCCTCCGAGGCGTGAAGAAGCAGGTAGTCACACGAGGGGTAGAATTGACATTCTGTTATGTTTTAAGTCATCCCGACTGTATAGAAGACAACACATGCGATGGCTGATGTGTCAACCTCTCATTGGTCCGATTAAGTAAATCATTTAAATTTTGTAGTTAATTATTGGTAACTTAGATGTAGACATATTATATACAAAAATTGATTAGGAGAATGTGAGGGATCCAATAAAAATGTTATTAAATCATGATTTTGCTTCTAATTCCAAAAGTGCCTTAAGTTGATCATGTATGCATTAAACTTTGGTTAAAAACCCTAATTATGATTAGAAATCAGATCTAAGGTCCTTAATGGGTTAATTCGAGTAGTAGTAACCTGTTGAGAGGCAAAGTAAGATTTAAACCTGATATTAGATACCAATTTTCTTATTTTAGGGTTTTTCACATGAATATATGATAATGTACATATACACCCTAATTTAGGCTAAAAAGGGTGATTAACATGATTAATTTGAGATTCCATGGAATAGTGTAATTATGAGTTGATCTAAAGCCTGTTAGGAAGGATTTAACAAGTTAGTTAGGGTTTATGATTAGTTTTGCTATTTTAGTATTTATAGTGTCAATAATGAAGATGAACCCTAATGAAACCCTAAAAGAAATAGGAAACCCTAGGAAGTGAGTTCAATTGAATAGAATCAGATAAAGTGAATAGTAAATAGATTACATGTACTTTTTAGGATTCTTGCTTTTGTGTGTGGATTGAACTACTTGCCTGAAAACTTTCTTGCTTGGATTACTATTAGCTTGTTGATTCGACTAAACATGTATGTGGTTACTTTATGAATAATCGCCTTTATGATTCATTGCGTTTCATGAAGTTTCTCAGTTGATATGAAATCTAAACTATTGGATGTTCAATATTGCAATCCTATAATGTCCCTATGTGTATCACAATTAAATATGAATGTGTTTCTTGAACCTACATGACACTCTGATGTATGTTGCAGGACCAAGCTCTGGAGGGAAGGCCTGATTTGGTCAAGCCCCAGAGGGAAGACCATTGGGCACCTCGAGAGGTGACCCCAGACACCAAGCTTAGGATGGAGAAGGTGGCCTTATATCCCTTGCAAGGACAAAACCCTAAGAGAGGGTAATCCAAGGTTTAGGGGAAAAGCGATTGAGAAGTCACATTAAAAGCATAATTTGGATTATTAATCAATTACTTGCTTAATTAGGTTGTTATAAACTATTTGTGATATTGTGATTGCCCCCCAGATACCGGTATAGCAGTACTGATCAACATTTTGTTTGTCAGCATTTTAGGTACAATTCTAAAAAAGGACAAATAGTAAATCAAAATTTGTGAAGATACAACTAAATTGATCAAGGAGGATTAGTTAGGTAGACTTTTTCTATGGATAGAAGTCTAGATCTAAATTTTACAAGGTATGCACAAAGTTTTGTTTTATTCCAGCTTTTCAGTTTAGTATTAGTAGAATTTAATAATTATTTTTGATTAAATGTCAAACAATGGATCTTAAAATATTGGGATAGCGCTTCGGACCTCTTGGTCACCCTTGATTGGGGGTTACCAGGAGGTGGGGTCATTACATTTGGTATTAGAGTCATGGTTTCTCATTTAATCCATAGTAATTATAAAATTTTACAAACTCTATAGAACTGAGGGAGTTATTAGATGATTTTCCAATGATGGAGGTGTCTAGAAAAGGATCATGGTCCAGGGGTTGGCAATATTTTCCTCCGCCCCACTAGTCGGTCACGAGGACTCCCGGACGTGGTGTGACTGCCTGGCCAAAGTCTGAGGTCTTGACTCAAAATAAGATACCTTTAGGGTTCTCTCATCTATTTCATCCCTTCTCAACCCTAATTCAATTAAGGTTCTAAGATTTAGGGTTTTCTCTCTCCTCCACACCCTCATGAGGTCAAAGTAAGTAAGATAAGGATTAATAAATCCTCCACCAAATCAAAAGAAAGCATGTAAACAAGATGTCATGGACATAAGTTTAATAGTTTAAGTGTAAACTAAAGATTAGCTGCATGCTTAGGTTGCATGGTGTTTTGTCATGCCCTCAGGAGAGCACTGAGGTTAGACCTTCTAGTCAGGAGGATGAGGAGATATCTTGCCTTGGAGGCAGAGGCCTCCAAGAAGAGGTAGAGACCTGACGCATCCTCTGAGGACGATGCTAACCCTAACCCTACGTGGAGTTTGAGGAAGAGATGACATGATGAGTTAGATATCATAGTCGACCATGTACGTGGGTTGACATGCATATTGGTTTGGAGTACCCGTGTGTAGCATGAGCTATGTGAGGTTGGTTGACCTAGTGCCTTTTCGAGACCCAACCTTGGAAGGGTCATGCCTATTAGGGTGAAGGATAACACCTTCATTGAAGAGGATAGTTGTGACCATATAGAAACCCTAATAGGCATATATGAGCATAAAAGAGCATGCACCTATGCACAAGAGAACGTGAGCAGTGCTGGAAGTAGGTTGAGACTTAGGTCAGAAGGGTTATGCCTGACAGGTTTGGAGATGAACATGTAGAGCTTTGGATAATCTTTGATTGAACATAGGTTTGGGTCATATGTTTCACCCATGCAGGTGTATGCATGTATCCGTAAGAGCTTGATCCACCTTCTTAGAGAGAGAACCTCCAGTGGTAAGGTTAGTTGTAGGGTTAGCTCTAGAGAGAGAGCAAGACCCAAGAAAGAAGGTTGGAAGCTTAGACTCTGAGACATGAGGAATCATGGGAAGTTGGGTTATAATGACCTATTTTAGACGACCCTAAGTAGATATATATGGTTTCATCATGCATGATCCTTGGAGACTCATCGTACCTTGGTTGCCTTTAGAGGAACCAAACCATAGAAGGAGAAAGAGGCTTCGTGAACCGATTTACAGAAGTTGTAGGTGCCTACCTTACCTTATAGGTATAGAAAGGAGAGTTCCTTAGGCCCTGGGGAGGTACGGTAACAAGTTATGAGGTCTCACAACGAGTTGGTTGTCCTGGGGTAGGACTCTAAGGTGTTGTTCATGTGGAAGAATAGTAGGAATTGCATGCTATACCTTGTACATGTTTGGTTTGTGGTTGAAAAGTTGAGCATGCAGTTAGACAGTTGAGGCATAGGAAGTAAAACTTGGGTTCCTAGACCTAAGAGGGGAAGTAATAGTACCTGGTGCACCTGATGCTCATGAAGATGTTTGAGTTTCTATGGATTTGAGCATGGAACCCCCCTCAGGTTTAGTGGAAAAGGAAACCCCTCGTACTAGGGTATATGTTGGATGAACCCTTCAAGGTGACATATTGTTGGCTTTTAGGCTAACGAGTTTCAATCAAGCTAATGATATTTTACCCGGTTAAACCAACTCCGCAAGTATACAGAGGTGATGTAGTCAAGATCAAACACAAGGAGCTTAAGAAAATTAATTGAACACAATAGTCCCAGCTTTCATCAATCTAGATCGGTTTTTAATAAGAGTTGACTGTTTAATGTCTAAAACAGGAAAAGTTAAGAATAAACTTTACACAAGTTTAGGCGGATTAACAAGGTTTTAGTCAAATGCTAAAGGATCTTGGACATTAGGGAATTCATTCACATACCATAGCAATTAGGTAAACTAGGCAATCTAAACATATCTAAGCACTTATCTCAAAAGGTCGATGTGTTGCATTATTATCTCCCGATGCAAATGCAACGATCGCAACATCAAACAACATTCTCATGTTAATTTTCGTTTTTGATCACAAACAACCTTTCAAATATTTCTAGCTACTCTCATAGACTAGAAAGAGTTGTTATAAAAGATACCATCCATACATTCATGTTTATCTTCTCAAATCAAACATAAATGCAGAAAACATGCACACAACATGGCCAATATCATATGCAAGAAGAGAAGAACCGGTATTTTTATAAGGAGAGACAAGAAACATAGACATTTAGTACGAGATTACGTAGTTTTACACATGCTATGGCATGGGAGTTACTCTCCCATGCCCAAGAAAAAGGATCTACTCGTCCATAACTATGTACAGCAGAATTTCTACAGAATTCTCAATGCTAGACATGGTTTTGGGAAGAAAAGACAAGAAGAACCAAAGGTGTAACCACAAGGAGTAAGAAATCCGGCTTTATGAAGAGATTCCCTTCCTTTAGCAGCTCTAAAATGGACTGACTCCTCTCCCTAGAAGCTGCATGGAGTTGAGGAAGCTTGGCTGCACTTTGGGGAAGACAATGGAGAAGTGGAGAAGAAGAAATGGCTTCTTTTCTCAAGAAACCACCTTAGTTCCTCCCAATTCTCCCTCCTCTACTCTCCTCTGCCTTTGGGACGAGAGAAAACTTACAAATGGTCTAACATAACTATCCCCTCCCTTCCCTCTTTCTTTTAAAATCGTATTCTACATTTTCGAAATTCTGAAACTGCCAGGTGCACGCCGTGCACTTTGGGGTGCACGTCGTGCACCTGCAGTGCAGTTGAAAACAGAGCTGCAGTTGACATCGAACTGGTACGTGCACGACGTGCACTTTTGAGATTGCACGTCGTGCGTCTCTTCAGAGCCTCTTTCAACAATTCACGTTCCAGGTGCACGCCGTGTCTTCTGGATGTGCACGCCGTGCATATTCGTGGTTGAGCAGAACAAGATTGCTCTGTGATGTTGCACGTCGTGCACTTTGAAAGTGCACGCCGTGCATTTTATTGTTTCGGAAAATAAATCTTCTCTGGGACGGTGCACGCCGTGCACTTTACTGTTTCTGTAGAAAAACGTTTGAAATTAGTCATTTTTGTGAAAAACTTGCAATACAAGTTATTGGACACGTAGAACAACTAAAAGATGGAAAAACTACTATGAAAGAGACTGAATTACACTAGAAAGAACCAAATTTGTGTGTGATAACATGTGAAAAGATGATATACGAATCACACAACAAATCCCCCTAAGCTTAAACCATTGCTTGTCCTCAAGCAAAAAGAGCATGGAAATATAATTGAAGAATTGTGAAGAACATGAATAAATCAAATGAAATGAAAGATGTGTATAAAACGAAACCAACCATGCTCAACATGTTTATGCTCATAGCCATCAATTCAACTCAAACATCTGAGAAAAAGATTTTAGTTCAGCAGGGGTGGCATCAATTTCAATGAAACAATCAATTAAACAACACTAGGTAGAATTTGGATGACCAAGCCAAACAATCAGTAGATGTACAACTCCAACTCTCAATTATTAAGGATAATAAAAGATGAAATCTTAGTTAAAAAATTGACAATTTTTGTTGAACTCTCTTTTTCCCAGAAAAGATATAACAAATGATTAAGGGCTCCGACACTCGGCTACTAATGTAGGCTTATGCACACGAGGAGTGTCGGTTGGGGTATTTTACCCTCTTTTAAGGCATACCACCTAACCATCGTGGCCAGATCGGACTTACACTAGGCTAGCATGATATGTGGACAGATTAGCCATCTTTAATGGGGTATAGAGTTATTTAAAAATTTCCAAAACTTTGGAGATTCAACTGAAATGCAACATTAACTAGATTTCTTCATCTGTTTTGAAAATTTTTCATTGAAAGAAAGTTTGCATATGTACTAGGAGCTTGGCAAAGTCATCCCGTATTCTAAATGATGTTGTACAGTTGATTTATTCACAAAAATTGAAACCATTACATGTTTTTAAACAATCAGGGATGTGAAAGATGAAATTTTCAGGCTAGGAGCATAAACTTGAGTTAAACACATGTTTGTGGTTCAAAAGTTTCATTTGATTTACACATGATTTTTACAATTTCTTCAATTGAAATTTCTCATAAAAGGAGGACGAACAGTTAAGCATATAGGGGTGAGTCTCATATCATATTAGATTTTCCATCAGAAAAAGAAGAACGAAAACAACAACTAAAAGAGAGAACAAAACAAAAGTACAAAAGCAAATGACATGAAGCAAATAACATGGAAAATAAAAGCTAACAATACTAGGATACCAAATATCATCCGGTTGCTCCCCCCTAAGCTTAAAATCAGCAGTGTCCTCACTGCTTCATTCAAACTTTTGGAGTTTACAATCGGATACCTGCCATGAACAATATCAGAAGAAAGATCCCCCGCCTCCCTGATCTGGGAAGAATTGACTGACGATGTCGGGGATATCCATCGGTGTTGCGGCTGATGAACCTGGCTGCTGCTGGGCTTTTGGAAACTCGTGGTGCGGGGCGTCTGGAGCTGTGGTCTTCTGGCGAGATGGAGACTGGAAGGACTGTGGTGCTGGGTAGTGGCCTTGCGAGATGTGCCACACATCCATCCTGTTTGCCATGTCGTACACAATTGAGTATTGTGCACTCAATTGGTCAAACCTGGAGTCATGCTGCGCACCCATTTGATCAAGGCGGGTCTCCAAATGATCAAAACGCCGCTCCACATAGGTATAGAGATGCTGAAAATCTGGCGTTGACCAGCTGTACTCGGTCTGAGTACTCGTGGATGGTGGCAGAGGGGTGGCTGCTCCTGGGGTAGGTCCTGGTGTAGAGCTACTGGCACCCCTGGCGGGTGTTCCGTCATCATTCTCTGGCTGAAGCTCTACTTTCTAGGTTGCCTTGTCCTTGATATTATTACGGCTCGCATCAGGGATTGTGATGAATTGTGTCTTTGTGATATAAACTTTGAACTTAGACTCGCTGTTTCCATGTTTTGAGATTAGACCGCAGGAGATAAGATAGCTTATATCCATTAGATTTTTCCCTGGTGCAGGTTCTAAGCTACCTACATCCAACCCCAATTGCATAGCCAGGATGCTAATTACTCCGCCACACATGATGTCGCCAGCTTCCCTTTTCTTTTGTTTCTTTGTTTCAAGCAGCTTGTGCACAATGTAATAACTTGAACTGATGCGCTCATTTTGTACCACACACCACAAAAAGAAAAGATCAATCTTCCCTACAACACCCTGTGTTTTATTCTTTGCAAATGGTCCCGTACTAAGAAGGTGATGAAGGATTCAGAAAATAGGGTTATGGATGCTAGAAGCCCGTGCATTCCGTGCCTTATGCACTGTATCAGAAGTGATTTTGGACCAAAACAGATCGCTGTTGAAAGCCGGAGGGTAATTAGTATAACCGCCAAAATTGCACTTGAGTAAAGTGCTAAACCGCTTGAGATTCATGCAAAACGGTTTATCCAAGAGACGGAAACTGATTTTCTGAAAAGGGATTTGAAAACGATCACCTTCGGCCTTAAAGGTAGTAAGAAACTCGTATACCAGACGGGGGTAGGTTTTAGCAACCCGACCGTAGAGAAAGTGTAGCCCTAATAAGTTTAAGTGGTTTACTACCTCATCCTTGAAGCCTAGTTTGGCTACTGATTTTTCACACATGTATCTTGAAGGGAGAACACGCCTTGTAATGAGAAACTGATAATCGGTGTCTTCTTCAGGTTTGACCATGAACCGTGTGGATGGTATAAAGGACTGTCGTTGAGGTGCGGAGGAGGAACCTGCTTCAGGTGTAACTTGATAGCCTTGACAGCTGCTGGCTTTCCTCTTGATTGGCGCCATCAGATGAATGCACGAATGGACCGGAATCTATCTCAGGCAGATAATTGCACGGCGTGCGATCTGCAGTGCACGACGTGCACCTGCGGATTTTGGGAGAAAATGAAAATCTGCAGAACGTACTCCGATTTTTTTGGGCCGGTTGTTCGTCTGATGTGCAGCGGCGTGGACGGCTCTGCTTTGTGGAAACTTTGCGGTGATGAGATGGAGTGATGGCGGCTGCTGCTGCTAGGACGAGCTCGGAGGAGATCGGAGCAACGACGGCGTGAGGTGCTGCGCACGGCCGACGCCAAAAACTTGTTGGAGTCGCGGAGAAGATGCACGACTGCTGCAGATCGGGCGTGCTCGGAGGAGATCGGAGCAACGGCGACGCTAGGTGCTGTGCACGACTGCTAGATCTGGAGCTGCTGGGCGCGTTGGCGTGGAGTGGAGTCGGAGGTGCTCGGAGGTGCTGCTGTGCACGACTGGAGAAGAACGGCGCACAGCTGTTGACGGCGGAGCTGTGCACGACGGCTGCTAATCTTTGGGGTCGGGGTGCACGGTTTAGGGTTAGAGTGTTAGGCCGTGCACTCTGGCCCTTTTGTTCACATTTCACTTAAAAGTGCACGACGTGCATTTTTGGGGTGCACGGCGTGCACCTTTCCAGGTCTTTTGTAGAACTTTAAATGCCCAGGTGCACGGCGTGCGTGTCCGATGTGCACGCCGTGCGTGTTTCCAGATACTTAATATCAAACTCGAACATTGGGTGCACGGCGTGCATTTTTGAGGTGCACGGCGTGCATGATTCCAGAACATTCTTTACTGCATTTCGTAATGAAGTGCACGCCGTGCATTCTGAAGTGCACACCGTGCATTTTGTGATTTCTGCAGAAAATTGCATTTTGTTAGCAGAAAATTATGACGGATCGAATAGAGATCAAGTCTAAATTATTACATTCATCCATGACAGGCTTATTAACACAATTAAAGAGTGTTTTTGATTTGAAAAATCTTAAAAGAAATCTATCCTAATGTGGGGTCAACTCCCACGAGTTCCTCCATTTAGAGTCCGGAGTAAGACTCTTCAATCATTCATGCGTCATGGAGGGAGCAAGAGGCTCCCTTGTCGAGAATCTCAGAAGATGAATATAGCTTGCATCTTTGTCCATTCACTTTGAAACTCCCATCTTTTCCTTTTAATTCCACAACTCCATATGGAAAGATCTTCAATACAAGAAAGGGGTCGGACCACTTTGACTTTAGCTTTCCCGGAAATAACTTTAGCCTTGAATTGAACAATAAAACTTGGTCTCCTTCTTGAATATCTTTCCTGCGGATTCTTTTGTCATGCCATGCCTTTGTTCTTTCCTTGTACAGCTTCGCATTTTCATAAGCATCGAGGTGAAGCTCTTCAAGTTCTTGCAATTGTAGAAGGCATTTCTCTCCAGCTTTCTTCATATCAAAATTTAAGAATTTGATAGCCCACAATGCACGGTGCTCAAGTTCAAGTGGAAGATGACAAGACTTCCCATAGATAAGTTTGAAAGGATTGGTTCCTATGATGGTCTTGTAGGCTGTGCGGTATGCCCAAAGTGCATCATCAATCTTCAAAGCCCAGTCTTTTCTTGAACTAGAGACGGTCTTCTCAAGAATATTTTTCAGCTGCCTATTAGAAACCTCCACTTGCCCGGATGTTTGAGGATGATAAGGCGTAGAGATCTTGTGAGTGACACCATACTTGGAAAGAAGGTTGTTGAATTGTTTTTCAGCAAAGTGTGTCCCTCCATCAGAAATGACAGCACGTGGAACACAAAACCTAGGAAAGATGATCTTCTGAAATAACTTGATTACTGATTTGGCATCGAGTGATTGGGTTGGAATGGCCTCAACCCATTTAGACACGTAATCAACAGCAACAAGAATGAACTGATACCCGCATGAGGATGGGAATGGTCCCATGTAGTCAACACCCCATACGTCAAACACCTCAACTTCTAGGATAGAGTTGAGTGGCATGTCATCACGGCGGGATATACCTCCAGTTCTTTGGCATTTATCACAGGATTTAACAAAAAGATTTACATCCTTGAAGAGCGTAGGCCAATAGAAACCCACTTGGAGTATCTTTGCAGCAGTCTTTTCTCCTCCAAAATGGCCTCCATAAGAAGAAGCATGGCATTCAACAATGATGGCAGGAATTTCATCTTCAATCACACAGCGGCGTATTAACCCATCACTCCCATGTTTGAATAGGAAAGGATCATCCCAATAATAGAACTTTACGTCATGAAAGAACTTCTTCTTTTGTTGATATGTCAAGCCGGGTGGAAGCTGCCCTGTTGATGCCATGATTTTGAGTCACATTTATAGACCTTTTTCTTATGTGTTTTGTGCTCTAATTACTCATTTTTATGGATAATATTGCATAATTCACTCATTTCGGTCTTTGCCATCATTCTATGTCAAATCCCCTTTTTTTTACTAGTTTGAGCATTATTTATCATATTATCATAATTTGTGTGGATTTACTTGGTCTTATTGTGGAATTTCAGGAAAAACAAGTATCTGCTTCCGTTGATACCATCGACGGAAGTCGATACCATCAACCAAGCCACAAGTTGCCAGCCGAGAAGAGAAGCACAGAGTCGATACCATCGACACACAAGTCGATGGCATCGAGATCCCTTCAGGTTGCTGGCGAGGAATCCGTCGATACCATCGACCCAAGTCGATGCCATCGACGCATGGAGGCTACAGCGTCGCTAAATGACAACAACCAACGCTAAAGAGAGTCAATACCATCGACCCTAGTCGATGGTATCGAGATGACCACAGGCGCTCAGACGAAAAGAAAAAGAAAGGTGCCGCTAATACGCTGGGTCGATACCATCGACCCGCGTCGATGGTATCGACACCGGCAGATATGCGTTGGATTCGTTTTGATCTCAATCGGACGGCTGGAGTTATTTGACGACCTAATTAGGGACTTATACCTAATGACGGCCGCCCAGAGGATATCATCATCTCATTTTGCATTGCACGAGTGCCGAGGTGGAGAAAAAGGAGAACAGAGGCCAGAGGCTTATCCCGGGTGATTCGGACGCTGCCGAAGACGAATTCCACCACCGAGAGGCGGGGAAGCTCGTATTCTATGCCAAGGATCTACCGGTTCTTCTCCGTTCAGGGGTTTTCCCACTTGTTTCATGTTTTTCTTATGAATTCCCCTATTTCTACCATGTATTCGTGTGAGATGAACATGAGAGGCTAAAAACCTCCATCTTTAGGACCGGGAGTAGCCCGGGAATGCATTGTATGACAATTTTATATTGATAATTCATATTTTCTCTCTTAAATCCGTGGTATAGTTTCATTTTCTCCATATATATTGTTATGCTTGATCACCATAATAATAATCTAATGCCCTTAATCACTTCGACAGAAGGATTAATGATTGAAAAGAGACGAAACCTACATTAATCGATAAATCCCTTGACAAAGGAGGTGTAAAATTAATGGTGGAAACTGAGAGACCATTTGTAATGCGCTTAGTTTAGGGGAATGATTACTACGACGGTGGAATCAACCTAAACCTAAGTAGTGAATTACACCACGGCAGTGGGTAATTCTGTTTTCAGGCCACTACCCGGATAGAGAGAGAAGAGTGAGGAATTATATAAAACTTAATACAATGTTGACCCGCGGTGAAACCGCAATCCTAAAGATACTCTTTTGAATTGATTAAATTAATCTTTAATCAATTGTTTTCTTTGTTTCATTTTGTTTTCTTTTTAATTTCGACAACAAACCCTATTTTGTCATTCGGCCTAGCTGATTGCGATTAGTTAGTAGGAGTCTCCAATAATTCACGTATCCCTGAGTTCGACTCGGGCCTCACAAAGGCCTATATTACTCGACGCGTATACTTGCGTTTAAGCGCGTGGTAAAATACACGTCAAGTTTTTGGCGCCGTTGCCGGGGATACGGCGAATTATTGGCACTTTGAGTGCTAAGAGCGGCCACTCTAGGCCACATTTTTTTTATTTTTTTTGAAACAATTTTAAATATTCTTAAATATCTCTATAATTGTGTTTACTCATTCAAAGCGTAGTACTGAACCCCGATTTTCTTATTTCAGGTACTTTGCATGGTGCATACACGTAGCGCAGACTATGCGAATCGCACACCTGAGGTTCCACCTCCGGGACCAGAGGACGAGGATTACTACGAGCAAGATCACCAAAGCGACATAGATTCTGAATCTGAGCAAGAGCAAGCAGAAGAAATGGCCGAACCACAGGCGATATGGGAGAAGATCAAAGCGTCTTCTTCATCAGCTTCAAAGGGGCCTATCAAGAAACAGGGGCTCAACATTCCAACCTACAAGATTGATCCAGCGTTGATTAACTTGGTTAAATCAAATGCATTTCACGGGTTGAAGAATGAGGACCCAGTGGCACACATCAGTCAGTTCGTTGAAAATTGCGATATGGTGAAGATAGACAGGTTCCCACAGGATGTTCTGTACCTCAAGTTGTTCCCAAGCTCCCTGGCAGGAGTTGCGAGAGAGTGGCTACATAACCTCGACGATGAGTTTGTTGAATCATGGGATCATATGGTGGAGGTTTTCTTCGAGAGGTTTTTCCCTCCTGAGAAGACCAACGACATGATTAGGAAGATTCACAATTTCACCCAACAGGCGGGTGAAACATATTCTGAGACCTGGGAGCGATTCCAGGTCATGTTGAGGAGATGTCCGCATCATGGACTGGACAAGGAGACATAGGTGAAGATCTTCTATTTTGCTCTCTCCGAGCATGATAGAAGTAACTTGGATTCAGCCGGTTCAGGATTTTTCTTAAATAACACTGATACGAGATGCTGGGAAATACTGAAGAACATGGAAATAAAGCAATCTTGGGGAGAAAGAGAGAGAGGCCCAGTTGAGCAAGCAAGAGTTGCCAGTGAGTCAAAGGCAATGAGAGAGTTAAATGAGAAGATGGATCTTCTCGCAAAGAAGCTACTGCAGAAGGAAGACAATGAGTCCGAGGATGAGGCTCAAGCCAAGTACATAAGGCAACAACAAGGGTACAGGAATAATGATTACTCATGGCGAAAGGACAAGAAATTCTCATGGAAGGATCCGAACAATTTTCTGCAGGATCCGGATGCCAAGCCTGCACCAACCACAGAGGACAAGAGCACTGAGTTGCTCAATCAGGTTATCAAACAAAACCAGGAGTTAATGAACACATTTGGGCAACAAATCAAGCAACATGGTGAATTTATGAACCAATTTGGGCAGACTTTGCAGAGCCATGGGGCTCAAATGAGAACCATAGAGACTTCCATGGCGCAGATGGCAGCTGAAATTGCAAGCTTGAAGAAGCCAGCACATCTGGGTTTTCCGGGGAACACCAATGTTCCCGGGGGAAAGCAGCAGGCCAAGGCCATCTTACTGAGGAGCGGCAAGAAGGTGTTGAATCCAAGGATGGATGACACAAGCATACCGTAGGACAAAGTTGAAGATGCAACCACGAAGGAGCAGCGCACATCTGTCACAGGGCAAGCTGAAGATATAGCTGTGGATGGTAATGAAGAACAAGCTACTGAGGAGGAACCGCAGAAATTGACACCCTATGTGCCACCTCATCAAAGGGCACATACCATTCCGGTCCCTTATCCCAATAGTGTAAAGGCAAGGAAGGTGGATGCACAATTCAAGAAATTTCTGGACAGCTTTAGAAAGTTATCGGTAAATATTCCGTTGTTAGAGGTGATTGAGCAAATCCCATCTTACGGGAAGTTTCTAAAAGATGTCATCAACAAAAAGAGGAAAATACCCGACACTGAGGTCGTGGTGCTGAAGGAGCAAGTGAGTGCTTTCATTATGGGCACTTTGCCGCCGAAGAGACAGGACCCCGGTTGTTTCAATATTTCTTGTTTTATCGAGAAGTTCAAATTTGGAGAGGCACTCTGTGATTCTGGGGCAAGCATCAATTTGATGCCCCTTTCTACATTTAAAAAGTTGGGATTAAAGGAGTCAAGGCCAAGCAACATGACTATTCAATTGGCCGATAATTCTGTGGTGAAACCTTATGGAATCTGCGAAGATGTCTTGGTAAAGGTAGACCGATTTGTTTTTCCGGCTGATTTCGTGGTTATGGAAATGCAGGACGAGCATGGCAATGAGTTGCTACTTGGACGCCCATTCCAAGCAACAGCCGATATGATCTTGGAGATGGGGAGAGGTCGCTTGACCTTGGGCATTGTGGATGATCGCTTTGAGATGGTCATGACCACTAGCAATGCGTCTACTAAAGCAAAAGCACATTGTAACATGGTGAAACATGTGGACCACAATATCTCACTTTGCCTTGGGAAGCCATTCTTGGACATGGCTCATGTGATGAGCAAGATGGATAATGGAACATTAGCTGTAGACATTATGGAGCAAACTAAAGTTGTCTCTTTATGCAAAGCTGTTGGGTTTCTGAATGATGAGAATGAGGACATTCCACCTTCTTGGGAGGATGATGCGATTATTACTTCAGTTTTTGATGCATATCCAGAATTGCCGTTGGAGGCGTGTTTGTTGAATGTCACTTCTGATTGGATGCGGAGTACTTCACTCAAGGAGTGCGCCAAAATGCTTCAGATGCTTCCATGTTTCTACACAAGGCACTATGAAGACTTAGGTACACTTCCCCCACCGCTGCAATCATCTCTTACTTGCCCGCCGGAGTTGGAATTGAAGCCACTGCCCCCGCATCTTAAGTACGTCTTTCTAGCTGAGAAGGACAAGTTACCGGTGATTGTATCTGCTTACTTGAGTGCGGATGAGGAGGAACAACTACTAATAGTGCTCAAGAACCACCGTGGAGCTTTTGGGTGGTCTGTTGCAGACATCAAGGGAATCTCCCCTACACTTTGTCAGCATAAGATATGGCTCGAGGAGGGAGCCAAGCCAGTCATTCAACCTCAAAGACGTCTAAATCCGAGCATGATGGAGGTTGTGAAGAAGGAAGTCATAAAACTTCTTGCTGCAGGGATCATATATGCCATATCAGATTCGACGTGGGTGAGTCCCACACAGGTAGTCCCTAAAAAGGGGGGAATTACTGTTACTAAAAATCTTTTGAATGAACCTGTCACCACCCGATTGGTAACCGGGTGGCGTGTTTGCATTGACTACCACCGACTGAATGCCGCCACTCTTAAAGATCATTTTCCTTTGCCATTTATCGATCAAATTTTGGAACGTCTTGCCGGTCGATCGCATTTTTGTTTTCTGGATGGGTATTCGGGGTATAACCAGATTTCTATTGATCCTTTGGATCAAGAGAAGTCTACGTTAACTTGTCCCTATGGGACTTTTGCATACCGACGTATGCCGTTTGGATTATGTAATGCGCCGGCGACGTTTCAACGATGCATGCTCGCCATATTCTCTGACATGGTGGAGCGTTGTCTTGAGGTTTTCATGGACGACTTCTCGGTTTATGGGGCGTCTTTTGATGAGTGTCTTTATAATTTGGACAAGGTGTTGCAGCGTTGTGAGGATACACACTTGGTCCTCAATTGGGAGAAATGTCACATGATGGTGACAGAAGGAATAGTGCTAGGACACAAGGTGTCTAGCAAGGGTCTTGAGGTAGACCCAGTAAAAATTTAGGTGATTTCCAAGCTACCCCCACCAAATTCTGTAAAAGGGGTGAGAAGCTTTTTGGGACACACCGGGTTTTATCGGTGATTCATCAAGGATTTTTCGAAAATTGAAAACCTTTATCCGAATTGTTGGAAAAAGATGAAGTTTTTGATTTCAATGATAAGTGTCTTCACGCATTCAAAGTTTTGAAAGAAAGATTGATTTCGGCTCCGGTTGTTCAAACGCCGGATTGGACAAAACCATTCGAATTGATGTGCGACGCTTCCGATTATGCAGTGGGAGCCGTTTTGGGGCAAAGGGTAGATAATAAGCCCGTTGTGATTTTCTACGCCTCTAAAACACTTAATGATGCTCAATTGAACTATACAACTACAGAAAAAGAGTTACTTGCCGTCGTGTTTGCTTTTGAAAAATTTCGGCAGTACTTAGTGGGTTCTAAAGTAGTTGTGTGGACTGATCACGCTGCGATAAAATATTTGATGGAGAAAAAGGATGCCAAGCCTAGACTCATTAGGTGGATTTTGCTTTTACAAGAATTTGATATTGAAATCAAGGACAAGTCGGGAATTGAAAATGTGGTGGCTGACCACTTGTCTAGGTTAGATAGGGTAGATGAGAAAGATATACACATACCCATAACCGAGACGTTCCCCGATGAACAACTTTTGAAAATTGATTCTAAGGAACCATGGTTTGCTGAAATTGTTAACTATTTGGCTTGCGGGATCATCCCGGAAGAATGGTCTTATCAAGAGAAAAAGAAATTCTTTCATTCTTTGAGATACTATTTTTGGGATGACCCAATTCTTTTGAAGCAGTGTAGGGATGGTATTCTTCGTAGGTGTGTGCCGGAGGTGGAGTACGAGAGTGTTCTCCACCATTGCCATGCGTCGCCTACGGGAGGACACCATGCTAGTTCACGGACAGCAGCCAAAGTGTTGGAAAGTGGCCTTTATTGGCCAACTTTGTTCCGGGATGCCTACGAGTTTGTAAGGCACTGTGACCCGTGTCAACGAGTAGGTAACATTTCAAGGAGACAAGAAATGCCCCTGAATGTATTTCAGGAAGTTGAGGTTTTTGACTTATGGGGCATAGACTTCATGGGACCCTTTGTGTCCTCGAATTCAAATTTATATATCTTGCTTGCTGTTGATTATGTGTCGAAGTGGGTGGAAGCAATCCCCACAAGGACTAATGATTCTAATGTAGTGTGCAGGTTTGTGAAAGAAAATATATTCTGCAGGTTCGGGATACCCCGAATGATCATAAGTGATGGAGGCACACACTTCCGGAATCAGAAATTTTCGACCCTTTTGAAGAAATATGGGGTCAAGCACAACATCGGCACCCCATATCATCCACAGACGCAAGGACAAGTGGAGGTCTCAAATCGGGAAATCAAGAAGATTCTAGAACGGACAGTGGCATCCACAAGGAAAAATTGGAGTGCCCTACTACCGGACGCACTTTGGGCGTATAGAACGGCGTACAAAACACCTATAGGCACCACGCCTTTTAGGTTGGCGTATGGCTGGGCTTGCCACCTTCCGGTGGAGTTGGAGCACAAGGCCCATTGGGCGCTAAGAAGGCTGAACTTGAGTTATGATGAAGCAGGGAGAAAGAGGATGTTTGAGTTGAATGAATTAGATGAGTTACGCATGACGGCATATGAGAATGCCCACATCTACAAGGAGCGTACAAAGCTGATCCACGATCGACATATCGAGCTGCGCACGTTCAAGAAAGGAGATAGTGTTCTATTGTTTAACTCCCGTCTCAAATTGCATCCCGGGAAGCTGAAGTCCCAGTGGAGTGGACCCTTCGTAGTGGAAGAGGTGAGACCGCATGGTGCGATTCTTGTGCGTGATGGAGATGCCACGTTCTTTGTGAACGGGCAGCGGTTGAAGTTGTATTTTGGTGAAAACTACAAGAGAAAAGTGAATGAGTTCAAACTCATTACACTTGTGAATGAATGAGATGCTGGGAAGACGTCTAGCCTAAGACGTTAAAGAAGGGTGCTTTTTGGGAGGCAACCCAACCATTGGTACATTAGGATAGTTTAGTTATAGTCGTAGATTGCTTTTACTTCGTTTAAATTTTAGTGTAAAGAAGATACCTTGATCCGTTTGTTCAATGTGCAGGCACAGGCAGGGTCGATACCATCGACACACTGGTCGATGGTATCGACATGGGTTCAGATTGACAGCTGCAAAAATCGCACTGAGTCGATACTATCGACGGCCCCGTCGATGGTATCGACATACCTACAGGCAGGTCACAATAAAAGTGTCGATGGTATCGACACACCAGTCGATACCATCGAGATCTCTGGAGAAGTTCAGAACGATTTTGCTTAGTCAACTCGATACCATCGACGGCCTCGTCGATGGTATCGACATGATCCCAGGCTGAATTGAAGAAGTGGCGGTGTCGCAATAAAGGCAAGTCGATACTATCGACCCTCGTCGATGGTATCGACATCCATGTCACCGATCCGCGCAAAGACATCGACGACGATCGCGAGTCCACGTCAGCGATCCGGGTGCTATGTCGATACCATCGACTTCCGTCGATGGTATCGACACGTCAGCAATCCGGGTTTCCCGATCCAGCAAACGCCAGCCGTCGATACTCGCGAGGGAGGCAGATACCAGTGAGACATGTCGATACCATCGACCCGCGTCGATGGTATCGACGGGTCAACAGTGGCGCCGGCCAAGTCTATTTACGGAGAATTGCAACGTCATTTGACGTCACACCTTCAGAGCAAACGTCCTCCTTTGCGCCGAGCACTCCTCCGATCCCTCCAAGACTGAAGAGCAGCGACAGCGAGCAGGGATCTTCACCGAGCGGAGAATCACTTCTCCATCTTCCCCGAGCTCTTTTCTTCTAATCCCATCTTTCTAGCAACAATGGTGCACTCCGCCGGATCATCGTCCTCGAGCGCGAATCCCATGGAGATCGTGGAGTTTGTTCCACCCCCTACTGCTTCAGTCTCACGTCTGTGCCTGGCTCACCCATCCGCAGAGGTGATGAAGGTCTATGAGGAGATCATGAAGCGGAAGATCGAGCCGACCCGGTATGTGGACCGGGGAATGATCCGTGATCTTGGATTCGAGGCCAACTTGGCCTATGTGCTGAAGGGTCAAGCATGCCACACCAGCATAAGGCCAGACGAGCTGGAGCGCCATGCGGATGGGCAGCCGTTCTTCGGCGAATGGCCCACCTACAAGGAATTGGTGGCGGAGTTTATGGCGTCCCTCGACATCTGCGTCGTGCCCAATGACGTGGTTGCATCGGATCGTGAGTGGATCAAGGGTCGGGTATCGTTACGGCTGTTCAACATCAACTACAACATCACTCTTAAGCAGTTCAACAACATCTTTAACTGGAACCACTCCCAACATGATCACCGACACCCAGATTCCCGCACCGACTACGACAAGATCTTCGCCGAGCTTGTCACAGTGCCGACGGGAAAGACAGTGAGCTACCACAATGCTGCGGTAGCGGACTTCGAGCATCCCTTCGTTCGGGTCCTACACCAGATGTTGAGCCTTACGTTCTTTGCTCGGAGCGATTTAGCATTGAGCAAGTTTCAGGAGAGCGATCTTTTCTTCCTCTACATGCTCCTGAAGCGACAAGAATGCAACTGGGGTGCGTTCTTTCTACAACGCGTCCTGGCAGTGAAGAGGAGTACAAGGAAGGCTCCGATCCATTTTGGTGGGCTCATCACCAAGTTGGCGCACTACTTGGGGCTGAATCTCGAGTCCATGACTCCGATTTCCACGAGGAGTAAGGTGAACGTGCAACATCTGCACCGTTCAAACCTTATCCTTCTCCGGGATGGGTTGGCGTACGCACACTGCCACGTCAACCATGCTTATCAGGAGTGCGCACTGCCGGACGCCGTCTTCCACATCAAGGGAGCCCAGCACTTCCAGTGGCCGATCATAGCCGTCGAGTCCGATGAAGAAGAAGGCGGTAATGATGACCAAGAAGGCGAGGCTGAGGAGGAAGAGGAGGCTTTCACACCACTTCGCGCACGAGTAGCACCACGGAAGCGTCCTAGGATGCATCCGGGTGCGTCTTCATCATCACAGCCCCCGCCGCCATCACCACAGCCCTCGCAGCCAGGCGAGGATGTCTACTCAATGCAAGGCATGTATACGATGCTGCAGGACATACATCAGACACAGCAGCAGCATCTAGAGATGTATACCGGTATTCAGGATACTACGAACCGATTACTTGACAACCAAAGGGCGATGTTCGAGAATGAACGTCTCCTCCTCGACAACCAACAGCAGATACACAATCGGTTGCAAAGGATGGAGATGCAACAGGAGCCCTTTTACGACCATTACTGGAGTCAGAGCTACTTTGGAGGCTATCCACAGCCTCCGCCGAGGACCCATTACGATCCGAGCTTCCAGGGGGAGTATCCTTCTTGGGATCCTACGGCCCCACAGTACCCGCCTCCGCCTCCACAAGAATGATCAGGGTATCTCTGTTCCACTCTTAAGTTTGTTTTTGACTATGAGGCCATAGTCGAATTCAAGCTTAGGGGGGTAGCTGGAACAACTCTATCTTTTCTTTTGTTGTTTTTAGTTTTTGCTTTGCTATTTGTTCTTGCATTTTTAGTTTTTGTTTAGGATCCACATCTATCTAGTGTAATTGTGGATGTCGTAAAAGTTGTCATCTCACTGTGTATTCATGGGAAATTTAAGGGAATTTTAAAATTTTTGTGTCTTTTGGATAGCTTGACTTGGTGGTCCTTGGGGAACTTATCCTATGAAAATGATTGATTATGTCAACTTTAAAACAATACGTCACATCTATACTCCCATTGACTCATGAAAAGTGGATAGTAACGGTTGTTTGAGCCTTACCTAACCAAATGGTAATGAGACCTTAATTGGATGTAAGAGAGAGAACCCTCTAAACTACTACACATGTCAGTAAGGAGGGACACATAATACTCTTCTAAGGTTCAGTCATCTAATCTTGTGATCATTCCATTTTATTTTTCCATAATCCACCTAAGAATTGGAAGTAAAGTACAGTTTTAATTCCTTCTTGTGTGCATAGCATTTAGATAGGAATTGCATTGATATTTTCCATACTTTTGCATAAAAAGAGAAAAATATAGGGATTCATGCACATTACCTTTAGGTGCATGCCATGTAGTTGCACTCATGACTTTCATGATTATCATGCATAAAGTACACAATGTATCTCAATTTTTCCTCAAAAGTGATCTAAATTGTTCCATACCTTCGAAATATTGCAAAGATTTCCAATCATGAAGAAAACAGCCCAATACATGTATCTCTAAGCAATTATGGATATGTGGGCTAAAAGAAAGAAAGAAAAAAAAAGAAAAAAAAAGAAAGAGAATTTAGAAGGAAATGGAATAAGAGGGAGAAAGGAACATGATATCACTCGCATTACAGGAAAATTGAGTACATGATGTGGCTTAATTAGATTTCCATCTCATTTTGAGGTGGAAGGTTAGTGCATGCATCATTTCACCCAATTTAGGCATTAGGGCATTTTTAATGTGCATTTGCATCATGTAGGACATTTTGTTTTATGCATATTGAAACTGTGCAATACTTCCAAGTTCTTCCATGAACCACCCATTCCATCCACCCGTTGCTCGGATTGGTAGGCCACCGTGAATTTCTCCTCACTAATGATTATCAGGAGAACTGCTTCCATGTAGATGGTAGTTAGGGCGAGCAATGTAGTGTAGGTGATCACAAGATGCACCAATGCTGAATCGGCGAATCTTATTATGTTAACTGCCTTATGTGATAGTGTTCATCGGTTTGAAGGATAATTTCTCTTATTGATGATTATTGTCGCCTTTAGGGTAATTACTGTTCTGTGGTTAGAAAAGGCTGGTTTGAGAATGTTCAGTGGGAGTCACATGGGATGTTGGGTTGGTGTGTTGATTTTTAGTTGACATCTGCAATTCTATTCTAAGGACTAGTTGCTCGAGGGCGAGCAATGTTCAAGCTTAGGGGAGTTTGATGCGATGATTTTGAGTCGCATTTATAGACCTTTTTCTTATGTGTTTTGTGCTCTAATTACTCATTTTTATGGATAATATTGCATAATTCACTCATTTCGGTCTTTGCCATCATTCTATGTCAAATCCACTTTGTTTTACCAGTTTGAGCATTATTTATCATATTATCATAATTTGTGTGGATTTACTTGGTCTTATTGTGGAATTTCAGGAAAAACAAGTATCTGCTTCCGTCGATACCATCAACCAAGCCACAAGTTGCCAGCCGAGAAGAGAAGCGCAGAGTCGATACCATCGACACAGAAGTCGATGGCATCGAGATCCCTTCAGGTTGCTGGCGAGGAATCCGTCGATACCATCGACCCAAGTCGATGCCATCGACGCATGGAGGCTACAACGTCGCTAAACGACAACAACCGACGCTAAAGAGAGTCGATACCATCGACCCTAGTCGATGGTATCGAGATGACCACAGGTGCTCAGACGAAAAGAAAAAGAAAGCTGCCGCTAATACGCTGGGTCGATACCATCGACCCGCGTCGATGGTATCGACGCCGGCAGATATGCGTTGGATTTGTTTTGATCTCAATCGGACGGCTGGAATTATTTGACGACCTAATTAGGGACTTATACCTAATGACGGCCGCCCAGAGGAGATCATCATCTCATTTTGCATTGCACGAGTGCCGAGGAGGAGAAAAAGGAGAACGGAGGCCAGAGGCTTATCTCGGGTGATTCGGACGCTGCCGAAGACGAATTCCACCACCGAGAGGCGGGGAAGCTCGTATTCTACGCCAAGGATCTACCGGTTCTTCTCCGTTCAGGGGTTTTCCCACTTGTTTCACGTTTTTCTTATGAATTCCCCTATTTCTACCATGTATTCGTGTGAGATGAACATGAGAGGCTAAAACCCTCCATCTTTAGGACCGAGAGTAGCCCGGGAATGCATTGTATGACAATTTTATATTGATAATTCATATTTTCTCTCTTAAATCCATGGTATAGTTTCATTTTCTCCATATATATTGTTATGCTTGATCACCATAATAATAATCTAATGCCCTTAATCACTTCGACAGAAGGATTAACGGTTGAAAAGAGATGAAACCTACATTAATCGATAAATCCCTTGACAAAGGAGGTGTAAAATTAATGGTGGAAACTGAGAGACCGTTTGTAATGCGCTTAGTTTAGGGGAATGATTACTACGACGGTGGAATCAACCTAAACCTAAGTAGTGAATTACACCATGACAGTGGGTAATTCTGTTTTCAGGCCACTACCCAGATAGAGAGAGAAGAGTGAGGAATTATATACAACTTAATACAATGTTGACCCGCGGTGAAACCGCAATCCTAAAGATACTCTTTTGAATTGATTAAATTAATCTTTAATCGATTGTTTTCTTTGTTTCATTTTGTTTTATTTTTAATTTCGAAAACAAACCCTATTTTGTCATTCGGCCTAGCTGATTGCGATTAGTTAGTAGGAGTCTCCAATAATTCACGTATCCCTGAGTTTGACTCGGGCCTCACAAAGGCCTATATTACTCGACGTGTATACTTGCGTTTAAGCGCGTGGTAAAATACACGTCACCTGTAGCAAGAAAATTTGCAATATCGGCAAACCATGGTGCTTGAACGGATGATAGAGCATAGCGTCTTTCAATGGGAAGATGATCTTCAATAGGTAATGAGTCTCCCGCTGTAGTGGATAATCTAGAAAGATGGTCAGCAACGCTGTTTTCAGTTCCTTTCTTGTCCCGAATCTCAAGATCATACTCTTGTAGACGCAACACCCAACGAATAAGGTGTGGCTTTGCATCCTTTTTGCTCAAAAGATATTTGATTGCAGCGTGATCAGTATAGACTATCACTTTGGAACCCACAAGATATTGTCAAAATTTCTCAAAGGCATACACAATAGCAAGCATCTCCTTCTCTGTAGTTGTGTAGTTGATTTGCGCATCATTGAGGGTCTTGCTTGCATAATGAATGGCATGGAGTTTCTTGTCTTTCCGCTGTCCTAGAACAGCTCCTACCGCAAAATCACTTGCATCGCACATTAACTCAAAGGGGGCATCCCAATCCGGAGGTTGAATGATGGGGGCTGAAATGAGAGCTTCCTTGAGTGTAGTAAAGGCTTTATAGCATTCTTCATCAAAGACAAAATCTGCATCTTTAGCAAGGAGAGAACACAACGGTTTTGCAATCTTTGAAAAATCTTTTATGAATCTTCTATAGAACCCTGCATGTCCTAAGAAGCTTCTTATGTCCTTGACTAAAGATGGGGTGGACATTTTCTCAATAGCTTCCACCTTTGCCCTGTCAACTTCAATGCCCTTGTTAGAAATCACATATCCTAGTACTACACCGGATTGTACCATAAAATGGCACTTCTCCCAGTTTAGCACTAGGTTAACCTTTTTACATCTGGCTAAGACTAAGGACAAATTAGACAACTATTGATCAAATGAATCACCGTAAACACTAAAATCATCCATGAAAACTTCCATGATATTTTCAATGAAATTCGAAAAAATGGCCATCATGCACCGCTGAAAAGTGGTGGGTGCATTACAAAGACCAAAGGGCATGCGGCGATAAGCATAAGTGCCATATGTGCAAGTGAACGTGGCTTTTTCTTGATCGGGCGGGTAGATAGGAATCTGGTAAAACCCGGAATATCCATCCAAATAACAAAAATAAGAGTGTTTAGCAAGGCGTTCCAACATTAAATCAATGAAGGGTAAAGGGAAATGGTCCTTGCGAGTTGCTTTGTTTAGACGCCGGTAGTCAATACACATACGCCAGCCTGTGACCATGCGTGTCTGTATCAACTCATCATTGTCTCCCTTTATGACAGTTGCACCCCCCTTCTTAGGTACTACATGAATAGCACTAACCCAGGGGCTGTCACTAATGGGATAAATGATTCCGGCATCCATTAGTTTCAAAATCTCTTTATTTACCACGTCAAGCATGTTTTGATTTAAACGTCTTGGTGGTTCAACGGTTGGTTTTGCATCATCCTCCATGTTTATTCTATGCATACAGATTTTAGGATGAATGCCTTTCAAGTCATCAATGGAATAACCAATCACATCTTTATACAAGCACAATTCAGCAAGTAATTTATTTTCTTGTTCCTTGGTTAATTTATCATTTATTATAACAGGAGATGAAGAATTTGGGTCTAGAAACGCATACCTCAGCCCCAGTGGAAGGGCTTTAAGTTCTACCTTTTTCTTTGAAGCTTCTTCATCAACCTTTTCTTCATCACATGGAGCTTCTTCTTGATTTGCTTGAGCTTTATAAATAGGAATAGCTCCAGAATATTCAGACTTATCATTTTCAGCAATGACGTCATCACAATAGTTTATCATGAAATCTATCATATCATCAACATAATCATCCATTGGATCAGCAGTATCAAATAAACAAATCTCCTTTACTTGTGCGGGTGCTTTCATGGCATCGGAAATAGAGAATTCAATTTCTTCTTCCCCCACACGTAGGGTTAACTTTCCTTCCCGAATGTCAATTAGACAACCAACAGTCCTTAAGAAAGGTCTCCCAAAAAGAACTGGATTGCGAGGGGTCTCTACCATGTCAAGCACTACAAAATCACATGGTATATAGAATTTTCCAATCTGTACAAGCACGTCTTCTAATACACCTTTAGGGTGTTTAAGAGAATGATCAGCTAGTTCAATAACCATCTTTGTTGGCTTTAGATCCCCAAGGTCTAGCTCTTGCCATAGAGTGGTTGGAATGAGGCTAATTCTAGCCCCCAAATCCACTAAGCCTTTTTCAAAAGTGACATTATTGATCTTGCACGGCAATGTGAAAGGTCCCATATTATCCAGCTTTTCCGGAATAGAAGGAATGCAGTTTTGAATAATGGAGCTTACATGTTCAGAATGTTTGACTGTTTCTACTTGATCCACTCTTCTCCTTTTAGATAAGATGTCTTTTAAGAACTTGGCATAAGAAGGCATCTCAGCAATAACATCGGTAAAAGGAAGATTAACTTGCAACTTGCTAAGAATGTCCATAAATTTCTTGAACTTAACATCATCTTTATTGTTGACAAGCCTATGGGGGAAAGGTGTGGTAGCTTTGAAAGAAGGCGGATTTTCAAATTTACCTTTCCCTTTGTTGCAATTAGGAATGTGAGATTCTTCCTCATTAAGTACCTCCATGTCCTTCTCCTTAGGTGGCGAAGGTCTTTCAATTTCAGCTCCACTCCTTAGAATAATGGCATTGGCTTGCTGTCTTGGATTCACTTCTGGCACACTAGGAAGAGAACCGGATTGCTGTCCTTGTTGAGAAAGAGCTTGTTCAGCTATTTGATTCTCCAACATCTTTGTATGGGTGGATATGTTGTCTACCTTGGCTGAAAGTTGAAGAATAGCATCCTTAAGTAGCTTATCATTCCCCCTAAGCTCTTCATTTTGCTGCATTTGTGTGTTAATAAATTTCTCCATCATAGCCTCAAGAGAAGATTTTTGGGGCTGTTGTTGCTGCCCTTGATAGCCCCTGTTGTTGTAACCTTGCAGATTACCTTGTCGGTTGAATTGTGATTGTTGCGACGGTTGTTGTTGTCCCTGCTGAAAATTGCGAGCGTTGCTAGTATTCTTGTAAGAAAAGTTGGGATGATCTCTCCATCATGGATTGTATTGATTTGAATAAGGGTTATATTGCTGGTTCCTCTGCATCTCAATAGCATTAACCTGTTCAAGATCTCCCTCCATATTGTTGGGAGCAAAACATTGATAAGAAGTATGCCCCGGATTTCCACAAGCTTCACATGTGGCTTCTGCTGATTGAACCGACAATGTAGTCAACTTCTCGAATTTTTGAGTGAGAACATCAAGCTTTGCAGCAATAAGGTCAACGGCGTCAACGGTGTATTTTCCTCCCGGCTTCACACTAGAAGAACTTGCATTTGATGATGAATTGGCTCTTCTATCACCTCCCCATTGGCAATGGTTGAGTGATATATCTTCAATGATGTCATAGGCTTCTCTATAAGATTTGGTCATAAGAGCACCACCGGCTGCAGCATCAAGCGTCATCCGGTGTTATAGAACAACCCGTTGTAGAAAGTCTGAAGAAGTAGCCAATTAGTAAGAGCGTGATGAGGGCAAATACGTTGAAGGTCTTTGAACCTTTCCCAAGTATCATAAAGAGTTTCACCATCATTTTGAGAAAAGTTAGTGAGCTGATTTCTCAAATGAGCAGTCTTGCTTGGAGGAAAATATTTGGCAAGAAAAACATTAAGTAGCTGGTCCCAAGTTTTTATAGACTTTTTCAGAAGAGACAAAAGCCAAGTTTTGGCCTTATCCCTTAGAGTGAAAGGGAAAAGCATCAGCTGTACTCCATCTACAGTTACGCCATTAATTTTGAAAGTGTTTAAGTATTCCAGAAATTTTGCACTGTGAAGACTTGGGTCTTCATTACCGGTACCCCCAAAGCGGTTTTGTTGGATCATCTGCATCATAGAAGGAGCAATGGAGAAATTGTTCGCTTCTATGGCGGGTAGGTCGATGGCTCCACATATGTTTGTGGCCACCGGCATAGCAAAGTCCTTGAGCGGGCGGTCGTCTTCCATGATTGGAAGGCTTGGTGAAGTTTCCTCAACAGATGAAAAATACGGCATGGATGATGATAGAGATGGTGATGGTGGCGGAGTAGTATCCTCAAGCGGTGATTGTTCTTTCCTCCTTGATCTTCTCAAGCTTGAGAGGCTTCGCTCTATCTCAAGGTCTAACAACGGGGTTGTTTGAAGACCTCATTGCGAGCGACGCATGCAACCTGAAATTAACAAGAAAAATGTAAGAACACAACTAGAAGATATATGAAAATTTCGAAAATGAGGATTGTGATCTAGTCTCAAATACTTGTTAGTTCTTATTACTCCAATTAATTTACCGTAGCTCCCCGGCAACGGCGCCAAAAACTTGTTGGCTTTTAGGCTAACGAGTTTCAATCAAGCTAATGATCTTTTACCCGGTTAAACCAACTCCGCAAGTATACGGAGGCGATGTAGTCAAGATCGAACACAAGGAGCTTAAGAAAATTAATTGAACGCAATAGTCCCAACTTTCATCAATCTAGATCAGTTTTTAATAAGAGTTGACTGTTTAATGTCTAAAACAGGAAAAGTAAAGAATAAACTTTACACAAGTTTAGGCGGATTAACAAGGTTTTAGTCAAATGCTAAAGGATCTTGGACATTAGGGGATTCATTCACATACCATAGCAATTAGGTAAACTAGGCAATCTAAACATATCTAAGCACTTATCTCAAAAGGTCAATGTGTTGCATTATTATCTCCCGATGCAAATGCAACGATCGCAACATCAAACAACATTCTCATGTTAATTTTCGTTTTTGATCACAAACAACCTTTCAACTATTTCTAGCTACTCTCATAGACTAGAAAGAGTTGTTATAAAAGATACCATCCATACATTCATGTTTATCTTCTCAAATCAAACATAAATGCAGAAAACATGCACACAACATGGCCAATATCATATGCAAGAAGAGAAGAACCGGTATTTTTATAAGGAGAGACAAGAAACATAGACATTTAGTACGAGATTACGTAGTTTTACACATGCTATGGCATGGGAGTTACTCTCCCATGCCCAAGAAAAAGGATCTACTCGTCCATAACTATGTACAGAAGAATTTCTACAGAATTCTCAATGCTAGACATGGTTTTGGGAAGAAAAGACAAGAAGAACCAAAGGTGTAACCACAAGGAGTAAGAAATCCGGCTTTATGACGAGATTCCCTTCCTTTAGCAGCTCTAAAATGGTCTGACTCCTCTCCTGAGAAGCTGCACGGAGTTGAGGAAGCTTGGCTGCACTTTGGGGAAGACAATGGAGAAGTGGAGAAGAAGAAATGGCTTCTTTTCTCAAGAAACCACCTTAGTTCCTCCCAATTCACCCTCCTCTACTCTCCTCTGCCTTTGGGACGAGAGAAAACTTCCAAATGGTCGAACGCAACTGTCCCCTCCCTTCCCTCTTTCTTTTAAAATCGTATTCTACATTTTCGAAATTCTGAAACTGCCAGGTGCACGCCGTGCACTTTGGTCAGTTGAAAACAGAGCTGCAGTTCACATCGAACTGGTACGTGCACGGAGTGCACTTTTGAGATTGCACGTCGTGCGTCTCTTCAGAGCCTCTTTCAACAATTCACGTTCCAGGTGCACACCGTGTCTTCTGGATGTGCACGCCGTGCATATTTGTGGTTGAGCAGAACATAATTCCTCTGTGATGTTGCACGCCGTGCACTTTGAAAGTGCACGCCGTGCATTTTACTATTTCGGCAAATAAATCTTCTCTGGGACGGTGCACGCCGTGCATCTGAGTTTGCACGTCGTGCACTTTACTGTTTCTGTAGAAAAACGTTTGAAATTAGTCATTTTTGTGAAAAACTTGCAATACAAGTTATTGGACACGTAGAACAACTAAAAGATGGCAAAACTACTATGAAAGCGACTGAATTACACTAGAAAGAACCAAATTTGTGTGTGATAACATGTGAAAAGATGATATACAAATCACACAACACATATGCATGTACGATGTTGGTCCAATGTTGAGGAATAAGGGGAAAGTATGATATACTAAGGAACCCAGAGTGGCTTAGTGGGTTGTCTTCTTGCCAACTATGTGCCTAAGTAGCATGATAGGGCTAAGCGTGCACGTGAAGATGTAAACCTTGAAAGGAAGGACGTTGTGACCTTTTTTACTATCAAGAGACAGTTTTCTCCCATCCTGGGAAGGGAACCCTCGGTAGGGTGAGTATCAGCTTTAGTTTAGGTTTGAGGTATCATAAAGAGGTCTCATAGGAGCTTGATGAGCTAAGTGGAGAGCACATGGTGTGATCATGAATCCATAGACCCTTGTGTGACCATCTCTTAAGGGCATGAGGATAGGTTGCCATGGTGGGAACATGTATGGGGGAAGACTGAGGTAGGTAGGTCACCATGATCTCTATGAAAGGATGTAAGTTTGACCACATATGCCCAGAGAGATGATGGAGTTTTGGGTAGGGATTCAAGTTTGAGATGTACCATGATAGAATCCTAAGTCTATACTAAGGTTAGGTGGGGATAAGACTGATGGAAGTAGGAGTTGTCTATTTCCCTAGTTGCACAAACCATAGGGTCGGGAGGTAACCGTTATCTTTGCTCGAGGACCATGGGCTAGGAGATTGATCACCTTCATGAGTTCATGGGGCTCAAAAGGAAAAGGAGGTTGGCACTCCTTGGATGCATAAAGGGAGAGGGATGACCCCAAAAGTATCGGCACCCTAGAAACCTTAAGGTAAGAACTAAGGATTAATTATGAGTGATGTGAAGACCCAAGAGTGCTTGGGAACTATTTTCCATGGATGTAAACTAGATATCGAGATGTTCATGATGTGGAGACATGTGATGTACATTTCAACTTAGTTTGGAAAGTGTACTGGTGATGTGTGATGCACCATCTCTACTCTTGGAATGGGAAGAACTATGTATTTGGACTGCAGCCAAATGCTTATTTCCTCTCGTTATGGGTGTGAGAGATAGGGAAAAATGCATGTCATACACTAAGGACAAAGATGAGGTGAGCTGCAACATTGCTATGATATTTGAGGATAGAGAAAGTGTCATACCTTTTTGGAAGGTACATGGAATGAATGGTTTACAAACACGATGAGAACTAATGTAGTCATCATGAGGATGTTCTTATCAAGAGTAGTATGGAATTTGTGAGTTATATAAGTTTGAGTTTGCTAACCAAAATGATGAGCTCAGAGTTTTCTTGACTCAGTTAAACCTAGTCCCGAGATGAGGATGTTGAGCAGTGTATATAAAGGTTTATGTATTCACCTTTACCTAGCACAAAAGGAACTAACGTGGTAACAGAAGCTCTTATTTGAGACACATCTGTCTTGTTTAGCCAGTAGAGAGGCTAGAAGAGGTTGTGAGGTGAACCCTAAGTTTGTGAGACAAGTATGCCTAACACCCAGATACAACCAAGCCCATGGGTCGAGTTGGTGGTTGCTTAGTTATCCAACCTAGAGCTCGACGAGATAGAAGAATGGTTGTAAGAACCTCAAATATGCCTCTCAAGAAAAGAAGGTGATGGAACCCACGACTAGAGTGTTTTAGGGTTTCCAAGGGGTAAACTTAGAGGAATCATGACATGCAAGAGATTATGATTTTAAGTTCACCATACACCATGGTACTACTAAGATAGTAAAAGTGTGCGGTAGTACTTTGAATACCTGAGATGAAGAAGTATATAAAGTTGCATGTGGCTTGTCTCCATGCATGCCAGGAGGTGAAGGCCGAACACGAATAACCCAGCAAGTTGCTACAAACAATGAAGAGTCCCTGAGAGGGAATGGGAGTAGATTACTGTAGACATTGTGGAGGGTCTCCTCTAGACCAAGAGAAGTCATGATGCAATATGGGTTATGGTAGATCGCCTTACCAAGTTGACCTAATCCCTTTCCTAAGAGAGAGGGCATTGTCAATGTGACAGATCCAATTGAACTATATATATATATGCATGAGAGAGAGATAGTTCAACTACACCATGATCTGAGTTTGACATCTTCAGCATGACCTCAAGTTCACTTCCATGTGGTGGGAGAAGGTACATGAAGAACTCGATGCTAGATTGAAGTCTAGTATATCATATCACCCCTGACTGATGGACATTCAAAAGAGTATGATCCAGACTAGAAGGTCTAATGAGAGTATGTGTGCTCGTTCAGGGTGATACATGGGAGTAGTTCCTACCCTAAGAGGGTTTGCTTGTGATGACAACCACCATAGCCAGTATCGGGATGTAAGAAGCTCTATAAGAGAGGTTGTGTCGGTCACCGCTACATTAGGATGATGTCAATAAGAGGACCTTGTGAAGGTCAGAGAGACCACGATGTGTGCAGATGAAGTCTCTTTGATCGTGTAATGGTTGAGAAAGCCCAGGGGTGACAAGTGTCATGAGCTGATGTGAAGCAAACTGACATGTAGTTCACTGTGGGACAACATGTGTAAGAAAACCCGACCCCTCTGAGCTGTAGCTGAGAAAGATGAGTCCTCGATACATAAGTCCATTTGAGATAGATTAGTGGAGATGCTTATATTTAGTCTTACCCCTCAGGATAACATGATGTATGATGTGTTATGTGAGTCCAATCTAGAGAAATATGTGATGTTCTCGAGCCATGTGCTGAGCCATGAACCTATGGAGCTTCAAGAGAGGCTGCCATATCCTGAGTCACCTACGAGGGTATGAGATACCAAGGTGAAAGAGCTCAGATGTAAAAATATAAGATGATAAAGGTTCTTTGGAAGCATCATGGAGAGGATGAAGCTACATGGGAGCTGATGATGGACATGAGGAAGTCTTATCTTGATTTGTTTGTATGTTTGGTGGAATTTTGAGGGAAAATTCCTATAAGAGGGGAAGGATGTTATAACCCCAATTTTTGGGTTCATATAGTTGGAAATGTAATTTATCCATTAAAGGTATGAATATGAAACTTGTATGATTTATGTGCCTTGAATGAATTTCACCAGTGTCGTTCCTTGGTTATCTGCTTCCGCTGTTGATCTCCTGGTCATGTTGCTAGGGCCTTCCCGCACACTCGTGTAGGTAGACGACGTATGCCCATTCCATAGGATCACCGCCTTCATTGCTTGAAGCATGGATACAGGAGGAGTGAATGCTCCTCACCTCTCATCTGCTTTAGATGCAGATCCCCGGGCCACATGCTGCAGACATGCCCAATGGGTGCTATGTCCCCTGGAGCTGATGGCATGTCGCTGTAGGTGATTGCATCTTCGTCTTCAATCATTGATGCGGACAACATAACTAAGGTTAGGCGTGAAGCTAGATGGATTCAAGATGATGCAGGCACGTACAGTAGGATGTGTCAGCGACAGCTAGGTGATTTCTTTAGTTCACTCTTGGGGGATGGGTATCGGGGCAATACTGACCTAGATGTTGAGGGCCTCTCTACAGTGGGATCAGAAGATGGATTCTATAATGACAACCTCGATGCGGGGGAGCTGGAGGATGATGCTCAATCCTTCCTTGGATACATGGTTAGGAGATAGTAATGCTGGTTTTTGTTTTGCTTTGAGGTTGATGGTTGAGATGAGATGAGGGCAGCTTGGATGAGGATGTGATGTTACATGGTTTTCGTTTGCTTTCAGCCTTTTTCTATGGTCAAGAGTGACCCTATGTAATGAGGATGATTTACTTGCTTTTTGAAGGAGCGAGATGAATAAGACACTCATGATGAACCAAGGCGAAGGAATAATCAATAGTGTCTTTGACGCACCGCGAAGAAGCAAAAACCTAAATGTTCCTTTGAAGCTTTGGAGAAATGAAGAGAAGAAACTATTTTGATGCCATGGAGAAACAAGCAGAATGATCAGGTTGCTTAGGAGCACAACATCGATTATGACGTCGTTGACTTTATAGTGAATGTATGGCCTATCTCCAAAGGAACAGAACGTTAGCACGCAGCCCCTGGCCGAGAAACCACAAAAAAGGGAACTCGTTTTCAATTTTTTCTTTCTAAAACTCTAAAACAAAAATCATATTTATATATAAGGAATTTGGGACCATTCTATGAAACTTATTGTTTCCAGAAGTTACTAAGAACAATCATTTGAAAGTTTTCATAAAAAAACACGAATACCTGAAGCAGATATAACATGTCCAAGAAAAGACACTTCTGATACCAGAATTCGCACTTGCTAAACTTAGCATATAACTTGTGCTGTCTCAATAAAGTCAAAACTTGACAAAGGTGTTGTTCATGTTGTTGGCCATCTCTACTGTATATCAAGATGTCATCTATGAAAACCACTACAAACTGATCAAGGAATGGACGGAAGATTCTATTCATCAACTCCATGAATGCAGTTGGTGCATTAGTTAGTCCAAACGACATAACTACGAACTCATAATGACCATACCTTGTCCTGAAGGCTGACTTAGGTATGTCATTCTCCTTTATGCGTAACTGATGATATCCTAACCTTAGATCTATCTTAGAGAATTCTGTTGCACCATGCAACTGGTCGAATAGATCATCGATCCTTGGCAAAGGATATTTGTTCTTAATTGTCACCTTGTTGAGCTGTCTATAGTCTATGCATAGTCTCATAGACCCATCTTTCTTTTTAACAAAAAGAACTGGAGCACCCCATGGAGAAGTACTCGGTCAAATGAAAACTTTCTCAAGCAACTCCTGCAACTGTTTCTTAAGTTCTACCATCTCAGCTGGTGCCATCCTATAAGGGGTTTGGGCTAGGGGTTGTGTACCCAGAACAAGATTAATCTCAAAATCAATCTCTCGGGGTGGAGGAATTTATGGAAATTCCTCGAGAAACACATCCTTGAATTCCCTAAGAATAGAAACTTCAAAAAGACTAAGGCTCTTTATTCTGGTATCTACCACATGTGCCAAGAATGCAAAGCATCCTTGTCTCATCAACTTTTCTACTACCATAGCTGATACTAGACAAGTTGGAAGAATCTTTCTATCCCCTAAAAGACCCATGTATTATCACTGTATGTGAACATTGCCTGCTTGGAACCACAATCTAAGACAACTTTATACTTCTCTAGAGTATCCATCCTAAGAATTACATCAAACCCATGCATTTCAAGTGGTATAGGATCCACTTGAATGCTATGTTCTGAGGAAGAGAGAACATAGGGAGATCATACCTCCCTCAACATTGCAGATCTAACTAATGGAGTTTCTAATAACAGATTATCCATTCTAGGTTTGACAATTAGATTACAATCATGAATCACTTCTCAAGTGATAAAGGAATGCATAGCACCCAGAGCAATCAAAATAGATACGAAACAGGATGAAGACATATCAGAATGAAATAATTTCATCTGACCTGTCACAACTCGTGGGTTAACCACTGCCTTCGACTGATTCATAGCATAGAATCTTGCCATTGCCTATTGCTGACCTTGTCCTCTATTATCCACTGTAGATGATCCTTCCTAAGATGTTTGTCCACGTCCTCGAGTGCCACTACTGAACTGTTGTCTCTGAGAGCCCTGTTGACTCTGCCTCAGTGGTTGGGTTACTCCCACATCCCTAACTGGACAATCCTTTATCACATTACCTGTCTGCCTACACCTATAGCAGCCTCTATTATCCCATTGCGACCTAGGCTTTCCTCTCACTGACATCGATGCTGAGCTATGGGCTCCACTTGATGAAAAACTACAACCTCTACCTCAGCTAGACATCCACTGTGTATGAGCACTAAACCTCTGTGGTTCTACGGGTGCAGTAAACCTCAGTTTCTTAAAACTGCCAAACCTCTGATTTTGGAACTGTACATGTACCTTCCTACTATTCACATCGCATTTCTCTATAACAGACCTCTCTATCCGCCTAACTGATTCCACAAAGGCAGAAAACCTCTCTCTATTCTCTAGAGTAGATACATGTGTAGTTAATTCAACATTCATACCCTTCTCAAAATGCCGAATTCTCTCCTCATTTGTGGTATCCATGTGCGGACAAAACCACAGAAGCTCCATAAACTTAGCTTCATACTCTCTAACCTTCATTGGTCCCTATCTAATCCACTCAAATTGCAAGATCTTCTCATCAAGATAAGTCTTAGGGAAGTATCTACTGACAAACGCTTATCAAAATTCCTGCCATCCACTCTCAACACCCAGTCTTTTCTCTTCTTTGATGGCCCACCAATGGCCAACACTTCCCTTTAGAAGGTATACAACATGCTTAACCTTATCAGCTTATGGAAAATCAAGGATCCTAAAGGCTTTCTCTATCACAGTAAGCCATGAATCTGCATCTACTGGGTCAGTTGTGCCAGCATATTCACTGGATCCTACCCAGCGCAACCGTTTAAAGGTCTTACCAGATCCATGTCCCTCATTGGAAACTGGTGCCCTAGGGGCTGGTGCTGGTATCCGGTCAGCCATATGCGTCATTGTATTCATAATCTGCCCAAAAAGAGCATGAAAAGCTGGGTTGTCTTATAGAGTTTGGTCAAGCTGGGGATTCTCAAGCATTGGTTCTTCTCTAGCTTGATCCCTTGCACCACCTCCTAGTGCAGTGACACTGCTTTCAACAGCGTGTTCTTCGTGCACTCCAGCCATCTTTTAATTTTTCTTATTCTCATGTATGAGGAGAATTTACTATAAGATACACTGGAGGACACTAGAATAGACTCAACAAACTTAATCCTATGTCTTTGTAGACTCAGTGAACCTTAGGCTCTGATACCAAAACTTTGTGACGACTCGATTACCAATCAAGCCATCACCGGTAATAATTGTAGAATTAACAAAAATCACTAAAATTTTAAAACCATTTTTGCACATAGATCCTCTTCCAGGAAACTTTTACAAAAGAACCAAAACTTTATATACATGTGGTTCATATTGTACATATAGTATACCATCTCTTCTCGAGGATAACAAGTACCGGTTGCTTTACTCTAATATATACAACAACAATATAAAAACCTCAAGATAAGCAAACTAAAATCTCAAATCATTCGTAAAAGCCACTAAGAACTATCTCCCAAGGACCTAAGAGTACAGAGATGACACATAGGACTTCTATTTACATGCCACGACAGATAGTGTACTTGACCTGAGTTACTACTGTTGTCCTTGCTGATAAGATCCTCCTTCTATATTCTGGTTCCTAGTCCCACGTCCATGTCCACCTAAAATTGTGGATCCCATGGGGTGAGACTATTGTCCCAACAAGAGATATAAATTTTTGCCAACAATATTATTATCACAGGAAATAATATGAAACTGAACATAGGATATTTTATGCAACTATTAGATATATTTACAGTGAAAAGCATAAATATTGATAACGAAACTATAAGTCATCTATTTGCTTTTAAAAGGAATATGAAGAAGATGTACAACATCTATCTACTAAGATGTATGAAAATAATACGGCATCAACCAATGTTTTCCGTATTCACAATTATGCCCAGAGGAGATGCGATATACCGTTCATACTCCAACCGACCACTAGTAAGTCGAAATTAGTACCACATAAGGTCAATGGCAGAGTCGGCTGTCAAGACCTCACCTTGTCTCAGTCAGTATGAGACCACTTAGATTTAGCATGACATCTTGTGTCTGTGTAATTAACTATGCTGGGGTATAGCGGCATCTTCGCTATAGAATTATAGCCATAGTGTGTACTCTCTTTGGGAGAAGACCACTAAGCTTTCCCAGATTATCAGGATGACCACTGAGCGATCCTGGTTTAATTTCACCAGGAAGTCTACTGAGAAACCTAGTGTATTTGGGGAGTCCACTGAGCACCCTTATTTAGTTTGGGAGTCCACTAAGCACCCTTATATAATTATCACCATTCAACAAATGATGACACTAAATGGATCTATGGTCTGGGCAACTACATGATAACATTTATCTTGCTTAATTAAGTGCATTACTATATCTTTTATCATCAATCAAGTTACAAACAAGAATTATATCAGATGTTACAAAGTAAAAAATAAATATATTTATCTGATACTTTCATGTTCTCTGAAACACATAGATCACTTAGAATCTCAAGCTTTTATCATCATCATCATCATTACTTGGGTATTCTAACCCTTAATTCATCATTGAGTATTGTCACCACTTAGTAAGAAACAATTGCCTCTAGGTCATCAGACCAAGGTATTTATTCACATAGTTCACATAGCTTGTTGAATCTGTATGGTTATTATATCATGCTTGTTGAATCTGTATGGTTATTATATCATGCTTGTTGAATCATATAACATCATAGCTCTTAGTTAGCCATGTTCATTGCCTTATGATTCCTGCATGGTTATTATATCATGATATCAACAATTTCAAACACTTGTCATAACCATGTAATGCTAAAGAACACATTCTTCCCAATGAATTAGAGTTATGATCAAACGTTTAAGGTTTCAAGATTTCATTAGCAAAGATTAAGCCTTAACTCATACTCCACTCATCTCAAAAGTATTATTATATATTCATCACAATATTAACTTTCCAATCTTAGTTTCTCTCTCATCCTTACTAGGATGTCGATTACTTAATTCACCTCTTAAGGTTTCTGATCTTATCATTATCATATTGAATTAAGCTCATTGTTTCTTAATATTGCATTAATCATATACATCACTTAGGCAAGCCTAATGAATTAGAGTATATCTACCATATTGGGTAGCATAGTGGATAATGTTATCCTATCATGCTTGAAGATGCATAAATCATCATAACAAGTATCCATATTAATCATGTGGTGAAACCACACCATTATATCGGGTTTAGGGCATATCCCTTAACACCATATCGTGTAGTTATGTTGGGTTAGCTATCACTTTAACTTTTATCATCTTAAGTCAACCTCATATCGTCTATGGGTTAGACTATTGTCCTCATATCAGGTATAGAAGTATATTAAAGTTCTCATATCATGTACATCATATCAAGCATAGCATGAGTTGCCTCATCAAGTATTGTTTAAGTATATACAATCAACACCATATTGGTTTCTTATATTGGATTACCATATCGTGTTCCTATATTGGATTGCCATATCATGATACCATATTGAATATCATATTGTGATCCCATGTTGGGTATCATATCATGATCCCATATTAAATATCATATCGGTTTACCTATCTTGGGTATCATACAGTGATCCCATGTTGGATATCATATTGGTTTTCCTATCTTGGGTATCATATCAGTTTATGTGTTGGACATCATATCAGGTTACCTATTTTAAATAAACTCTTGAGCTCACAACCAAAATTAAATTGCTCTTCAACCCATCTCAAAGTAATGGGGTATATCGAGTTTCAAAACATATCGGATTTCCATGTCATCACCTAGGGTTTTTCCCATATCGTGTAAAGGTATTGCTTTACCCATGTATCATGTATAAGATACAAGTAGTTTCCTCCATATCGTCCAGAGGACATATCTTATATTGTGTATAGGATATCACCTACTTTGATATCGGGTGAAGCATCATCTAGGGTTCCATATCAGATTTCAAGGTTCCTCAACCCATATCGGGTTGTTCAATGATGATGTTATCATCATCAACCTCAAGATCCTTATCTTACTATTCTAAACCATGGACAATAGTCCTAATTACTTATTGGAACTCATGGATATATCAATTGATCAAAGAAAATATGAATTTGAAAGAAATCAACAGGTTGGACAATATTGAAAATTAGATAATTAATATAAATGGGTTCAAGTTATATAACCCGCCTCTCAAGTAGCTTCCAAGCTTAGATCTTCAACTCCTCACGTTCCAAGGTTGAAGATGAGCCTCTTCAAGATCCAGGACTTGAGCTCCTAGCTTTTGCACGATATCTCCACTTCAATGGCTGATATCACCTTTGATAGGTTGCTATGACCTACTAGGTCAATATCTTTTATCCTTGGCCTATATCAAGCTCTATTAATAAACTCTCCTCATAATGCACAATACAAGAGGGTATGCATGATACAAGAGGGAAGGTTGATAACAAGATTAAAAAATCCTACTAACAAGTGAAGAGCAAGGTATTTATACTTGGGTTTTATGGAAAAGAGTGTAAGAGGTGTCATTAACTTAAGCTACTAAGTGTCATATAGCCATGCATGGTCGACACATATATTTTCATGCATCCCATAATTATCTTTCCATGCAAAAATAAAATTTCAAAGATAATACAAGGGATAAGGGTCATCCTCTTTTGTTATCCTCTTCCACTTACTACATTACTATATTCAACTCCATCTTTTCCAAGACAATTTGCAAATCAATATATATCCCTTCTTTGAAGTGTCTTGCCCATCATGGGAAAAGATAAGACTCAACAAAACCAGTAGGAGACCTCCTTTATGGCTCTATGGCCGATAGGGGCTTCCTTTCTAAGTCCACAACTCGATATGGCTCATGTGTATAGCCTTCAACTTATATATTTCTTGGTGTTTTCATTAACAAGAGTACCCTTACCCTAGGATGATTCAAAACATGTTGTCTCCTTCAATATCTTTCCTGTAGATAATATTAGGAAGGATTAGAGACAATCTAGAGGTGGTAATTTACACATAAACCCTACATTTTGAATATATTACAATTTGTACCACAATTGATGCACAAAGCACTTAGCATTATTTACACAAGTTCTCACTTAGAATTTAGGCTTTGCACAAGCCATCCCTTAGCATCATATTCTCTTTCATGATGTTCAAACACTTAGGATTCATTCAATATGTAACATTTGCAATCTAACCCTTCACCTTGGGTGAATTGCACTGTTTACTTAGATTATCATATAATGGACACATAGTTAGCATATAAGCTCAACTTTGGAAATAAACTTCACAAAGGACCTTAATTACTTTTCAAAAGATAAGAACAAGTTTGTAAGTAACTTATTTAAGTAAAACTTCTAGGATTAGGCCATAACCTATGTCAGGGGTGTTACAATTATCAACCCCTAAAAAGGGATTTCATCCCCGAAATCTCAAGAGAAAAGAGAAGGGTATTTCCTCCTCATCTCTTCCTCTAGCTCCCAAGTGGCTTCTTCAATGCCATGATGATGCCAAAGAACTTTCACAAGAACTATATCTGTCTTCTTCAATTTCTTGACTCTTTTGTCAATAATCATCATAGGACCTTCCACATAGGATATATCTTCATTCAATTCAACCTCTATAGGTTGCTACACTGTCTCTGTATCGGGATGACATTTTCTTAGCATAGACACATGAAATACTGGATGTAGTCTATGTAGCTCAGGTGGCAACTCCAACCTATAAGCTACCTTTCCGATCCGTTCTATCACTGGGTAAGGTCCCAAAACTCTAGGAGCTAACTTACCCTTCTTCCCAAATCTGAGAACACCTTTCCAAGGAGAGACCTTGAGATACATTCTGTCTCCAACTTAGAAATCTAAAGGTCGACGACGTTTATCGACATAAGACTTCTATCTATCTTGTGCAGCTTTCAACTGTCATTGTATAACTTTAATATTTTCATTTGTCTATTGCACTAACTCAGGACCTAAAAGTTGGTATTCTCTGACTTCAAACCAACATAATGGAGATCTACATCATCTACTATATAATGCTTCATATGGTGCCATATCAATACTAGCCTGGTAACTATTGTTATAGGCAAATTCTATCAAGCTCAAGTGTAAATCCCAACTTCCCACAAACTGAAGGACACATGCTCTAAGCAAATCCTCCAAGATCTGTATAGTCCTTTCAGACTGCTAATCTATCTGAGGATGAAAAGTTGTACACAAGTTTAATTGTATACCGAGAGCTTTATGTAGTCGTTCCCAAAAATGACTCGTAAACTAGGGACCTCTATCAGATAAAATTGTAGCTGGAACTCCATGTAATCGCACTATCTCATCTATATAGATCTGTGCAAGCTTCTTAGTAGTGTAGGTTGTTTTGACAGGAAGAAAATGTGATGTCTTAGTCAACCTATCAAATATCACCCAAATGGAATCATGACTTTTGGTTGTCCTAGGTAGACCAACCACAAAGTCCATTGTTATGTGATCCCATTTCCATTGAGGTATAGGTAGGGGTTGTAACATTCCTATAGGCTTCTGGTGTTCTTCTTTAACATGCTGACATACCAGACACTGCATAATGAACTTAGCTACATCTCTTTGATGCATTTCACCAATACATATCTTTTAAGTTATGATACATTTTGGTACTCCCTGAATGCATTGCATACATGGATGAGTGATCTTCCTCCGTAACTAACTTTCTTAAGTTATTACTATCAGGAACTACCATCTTATCATGATAACAAACTATCCCATCCTTTGACTCATGGAAACCATCTCATTTCTAACTGCCCAACTCTGACCTAATCTGCTGAATCACAGTATCAGCCTGTTGTGCCTCTTTGATATGCTCTTTCAGAGTAGGTTTCACATGCAACTCAGCTAATAATCCTGCTAACATAGATACTTCTAATTGCACATTCATATGTCTCAAAGAGACAAGCATATCCCGCTTACAACATACTAAAGAGTTCAATTGTGCATTATCTGAGGGTGAAGACAAGGATTTTCTACTGAGTGCATCAGCCACTACATTGGCTTTTCCTGGATTATAATCAATTGTAGAATTCTAGTCCATGATTAATTCTATCCAGTGATGTTGTCTCGTATTCTAACCATGCTGAGAGAAAATATATTTTAATTTTTTATGATCTATAAAGATCTGCCACATCTCTCCATAGAGATACTGCCTCTAGATTTTCAACACATTAACCACTACAGCTAATTCTAGATCATGTGTTGGATAACTCTCCTCATGTTTCTTGAGCTGTCATGAAGCAAAAGAAACTACATGATCACTCTACATCAACACACAGCCTAAACCATGCTTAGAAGTGTCACAGAAAACAACATATCCCTTTCCCTGTTCAGTTAGAACTAACACAGGTGCACTAGTTAACTTTTCTTTCAACAACTGGAAAGAATGTTGACACTTGTCATTCCAGACAAAAGGAACTTATTTCCTTGTCAACCTGGTTAGAGGTAATGCTACAAAACTGAAATCTTTGATAAACCTTCTGTAGTAACCTACCAAACCTAGGAAACTACAAATCTTAGTCAATGTCTTAGGTTTTTCCCACTCCACAATAGATTCTACTTTCTTAGGATCAACACGAATACCTGAAGCAGATATAACATGTCTAAGAAAATACACTTCTGATAACCAAAATTTGCACTTGCGAAACTTAGCATATAACTTGTGTTGTCTCAACAAAGTCAAAACTTGACAAAGGTATTGTTCATGTTATTGGCCATATCTACTATATATCAAGATGTCGTCTATGAAAACCACTACAAACTGATTAAGGAATGGCCGGAAGATTCTATTCATCAACTCCATGAATGCATCTTGTCCAAACGACATAACTACGAACTCATAATGACCATACCTTGTCCTGAAGGATGACTTAGGTATGTCATTCTCCTTTATGCGTAACTGATGATATCCTGACCTTAGATCTATCTTAGAGAACACCGTTGCACCACACAACTGGTCGAACAGATCATCGATCCTTGGTAAATGATATTTGTTCTTAATTGTCACCTTGTTGAGCTGTTTATAGTCTATGCATAGTCTCATAGACCCATCTTTCTTTTTAACAAAAAGAACTGGATCACCCCATAGAAAAGTACTCGGTCAAATGAAACCTTTCTCAAGCAACTCTTGCAATTGTTTCTTAAGTTCTACCATCCCAGTTGGTGCCATCCTATAAGGGGTTTGGGCTATGGGTTGCGTACCCAGAATAAGATTAATCTTGAAATCAATCTCTTGGGGTGGAGGAATATCTTGAAATTCCTCGGGAAACACATCCTCAAATTCCCTAACAATAGGAACTTCAGAAAGACTAAGGCTCTTTATTCTGGTATCTGTCACATGTGCCAAGAATGCGAAGCATCCTTGTCTCATCAACTTTTCTGCTACCATAGCTGACACTAAAAAAGTTGGAAGAATCTTTCTATCCCCCTGAAAGGCCCATATCTTATCACCGTATGTGAACATAGCCTGCTTGGAACCACAATCCAAGACAAGTTTATACTTCTCTAGAGTATCCATCCCGAGAATTACATCAAACCCATGCATTTCAAGTGGTATTAGATCCACTTGAATGATATGTTCTGAGAAAGAGAGAACACAGGGAGAGCATACCTCCCTCAACATCACAGATCTGACTAACAAAGTTTCTAATAACATATGTTCCATTCTAGGTTTGATAATCAGATTACAGTCATGAATCACTTCTCGAGTGATAAAGGAATGTGTAGCACCTAGATCAATAAAAATAGGTATGAAATAGGATGAAGACATATCAGAATAAAATAATTTCATCTGACCTGTCACAACTCGTGGGTTAACCACTGCCTCTGGCTAATTCATAGCATAGAATATTGTCGTTGCCTGTTGCCGACCTTGTCCTCTATTAGCCAGTGCAGATGATCCTGCCTGAGATGTTTGATCATGTCCTCGAGTGCCACTACTAAACTGTTGTCTCTGAGATCCCTGTTGACTCTGCCTCGGTGGTTGGGTTACTCCCACGTCCCTAACTGGACAATCCTTTATCACATGACCTATATGCCTACACCTATAGTAGACTCTGTCATCCCATTGCGACCTAGGTGGTCCTGTCACTGTCGTTGATGCTCAGGAAGGAGAAGGTGGCCTTATGTCCCTTGCAAGGATAAAACTCTAAGAGAGGATAATCCAGGGTTTAGGGCAAAAGCAATTGAGAAGTCACATTAAAAGTGTAATTTGGATTATTAATCAATTGCTTGGTTAATTAGGTTGTGAGAAACTATTTTTGATATTGTGATTGTCCCCCACATACCAGTATAGCAATATACCGACTGACATTTTTTTTGGGTGTTTTAGGTACAATTCTGAAAAAGGACAAATAGTAAATCGAAATTTGTGAAGATACAACTAAATTGATTAAGGAGGATTAGTTAGGTAGACTTTTTTTATGGATAGAAGTCTAGATCCAAATTTTACAAGGTATGCACACAGTTTTATTTTATTCTAGCTTTTTAGTTTAGTATTAGTAGAATTTGATAATTATTTTTGATTAAATGTCAAACCATGGATTCTAAATATTGGGATAGCTCGTCTGACCTCTTGGTCTCCCTTAATTGGGGGTGACCGAGAGGCGGGGTCGTTACATATAACCACCACCATTGCACTCTTTTCCCTTTCTCTTAGGCAAAACCCAAGATGTTAAAAGACAATTGTAGAAGCCCTTATCTCATAGGGAAGATAGAGATTGGGCTCCTTTTCTCCAAACTTTCTTCATTGTAGTTGTAGCACTCGAGCAGATGTGATGGTGGGAAAGGATGTTGGAAATAAGTTTCTAGAGTTTAAGAGAGATAAACCCACATCCACAAACATCCCAAAATCCCATTGGACAGTGGTTTAGTTATCCTCAACGTAATAGAGGGAGTCAAAGACTATGTTGATATTTTCTCAAACGATTTTCCATGTAAGCCTCTAGGAAGAGAAGTGGAATTCTCTATAAACATAGCTCCCAAGATGAACCCAATTTCTAGTACCCCTTATAGAATGAAACCCATTGAGTTTCTCAAGTTAAAAAAGCAATTATAGGAACTCTCATAGAAAGGCTTCATCCAACCCACTACCCTGCCATTGGGGAGCCCAAGTCCTCTTTATGAAAAAGAAAGACAGATCACTCAACATGTACATATATTGTCAGATGTTGTAGAAAGGAATGTGAAAAAAGTCCCCCTACCTAGAATTGATGACCTTTTTACTAGCTTAAAACTACTTAGGTATTCTCAAAGATTTACCTATGATCTTAGTACTAGAAGTTATTAGTTAGGAAAGAAGATATCCTGGAAACTACTTTTTGAACCCAATAAGTCCACTATGAGTTATTAGTAATGCCTTTTGGGTTATTCAATGCACCAAGCATGACCACGAACCTTGTGAATAAAATGTTCTGACTTTACCTTGATACCTTCATCTTAGTGTTAATTGATGGCATCCTGATCTTCTCTGACAACCTAGAGAAACACCAAGACCATCAAGTTAAGGTCCTTGATATCCTAAGAGAACACAAGTTACACATGAAATTATTGATACATGAGTTTTGGATTGACTAATTCATGTTCTTCAGACACATAATATCCAAACGGACTATTAGGTGGACCTAGCCAAAGTGACAAACCTTCCTGACAAGCAAGCACATAAGTTACCTTCTAAGATTTGGACTTTCCTAGGATTGGTTGGCACTATCAGCGGTTCACCCTAAATTTCTTAAACGTTTCTCTTCCCCTCCCCAGCCTCACTTAGAAGCATGAGGAGTTTTTTTGGTCCAATTTTTGTGAAGAAAGATTCTAAGAACTAAAGGAAAAGATCACCTCATCCTTTGTGTTAATCCTACCATCAGAAAATAATAGATTTGTAACCTTCATCGACACATTGGAAATGGTCTTAAGGTGCATCTTAGAACAGCACCAACATGTTGTCACCTTTAACTTGAGAGAAATCAATCCAAATGAGTTGAACTTTCTGACTCATGATTTGGAGCTTGCTAAAATTTTCTATGCCTTGAAGATATGGAAACACTACATGTATGAAGCCACATATGACATCTTCAATGACTATAAGAGCTTAAAGTACCTATTATCTGAGAAGGACCTTAAAATGTGGGAATTATGATTTATGGAGTACCTGGAGGACTAAAAATTCACCGTAGCCTACCATCTCATTAAGATGAATGTGGTGGATGATGCCCTCATTTGTAAATGATCATCTGCCCTATCAGTTTATCCAGCTAGTGAATAAGACTCAAAGACTAGGAGTCAATTATCACTTCATTGGTATGATGTCAGTGAGAGGACTTTCTTAGGTCACAAGAACTATAACAATACATAAATAAAATAACTTTGATCAAGTCGAGACCAAAGAAGGTCCAATAATAGAAAACGTTCTATGCAGATGCAAAGCATACAAAGTACACTTTTGGTAGAAGATCATGTGTTTCTAAAGATTCAACCTCTTTGTGGCATAGCTAAGAATCGAGAGAGGCTAATCCCCTGATACGAGGGTGCATTTGAGATTCTAGAATGGATTGGTGAGGATGCTTATCATGTTTTCCTACCACGTCAATGTAGTATGATGCATGATGTGTTCCATGTGTCCAATTTAAAGTGCAACATGAAGGATCCTTCACACACGTTGAACATTGAACCAATAGAGATCCAAGGTAGGTTGTCCTATCATAAGGCACCAGTAAGTGTCTTAGATTTAAAGGTGAATAAGATTAGAAATAATGGAATTGATATGGTTGGATTTCTTTGGATCAATCACCACTAGGAAAAATAAACACGGGAGTTCAAAACAGTCATAGAGAATGCACACCTAGACCTCTTTTCTAGCTAAGCTGAATTATGAGGAAAAAATGCCTTGTAATTATGGAAGTATGTAATAATTTATTATTTGATCATCTATAATGTGACTTGAGAATTTAATATGGTATCTCTTAAAATCCTTGAATTCTATGTTTTTTTTTGCAATTTAGTCCATGAATGCAAATGGCCAAATCCATCATGCTCTTTTCAATATCAACAATGAGATAAAAGTTTATTGAGATAATAATAGAAGGAAAACTTAAAAACTATAAGATTCCTTATTAGTTATTAAGTGACTAATTAGTACATGCATTACATCTTATTTATTTGAACAACATGTTGATGGTAAACAACAAGATTAGTTGGACCTCACCTTTTGTCCAACATGGGATCATAACTAAGGAAATCTAAATCCAAGATTTGATAAGGTAATGAAATTATATGTGACCTAGATGATTGAAATAAGTAATTACTTCTAGTGCAAGGAATATATATTGATCGTTTTGCTTTTATAAGAAACATCTCCTAATATGAGATAATCCTATTTGGGAGAAAATCCCAAAATTTGGTGACAAAAGGATGCTTTTGGAGTGATATATGAATTTGAAATTTCTAGTATTGTTGTTAGAGTTTGAATTTTGATTAATAGTAGGATAATCCCTATCACCCTAAAGTCCATTTCATCCAAGACTTAGAGTGACACAAGATGATGTGGTGGATATCAGCTGCTTACGTAGGATCAAACAACTCAGGATTTGTCTTCCTCCTTGCTCCAAGATTCCATGAAGGAATGAACTTCCCCTTAGATACATACCCTTTCATCTCTCCACCAAACTTTGTGAGAATGGATCCATTGGCTTGGCAAGATCCACCCAAACTCAAAAATATAAACCTCACCCATTATCATTGAGTGTGTAAATAATACCCAATTCTTAAATTAGGATTGGTTAGGGCTTATCGTTGACTGATGTTTCTAGAAACCCCATCCATATATAAGGTCATTATTAATCTCCCCACAACCTCACATGTCTAACCCAATTCTCAATTCGAGATGAAAGAACCCATAATTCATCTTCATCTTCCTCAACAATGGCGACTTTGCCCTGGGGCTGTATTACAACTCTGACTATTTCATTTGGGCATTAGTCACAAAGAGGACCTGTCAAGGTCCCAAGACCCAGGAGAAAGTGGGGAAAATATGGTTGACTTACCTACTAGATTGGCATTGTCTAGTTGGAGGAGTTCATCGAGGGATCATTTCTAGACCACCGTAGTGCATTTATAAGCGTGGAAAAATCCTTGGGCCACCTCTAGGAATCATCCCTGATCATTGAATCACTGTAAAGTGAGGCAGAACTCTTTTCTTCTTGCCCATTTTTGTTATTGGATTTAGACCCCATAACTTAACTCTAGCTAGCTCACCATCGTGTAACCACTGGAAAAAACTTGTAGAACCCAACATAGGCAATGGAAGACTTAGCTAAGGTTTCTATGACCTCCAACGAGGAGTCAACCATGGTTGATTCCAAGTTAATGACAACTAGGGTGTGCCACATGAGGGACAATTCCAATTGGGATTTTACATCTGTTCCCCTAATCCACACAAAATATATGTCACAACACATGGGCAGAGGGGCAACCCCCATTTAAATTGGTCATTCCCTATAGGATAACGTAGTATTATAGTGATGTGGCAACCTGTGTGGAGGTGATATTTTTTTCTAAAATATATATAGTAGTTAAACTATAGATACAATGATAGTCAATATACATATTATTGATATATATATATATATTTATCTGTAATTATTTTATTTGCTTTTAATTATTTTTTACTCAAGTCTTATGTAATGTGGGCCTAAGTATAATAGGACCATTAGGGTTTGCTAGGTGCTTCCTTTTTGTTTCCCCTCCTATTTATAGGAGAGGGTTGTACTCCTTTTGAATATAGAAAGATGACTTTTCTCAACATGGTATCAAAGTAGGCCAGACAGCCACTGCAAAATCTCTCCTTTCGAAGACAACATTACCGTCGTCTCTTCCTCCATCCCCTCCCATCATATTCTCCCTTATCCACCACTACTGATCACACCAAAGGAGATCTAGTCTCCTTTCTATCTTTATCATCTTCCTAAGAAGAAGATCCAAGGAAACTACCTACGGTCATTCTGCCGGTCTTATGCCCTAAAGGTCGGTGTTTGAAAATCCGTATGACATCTTGTTTGTGATCATATGTGACCACTTTCTATAGGGTGTTGTTCACATATTATTTGATATGATTGGATCTTTCCAACATATCTCCATTAGTCTTGGTGATCCCTATGGTTCACCAACTATTTTGAACCATCTTTTCTGGGTAAGATCCACTATTTCACCGTTCGACACGCTGTGAGCCCTACCTACATGGTGTGTCACCGTGAGCTGCTACAGGCGAATATACCACTATTTGAAATCTACGTAAGGTACATGGTGTGTCTACTTCTAATATAGTGTGCCAAAGACTTTCTATTCTAGTCTGCTTTAAGTGACACCGTGTGTACTCCTCTTGACACCGCATGTCAGTGACTTCTTGCCCCTATTTTTTTCCTTTTCTACTCCATTATACCTTGCATTGGTATATTATGGGATCATCTTCTTCTGTGATTGGGATGTCTAAAATACACTCCAAGTGTGTTACTTCTATAAAATCTAATGGCACCAATTATGTTCTATGGGCACACTCTTTTCAGATTGATGCACACTCCCTTGGAAAACTAGAACATTCAATAGATCTACCTCCACAAAGGAAGACACATCTAACAAAAAGAAAAATACTAAGGAAGCATATGAGAAATTGAAGTTAGATTTTAAGAGGTGGGCTGCACACGATTCACTACTGTCACCTGGATCTTGAATAGTTATGAATCACATATATCTACTAATCATCTCTTCAACACCATCAAGGAGACATGGGATCACCTTGACCAAGTATATTCTAGTAAAGGAAATGCATCCTGAGTATTTGATCTATACAAGCTTTTGCATTCTATAAAACTTGAATATAACTCTGGCTTCACCTCCCACTTCAATACCTTCAAAGGTATTTGGGGTGAACTAAATCTTCATCACCCCTTATCACTTGACATTGTTAAAATGAAAAAGCAACATGAGAAAATACAACTTTTTTAATAATTGACATCTCTACCCTCTAGTTATGAAGCTGTTCATCAACAAAATCTGGCCTATGAACCCTTGCAGACATTAGATGATGTTTATTTGTGATTGTCTTGCTATGTCTCTTCTACTCCTGCAACCAAGGATCCTGCAACCCTTGTTGTTGCTGGATGAGGACATCTTGGACGTGACCGAGGGAAACATCTCAATAATAGTGGGAAAGGATTGTGTTCTTCCTTGTCAAACCCAAATATTGTAACTTCTACAAGAGAACAAATCACACTGAAGACATTCTAGAAAAGCATGGGAAACATGAATAGGAAAATAAAGTGTCAACTCCTGATGCTGATGGAGATTCTACCACTATTCCTCGTGTCACTAATCCTTAGATGGTGACATTGAGTTCTTTTTACCTTGATAAATTAATCAAGGCCACTTCGGCTTCTATGATTAACATTGCCCAACACTCAGGCAAGCCTTCATGTCTTCCAGCTTATTCTTCTTCATCAAAATATGATTGGGTTATTGATTCAGGTGCTACAACTCATATGACTGGTAAAAAAAATTATTTACTTCTCTAAAGAAATTTACTTGCCATCCTCCTATGTGTCTTGTTGATGGGACCACCTCTCTATATATTGGGAGAGGGCATGTAAACATCCACCTCCTTAAATCTATCTTATTTGTTCCTAAATTCCCATTAAACTTGATGTTTGTCAATAAAATTACCAAAACTTTAAACTACAATATAACCTTCTTTCCTTACACATTCTCTATGCAGGATCTCAGGATGAAGAAGATGATTTATGGGGGGTATGAAGGTGGAAATGGTATGTATTACTTATAGGCCTCATCAAACCTGACTACTACTACTCTTGTGGCCCAGTCTAGTTCTCTTCACCACTAGCAGCTAACATTCACAACCACCCTTCTGTCTCCAAATTGAAGTCTTGATTTACAACTTTGTCTACTGACAACTTTTCATGTCAGTCGTTCAACTTGAAAAACATTATCAATCAATGTTTCCTCATCGTCATAATGATAGAAGTCCAAGTTTGTTTTATCCATTCATTTTGATATTTGAGGACCATGTCTTATTGCTAACCATACTGGTGTATGGTATTTTGTTACTTTTATTGATGAATGGTGTATGTTGGATCTATTTGTTGAAAGATCGTTTTGAAGTTTTAGATGTTTTCTCAAAATTTCTTAGTGAGATAAAAACTCAATTTTCTACTACTCCCAAATTTGTCCGGACTGATAATGCTTATAAATATGTGGAACATGGTTTTCAAAATATTTGTATTTCTAAAGAATCATTCACCAAACTCATGTCCTTATAGTCCACAGAAAAATGGAGTTGCTGGAAGGAAAAACATGCATCTTCTTGATGTAGATCACACACTTTTAATTGAAATGAAAGTACCTAACTTTGATTGGGATGATGCAATTCTTTTAGTTAATTATCTCATCAATGAGATGCCATATTCTATGCTTCAAAATAATACTACTTATAATCTTATTATCCCACAAACCTATCTTTGCTTTACCGCCAAAATTTTTTGGATGCCTATGTTTTGTTCACAATCACCAACCTGGGAATGATAAAGTATCGCCTCATGCTTTCCACTATTGTTTTCTTGTTTACTCCTATACACAAAAGGGTAAAAATGTTTTGATCCTATTGCATGGAATTTGTATGTCAGTGTGGACGTCACCTTTTTTGAAGATACATCTTTATTTTCTAAACCAAGTAGCCATGTGCCACGTCCAACTATGCCCATTCCTGAACCTAATATTTCTGACACTTTATGTGAGGTATCCCCTACTTTAACATCTTTTGAGACTGATGATCCACCTCAAGACAATGGCAATGTTACTGACTCTATTACAACTTCTAATTTTGACATGCCCATTGCATTACGGAAAAGGCAATGATCTAGTTCTAGATATTATATTTCCCAACATGTGTCCATAAATCATTCAAATGATTCCATGGCTAAATTTGCAGTTGCTTTATCTGCAATTTGTATTCCTAAGAATGTTCGAGAGGAACTACTACACTCTGTAGAAATATAAGCTCATGGATGGGGATAGAAGTGCATTTCACTCTCCTGGGATATGAGGCCTATTTGATCTCCCTATTGATAGTAAGCGTGTTGGCTGCAGATGGGTTTTTGCTGTGAAGTATTTGCCTGACAGGACAATTGAACGTCTAAAAACTAGACTTGTTGCTAAGGGATAAATACAAGAATCTAGGATTGATTACTTTAAAACCTTTTCCCTACTCAATCGTCTAAATTATGTTCACATTTTGATTTCTATTGTTGTTATTAAAGGCTGGACCTTACATCAACTAGATGTTAAGAACACATTTTTATATGGTGTTTTATAGGAAACTGCCTATATGTCACAACCTCCAAGATATGTTGCTAAGGGGGAGAACAATGGTAAAGTATTCCTTCTAAGGAAATCCATTTATGGCCTCAAACAAAGTCCCTGATCTTGGTTTGACAAGTTATCTCTTGTGTTGCACAAAGTTTTTGCTTCATACGGTCTCAATTTGACCACTCTTGTTTATCAAAACCTCTACTTCTGGAATTATTGATCTTATTGTTTATGTGGATGATATCATCCTATCTAGAAATGATGTTGCTAGAATTGCTGATACAAAGTAATATCTTATGAAGCATTTTGTTACCAAAGACCTTGGGCATCTACTATATTTTCTTTTTCGTTAAGGTAGCACATAACGAGGATGGAGTATCTTTATCACAAAGGAAGTATACTCGAGACTTACTAAGTGAAACTAGAATGCTTGGTTGTAGGCCTGTAGTCTCTCCTATAGATCAAGCTCATGATCTATGGACAAAATCTATTCAAACCTTAGAAAACAAATTTTGTTATAAACGCTTGGTTGGCAAACTTCTACATCTTACTGTTACAAGGCCAGATATATAATTTTCTATTGGTGTTTTCATCCAATTCATGTATCATCCTAGGTAGTATCACTGGGACGCTTCTTGTTGATTCTTGAGATATCTGAAGAATGCACCTAGACAAGGACTATTTTATATAAGAAATGGGCATCTAGATGTGACTGGATATTCTGATGCTAATTATGCTAGATGTAAATCTAATAGGAGATCCACCTCTGGATACTTTACCTTTATAGGGGATAACTTGGTTACATGGAGAAGTAAGAAACACAATATCTTTGCCCCATCCAGTGTAGAAGCTGAGTATCATGGTATGGGACATACTACTTGTGAGATATTATGGATCAAATCTATTTTGTCTAATTATGGATTTCCCACCACTCATGTTATTCCAATGTAATGTGATAATATGTGCTACCACCTTTATTGCTATTAATCATGTGTTTCATGAAAGGACCAAGCATATAGAGGTGGACTACCATTTTCTCCATTATGATATGATGTCTAAGAAGATCACTACACCCTTCCTGCCTACACACAAGCAAATTGCTGATATTTTTACAAAGTATCTTTTTGGAAAAAGAATTGCAGAGCTATGTTGCAAGTTGGGCATTATTGATATCTATACTCCAGATTGAGGGGGAGTAGTGAGATATATATTTATATGTTGTTGTTTTATTCCCTTTTAATTGTTTTTTACTTAAGTCTTATGTAATGTGGGCCTAAGTATAATAGGTCCATTAGGATTTTCTATGTGATTCATTTCTATTTTCCCTCCTATTTATAAGAGAGGGATGTATTCCTTTTGAATATAGAAAGACGACTATTCTCAACACATATCAAGATTAATGAAAAAATATAAGGAATCTAGAAATAATTTTTTCAATACCTAATTTGATCTCATATATATAAAGTATATGCTATTTCATAATTTGATAATAGTGGTTATATGATAACCCTATGTTTTTGGAACTAATGTTCATGCGTTATTCAAACAAATAATAATTCATATTATCTAATCTAAACTGATGATAATGTAATATGAAGTTCAATCTAACCTATAAGGTTACACTTAATGCCTAATTAGGGTTTTTAGACATTAATACTCTTAATATGAGATATGCGAGTTTTGATATATGGCCATTGTACTACACTAACTCAACCTAAACCCCAATCAAGGACCAAAATCAGACCTAATTAGTATTATGCAAGCATAGAGGTTAAACTTTGGTGTTATGCCTTATACAAGTTAATTGGTTGATTTGGTTGATAAGTTCTTGTGTTTCTTGGATTTTAAGCATCTCTGAGAAAGGTATGTGGTTATTTATGAGTACTCTTACAAAATAGACTTATGATATTTTCCATTTATTTCTCAATTCTCACAATCCTAAACTTCTTGGATGTTTATTTAGTTAGTATTCAAGATAATTCCCTATGTGTATCATCTATATAAAGATTAATTTCCTTAAAACTATACACAATCTCTAAGGGGTATTATGAAGGGGATAATACTCCCAATAAACTAAGTATACTCATTGGATAAATAACTAACATTAATGATGTGATATGATAAAGTAATTGATGGATAGTCACCCTATATCAAATTCTAGATCAAACCCTAGATTCCATTGATGGGGCAAGGGGTTAGTGTACACACTGAGATTGGAAAACTATGGGTTAGGAAGTTATACATAATATGAATTGTTCATTTATCTCTAATAGTTTCTAAATATGTTTGATATGTTGTTATACATATATGTACATATTTTGTATGCACCCACGTACATAGGATAACAATTTATTGACCGTGTTCTTTGTTCATTGAAATTTTAGGTTAAGTTGCATTAATTATCTGAAGGTATGTAAATACATAAGATGGAACCAAAATAATGCATAGATAAAGAACTCTGGAGGATATAGTTAGAAAGTTTTCATTTTCTGTCATTGTACTATTTCCTTTGAAACATTATGTTACTCCTTTGGGGAGAGTTATATTCACCTTCTCATCAAACCCATTTTATAATGAAATTATGGACTATTCTTGATTATTTTCTAAACCTAGATAATTTTCCCGGACTCTTTCATCCACCTTAATTGTAGATAATAGGGGAGGGGTATTTCAAAATAGGTTAAAGAAAATATATGAAATTTATGGCCAAGTTGAAACCTATAATCACTCTTCATTTAAGGAAATATTTAGGTCAATTTTTTGACCTAAATTGTAGCCAATTGAGTTATTTGAGATACACATTCCTAAAAAACAATTGAAGGTCAATTAGTAAAAGATATGAAATGTATGTTCTATGCTTGTTATGTAGGGAATATGGGCACATGTGTGACAGATGTTATAAAAACAAGAGATGTCAAAATAACATGGACAAGGTTGCTATGATTACAATTGCATTTTCAAAAATAAAAACACAATAGACATTTAACATATAAACATATGCATAAAATAAGAATTAATAACGTAAATGATATAAGAATAACATATCATACACTTTATGGTGGTTGATCTTGTAGTGAGAAATATAAGTGAAAGGAAATAATAAAACATAGAGACAACAAGGAACCACGTAGAGAACCTTTATTTTCAATTTGAAACAATATATTTTTGCCCTTTGCCTCTATGGAGGGTAATAATGACGGTAATTTTAGGCTAAAAATTGGGATGGATAACTTACATAAATGTGGTATGCTGAGTATAGTCATACAATCCATACTAGTGTGACACAAGCCAATTGAGTGATATTCAATTACAAAATATGCATAACCATTTGCTCCATACAACCCAAATTGTCCTTATAACATTTCTCATATTGATCACTTGAGAAACATGCATAACCATTGGCTCCATTCATGAATGACACTTGAGAAAAATGCATAACCATTTCTTCCATACAATCCATATCATCCATATAGCAATTCTCATAGCAACTTTGTATCAATGATGAGATGGAAAAACTCGCTCCTCCAGATATGCAATTATTTTCTAGCTACCTTTAGTAAATCTTCTCTAGTAAGAGAGAATGAGTTTGTATACAACCTTTCACAAGTCACGACTCTCACAAAAATTTCTTAATTCTAGGCTTGCCTTCACCAACATTTAGAGAAGGATGACCTTCTTGAGGATTAATCTCTTAAAAGTTTTGTAGAGGAAATTGACATAGATGTTTGTGTGACCTTGATCCACTTAGCTAAAATTCTAGAGAATCAATGTTTTCTAATATCCTTCTCAAAATGCCCTAGAAATGCTTGTATCAAACCCCTAGAAGTAACAAAAAGTCAAGGTCATGTTATCCTGACCTCATCTATTATGCAACCTTAGACCCTCTTCCACACTCAATTGCTTTACACTCTACCTAAAAATACTTACATCAATCATTTGATTGGTATCACAACCACAATCACCTGTGAGGCAGGATTCATGCTAGATCAAATGACCAAATGGGGATCTAATAGGGTTATATTAATGACACATTATGGAAGAGTAGGCTGTATGGTTCTAACTAAACTTCCTCCACAACTATGAAAGTAGATATCTATAAGGACTGATGATATCCATGGGTGTCGTACTCCATTGTATACACCTCGATACACTCCTTGTAACTTGCCACATTAATATTATTGTCAAATTTCTATTACCATTAAACCAATATGACTTCATGTTACATCGGGTCAACACATCTATATTGTTTGTATTTTGGTTGATGCATTGAATACATACTCTACACCTTATTTGTTATCTATGATCATCCACCATTAGGATAGTCTAAAAGGAGTACATTCACATATATACAACCTTTTTAGATTTGTAAAATAAGGATGATAACATGTAGTCAACACATGATCATAGTCTACCCCATAAAGGTCACATTTGGGTTTGAAAGGACACAAACTTGATAGAGACCACTAAGAAATTTTGTTTTAAAATCAAAGTGAATATCAAGCTCATACTTGCACTCTAACAACTAAACACACCTTATCTTCACACCAAAACATGGCAATTGATAACACCCAAATTTAGGCATTTATGCTAAGTATTTATCTATGGTTTCATACCATTATAGCATTAATATACCCAAAGTAACTCTAGATTTTATCTTTATGTAATTTATATCTTTTCATATTTAGAATTGCTCAACTAGCCAATTTCGGGACTTGCAGGCACCAAACTCAAGAGGACATCAGATCTCCAGGTTTTTACTCGACGAACCTGGTTGGGTTCACCTGAAGCTGGTCAAGTCCATCACCCAAATTTTATAGTAGTCAACGTCAGTGACCGTTTAACCTCTTCACTGTTAGGGACAGATGAATATACATCTCAGCAATCATTGAGCCTTGTTTTCCAACAACGATCGCTGAAACCAAAGATCCAGTGTTCGCCAAAATAACATGATTGTTGATATAAAAGACCTGAACCCAATTGGGTTGGCCTCGACCCGGTCAGGTTCACCATTTAATGTCACAAATATATTATTAGCAACTACTGAAAAGTCAGCAATCTTCCAGCATTAGCGATTTCCAAGAAACATGCAACAATTAAAAAACCAGTGACCATTAAAGACTAAAACATCAACAACCACTGCCCCACAACGCCATCAGTGACCCCTGGGCATAAACCCAGTTGGGTTTACCTAAATCATGTTGAGTTCACCAACGAAAAGTCAGTGACTGATGAAACATCAGATCATCAACGACCGCTTAGAAGCCATTGACCAATTTCTGCATACACTCCACCTATCCCTATAAATACCCACCCCTTGCTACCTAGCAAAGGTTTTGATTGGTTCCTACTTCTAGTTTCAAAAACCATATGTTCCTAGATCTCTATGGGAGAGTTCTAAGGTTCGAAAGGGCTAGAGGGAACACCCTACATCCACCCCTCCGCTTTGCTTCCATCCACCATCATTTTCCACCATCATTCACCCACTTTTAGCCATTCCCATCCACCCTCACCCCCATACATCCACAAATTTGATGCTTTGGATGGAATCAAGGATAAAGGAGGCCAAGGATTCTATAAGACTAAGGAGGACAACCCAAGGATGATATCCAGCCCTCTCAGAGGCTAAGAAGCAAGAGACACCTCTCCTCTACGGGCTAAATCTCTTCTTCTACCTATTTCTTCTAATTTTCTCCTTAGTTTTTGTACAAATGATGTTCTTCCATATTTGTTCGGTGCTGACTATGCTTATCCAGGGCTAGTTGAGATCCTTCTTGGCTATGTAACCTCAAGTTTTGTAGGTTTAAGCTAACTCCTGATGATGATGAAAGCTCCCTACATAAAACTATTCAACAAGCCATCGAGAAGTTAGTTTCTAGGATTAGGGTAGTGGTTGATGCAAAAATCAGCATGAACTTTGAAGAAGGACTAACAAAAATGCCTAAAAAGAAAGAATAGAGAAAGGAAACAGGACAAAAAACAACAACATGGCTATCAATAGAGATATTAGTAATCCGAGTACTTATGTGAAAGATTTTTAAAATTAATTTAATTTTTAGAAACCTTGTGGACTAAATCCGATATAAGATTTATATAATGTCATCATTTCCATAATTTACTTATTTAGAATAAAATGTATGTATAACATTCTCTGACTCATGTTGGGTTTTCAAGAAGGGGGTGTAGAGGAATAAAAAAAATTCTTCCCTATATACCGTACCTGTCAGATGCATTGTAGCTATATTACATAGATGAAGAAAAGACATAAGAAGGGATAAAGCTGATACCTTTGTCCACACTAGTTGTCCAATAACTAGACATGTCTTACGTCAGTGAAGAATACAGTCTTCTAGATCCATATCTGAAATGACTACCAAGAAATTCAAATAGATAAGAAGAAGAGATCAGGATTAGTCACCAAGTTGTTGCACATTTGTATTCTTTGGGAACAGTTTCTCCAAGCCTCAACACATGTGACTGAGCCTCCACTTCGTCCACATGGATGAGGAAGAACATGGTGAACCACCTTGCCCACCAAGTCTAGAACTCCCTTTCTTCTCCTACCCTAGTAAGTAGTCCTTAGGGTGATTTCCTCTCCCCAAGAAGGAAGATTGACGACCAACTTGTCTCACAAGTTGTCTCAAATGATATGTCTCACCCATTTGGACATGCCCCGATTATATGGGGAAGTCACAAACCTAGAAAAACCTAATTCCAATATCTTTCCTACTACAATTTTGAAAATGATCCAATGCTAAAAACTCAGTCTAGATTGTGATCACTCAATCATGTTTCCAGATTGGCCAATAACATCCCCTGGTCACCCGATCTTATTAGTTGATTGAATGATCACGACAATTTAGATCCACATCTATATTTCTTTCTAGTTTCAAACTTTCCCTATAACATTGTGATCAATCCATCAAGTTCCTTAATTTGACGATCACGTTAGTACTATGGAAAACTAAATCATCGATTAACAACCAATTGATCCATTAACTCAATCATATGATTGGCCAATCATACATTCTGATCACTCGATGATATGGTTAATAAGCATGTCTCAAAACTATTCAAGTAATATGTTTTCTTGCAAACTTAAATTCCCTTATGCATTCTTATGCATGTGACTGGGTAGGTTCCTAAATGCACACATAGTGATATTGAAAACAACACAAGAAAAGATTGTTGTCTAGCAATAAATCATTTCCATCTAAGTAGTTGAATTGGTTGGAGAACAACTACAATCTATAAAGTCAACAATGTTACAATAATCATATACTCCCTTTGTAACATATATCTAGATTGAAACTGAGGCATTTAGATGTCATCCTCTTAAGATACAATCTTGTTACTTGAACTAGAGAAAAATAATGTGAGCTTAGTATCATATATTGACTCACTTGAGCATGACCATGCATTTCATAGTCTCTCGTATCAAGTTGATGGGGATATCACTCTAAAGGAGAGACAAACTCCTTCTACATCATTGACATTATGCCCCATGTGTCACAGTGTACCCAATCACCACCTTTTTGAAAACTCATAATTTAGAGCATGTTGGGCTAGTATGAAAGTACATAGAACAACATGTGTTACCACAATGAAATTAGGTCTAAGGATCACAGTCACCACTGTTACATTGAGATATGACTCTAACATGTCATTACATGAATTCCATGTATCAATGTCAAGGTGGATCTATCCAGTGCAACTTGTTTTCTAACAGATACTTATGAATCGGAGTTGATATCCAATATCATGACTAAATAGACATAGTGATCACTCGCCATACATGCTAGTATTGTGTATCATTGTTGTTATACACAATAATAACTGACTAGGGACATAACAAGAAACAAATACTCTTATTATACATACGACCTCAAGTTCAAGTCCTTAACATAAACCATACGTCATTGAGTTAAAGTAATATTAGGAAACTATTAGGTTTATACATTATCTCAATACTTAAGAACATAAGTGGAAGCAATTTTTTTTAATAATCAAATAAAATATAAAGTATCCTTTTTACAATCATCACATGATGACTCTCAAGGTATGTAACCAACAACTCACATAGTTTCAATCAAAAACAAAAAGAGACCAAAGTTTATTACAATAGACAAATCAAAGACCACAAAGTATATGTATCAAACATATTGGATCCATTAGATTCGGATAATTGTCTATAATGTTATTTTGTTTTTGTTTAACAACTATATTTCATAATGGAACTTGCAATTAGGAATGTATGCATCACTTTGTCTACTAATAATTAAAGGTTCATAAGACACCTCATTATATAGATTAGTATACAAATTATTATTTTACATGTGACTAAATCTTTCTTCAATGCTGAAAGCACTCAGATCTATTGGAGGAATAAGATCTCTTGATGGATCCAAAAGTCTTCTAAGGGTCTTAGTGGGAGTATCTTTGTATGATGAAATGTTGTAGTATTGTTGGATCAATGGGTTGTAGAGGGAGGGGTGAATAAATCTAAAAGCACTTAAAGAAGATTCGTTAGACCTTCAAGTCACTTCAAGATATCAGATTGCAAATATTGAATTTGTAGTGCAAATAAGCATAAATAGAAAGGATGAGAGAGACTAAAGAAATACAAGAACAAGCTATGTAGAGTGTTTCCAATCTCCAAACTAGGAGAAAGTCAGTCCACTACCTAGAGAGGTCAAGCTCTAGGATTTTGCAAACCATGTATACTTATATCCAGTTATAAGACATACAAGATGATCTTCCTTTTCCAGGTGAATGATACCCAACCCCCTTTTAAAGGACCAAAAGGAGCCAATAAACCAACCAAGGACTTACCTGCCTTTGAGCTAGAGTCTTCTACCTCTATAAGGTCTTATCCAGTCTTGCAAGCAGCTGGACACCTTCGCCAAGGAGATCCCCTTCTTGCACTGAGTCTTTTGCCTTGAAGGATTTTACCCACTCTACTCCTAGATCTTCAGCCTTAACCTTCTCCTTCATCTTGGAGAAACTTTTGTACTTTTCATTCACTAGGATAAGCTTTCACCAAATTGATCTCAAGAAAGAGGTTGGGGAAAGGGAAGCTTTTATAGCTTTACAAGACTATAATGGAGTAGCTCTCTCACACATATCCTATCTCACTCATATGGACACTTTGATTTGCAAACAAGAGAGAGAAAGGGGATCAAGTAGACTAGATGTGATCAACTATAGCTAGGAGTTTGAATAGCATGAAAGAGAAACCTTGGAATGAACTCTAAGAGGTCCTATTTATAGCTGGGGATGTCCACTAGAGGCTAGGAGCACTAAGGAACGTTTTGTATCCATTTGGGGTGTTGCAACAGATATAAATTCGAGTTTTGCAACAATCCAATGGTTAGAATCACTTTTTTTGCAAACTCCATATAGTGCAGTCAGTCGAGTTTCAATAAAGGTAACTCGACCCATTGCACTATGTTATAAAGCAAATTTTAAGCGTTAGTCGATTTTATCCTGGATAAAACTTGGCCGATCAATTAAATCTGATTTTCTAGTGTAGGATTCGATCAAGTTTGTCCTGGGAAAACTCGGCTGATCCTGGTCATTTTCCAAGATTAATCCAAGGCATCGGTTGGGTTTCTAGGAAGGAAACTTGACCGATTATACAACATGTGATCAATTTTGGGAAATGTCATTATAATGATTAAACATTTGAATTAAGCACTCCTAATTTTTTTTCTCTTCTTAGTTACAAGTCCTGGCATCAATACAAATGGTTACAAAAATTGTCTTAAGGGTTTTAGGGCATTTCAAAAGAAAGTGCATTTGCATTGCTTTTGACTTGAACTAGATCAAGCTAGGGCTTGATTGAATTGATCCTTTTCTTGTACCTAATGTCTGAAATCAATCCCAAATAGACATATTAGATAGATATGAATGGAATGCTTAAGTCATCATCAAAATATGAACCATGAATAACACTTAGGTCAATATTCTCCCCCTTTTTGAATATGACAAACCATTCCTCAACATATTGAAAAAGATATAGAAATGAAAACTTTTACCTTGTGAATTGTAAGGGGATACATGATTGGACAATTTCCAATGCTCCCCCCAATTCATTCTTACCTCAATTTCTCTTTTCTTTCACATGTATGGTTAGTTTTCAAAAAAAGCACAATCATAACACACCCATATATATATGTATATATATATGTATATATATGCATATATATATGTATATATATGTATATATATATACAGTCATCTTGCAAGTCACATAATATTTCATTTAATAGACTAGAAAAGGATCTCAATTCAACATGTACTTGAGCTCTCATCTCCTTGTGATACTTGTAATGCATGAGCTCTCATCCCCCCTGTCATTTTAAGTAGGTAAGGGGTAGAAGAGATAAGAAACACATGTCTTAACCATTGGCACAAACTCCACAAGAAACCATCAAAGCAAGCACCAAAAAATAGAGCAGATAGAACAAACATACTAGAGTCATGATCAAAATATGATAACACGTACCAAGATCTCATAGGATATAACCAAACACAGAGTCAAGGTACATATGATGAGATCACAACAAAAGATATGTCCACTTAAGATGAAAATTACAAAGCAACAAAGAAAACAAGATGTGAAAAATAGTAAGCCTCAATTACAGTTCCCAGATGTTCAATGCATAAAAATTCTACATAAATATAACTAGAAAGCACGCTATAGACCAATAACTAAACAACTATGACATCTATGTCATCTGGGTCATCCTATTTGTCTTCCTTTGGCTGGAAATCATTGTCTTCATTTGAAGGGCCTTCATGTGCAATAGGTGTAACCTCATCACCATCACCATTCGAATTAGAGCCATCATCATTAGTGTCATTACCAACATCCTCATCCTCAACATCATCTTCAGCATCCTGGTCCTCCATCCCCTCATCCTCTGAAGGTCGAAAAGAGCAAGTGGCAGGCCACTTGGCATGCTGCTCAGGCCAAGACATGCCACATGCAACGAGTGTATTTGCTTGCATAAAGGTGGGTCGAGAAACCCCATCGTAGACAACAAGTAGAGTGTCAACATGGCCAGTAGGAATAATAAGAAGTTGAGGGGCGTCACTTAGCTGGGGAACAATAGGGGTAGGTCCACCATCAGATGTAGGAGGTGTAGCAAAAGCAATAGGTGGAGGGGTCGTGTAAAACTAACTACATGCATAAGAAGCATAGTCAACACCTGGCTAGGGCTGGTCAGTGGGGTAGTGATGGCTACAAGATAGGTTCATGTCTGATAAATCTGAACTAAGTCCTTATGGATATGGTCCTGAACTTGAAGGTTATACGCATGTTGGTGTATCATATACCCCATAAAGGATTCATTGGACATCAAAAACGAGGCACAATCAAGTCTAGGAGGTTGTGGAGGAGCCTAGGTAGAGGAGGAAGCACCTGGTGTGGTAGATGTAAATAAGTGAAATCACCTCCTTACTAAAAATTTAAAATATCAAACCTCCAATCTAAACACACTCAAAATGTATGATGGAGTGGGTGTAAAATTTTCAAATCTTTATTTATGGTATACAAAACAACCAAAGTGTAGCCGTGGAATAAAATCATGACCATATTCAATTATAAAACATGGGAGCAACTTAAACTTACATCATAAGGATCCATGTAGTGGAAATCTAAACCACCTCAAGATTTTCTCCAAGATTTAACTTCACAATCTATGTCCAAGTCATCAAGCCTTGTCATCCAAGTCCTCCACCTAGGGTTGGAAGCATACCCCAACAAAAGAGAAGAAAAGGAAACATCAGTAAAAGCTGGTATGTGCATACTAAAAAGCAAATTGAGCAATTCATAAAGAATAAGGGACATCAAAATAAAAGGCTTCCCATGCAATAGATAAGGACTACCCACAAGGGCATAAAAGAGAGGAATGATCATCACATAATAAAAGAAGATACTTTCTATAAACAAAACAATAAAGTAGTGCCACATAGGCACATATCAAGATTTGGGCACATAACCCATCAAGATTTTTGGGTACATAACCCATAATCAATTTGGGCACATAACCCATCATAAACATCATCAACTTGCATGCATGTGAGATAAACATAGCCCTAGAACAATATAAAGACATGGCGGCCAACCCTCATAAAGTTGAACCCTGATAGAGAATGGAACATAACCAAACTTTGAAATATATATAAAAACATGGGCCAAGAATCACACATCTTACCCTGGGTATGAGGTTCCTTGCCATCCCAAAAGATTAGGAAATATCACATATGCTATAAACAAAACCAATGCAATTACACTACTCTAGTGCAACTGTTTCACATAGTATGTTTAATGTAGAGGCAAGTAGAAAGTATAATCAGAAAAAACAATGTTGCCATCACACAATGGACAACTCAAACAAATAACCAAATCCACTTCAAAGTGGGCATGTATCACCGAGTAAACATCTACATCACAGTGGGCATATAATATCAAAAGTCAACCATGCACCAAAACATAAGAAATAGGGTCAAGATAATATCCATGATCACAAGATCAATAACAAATAAAAGGTAGTTCACATGAACCATGATTTTCAAGGAAAAGGCATTGTGTAGAGGCTATTGTCCATAGGACCAAGAGAAAGAAGAATATAGATGAATTGCTCAACAAGAATAATTGGGTCTACAAACATACCTCAACTTCAGAGTCAAATGATCCAAAGTCACATCTAGGTCCAAGCCTAGGCATCCAAAGCACGTATTAACATATATGTGGGATTAAGGTTAGGTTTCCATTAATTATACAAAACCCTAAAAATCACCTTTTTAATATTAGTGAATTAGGTTATGAAAACCATGCCATTTATTAGATTAGGTTATTAAGATTCCAAAACATATTTTATTACATTTTTCTGAATTGTATATATCTAGTTATGAATTTTGTAGGTTATTATATATTTAGGTAAATGTATTAAAATCACATATTTTCAAGATTATATTTGAGCATCAAAACTGGTACCATTATATAGCCCTTATTTTTCTGAATCCAACGACTATTTATATGTAATTTTTGGCCCAGTAAATAATTAGTTATGATTTTTGCAAACCTGACAAATAAGAAAATTCTAATAATTCGAATAAGCGGGACACAACAACAGGAGTGAAAGAAAGCTCACCCTGAGTTGGACCAATAATGTGTGTCCAACTCAGTCGGACCCACAACCAAGCTGACAAACCACTCAACATGAAAAAAAATGAGACGGTTGAAATGTTATGACCCGTTTCAAAGCTTATTGGTAAGCATTATGATTTGAGCCAACTTATGTGCTCATGTGATGGTTAGTGCATCATTAACTTGATTTAGTTGAATTAAGCACATAAGATCAATTAGTGCATAATTAAGATGATTAATTTGAGTAAAGTAATATTTGGATGCAATTGGAATGTTGAATCAGTAAAACAGTGTAATTAGCTCATTTTCATGCCTTGGGTTTGTAGTGGGCATTTTTCTTGAAAATATGCAAAAGAAATCACATGATTTGGACTTTTGAGTCAAAAGTCATGATCTTTTTCGATTCCAGGGTTGAAATTGCAAAATTTCCAAAAGTTTTTCTTTATAAGCTTTCTTTTCTTCTTCTTTTGGTTATCCGTTATTCTGGAACAGTGGGAGCGGCGCACAGACCAACTCCGCAGCTGAGAAGCGCCTAGGGGCAATCTCCTCTCTTTCTCCGATTCTAGTAGTTTTTCTCCTTTCTCTTCTTCGTTTCTTCCTCCTCTCCCTCCTTCGTTAGCCATCCATAGCCCAGCCACCCTGCACCTTTGGCCTGCGGCCAGTTCACAGCAGCAAGCTGTTGCGGCAGCAGCAACTAGGCCGCCTTGGGCGTGCCAAGGCTATAGGGGATCGCGATCACAGCAGGAGAAAGGGCGATTTATTTCTTGGATTCCTTCATCTCCGAGCAGCAGCTCCTTCCTCCACTACTCCTCACGCCCAACTAAGCTAGCCGCCTAGCAACCGTGGCCAGCGGCAAGCACAGCAGGTTACGGCTGCTTCACTTGGCCAGGAGGAGGCTAATTTGGGGTGGCCAAAGCTTCAAATCAAGGTCATGGACCTCGGCTAGGAGGTCTAAACAAGAAACTGTCATCAATTAAGCCTGGACCAACACATAGCTACGGAATCTGGTTGAGCGTGGAGTTCCTGTTGCATCCAGTTCGTGAACAAGAACAGTAGGAAGTTAATCTAAGATCGAAGACAACCGTATTTGCCCAGAAACTGGTCTCTAGATGCAATTCCAGACGAATCTGGACATCCCGAACCACTGTGAGTGGCAGTTCATTCAGAAATCATTATTTAACTCAATTTAAGTGCTTAATTGCTTCAGTATCAGTTGGTATAACTCCTAAACAATGTAGCACATACAATAGAGTATGCCAGATTCATTGGAATTTGAAATACGTAATATGATGAATGAAAATCATAGAATTTCCTGTATTGCAACTGCAATGTATACGTTGAACATAAAATGGATGTTTAGCATCGAAACTGGATAAGTTGATACTGAGTCATGTTTAAAGATGACAAATGATGTATATGTGTTTTCAAGTGATGTTCAGAATGTGAAATAAGTATGAAATGTGATATTCCTGTTTAAGTGTTTATATGTTAATCAGCTAATAGACTTAGGTGTCCCAACACCGTAGAACCCCATTGCGCGGTCTGTACCTTTGGGGGGAAATGACCTACCTAGCGTGTGTCTAGATGGTCGGTGACTCGTGTTCAACAATAATCCGTGCGTGTGTCACGGTGGCACGAGGTTAGAGAGGCAGTGTTCAACAATAATCCGTACGTGTGTCACGGTGGCACTGGAGTAAATAGGGGTTATTCAACAATAATCCGTGCATGTGTCACGGTTGTAACCCAGACCCTCCGAATGTGCACTACAGGTTGCGGGAGGAGTCCAGAGCACTCAGAGTTAGTGCAGTGAGGCCCTTGTGAGCCTGAGAGTCCTGTGCAGACCAGGACGAGAAGTCAGACTTAGCATTTTCCAGGTGTGTCGCTAAGTCTTGTACGGTGGGATCGTAGTTCGCTACAGATCTTCATATGCAGAGTGTGCTGCATATGTTTGGGGCATAATAATAACTAAAATGTAATCGTATAGGATCACAGTAAATTTAATATGTTAGTAGTTTAGAATCTTCTGTGTTAATTGTTAATAATTGCCTAACTAATTAAGATATGCAGTTCCTGATATTTAATGCTTACAGTTATGTGATACATGCTGTTATATAGAAATATGAATATGGCCTGATAGAATTATTATGCCATTAGAATTGCTCAGTATAGAACTGTTCTTATGCTTTATTACAATTTTGTATATCTGATGAGTTGTTTAGTGATAGCTAAATGAAAGGCTATTCACTGAGTGAGTAGGCTCACTCCTCTACTCAAACATTTTCAGGTCAACAACAGCATCAAGAATCTGAAGGATCTTTCCATCCTAGTTTTTGGCAGTAGAAGGTATATGTAGTTAGTTTAGTTAGAGGTCTCTTAGTCCTTTCCCCTCGGTCCTTGGGACATGGTGTGGGTGAGAGAGAGTATGTATGGCGAATGTGTAAAAGATGTAAATTAACTGTTATGTTTTACTTTCTGTTAAACAATGTTACATGTTGTAAACTCTGTTTAGGTTCTCTAGTCAGTTTAATTGAAATGCTTCCGCAATAGTTTATTATGTTTTAGTTTACATCAATAATCCGGATATCATTACGAGGTTTTAAAAAGAAAAAGTTCTCAATGATTTGTTTATGTGATAATCCCTCCATCGCGCCCTAATCTCGTGATTAGTGGTTAGTGTGAGATCGGGGTGTGACAGCTTTGGTATCAGAGCATAGGTTGAGTACATGGTTATTCTAAGTCAAGGTCAGGGGACGAAAAGAGACCAATAGGATTAGGACTTAAGTGTCTTCCTTCTAACTGCAATTTTCTAACAGGAAGTGTTCTGTTATACTATTGCAGATGGCAGGAAGAGGACGTGGTCACGAGAACCAAGTAAAGAGTTTATGTTGAATCGTCAGGGATCATTAGGGTCAAAAGATAGAGTTATAAGTGAGGAAAATAAGAAGTGATATGTCTTTAGCTCTGGGAGGTCTGAGTGTTTAGATACCCTGGCCAGGTGTCTGAATACTTAGATTGACCAGTATCAAGCTACTCTGTCTATTCTTCTCTGGATGCCCTGGCCAGGTATGCAGAGGAAGGATGGGCTAGAGACAAACCCTAGAAATCTTAGGGTTAAGAAATCGGAAATTAATATAGGAGTAAGAGATTAAACATAGGATGCGATGCAACTCTTGCTTTATATTGCTTATTTGATTGGAAATCATTAGAAATGATCTTATATGTATGGATTTAGATTTTTCAGTTTATAGAATAAATATGATTCTTTTATATTGTTATGTGTCATGAAGTGATTTATTTATTGTTTATATTCTTTGTATTAAGTATACCCGAAGTTATGTTTAAATGAGTTTGCCCTAAGTGGATATTCTTTCCACATGTTTGAGATTAATAGGAGTTGGTTAATCCTGAGTAGCTCTTGGCTTCAGGACTACAGGTTCGGCCTGGTCCGGCTGGCAGGATGCGTTACTGAGATCTAATGACTCCTATTAACAGTATAATAAGAGTAGACTCTGGATAATTTAGACTCACATCATAGTAAGAATGTACATACACTAAGATGTTGAGATATAAGAGAAAGATTAGAACAACTAAGAATTAGTTGGAACTGATATCGGAGACCCAACATTGGGACCTCATATGAGCAATCCTTAATTAGAAATAAAGGAACAAAATAAGGGTCAGATTAAATTTAATGATTAGCTGAGAAATACCCTTAATGGTACTAATCAATAATGCATAACAAATGCATGGATCCAATACATGATTTGTAAACCCTAGTGGAGGGTGTATCATTGTGAACCTTGGTTGAGGGTGTATCCTTGTGAAACCCTAGTTGAGGGTGTATCATTGCGATTGTTTATAGGCAACTTTATAATAAAGTTATGCCTTAAACTAAGATAAGTCCATATCATGTGAGATAGCTGGACAATTCTAATGTGTGGCCTATGCATTATATGCTAAGGGTGAGTATTCTGTGATGGAATGCATTAAGAGGGGAAATACCTTAATACAAGATAAAGTTGGTTAACTCAAGAGGGTCTGAATTAATGAGAAATGGGGAACCCTAACCCTAATTTGGGGAAAAGGGAATGATAAGCCCTGTTTGATAGTGAACCCTAATTCCTGGTTAAGGAATGATGATATTACTATTGTATCACATGATGTGATGAATATGTTGTATGACTGTTATCATGCCTAATAACCATGCAGGTATGATGAGATGATGAATATAGCCAAGTTTGGGCTGTGACATTTATATAATAAATGTTGATTGGCTTTTTGTGTGTTGATGTTGTTGTTGCTTAATAAAAGTAATAATGTGTACGGATTTTATGAACCATGTGAATAAGTTGTTGTCTAGTGAGAGGTGACAAGATGTGAATGGCCTTGTGAGCCATGTGAATAAGTTGTTGCCTAGTGAGAGGTGACAAGATATGAATGGCCTTGTGAGCCATGTGTGATGCTTGGGTAACAAGTATCATGTTTATTTGTAGCATTTGTGTTAATAAGTTATGCTAGAGAACTTGGCTGATGTTACATTTCTGTTATATATCTATAGTTCATTGACGATTATTCATATCTATTGTATTCATTACAAATAGATGGATGAACTTATGAGATCTAAAGTTTGATTTCAAACTAAGGAAGCAAAGTCACATCACAATAATGCTATGTTACTGATAAGGACCAAACCCTAGAATGTTTAGAGTTGAAGTAGTTCAAGGGATGTCGCTAGTGATTTGACTTTGAATACTAGCATCTCTATAAAACAAAATCATGAGATTTGCACTATGAAAAGTAAACTAGTATTGATAGTAATCCAGGGTTTAAAGGTAGTTAATTTGAAAGGTAGATAAACAATATGAAAATGATTCAGAGAAAAGAGTAAGATACAAATTTGAAATGTAACAAATGTGTTTGAAACAAAAGGAGAAATACAATATAAGTGAAGTGCGATATGAAATAAATTATTACAGTAATAATAAGAATGAGGAATAATCTATTCTAACCTTGTGTGTTTCAATTTTTGGGATGTTTATTCTATATGATCAAAATGAAAAGGATAAGTAACAAGAGGTAAGTAGCATAGAATGAGGAGAATTACTCGTCACATGATCTGGAATTAGTTGTTGTAGTTCATGCTCATAAGACATGACGTTACTATCCTTATGGTGAGGTGTGCCAGGTGTTTATAGATCATAAGAGCTTGAAATATATCTTTACCCAGAAGGATCTGAATCTTAGACAACGGAGATGATTATAATTGATTAAGGATTATGATATAATGATAGATTATCATCCTGGAAAAGTGAATGTGGTAGCAGATGCCCTCAGCAGGAAGTTAGGTTCAACAACTGATCCATTCTCTATGGCATGTTTCAAGAGAGAACCATTCAGACTCTCGAGGACACGCTGAGAGCATGTGTTCTACAGTTCAGAGGAAGTTGGGAAGAACACTTGAGCCTTATAGAGTTTGCATACAATAATAATCACCATTCTAGTCTTGGTACGGCTCAGTATGAAGCTCTATATGGTAGAAAGTGTAGATCATCCATATGTTGGTATGGGGTAGGTGAAAAGCATATTTTTGGACCAGAGATAGTGGATTTAACTATCAGAAAGATTGCAGTGATTAGAGAATAGTTGAAAGCTGTACAAGATAGACAAAAGAGTTATGTTGAGAAGAGATGTAGACATCTTGAGTTTGAAGTTGGTAATGAAGTGTATCTGAGGGTTTCACCGTGGAAAGGAGTGTTGAGGTTTGGTAAGAGAGGCAAACTGACTCCTAGGTTTATGGGCCCATATCCTGTCATTGAAAGGATTGGACCTGTAGCCTACAGATTGAATTTGCCATCCGAGTTGACTAATTTACATGATGTGATTCATGTATCGATGCTGAAGAAGTGTTACCTTGGTACAAAATAGATAATGTACCCAAAACCTGTACAATTTAGGCTTGATGTGTCTTATGTTGAAGGTCCAGTTCAAATAGTTGACCCATGGATCAAGAAGCTTAGGAAATCATGAGATACCATTAGTGAAAGTTTTGTGGAGGAATCATAACCGAGAGGAAGCTATGTGGGAGCATGAGTCAGAGATGTGTAACAAATTTCCTTTTCTCTTTTAGGAATTTCGGGACGAAATTCTTATAAGGGAGGGAGATTGTTATGACCCGTTTCAAAGCTTATTGGTAAGCATTATGATTTGAGCCAACTTATGTGCTCATGTGATGGTTAGTGCATCATTAACTTGATTTAGTTGAATTAAGCACATAAGATCAATTAGTGCATAATTAAGATGATTAATTTGAGTAAAGTAATAATTGGATGCAATTGGAATGTTGAATTAGTAAAATAGTGTAATTAGCTCGTTTTCATGCCTTGGGTTTGTAGTGGGCATTTTTCTTGAAAATATGCAAAAGAAATCACTTGATTTGGACTTTCGAGTCAAAAGTCATGATCTTTTCCGATTCCAGGGTTGAAATTGCAAAATTTCCAAAAGTTTTTCTTTATAAGCTTTCTTTTCTTCTTCTTTTGGTTATCCGTTATTCTGGAACAGTGTGAGCGGCGCACAGACCGACTCCGCAACTGAGAAGCGCCTAGGGGCGATCTCCTCTCTTTCTCCGATTCCAGTAGTTTTTCTCCTTTCTCTTCTTCCTTTCTTCCTCCTCTCCCTCCTCCGTTAGCCATCCATAGCCCAGCCACCCTACACCTTTGGCTTGCGGCCAGTTCATAGCAGCAAGCTGCTGCGGCAGCAGCAACTAGGCTGCCTTGGGCGTGCCAAGGCTATAGGGGATCGCGATCACAGCAGGAGAAAGGGCGATTTATTTCTTGGATTCCTTCATCTCCGAGCAGCAGCTCCTTCCTCCACTACTCCTCATGCCCAGCTAAGCTAGCCGCCTAGCAACTGTGGCTAGCGGCAAGCACAGCAGGTTACGGCTGCTTCGCTTGGCCAGGAGGAGGCTAATTTGGGGTGGCCAAAGCTTCAAATCAAGGTCATGGACCTCGGCTAGGAGGTCTAAACAAGAAACCGCCGTCAATTAAGCCTGGATCAACACATAGCTACGAAATCTGGTTGAGCATGGAGTTCCTGTTGCATCCAGTTCGTGAACAGGAATAGTAGGAAGTTAATCTAAGATCGAAGACAACCGAATTTTCCCAGAAACTGGTTTCTAGACGCAATTCCAGACGAATCTGGACATCCCGAACCACTGTGAGTGGCAGTTCATTCAGAAATCATTATTTAACTCAATTTAAGTGCTTAATTGCTTCAATATCAGTTGGTATAACTCCTAAACAGTGTAGCACATACAATAGAGTATGCCAGATTCATTGGAACTTGAAATACGTAATATGATGGATGAAAATCATAGAATTTCCTGTATTACAACTGCAATGTATACGTTGAACATAAAATGGATGTTTAGCATCGAAACTGTATAAGTTGATACTGAGTCATGTTTAAAGATGACAAATGATGTATATGTGTTTTCAAGTGATGTTCAGAATGTGAAATAAGTATGAAATGTGATATTCCTGTTTAAGTGTTTATATGTTAATCAGATAATAAACTTAGGTGCCCCAACACCGTAGAACCCCATTGCGCGGTCTGTACCTTTGGGGGGAAACGACCTACCTAGCGTGTGTCTAGATGGTCGGTGACTCGTGTTCAACAATAATCCGTACGTGTGTCATAGTGGCACGAGGTTAGAGAGGCAGTGTTCAACAATAATCCGTGCGTGTGTCACGGTGGCACTGGAGTAAATAGGGGTTATTCAACAATAATCCGTGCATGTGTCACGGTGGTAACCCAGACCCTCTGACTGTGCACTACAGGTTGCGGGAGGAGTCCAGAGCACTCAGAGTTAGTGCAGTGAGGCCCTTGTGAGCCTGAGAGTCCTGTGCAGACCAGGACGAGAAGTCAGACTTAGCATTTCCCGGGTGTGTCGCTAAGTCTTGTACGGTGTGATCGTAGTTCGCTACAGATCTTCATATGCAGAGTGTGCTGCATATGTTTGGGGCATAATAATAACTAAAATGTAATCGTATAGGATCACAGTAAATTTAATATGTTAGTAGTTTAGAATCTTCTGTGTTAATTGTTAAAAATTGCCTAACTAATTAAGATATGTGGTTCCTGATATTTAATGCTTACAGTTATGTGATACCTGCTATTATATAGAAATATGAATATGGCCTGATAGAATTATTATGCCATTAGAATTGCTCAGTATAGAACTGTTCTTATGCTTTATTACAATTTTGTATATCTGATGAGTTGTTTAGTGATAGCTAAATGAAAGGCTATTCACTGAGCGAGTAGGCTCACTCCTCTACTCAAACATTTTCACGTCAACAACAGCATCAAGAATCTGAAGGATCTTTCCATCCTAGTTTTTGGCAGTAGAAGGTATATGTAGTTAGTTTAGTTAGAGGTCTCTTAGTCCTTTCCCCTCGGTCCTTGGGACATGGTGTGGGTGAGAGAGAGTATGTATGGCGAATGTGTAAAAGATGTAAATTAACTGTTATGTTTTACTTTCTGTTAAACAATGTTACATGTTGTAAACTCTGTTTATGTTCTCTAGTCAGTTTAATTGAAATGCTTCCGCAATAGTTTATTATGTTTTCGTTTACAGCAATAATCCGGATATCATTACGAGGTTTTAAAAAGAAAAGTTCTCAGTGATTTGTTTATGTGATAATCCCTCTGTCGCGCCCTAATCTCGTGATTAGTGGTTAGTGTGAGATCGGGGTGTGACATGAAAAGACCAAACTGTCCCCACAACAAAAAAACAAAATCATAGGAAAAAGGAGGGAAAAGTCAGGAATAGGCGAAGCTGATAGTCTCTCCCTCAACCTCTCATAGAACGACCATCTCTTAGAGCCACGGTCAGTAAGCAGGTTTTGAGCCTTGTGCCAAATCATGATCTAGGAAATAGTCAAATGAGTTCTCAATGCTCCTTTGGTGCCAAAAACCAAAACTCGAACCCCTTTCAAGATCAAAACGACACAAAGTCCACTTGATAACAGAAGCTGCAACACGAAGAACAAGAAAGAGGGGAAACTAGAATACATCAAATTCCACCAAAACCAGGCTGCGAGATGTCATGTGGAACTACCTAGAGTCGGTCTGAGTCCTTTGTAGGGCGTCTGACGAACTGGATCCCAAACACGACCTTGCAACGAAAAACAGAACCCACTAGAGTAGGGGTATCACCCTAGGGCTCCTCCAAGACTAATCTGCCGAAGGGAAATGATGAAAGAAGGTTCATTGAAGGTCTGGGAACCAAATCCCAATAGTCTGATCATTTGAGGCCGCAAGAAGAAGCAAAGAAGTGGGAAACAGGGGAGGCAACAAAGGAAGGGAGAAAGTGAACCGCAAAATCCCCAAAGGAGCAGCGACAACCTTTATTTTATAGAGCCATCAAATTCAAGGATACATGAGCAAGGTGAAGGGTAAGAAATTGGGAAGGGAAAGGAGGAAAGGAAAGGGAGAGAGAGGGAAACTGGAGTCGGGCTAAGCTCCTTGTTGCAAAAGGAAAATGGGAGACCAGAACACGAAAGGTTAGGGAGAAAGCATATGCAGTTGGATTTAGATCCAACGGCCCAAAACATACCCAAAATCATAAAGGAAAAACAAAGTCTAGCGATAGGAAAATTGGTTGCGTTATAAATAAACTGAAAATCATACTTGGAAATGAAATCGAATAAAGTAATACATTTAATCATTTGCCTTTTTTCTCTCTTTTAAATTGAGGGCTCAAACATTAGCCAAATTGAGTGAAAATTTGCACATAGGTTAAATTAGGCATGTAGATTCTGGTTATGCACTTAGTTTGCCTTTTGAAAACTTTTAATGTGTTAAATAATTCAAATATCATTTTCTCTTTCCTCCTTCATTAATGATATTAGGATTATCCAAATTTGATGAAAATTGACCCACAAGTTATATTTGATGTGTTGGATATGAATTTTCCATCAATTTTACATGTTGGAGTTGTTTGAGTATTTATTTAATATTTTGAAGGTTCTACACACTTTCTCTCTCCTGATTTCACCTTTTAAGCAATTTTCTCCAAATTGGATGAAAATTCACCCAAAAACTATATTTATTATGTAGATTTTGAATCTAAGATTAGTTTACACTTTTGGAGTCATTTATTATTTTATTTGATATTTTAGGGAAAACACACATCTTCTTTTCCAATTTGAATTAAATGAATTATTATTATGTGAATAAAGTGAAACTTGACCCCCAAGGTAATTGCGACCCAAGGAACACGAGTTTTAACTTAGATTTCACTTTTGGGATTTCTTTTTATGAGATGTGACATATGGCCCATTATCTTAATTACTCATTCAATTAGGTTTATTAGGGTGATTTTACATCCATTAGCTCACATTGGTCATTCAAAACATATCATAAGTCTAACCTCAAACCATGTTTGGTCAAATCCAAAAGATCAAAGTTCTAGGGTAGGGTTCGAGATTCGGTATGTTACAGTAGAGGTAGGGTGAAAAAACTTCTTGATTGTAGTCTCACTGATGCAAAACCCTTTCCATCTAGGTTTGTAATCAAGGTCATGGAAGAGAGATTTATTAGAAAAGTGAGCAAATAGACCGCATATCAGGTTGGGATAGGGGGGATGGGTGTCAGTGGTGTTCTTCCCTAAGTTGAAAAAGGTCATATGGTGAAGTATATAATGAGACCATTTGACATTGACATCTCAAGAGATAGTACATCATCATAACAATGTTCCCTATAATATCCATTTGATTTTTATTGGTATGGATATTACAGTTCACTACTAAGGTAATGAGTTGATTCTTGATGTCAAGGGAAGAAGAGGGAAGGATGGATTTCTTACTAAAGGGTGCATCTGGTTTATTTAAAAACTTGTGTATATCAGGAAGGTTAAGCTCAGGTTCAAAGCTTTTGTAAACAGTCTCGGGGCCAAGAAGGTCTAGGTACTTGGATAGGAAGCCATCCATGTACCAAAAATGTCAGTACCATTGAAGTAGGAATTCAAAGAATCCTTCGAGATTGTAATCTTGGTACTAGCTATCATGGAATTTAGGATGACTTGGGGATTAGGTGGTGGCACATTGGTAGTGTAGTTCCACGTGAGATTGTTGTAAAATTTGTGGACTGCCTTTGTGCCAGACATGGAATTTGAGAAGCACAAACGCTCTACACACAAAGCACTAACACTGTGTGCTTTGAACACCTTAGCAACCTCTTTGATCACCTCACTTGTTGAAAAACAAGGTTCAAACAAAGCATGGAAAGGAAAGGGATTCCTAGAAGGAGATCCTTGTACCTATTCAAGGCTTAGTAGGAGATGAAAGAGGTGCCATCAAAGGAAACATGCCAAGGAGTAGTGGAGGAGGATGGAAATCCAACTAGTCCAGTTCATTTCCTACAGTTGCATGCCATTTAGTTCGGATTGAGAGGAGATGACCACCAAATGAAGAGGAAAACACAAGCAACAGGTTGTCTAACCACCTAGATCATGGTTGGGAGAGGCAAAAAAGCTGATCTAGGGCTAAGGAGGGTAGGAGAAGGGTTGGTTTAGCCCTAGGGTTGGAGGATGAATGTTGGAGAGTGGCTATCAGTAGACTTTCTCTAGTTGAGAGGGAGAAAATTAGGCCGATATCCTTTACAAAATCATCCCTACAGCAGTTTCGACCAAGTTCTATGTTTTGGAAACTCAACCAATACTACATTTCAGTTAGTCCTCAACCAAAAATCGATCGAGTTTCTACCAAGTCAAACTCGATCGATTGGTCAGTCCATCTAAAAGATAAGAATTTTAATTTAAGCCTCTAGAGTGCTATATAAATTTATTTTTCTATCTTTTCATGTATTTTGAACATGTTTAGGGGTATTCCACTCATCATTGGCCACTATTTTGTGATAAAACATGCGTTTGTGAAAAATAGCAAAAAATAAGCAAAATAAGGCTTTAAAAACTACACAAATTTAGAACTTAGAAATCATAAGGTAAGCAAGAACTATCAAGAACATATAGATGTATGAACAATTAGCTAGAGGACATATCAACATCATCAAGAGTAGTTACAAGTCATTTTGATCTAATAAAAATAAATTTCTCTCTAGCTAGAGGTTTAGTGAAAATGTCTGCTAGTTTATTCTCTGTGTCCACATGTGTGATATAAATATCCTTTTTGGCAATGTGGTCATGAAGGAAGTGATAGTAGACCTCTATAAGTTTCGCACTATTATGCAATATAGGATTATAAGAGAGATTAATTGCACTATTTTTATCATAGTAGATATGATAAGTATCAAAATTCATGTTAAAGTCTTGGAGCATTTGTTTCATACATAGGACTTGGGCAAAACAACTCCCAACTACAATGTATTCATCCTTGGTAGTTGAAAGAGCCATTTTTCTTTGTTTCTTAGGGAACCAAGAAACCAAGCATGGTCCTAGGAAGTAACAAGTGCCACTTGTGCACTTTCTATCAATCAAACACCCTACCCTGCATAATCATCATCACTATAGGCAGTAAGAGTAAAGTCCCTTGACTTGGGATAACATAGTCCAAAATTTTAAGTTTTGGCTAGGTACCTCAAAATCCTCTTAACTGCTATGAGATGTGATTTTCTAGGACTTGATTGAAATTGAGCACACAAGCCAACACTAAACATTATGTCATCCCTAGAGGCAATTAAATATAATAAACTTCCGATAATACCTCTATAGAGCTTCTCATCCACTTTCTCACCTTCTTCATCTTTGTCAAGCTTGGCAATGTTTGATATAGGGGTGTCCATCGACTTAGTGTTCTCCATCCCAAAGTTCTTCAAGAATTCACTTATGTACTTGCCTTGGTTGATGAAGTTACCTTCCTTAGTTTGCTTGATTTGGAAGCCGAGTAAGAATTTAAGCTCCCCCATCATGCTCATCTCAAACTCATTCTGCATAAGAGAAGTAAACTCCTTACAAAGATCAATATGAATTCTAAGAAATATAATATCATCAACATAAATTTGAATGATCTAAAAGTTTCTAGAAGTGTGTTTAAGAAATAGAGTAGAATCGACTTCGCCCATGATATAGCCATTGTCTAGCAAAAAGATCTTTAATTTCTCATACCAAGATCTAGGGGCTTGTTTGATTTCATAGAGAATTTTTTTGCAACAAATAAACATGGTTAGAAAGCTTGTCAAATTCAAAGCCAGGAGGTTGAGCAACATAGACTTCATCCTCAATTGTACCATTCAAAGTGCACTTTAACATCCATTTGATAAAGCAATAATTTCTTATAGCTAAAAAATGTGAGTAACATTCTAATATATTCAAGTCTACCAACATGAGCATAAGTTTCATCAAAGTCAATACCTTCATGTTGATGGTAGCGTTGAGCAACTAACCTTGCCTTATTTCTTACCATTTTTTGGATTTCATTTAGCTTGTTGTGGTAGACCCACTTGCGATCTTTCTATCATTTGGTCTTGGCACTAAGGTCCACACTTTGTTCTAGTCAAACTGTTCTAACTCTTCTTAAATAGAAAGGACCCATTTGTCATATTTAAGAGCTTCTTGCACATTCTTGTGATCAAGTTGTGAGATGAAGGTGCTTTTGACTTATCCTTTTTTGTATGCAGCCCGTATCTTTACCCTTTTAAAAGAATTACCTATGATGAGTACTTTAGGATGATGTTTTACAAAGTAGGGAGTTGGATCCTTCTTTTCTTCTTCTTTCTCTTCTTCATCAACTATCACTTCTTTTCCTTTGTTAGTGATGTTGAGGTCTTTCAAGTGAGGGAGCACCTCATCTTCAACATCATCATTCACAATATTCTTGGAAATAGAGGGGTTAGTTTCAACAAATTTAACATTGATAGATTCTTCAAATTTAGACAATTCAATGTTAGATACTCTATAAGCTCTACTGGTGGTGCTATAGACAAGAAAGAAAGCCTTGTAATATTTTTCATCAAACTTGTCAAGGGAATACTTGGCATCCAAAACAAAGAAAGACAACAAAAAACATGAAAGTAATCAATAGAGGGCTTTCTACCATGCCATAACTCATAGGGGGTTTCTTCAAAGATGGATGAGTGAAAACTAGTTTTGTACAAAACATGAGGTGCTAACAACTTTGACCCAAAAATTCTTTGGAGTATCATACTCTAGAAGAATGGTTCTAGACATTTCTTATAGAAACCTATTCTTTCTCTCTACAACCCCATTTTTAGGGGTGGTTGAGGTGAAGAAAAGTTATGTGCATACTCAGATTCCTCACAAAAATGTTCAAATAAGTCATTCACAAATTCTCCCCATGTTCACTACAGATAGAGACAATCCAGTAAGAAGCTTCATTTTCAAATTGTTTACAAAAAGTAGAGAAAATATTAAGATTACTGATTTTTGAAACAAGAAAGAAGGTCCAAGTAAAGCGAGAAAAGTCATTGACAATCACAAGTCAGTACTTGCTACCATGAAGCGATTGAGTTCTCATTGGTCCAAATAGATTGATGTGAAGAAGTTCTAGATCTCTGTTGGTACTAAGGACTCCTTTAGATTTAAAGGAGGATTTGGTTTTCTTTCCTTGGATACAAGGTTGGCATTCCTCATCCTTCTCAAAATGCAGTTTTGGAAGTCCTTTGACCAATTCTTTTTTTGTTTAACCTCTTCAACTGATGCATCTTTACATGGCCAAGCCTACAGTGACACAAATAAATATCATTTGAATTAACAACAAGCCGTCTAGCAATAATAGTATTAATAGAGTCAAGAGAAATAAGATAGAGATAACAATTTCTAGTTCCCTTATATATAACATTGTAGGAGAAGGAATCTAGAAGAAGGCATTCTAGTGAGGTAAAAAGAACAAGATAGCCATTATCACATAATTGACTAACACTAATTAAATTGTGATGTAGGCCATCCACAAGAAGAACGTTTTTGATTCATAGTGAATCACCTACATCACCCTCACCTATCACTTTACCTTTGTTTTTGTCACATAATGTCACTGATCCTCCTTTCTTCTTTGTGAATAGGTTGAAGAGGCTGATTTCACATGCATGTGCTTTGAGCAACCACTATCAACAATCCATTTTCCTTTTACCTACAAGAAAGGAAGATGTCGGTGCCCAATTCAAACCTTGGGATCCGATGTTATCTTGGGAACCCATTTCATCTTTGGGTTGGTCCCCTTCTCTCTATAAGGATAATAAGTGGAGTAATGATCATCACTCTTACAATGCACATAAACCATAGGGTTCTTAGATCCAGATGACTCTCCATGGAAGAAAGGAGGTTACTTACTCTTTTTGTTACCCTTACCCTTGCTCTTTGGAGCTCCTCCTACATATCCCAAACCACTAGTATCAACTTGTTTGGAAGAGTGATCTAGAACTTCATTAAGGGACTTTTCCCTTTAAGGAATTTCTATAAGGAAGCTCTAAATTTGCGATTATCATCACATAGAGTAATGACAATAGAAGATAAGATAGCAATATCAACCTACGCATGAAGTAATTCAACCTCCAAATAGATGACTTTAGTATGATAATGATATCTCTTAGAAGTAATGCTATCTACCTCATTACTTGGCAATCGAGGTCTAGAAGAAAGATCATTAATTTGAGCAAGAAATCTAGCATTTTCAGTTCTAATCAAGATAAGCTCATTAAGATAAATCCTATTTTCATATTTTATAGCATCACAAGCATGTTTAAGATCATCATTTTCAATTCTAAGTAAAATAAGCTCATCAAGGCAGGCTTGGTTTTCCTCCTTAAGACTATTGATGTTCTTAAGGTAGATACCATTCTGTACTTCAACTCCATTTTATTGGAGCTCAAGATCAAGAAATTTCCCTTGCAAAGAATAAATACTATCAAGATGCATTTTCTCTTTTTGATCAAGGATATCAAGCTTAATATATAAGTCATCGATGACTTTCCCTAACCTCTTCTTCATAGATTTGCATTTGGAAAGAGAAGAGTGGGAAGCATTAAGAATATTGATGAGAGTTTCTTTAGATAACTCATGCAAGATTACCCCACTTACTTCACTAATGTCTTCACTAGTAGAGGCCATGAGTGTAAGGTGGAATTATCCCTCATTGGAGCTGGAATCACTAGAAGAAGACTCCTCCCATGTGGCATGGGCTACATCCTTGCTTCATCTTTCCTTCTTGTCCTTTTTATTGTACTTAACATCCTTCTTGTAGTCCTCCCTTATTTTATAGCTGCTCTTATGGTAGGACTTATTGGCCTTGGGGCACTCATTATTGTAGTGTCCCTTTTTCCCACATTCATGGAACCTTGGAGTAGAGGAGGATGAATTTCCTTTGAAGTACTTTCCCTTGGAGTAGTTAGCTTCATGGTCATTAGGGGCTTCATCTTCACTTGAGGAAGGAGGAGAGGATCGACAAGCAAGTTACTGTTAGAAAATCATTTCCTCCACTTGAGCTTTGAATGCGTTGTCTTTGATCTTATTTGATTCCTTCTCTTCTTACTTCTCATCTTCCTCTTATTTGTCAAGTCTTGGCTCATGTGCTTGAAGGTTGCCAATGAGCTCTTCGATGGGTATGTCACCAATGATTCTAACTTCTTAAATGGAAGTCATCTTGGATTCCCATCTCTTGGGGAGAGACTTGAGAATCTTGGAGTTGATGGTCCCTCTATAGATGGTGTGTCCCAAAGAAGTAAGTTCGTTGATGATGGTGTTGATCCTTGTGTACATCTCAACCACTTTCTCCTTCTTTCCCATCTTGAAGTTTCTAAGGAGACCCTTTAGCATGTAGATCTTGGACTCCTTGACTTTCTTTGTGCCTTCATAGGTGATGCACAACTTGTTCCATATCTCGTGGGCCATGTCCCAAAAGGAGATCTAATTGAACTCAGAGGGAGTGAGGGCTGCATGGATGATGCTTATATACTTTGCATTTATCTGTGCCTTCTTGAGTGTAGCTTCATCCCATGTATATTACATCTCCCTTCGTCTCCTTGTATTGAATGATGACTACTTTACACATGTTGTAGCTCATCCCTTGAAGGTAGAACTACATCCTTCTCTTCCAATAGTGGAAGTTTGTCATGTCAAAGATTGGGGGTGTTATGGAGAAACAACCTTCCAAGTAGAGAGACCCAAGTAGGTTGTTACCCATCTTCTCATCTTGTAGGAGATTTGTTAGAGAAGTATGTGGCTCTGATACCACTTGTTTGATCAATGGGCTCTAGAGGGGGTGGATAGAGATGAAAGAACTTAAAAAAGATTCATTAGACCATGAAGTTACTTTAAGATATGGGATTGCAAATATTGAATTTGTAGTGCAACTAAGCATACATATCAAGGATGAGGGAGATTTAACAAACACATGAATAAGTGATGTAGAGTGGTTCCAATCTCCAAACAAGGAGGAAGTCAATCCACTACCTAGAGAGGTCAAGATCTTGGATTTTGCAACCCATCTATACTTATATTCCATTAGAAGACATACAAGATGACCAACCTTTTCTGGGCCAAAGATACTCAGACTCATTTTTAAGGACAAAAAGGAGCCAATAAATCAACCAAGGACTTACCTATCCTTTGAACTAGAGTCTTCTACTTCTATAAGGTCTTACCCACTCTTGAAAGTAGCTTGACATCTTTGCCAAGGAGATCCTCTTCTTGCAACGAGTCATTTTCCTTGAAGGATTTACCCACTCTACTTCCATATATTCAACCTTGACCTCTCCTTCACCTTGGAGAAGCTTTTGCACCTTCTTCTTCACTTGGAGAAGCTTTCACCAACTTGATCTCAAGAAAGGGGTTGAGAAAGGGAAGCTTTGAGAGATTTACAAGACTACAATGGAGTATCTCTCTCACGCATATAATATCTCACTCATATGGACATTTTGATTTGCAAACAAGAGAGAGAAAGGTGCTCAAGTGGACTTGCTACACTCAACTATAGCTAGGAGCTTGAATAGCATGAAGGAGAAACCTTGGAATGAACTCTATAAGGTCCTATTTATAGTTGGGGATATCCAATAGAGGCTAGGAGAACTAAGGAACATTTTCTACCTGTTTGGGAATTTCCAACATATATAATTTTGAGTTTTGCAACACTCCAATGGTTAGAATCACTTTTTCTGCACACTAGCACAATGCAGTTGGTTGAGTTTCAATAAAGGTAACTTGACCGATTATACTATGAAACAAAGTGAATTTGAAGTATATATGGAGTTATTTTGGATGAAACTCGATCGATCACTTAAATATAATTTTCCAGTGTAGGGATTCGATCGAGTTTGTTCTGGGAAAACTCAGCCGATCCTGGGCATTTTCCAAGATTAATCCAAGGCATCGATCAAGTTTCTAGCAAAGGAAACTTGACCGATCATACAGTCTCTGATCAATTTTGGAAAATGTCACTTGAGTGATTAAACATTCGAATTCAGCGCTCATCTTAGTTACAAGTCATAACATCAATACAAATAGTTAAAAAAATTGTCCTAAGGGTTTTAGAGTGTTTTCCATGAAAGTGCATTTGCATTGGTTTTGACTTGAACTAGATCAAGCTAGGGTTTGATTGAATTGATCCTTTTTTTGTACCTAATGCCTAAAATCAATCTCAAATAGACATGTTAGATGCATATGAATGGAATGGTTAAGTCATCATTAAAAGGGGGCCCGCCTTGTGGGGCAGGTAGCATCCTCGGGGGGTTTACGCTGCCTGTGGGGGTCACAAAAGTGGCGCTCGTGCGGGAGTGGTTCACCTCGTCACAAAAAAAAACAAAAAAAAATGGAAAATGTATAACACTTAGGTCAACATGTATTACAATCTTAACTCTACTATATATATTTATTATGGAGCTTTTAAGGGCTTTGTTGAGAATATGGTACATAGACAGATGATTTTTTCCTCTGAACTACAACAGTTGTCTAGAAAATATAAACACCTTTAATGGCTTATGGATGGTGACTTTCATTGCATCTATTGTATAAGTGAATGAACATATACATATTATAAACAACAATAACATAAATATAGCATGAACCATTTTAATGGATTTGTATATTAGATGGGTCTTGCAGACTATGATGTTAGTAATACATGATATACTTGGTCACATGTCCCTTATTGAGATTTATTGGATAAGTTCTTTGAAACAACTTGTTGGGAGGAAAAATATCCCCATGAACTTATCTTGTCAGTGAAAATATTATATTAAACCATATTCCTATAACATTCAATTCAAAACATGTTCCTTGGGGACCAATTACTTTCAATATCAAATGATTTCGGGCTAGACAACCAAATATATAGACAAAATGATGGAAGATTTATAGCAATGCCAGTGCAATGGCTAACATACAATATTTATATATATATATATGAGATATCAACATCACACGTGGAGAATATAATTCATAATAAATATAATTAAGAAATTGGACAAAAGTAAAAAAGAAACACTTATTGATATGGATATGAATCCCAACCTCGATATTTTACATCTTATAGTGTAAAATAAAATTTTACAACTACTTCTCATTGAAAAATAATGAATACGGAAGCTTAGACCCCTGAATTGGATACATGAAGGTGATAATAACATATTGTTTCCCGAAAAATACGTAGCATACCTAAACCAAACATTTTCCCACTTAAATGTAATTGCACAATTGCACAACATAGATCATAAACAATATAACCAACCACTTCAAGAAGATTTTTAGTCATAATAAAACCTTTTTTAAATATGAGTTTCAACCCAGTATATTTATGGGAAAATAAAATAAATAAAAATAGACTTACTATACATGTCACCTTTATAGAGTTCAAAAAAGTTGTTCATAGTCTTGCTATTGATAGACATCTATAATCCAATGGATTAAATATGTCCTTCTACCATCATAATTGAGGCGGTATCAAGGACCACCTTGTAAAAAGTTTAATTTTTTCGTAAGGAAAAGTGAAAACGTCGTAGAACTATCCATCTATAATCAACCTTACATATCACTGATAGAAAAGTGGATACTCCTATCATAATTAGTTAGTTTTCAACTATTTGTCTTATAAACAACTCCTATAAGATTATTTTGAGGTTCTTTTAATAAAATGAAGAAAATATTGGTATGTATTCCCAAAGAGCCAATCATATGATGATTATAATGGAAAAATATTGTAAATGATTTTATTAATAACAAAAGGCCAATTTCATTTATTTGTTTTAGTTAATTATGAGATAATGGTGTAACATAATAAATGTCTGAAGAATAATGTTACTCGATGACATATGTCTTCAGGTTGAGGACCTGAACAATAAGATCAGATGTATGTGAAGAGTTTATACATTCTTGTTATGTCCCTAGTCGATTGTTATTATGGAAGCTGATAGACAACAATAACATATAAAACTAGAGTGTATGCTGGTTGATGATAGAATCCCATTATTCATGATTTGTGATGTCAAACCAAACACATAGATAGTTGTTAGAGAATAGTGTATTGAATAGACCCACCTTGAGAGTGATGCATCAAAACCATTGAATGATACTCAGAGTCAACTCTCATAGTGATATGTGGTGATTGTGGTTCTTAGACCTAAAATCACTACACTCATCACATGTCGTACAATGTACTTTGAGATCATTGAATGTAACCTTGAATAAGGGTTACCATAAAGGTGATGGTCGGATACATTGTGACACATGTGGAATGTCTGGGAGTGGTGAAGATGTGATTTGTCCCTCCTATTGGAGATTGATATCCTGGTTGCTTGATAAGCATTACTGAGAAATGCATGGTCATACTCATGTGTGTCAATATGTGATATTGAGCTCACATGTATCTCAGATAGCTCTAGTTCAAGGAACATGGACTGATGATTCCATCCCTCAACTTCAATCTTGATATCAGAGACAAAGGAACTATGCGATCACTATAACACGAATCATAGGTTGTAGGTTGAAGTTGTTCTCCAACTTTCCAATAACTTAGGTAGCAATGATGTGTTGCTAGAAACTGCTCATTACTTGTGATGTCATAATTTGGTTATGGACATTCACTACCAACATAACTTGGGACTTATAGGGTCACATGCATACGATACACCTAGAAAAGGAGTTTACTCATGAATGAAGTTTGACATGATTACTAAAAGTATTTAGCTATTCAATTTAAACAAGATTGACAATCAGACGTCTGAAACGACCAGTTCTGTTAATGTACAATAATTTTGGATGTATGAGCTGAACGATTCAGGTTGTGGTACGATCGGTTGATTGATCAGTAAGACTAGATCAAGGATTGATGCTAACATCATGTTGTGCATTAATTGAATATTGAAATCCAATATTATTGTGAATAGGAAACATGGTGGACTGATCGATTTAAGAGTTGAACTGATAGACTCACGTGTGAAACAATCAGTTCAATGGTGAATTGATCGGTTCATGGTTTTTAGGTTTGATGAGTATATTTATACCATCTTTGCTTGCTATTTTACTCGCTTTTTAGGGGAAGTTGTGTTTCTATTTCCTAGTTTTAACTTTATATTCACTTAAATACAATTGCCTTCTCTTTTCTAAACTTTATTGCATTTTATATATGTGTCACGACCTCCCTTCTAATAATAACACAACCATATAGGAAGCATTTGAACATAATGGAGATCATGACAAATCGTGAAATGATATCATTGACCAAGCAAAATCCATAGAATAAAAGAGATAACCACCAGAGTGCCTTATTACATACCAGAAACAAAAGAATCTAAGTCCAACATAACAGAGTTCAAAGGATGAAACTCCAACATAACATAACTAAAAGGAAAGAAAACTATATAGATTGGTACCCCACCAGGTAGGATCCACGAACTATCCTTGAGCTTGAGCTGACGTCCCTGAGGTCTACTTCTTCTCCTTCTCCTCATCTGCGGACATCTCATCCCCAACCCATACAAGGCAACATAAAACTATGTGAGTGGCACTAAGCAGTTATATAAGAAAATTAGCTTATAATAGAAATAACATGAGGAATAACTTGGAACATAATTGCATAACATAATTAACATGATTACATGAGAACATGATTAACTTAACATGATTTCATAATAAGATGGATTTTTACTTGAGTTGATGTAGTTGTCCTCCTGATTTGTACCCACAGTGCTCATAAGGCCATTTAAGGCTCATAGAAGGCCAGTCAAGGCTCACATAATGCTCACACAGAGCTCATAAGGCCAATTAAGGCTAACATAAGGCCAATTAAGGATTACATAACATGATTGACATGACTATATCAACATAAAAAGATTTATTATACTTGAACATAGTTATCATGATTTCTTGATCAATTAGCATGGTAGTGATTCATTGTGTTCCAAATTAAAGAATATTCATCAAATCAGTAGAAAACGTAAATTCATAGCATTTGCATGGTTTTCATAAGCATAAATTTAATAATAGCATAGTTGCACTTTATTAAGTAATCATAACCGAATAAACAAATAATGTAACCCATAACCCTAGAATTATACTCAGTGTTCATGATCTACTCAACTGATCCTGAGGAGGTACACTAACAGAAGTTTGAGTCCTGATCAGTCTTCATTATCCTGTCAAACATATAAGTATATTAATTATCATGATTAATCCTAAGGTTTTTAGGGTTTCGGTGAATCATGGAAATTAGGTGGAGAATATGGATCTAATCCTTGACGATTCAATAGATCTTGAAAAAATGATCAAAAACCATATTTGGATTGTCCCCATATGAGCTCTAATTTATTTTCTATGATTTATTAAAGATCAGACTAAAATTGACCAATCCGAATGGTCGATAATTCCACATGTGTACTTTTGTATGAAAAACAATCGCCACCACCTCACTAAGGTGTACCTATAGTCACTGGACACATGGCTCGGGCTCGCCACACAAATAGAAAGGGGCTTAGAGACATAATATTAGTCAAAAAGACCACAAAGGACACATATCAGTGTGACACATCGATGTGCAACCAAGGGCAGACGTGGAAATCCACTGCCTGCAATGTTCATTTGTTGAAACACCAAAGAACTGGCAAACAACTTGGTGATCCTGAATCCAAACTCATGATTGGCTATGGAACAGAATAGGATACCATGACTACTAGATTTCTTGTGATCTGCAGACAACGTAAACCCCTGGCATGGGTGCAGGCATGGTCGAAACCATCAGAGACAATCATCGCCATGGCTAGCCAACCTGAGGAGAACATAATGTGCGAGAACAGAGGAACTGCGACAAGGAAATGTCCCTGATGAGTTCAAGAGGGTCTATCAAAAGAAAAGGAACATTCATGCATAATGAAAGGTGAAAGGAACACTGGATGGCTCACCAACCATTGCTGGAATAGAGCAGGTAAACTCAAAAATGGGTTTCACTAAAGGAGGGGTGAAGCTTTCCAACGAAGATCATTCACCTCTTCGAGACTATCTACTAAAGTTGATGGATTGGCTTCTGTGGTCTAAGCGTGGCCGAGAAGCCTGGTTAGTGAACGAGATCTACAGGTCAGAAGAAGGTTTTGTGGGTACATCACTAGGGTGGATCAGACAGCCTAAGGAGAAAAGGAAGTCGTAGAATAGGGCATGGTAATGGTTACATAAAGAAGAATTGAACAAGAAAGCACTGATCCTCCCACTCGAGCTCTCCAGCAGCACTGGAGTAGATTGAGTCCTCGACGATTCTTTAGTTGGTCTTGATCCACATTGGCGGTAGAGGAGGAATCTTTATACCCCGTGGCTACTCTCTATGTAGCTAGATCTCGGTCTGATGGACCTACGTGGCCTAGGATCAGTGGCACCGTCGACTGAAGGGGAAGGTGATTTGGGCATTTTCACTGTAAAGGGAGCTAGGGTTCGAGTGGGAGCTGAAGAGACTCACAGTCACCTCCTGATTCTATTGGTGGTGTGATAATTGGAGTCTATTGAGGGGAGGGAGACCTATTACCGGGCGAAACGTTGGGCAACTATTCCCTCTCTCTGTGCAGACACTACGGGAGGTAGGGGATGAAGGCCCTACTCTTAGATCCCCATATAATGTCTCACAAAGAGCCCAACATAAGCTGCGTGTGACATGTATTTTTCTAGGACTTTGGAAAATCCTAGGATAATCATACGCATTATCAAGTTGGTTAATCAAAGAAATGTCATTATCTCCTATTTTCTTCCTAATATCATTTGGGGCATCTAGGATTATCCAAAACCAACCAAAATAGGTAGGCAAGCTAATTCGACCATGAGGAATTCAATTATACAATTAGATTTTGGATATGAGTTAGGCAAACATGTGTTTTGTATATTAGCTACTTAGGGTAATTAACACATTAATAATCATTGAAAAGGAATTTTATTACCAAAATCTGAGGGAAGATCTATTATTCTATTATCTATTCATATACCAATTAGTGGGATACATTATATATGTATGTGGGTCCAAACTAGCATTCAACCCCAACTAGTCACCATTGCATAATTAGGGTTAGGCTTTTGTGCATTATATATGACATTAATGTGACTAAGTATTGATTTAAATGATTCAATTCAAGGTCCACTTGGCATATTTAGCTCATTTTAGAATATGAATTAAGTATGGTCTCGACTTAAGTCAACATATGAAATATGAATTCTTTCAGCTTAGAGTTTCATCTTTAGTAAAGGTAAGAAATTTTGAGACTAAATTTTGAGGGTCGTTACAACCTACCCACCTTATGGATATTTCATACTCAAAATTTTCATGTCATATTAAGGTACTACCCACCTTAGGGTTTCACATATATGTACCCTAACTTGTTGTCTAATCATAACATTTCATAAGCCAACACTAAGCATAATCATGATATGGTATCCCATAGATAACTTTTGCATTATATCTAACATGACTAGAGAAACTAATGAGTGCATGAGTCATTAATGTAATTTGAAAACTAAACCTTACCTTCATCATCCACCATAGCAACAATCCTAGCTTTCCTTTTCTCTGGGGGACCTGGGTTAGGGTTTTGATCTACACCCTTCTTTGCGGCTAACCTAGGGCATTTGTCCTTGAAGTGCCCTTCTCCTCCACATTACAAGAAAACACCTAGGCCCAATCTGCACGATCCTACATGGGATTTGCCACACTTGGGGCATGCATCCCTCACTAGAGGATCCTCTAGGGTCTTATGCTTCTTGTGATCATTGTGGTGTTGGTCCCAATTGTTTTAGTTGTGGTGGTGATGTTGTCCATTGTGGGAGTTCTTCTTCCAAGCTCTCCTTCGGTGATCCTCAAGCTCCAGAGAAATGTCCAGGGCATCCTGCATGGTCTTGTGGCCTCATCCAGAAAGTGAGTAGCTGAGATCATCCTTGAGACCTCAAATGAACTTCTTGACTCGCTTCAGCTTAGTCATCTCGATCCCATACTTCTGGAGGATGCGAAACTTCATGGCGTAATGGGTAACAGTCATGTCACCACACTGTCATAGATGGAGGAACTCTAACTCCTTCTTGTCCATCATCTCTTCTGAAACATAGTGGCTCTTGAAAGCCTCTACAAACTCCTCCCATGTGAGGAACTTCTCATTTGGGTCTCTGGCATCACATAAATTCTCCCACCATACACAAGTCGGTCCTCTCAGCATGTGTGCCCTGAACTTGACATGGGACTCTTCAGAGCAGTTTAAGTCTTGGAAGCAATGCTCCAGGTTGCGGATCCAGGCCTCAACCTTACCCATAATGTCTAGCTCTTCTTCTCCAATGAACATCTCAGGTTTCACCTTGAGGAAGTCTATCAGGGTGACTTCATTCCTCCTCTATTGATGACCTCCCATTGCATCAGATAAAGCTTTGACCAACATATTGTACGAGAGGGGAGGGTCTGCTCCATTTGGATTCTCCTCATGCTCAAAGTCATGCTCACTCTCTCCACCATAATGAGGGGGTGACTTGTCATGCTCAAGGAAACACTTAGGGGCCATATGGAATAGGAAAGGAGACTTCGATAAGCATGTGGAGTGACACATAAGATCCTACTACAGTGGCCATTACAGGATTGCTGTGATACCACTTTTGTCATGACCTCCCTTCTAATAATAAAACAACCATAGAAGAAGCATTTGAACATAATGGAGATCATGACAAATCATGAAATGATATTATTGACCAAGAAAAATCCATAGAATAAAAGAGATAACCACCAGAGTACCTTATTGCATACCATAAACAAAAGACTCTAAGTCCAACATAAAAGAGTTCAAAGGATGAAACTCCAACATAACATAAATAAAAGGAAAGACAACTATCTAGAATGGAACCCCACCAGGTAGGATCCATGAACTATCCTTGAGCTTGAGTTGACGTCCCTGAGGTCTACTTCTTCTCCTTCTTCTCATCTACGGACATATCGTCCCCAGCCCATGCAAGGCAACGTAAAACTATGTGAGTGGCACTGAGCATTTATATAAGAAAAATAGCTTATAATTGAAATAACATGTGGAATAACTTGGAACATAATTACATGACATAATTAACATGATTACATGAGAATATGATTAACTTAACATGATTTCATAATAAGATGGATTTTTACTTGAGTTGATGTAGTCACCCTCCTGATTTGCACCCACAACGCTCATAAGGCCATTTAAGGCTCACATACGGCCGGTCAAGGCTCAGACAATGCTCCCACAGTTCTCATAAGTCCAATTAAGGCTCACATAAGGCCAATTAAGGCTCACATAACATGATCGAGAGGACTATATCAACATAACATGATTTATTATACTTGAGCACAATTATCATGATTTCTTGATCAATTAGCATGGAAGTGATTCATAGTGTTCCAAATGAAAGCATATTCATCAAATCAGTAGAAAACATAAATTCATAGCATTTTCATGGTTTTCAAAAGCATAAATTGAATAATAGCATATTTCCACTTTATCGAGTAATCATAACCAAATAAACGAATAATGTAACCCATAACCCTAGAATTATACTCAGTGTGCATGATCCACTTACTTGATCTTGATGAGGTACACTAATAGAAGTTTGAATCCTGATTAGTCTTAATTATCCTGTCAAACATATAAGTATATTAATTATCATGATTAAGCCTAGGCTTTTTCGGGTTTTGATGAATCGTGGAAATTTAGTTGAGAATATCGATCTAAATCCTTAACCATTCAATAGGTCTCGAAAAAATAATCAAAAACCATATATGGATCGTCCCCATCTGAGCTCTAATTTATTTTCTATGATTTATTAACGATCAGACTAAAACTGACCAATCAGAATGGTCGATAATTCCACATGTGCACTTCTGTATGAAAAATAGTCACCACCACCTCACTAAGGTGTACCTGTAGTCACTGGCCATGTGGCCTGGGCTCACCACACAAATAGAAAGGGGCTTACAGATATAATAATAGTCAAAAAGACCAAAAAGGACACGTATCAGTGTGACACATTGATGTGCAACCAAGGGCATACCTTGAAATCCACTGCCTACAATGTTCGTTCATTGAAACACCGAAGAACAGACAAACAACTTGGTGATCCTAGATCCAAACTCACGATTGGATATGGACCAGAATGGGATACCATGACTACTAGATTCCTTGTGATCTACCGACAACGTCGACCCCTGACATGGGTGCAGACATGGTCAAAACTGTCAGAGACACTTGCCGCCATGGCCAGCCAACTTGAGGAGAAAAAAATTGTGAGAACAGAGGAACTACAGCAAGGTGACATCCCTGAAGAGTTCGTGAGGGCCTACCAAAAGAAAAGGAACATTCATCCATAACGAAAGGAGAAAGGAACACTGGTTGGCTCACCAACCATGACCGGAATAGAGTAGGTAAGCTTGAAAATTGGTTTCGCTAAAGGAGGGGTGAAGCGTGCAAACGAAGACCTATCACCTCTTCGAGACTATCTACTGAAGCTGAGGGATTGGTTTCCATGGTCTAAGTGTGGCCAAGAATCCTAGTTGGTTAACGAGCTCTACATGTCAGAAGAAGGCTTAGTGGGTACATCACTAGGGTGGATTGGATGACCTAAGGAGATAAGGAAGTCATAGAACCGGGCGTGGCGATGGTTACCCGAAGAAGAATCAAACTAGAAAGCACTGATCCTCCCACTCAAGCTCACCGACGTCACCAGAGTAGATGGAGTCCTCAGCAATTCTTTAGTTGGTCTCGATCCAAATTGGCGGCGAAGGAGGATCCTTTATACCCTGTGGCTGCACTCTGTGTAGCTAGATCTTGGTCCAATAGACCTATGTGGCCTGGGAATGGTGGTGCTGTCGACTGAAGGGGAAGGTGGTTTGGGCATTTTTGCTATGAGGGGAGATAGGGTTCGAGTTGGGGCTTAAGAGACTCACATTTGCCTCTTGATTCTGTTAGTGGTGTGATAATCAGAATCAATTGAGGGGAGGAGAGATATTATCAGGAGAAAAGTTAAGAAACTATTCCCTCTCTCCACACGGACAGTGCGGGAGGTAGGGGATGAAGGCCCTATCCTCAGATCCCCATCTGACGACTCACAAAGTGCTTGACATAAGCTGTGCGTGATGTGTATTTTTCCAAGACTTTGGAAAATCCTAGGATAATCATATGCATTATCAAGTTGGTTAATCAAAGAAATTTCATTGTCTCGTATTTTATTCCTAATATCATTTGGGGCCTCTAGGATTATCCAAAACCAACCAAAATAGGTAGGCAAGCTAATTCAACCATGAGGAATTCAATTATCCAATTAGATTTCAGATATTATTTAGGGAAACATGTGTTTTACATCATTAGCTACTTAGGGTAATTAACACATTGATAATCATTGAAAAGGAATTTTATTACCAAAATCCGAGGGAAGCTCTCACTACTACAGAAACAACATTCAACGTCACTTTTATGGGTGTCAGTTTTTTAGTAAAACTGACATTGATAACATTCAACGTCGGCTATTAAGTAAGACCGACGTCTATACTCAAGGACCAACCAGTCATGGGTATCACTTTGTATTCAGTGTCAGCTAGATAAAAGAAACTGACACCTAAAATAGCCTGTGAAATCCAATTTTTAGCGAAAAAAATTGCCCCCAAAGTGTCACATACATCGTCGGTTTTTTATCTAATAACCGACGCCAGACGAGGATAAAGTTTGCACAAAACGTTCCAATATCAGAATCAGTTTTCCTTGAATAACCGACACTAATAGGGGTTCCCACCAAAAAAATTAGGGTAAAGATTATCCAATTGGACGTCAGTTGTTTCCTATAAACCGACACTTAATACATTTAGGTGTCGGGTCGTTAGATAACCGACACCGTTTACTAACTTAATAGACCCCCGAACAGTCATCTCTTCCCCTTTCTTCTCTTTTATTGCGAACAGCTAGCCGACTGACTCCCCTACTTCCTACTGCGTCGCTGCCGCCACTGCCTACTATTGCTAGTGCCTCTGCTTGCCACCACTGCCGCTGCCTCCTTCTCGAGTTGCCACTCTACTCGATGTCGCCGCCACCTCCTTCTCTGCTTGCCGCCACCTCCTTCTCTGCTCGCCACCGCCTCCTTCTCTGCCCGCCGCTGCTGCTACTCACATGGACGTCGTTGCTCCTCACACCACCGCTGCTACTCCTCACACCGCCACTGCTCTTCTCCATGCTGCTAGTTGCTCGACAGGTAGCCCTCTTCTTCTTCCTCCATGCCCCTCTTCTTCTTCCTTCTCCCTCATTACAAATAGCAAGCATGGCAGTGGTTGTGTTGGCCATCCACGGTCGTGCTAGGCAGCATGGTCGTGGTCGGCCAACACAACCATGGTCGTGCTTGCTATTGGTAAGGAGGGAGAAGGAAGAAAAGAGGGTATTTTGTTCATTTATTTTTTTATCTATTGCTTTATATTTGTTTATCTACTGATTATATTTATTTATCTAATGCTTTGAGTTTATTTATTTAGATGTTGCTATTATAACTCAACCTAGGATATGAACAAATCTTTTGCTTGCATATATTTGTGCTTCTAATCCTAATGCTTGACCTAATTCAGTAAATTTTGATGCATTTTGAAATAAGATTTAAACTTGTCCATTCTAGCATCCTAATTTGATTTGATTAAACCCTAACATTGATGAAACGCTAACATCAATTGTGATGAAACCCTAACATGTACATATCTATCATTGTGTTTGTTGGCCTAGAAACCCATCCAAGATTTACTAATTAGGAGTAAATCTTGGATAGTCCCCAGTTTGTGACTATTCTTGAACATCTAATCTCACTTAGGATGTAAGTGTATAATGTGTATTGGGTTTTCAAGAAAATTTCGGTAGCATTTCCCCATTTGTTCTCTAAGTACATATGTACTTAGAGAATAGCGGGGAAATGCTGCCGAAATTTTCTTGAAAACTCAATACACATTATACACTTACAAGTGAGATTAGGTGTTCAAGAATGGGATAGGTGGTACACATTTATTATATATAAGAATGACATCACATTTATTTGTTGGCCTAGAAACCCGTCCAAGATTTACTCATTAGGAGTAAATCTTGGATAGTCCCCGCGAATGATATTGGCATCACAGGCGAGAAGGGTGAACCATTCATATTGGCATCACAGGCGAACCAAGTATTTTATATCGATGATCCTGCAAATGATAAATGGTCAGTTGTTCTTCATGGTAAAAGATAGTTCATTGAAGATCCTATAGATGAAGAAGAGTACTATGATAAGTATGATGACTCCGGTACATTCTCAGTTGGGTTGCCAACACCAGCAAATATTGAAGCTAATGATGACTTGTATGTGCGCGAAGATCACAATGAAGGATTGCTAATTGAGAAAAGATCACAATAATAGAGGCATGTTTATATTTTTTTGCATGTTTTATTTTTTTGAATGTGAACTTTACAATGTGAATTACTTTACAATGTGAATGTGAACTTTACAATGTGAATTACTTTACAATGTGAATGTGAACTTTACAATGTGAGCTTTACAATGTGAATTACTTTAAATTGTGAACTTTAGAATGTGAATGTGAACTTTCAGATGGCTGAGCATTCTCCTGATGACCGTGCTGATGATTATCGTGAGGGTGAGGACATCAATGTGCCGCATCACAGTGTAAGTTTTAAAAATATATCATATATTTATATCTATATGTCCATTTATAGTTATATCCTGTAAGTGTGTTTATTTTGTCAAATTTTCGGTTGACGATGCACATGTACCCTCTGAAGCACTTGAGTCACTTGATGAGCAACACCAAAAAGTTGATAAGAAAAGGGGCATCACTATGATGAAGAAGTTAACAACGCTAAGGGGCAATGGACCCAAACTTGTTGTGGATTTTGATAATGTAGGAAATGCAATTGGAGTGAATCGTAATTCGTTTGTTTCATATCTTGGGTATGTTACTTGTAGCCATTGCGGTTGTAAGATAGATTCTTGACATAAAGTTCCTAAGGGGAAGAAAGACATAATATGGAAGGATTTATGCGTGAGTTATTATTAATTTAAATTCTATTTTGTAGATTACTAATTTTTTGGATACTAGTTAATAGAAATTCTATTTTGTAGAGTATATTTGCATTGGATGAAAAGTTGCATCGTAAATGCGTGATGCAACACTATGGGAGAGTCCTAAGGAACTATAGGACAAATCTCACCCGAGAATACATAAAAGAAGGTGACAAGAGGAAGAAGACAGCCACTGAACAATGGAACTTCCTAGACCAAGAAGAATGGGATGTGTTTGTTGCTTCAAGAAAAACTGATGAATTTAAGGTATTAGGCGTCACTCCCAATTTAGTTAATATACGTTGTATTCACCTATTCAAGATTAACATTTAGTGTTACTAACCAAATCATTAATGTGCATACTAACTAGGCCCTCAGTGAGGTGCAAAGAGCAAGGCATGCACTGAATGTGCATGACCACACAATGGGTCCAAAGGGGTATGCAGGCATTCGCCAAATACTACAGGCTGAGTCTACTGCTCAGTATGCTGCTACTCAGGAGTCCTCTACTATAGGTACCACACCTCTGCGTCACCATGATATCTGGATATATGGGAGGCAAAGTAAGAAAGGATAAATAAGGAAGCCCGCAACTGTTAAGGTGGCTGCAAAAATGGTAAAATACAACTCTTAGAGCAATCGTTCGAATATTGATTATTTGTGATGTTTACTTAATTACAAATTTTTGTTTTAGCAATTAGCGGGAGCTGCACGAGATGAGGAAATAAGGCAAGTTCATCCCTGAGGGCATAAGGGATGAATTGACAGTTGCTCTGGGTAACCTAGAGAATCACAGACGTGTTAGGGTTGCAAGTGCTGGTGTGGGCATCAAAGTGTTCTTTGGGCTATCCCAGCACAAACATGTCCCTAAAGCGGGAATTTCACAAGAAGAGGTAACCTATTCTTTCTTTAGAATGTTACTGTAAAAGAGAATTCAATAATCAGAAGCTAACATTTCTTTTATCCATGTATAGGTAGATAAGATAGTTGATAGGAGAGTCGATGAAGTAGTTGATAAGAGAATCAAGGAAGCAGTTGATAAGACACTCCATGAAGCAATGAGCAAGTGGCAGGCATCTCTAACTGCCACTCTGCAGACAGTACCTATGGCATCCCGCTCTACTCCTACTGCAAAGGTTGGGAGTAGTAATCTTATAGACCCACCACCTAGCACATCTGCTGTAAGTATTTTTATGACATAGTAACTAGTCTTTTCAAGATGATATGTTTTCAAGATGATATGTATATATGTATATAACATTCTTTACACAAATTTGTAGGTGTTGAAGCCATGCCGTCTAAAAAGTAAAGAATATGTCATTGCAGAGGCGTCGTCTTACCCATCCCTACCAGGGGAAATGTTTCATGGGTCTCCATTACCAGTTGGTTGGGTTCGTCTGATCCCACTATGTATATTCCCCAAGTGGATGGATCTTCCATTGCCATATGCCCACCCAGATTGTGAAACGCTTGGTGAGGCAGAAGGTGGAGTGATATTGTGGCCAAAAGCGGATGTCGTCTATACTGAAATTGTATGGTAAATTTACATTACATTAAATTGTTAGTGTGTGTATATGATGTCAATTGATCTAAAATTATATATACATACAGGTTAAAAAGAAGACACCCAGAGCATCTAGGCCTCCACCTCCACCTCCTAAATTACCAAGTTGGGCTCCATAGGACCTACCTATCTCGTTATGTCCTAATTGTAGAGTTATGGCAATATGGTTAGGTGAACATGATATAAATTTACCTATAACTATTTCTATAGATGTGGATGTTGCAGGTCAATCATACGAAAACAAACTATTTGTACAAGATATTTTGGAGTTGTTTCGATATGATTGGTTGAATACATCTGTGATAGAGCTATGGATAAGGTGAGATCTTCTTTATACATCCATATACCTTGTGTAGGATCTGGTGATTTGGTTTCTTATATATTAATGCATACGTAATACATGTTTTGCAGCTACTTAGACAAGATATGTGCAAATTTTTCATTCGAACATGTAGGATTTTTTATTCCATCTTTGATTAGTCTAGTAGCTAAAGACCCTTCATTAGTTCAACAGTACTGCTTTGATGCTTTTACAAATTTTGCTCAAAATAACAAGACGGTGATAATAGCTCCATTCAATGTGGAGTAAGTTTACTTTTCTTATAATTTTGATTTAAGAAAATTACATTTTTATTGTGGATTTTGAGTTATTAATTTTTAACTTTTTTACCTCTAGGGGTATGCATTGGGAGTTACTAGTTATTGTCCCCGAGACATTCACGGTCTATTATCTAGATCCTAAGGGGAGTAAATTGAATTCAAAATATGGACACACAATGAAAATGGCATTATTCCAGTGAGAAATATTTCATTTTCATATCCGTTAACATATGTTATTACATTACTATTTAATTATGCAATGTATTGTGTTACATTAACATTTAGGGGTTTAGATGAGTTCAAAAAGGCTGGAGGAAAGGTCCCCAGGAAAAAGAACCAGCCAATAATTTCGAAGAACGTGGAAGTAAGTTCCCGACTGCAATATATATATTATTTATGCGAACACTGCTTAATTAGTTATATTTTTTAATATTTTGTATGTTTCAATTTATAGTGTGCTATACAAGACAACGGATGGGCATGTGCATACTATCTGATGCAATTTATGCACATGATTATCAAATATGCCGTAGTGGACATTGATACCATTCCTGAGGTATTATATATAGTCTCATTAGATAATATGAAATATATCAATCTTATTTATATATTATTAATTATATATATACATCATTCTCTTTGTAGGTGTTTAAAACTAACCCCGCTACAGGAAAGGCCTTACTAGATGTACATGCTCCCTATACGACAGAAGAATTAAATGATGTAAGAGAAGAATGGGCAAAAGCCATACAAGTAGTGGGGGTTTTAAAATATAATTGGGATGTTGATAGCAAATAATGACTAAAGAATGATATTTTGTAAATGAATTTCTGAATTGTAATATGTGTGAATGTTTCTACATGTCTGAATGTTTCTACATGTGTCTGAATGTTTATACATGTGTGAATGTGAAAATGAATGAAACTGTTGGTTGCTATATGAATGTTTGTACATGTGTGAATGTGAAAATGAATGGAACTACAGATTGCTACATGAATGTTTCTACATGTGTGAAAATTGAATGGAACTGCAGGTTGCTAAATGTGTAAAAATTAATGTTGTTAATTTTGCAGGTTTAAAACCTACAGTTCATAACTGAACTGCGGGTTTCTCATCCTGTGACTAGCCACAGCAGGCCTGTGGAGTGATAAAAAAAATACATACAATAGGCGTCGGTTATTTGAAAAAACTGACGAAAAATGCTTACAGTGTCGGATAATAGCTAAAACTGACGCCTAATGAGACCAGACACCACGACCGTGCTGGCCAGTACAACCATGGTAGTAGGTGATATGGCGTCGGTTATCAATAATAAACTAACGTTGATGGTGTCCTAGATGGCGCCCTTTCTGTAGTGTGAAGGTTTATGGCATCGGTTTCCATAGTAATAACCAACGCTTATATCCCCCTATTGGCACATTTTCGGTGGCATGCGAAGGTTTCTGGTGTCGGTTTGGAAACCGACGCCTAACAGTTTGCCTTTTAGCGGCACCCACATAGGTGTCGCATTGAAACCGACACTAAAGGAGTTAAATAACTGACACTAAAGGTGGGTTATGTACTAGTGTCTATTATTCTATTATCTATTCATATACCAATTAGTGGGATACATTATACATGTATGTGGGTCCAAACTAGCATTCAACCCCAACTAGTCACCATTGCATAATTAGGGTTAGATTTTTGTACATTATACATGACATTAATGTGACTAAGTATTGCTGTAAATGATTCAATTCAAGGTCCACTTGTCATATTTAGCTCATCTTGGAATACAAATTAAGCATGGTCTCGACTTAAGTCAACATATGAAAGACAAATTCTTTCAGCTTAGGGTTTTATCTTTAGTAGAGGTAAGAAATTTTGGGACTAAATTTTGAGGGTCGTTACAATATATTTATGCAGAACCAGCCAAAAATGTACAACAATGTTCAAATCAATAATCAAGCCCTCATGATTCTAAGCCTCAAGGGAAGGAAGGCCTGGAGGTTTTCCATGGTTCACCTTCCAACCACCTAGTTAAGGGATGTAGTTCACCATTCATCTGACTCAAGCCTCTCTCTACGTAGGGTCTTTTAGATTCTTCTATTTTGATGCTTGCTCCCAACATCCTATCCACTCCGGTTCAATCCATGCTAATCTGCCAGGGAATTGGATGTGAGGTCCAAATTGAGTAACCCACGCTAGTCGCCTATTGGAACAAGTACGTGCCATGCAAATAGCTGCCTTCGACCACAAGTATTCAACATTAGGGTTTCAATAGTGAGGAATGCATCTATAAAAGGGAGCCCTTATCATTCATTCTAAAGGGTTTCTGATTGGTGATCAGAAGCCACATTGCTTAATGCAAACCCTATCGAGGAGTGAGGAGGCATTGACCACAGTGAAGATATTGGTCTTCCTAGATCAAGTGCCATGTCCCCCTCCATTGTTCTTTCTATCTTTTCACTATTGTCTCTCACCACAAGCGAGTAGACGTTTATGCTAGAGCATGGGGACTAGCCTTAACAACCTGTATTTGATCCTAGCTTGTATCTAAACTCAACAATATTATTTCTAAATAAAGTATTACTCTTCTTATTTCCTTGCCTTGCAAATTGACGACTTGCTTTGCATATATATTATAGTCATGGATACATAGGTTGTTGTGAGTGTGATTAGAACACTAGAACGATCTTATTATCACATGTTAATGTGTAGGAGTGCACTTACAATCACTAAGATAATTATCCTAGAGTTTAATCCTTTTTCAACTTTCCGATTAAGGCTAGTATAGAAAGGGTCAATCCCACATCACAACTTTATTAAGATTGTTAAATCTAAACCCAACTGTTTTTTAAGAACTTTTTTATTTATTTTTGGTATTTTCAGATTTGGAATGGAAATTAGAAATCGATTTTGGGGGTTGATGATAATCACTTAAGCATTAATTGCAAGAATGAAAATGCACTTAACAAGAATATAAATTTTCCCTGTCACAAGGAAATTCAAGATTGTTGTTAGCAAACAAAAACTATTATGAATGAAAGACTGGGAATTAAAGGAAGAAAAACAAGTGGTGATTGGAATCAAGAGATGGGAATCGAGGCTTTAGGGGTTTTCACCACCTTAGCCTAGGAAAAAATGAACTAATCATTAAAAACAACGGATTCAATGAAGGCAAGTGAATTAATGAAAAGCACTAAAGATGAACTCCACATGAGCCCATTGGTCCTGGTGCTCATGTTTCCTAGTTTATCAACCTAAAAGAAGAAGATCCACGGTCATTTCAAAACTCCTATGTGATTGGGTTTGTTGTTCTGAATCCAAACTTCCATGGTCATATCCATCTGGATCAACTTTTGATCAAACCAATTAATTACTTTGATAGATCAATTAGTTATCAAACCCAAAAGCCATCTAGGATCATTTTAAGGAGAAGTCAATAAAGCCATGGCTAAGGGGTTATTCCCCTTGCTCCGATAGGGAACTACACACTCATGCTTGTGGAGAAAAGGGAGATAAAGGGAATAAGAGTTCTAGCCTTAGTCTAGTCTTACTAAAGGATAGTTCCTTAGGGTAGAGACAATGAAATGGCCAACGCTTAATCCCTTGATACAGTCCATGCAAGAGAAGAAGAAGAAGAAATCAACTAGATCTAAACGAGCAAAGTAAGAACAATAATTGAAAGGAACACTTAACTTGCAAAAACCAAACTTTATTGATGAACAAAACACAATAACATAAGAACGCAAGAAAGATTGCTCAGAAATCCCATACAAAGATGATACAAAAGATGCCCTTGAGAGGAGGAAGTGCCCCTCCTTTTATAGGAGAAGGATGGGAGATTTATGATTAGGGTTGTGGGTAAAAAGAGACTGGCGACTACTAATTTGAACTGGCTACGCATTGCCAACCGATCTGTTGGAGGTCTAGAAAATGTGGGAGTCAGGGCAGAAGTAGGTAACCCTATATCTCGGGTGGTGGCGCTTCTTTGACCTACTCAGTTCGGGAGGTAAATTCCCGCTTTGGCCCTGAAATGTCCGTTTGAGATTCAAGGGGCGTGTCATCACAACAAATACCAATCGATCAGTCAGAACAAGTGAGCCGAGCATCTGGAACATGTTAGATGCTCGATTGGAAACACAAAGCCGCTTGTCTGGAATGGCTGAGATGAATGACTGATCATCTGGATCACTTGTCTGATCTTTTGAGTCTGCAAGAAATTCATAATTTTGGGTGAGATTAAGTTAAATTGTGATAAAAGGAAGCAAATAGAAAATTGTTTCTTTTTGGTGGATAAAGATAGGAATTTAAATGTGACATGACTAAAAATGTTGTGAAAAGAAGTGCTAAATTAGCAAGTATCATAACCCTAAGGTGTTAGCAAGGGATATCGAGGTGATTGGGCTACAGTTTGCTAATGTGTCGAGGATGGTTGGTTGTAAGTGAGGGAGTCCATTTGGAATAAACATGGAACTTGGGTGCCGAGGATGGTTGGTTCCAAGGGATTTTAGGCCAAGTGATGACCTATATCATGTGAGGGTGCAATAGCTAAGCCTCAATTTAGCAGTTCTTGTTAAAGAGTTAGATCTCCTTAGGATAATTATGCCAGATTGGGTAGTGAGACCCCATGCCCTGGTCCTCTTTATTATCACTCATTTACTTTTTCATCCCTATTTCCATTGACAACAATTTAGTTTAATCAATCAGTCAACTTTTCAGTGTTAAATATTACTCTTAAAACTTTTGAATTTATATAACTACTTAAAAAGATTATCATTTGGGTTCAATCCTAAAGTATACTACAATAAGGCTTCCACTTGTGTGGAGTGGATAACTAGTGCAATACTTTTGGTTAAATCTAGGAGTTATTCTTTTAGGGTTTTTCTTGGTGTGACATTTGGAGCCCCATCAAAAATTGGCGGTGTTGCCAGGGACAATGGTAGTTAAATATTTTTGGAAGTATAAGTGCAATTAGGATTTTCCCTTTTTATGCTCGATATTATTGAAATATTCTAGAACTAAACACATCAAATCACAATCGATCTTCCTATTTTCAGGTTCTCCTAGCGTATGCAAAGATCCAACAACTTTGACTCAGGATTGCTTTTCGATTCTGATATTGAAAGAAACTTCAAAAAACTTCACAAGGAAAAATCCATGGCAGATGCAGCATTGGTAGTAGTAGTTATACAAGCGCAAATTTAAGTGGCTATTGCGGCCCATCAAGAATTAATTGCCACAGAAGCTAGGGAGTAGGTAGAAGCTGAATTCAAAACCAACCTCGAAACCGCTCAAGCCATAGAACGAGCTAAAGAATGACTATATTTATCTATCTCTAAAGGCACCGAGTTGACTCATCTCATCAAACCTCCAGGTGACCGAATCGAGATCAGGGCCCAGTAGGTCAGCCTATTGCAAAACTTTGCCTTTATAGGAAGGATTAGGGATGACTGTCAAGAACATCTCCTCAAATTCATTGACCTTTGCTTGATGATGAAGCTATCTGACACAACTGATGATGCCATGTGGCTGCAACTATTTAAATACTCCTTGACCAACAAATATAGAGCATGGTAAAACACTCTTTGAGGAGATCAGATCACTACATCGAGGACCAAGAAAATAAGTTTCTATAGAAATTCTACCCACCCTCGATGACATATTTGATCAGAGGACAGATCAAAAGGTTCAATCAAGTACCTAAAGAATTCCTATATGAAGCATGGGAATGATCATTGAACTCCTATTCAAGTGTCCACATCATGGCATCCCAAAGAATCAAATCATTGATTTTTTCTATCATGGGGTTAACGAGGAGACAAAGAAGTTCCTCGACTCTTCCTCTAATGGAAACTTCATGCAACAGAGTTTCAACAACATGCTAAAGATAATTAATCTTGCGGCAGAAAATCAAACTCAGTGGACCAAACCCTCAGGCAAGGGCATTCTTAAGGTGGCCATGGTGGAGGATTGTTCATAACTCAAATGTATCTTTAAAGAACTAAAATCTATCTCTCTCTCTAGTAGGAAAATCTTGGAAAGTCCTTCAGTGCATACGAGAGGAAGAACCAAATGCCTCAAGTGCAAATAATTGCACCTTCTTGTGAGTTCTTCCATGCAGTAGATCACAAGATAGTCCATTGTCAACAACAGTATGCTTCATTTCATGAGAACCATGATGACAAACAATATATAGTCTCCCAAGCCAAGGACATGAAATCAATACACAATAGTCCAGGGCAAGAGTACTATAATCCGAACCAAGCTCGTACTAATCTTGATTTCCAATACAGGAACCTCACTGGAGTTGAGAGTCATAATCAGACCTTGATGCCACATGCTTAGGTTAGAGCACCATCGAGCTAAACTGGCCCATGCAACCAAAGAAATTTCAAATTTTATTTTCCTAGTGGAACTACTAGCAGCAACATTAGTATCAGAATCCAAATCACGCCCCACCACTGCAAATAGAGGCAGCCCTAGTAAAGGACCCAATGAAGACACTTCAAGAGATGATTGCATCATACCAGACTCAACTAGCCAATTCCACATCCAATCATTGGAGTCTTTGATCACCCATTTGGTAGCTAGTCAACAGCCCCCATTGGGCACGATTGTCGAACAACTTGAAAACAATCCAATCATATGGAGCAGTTAAACACCATGATGACTAAGTTAGGAAACGTGTATTCTGCACCTATGACCACTAATCCTACCTCCATTCCTCCCAGCAGAGATGAAATCACCCCAACAGAGGCCTTAAGTTTTCCGATTGGCCATCTGATAGTCAGTTCCATAGAAGTCCCGATAATAGACTCCCATGTGGCATCAACGCAACCAAGCAATGGAAAAAATTTAGATTAAGCAACACCAGAGCCAATTCTAGACCACTGACAGCTCCTGCAGTGCATGCGTACAAGCCACATGTCTGATAAGCATGACTCCTCAAGCATACCATGCTAGATGATCGATTCATGAAATTCAAAGACACTATGAATGTAAGGACCCTGACCTTCGTTTAGAGTTTACCCTATTTGCTTTGCTTAACCTTGGTTCTTTGGTGCTTGCTAATCACCTTTAGTGGTGATTAGGGTTTGGTTGTGCTTTGTTGAGTGTTGCCTTTGCTTCTTTGTACCCTGTGTCAGGTAAGAGCAAGATGTGTCGGCCTGAGCTTGTGACGCCTAAGGTTTGTGTCGCCCTAGTGGTGTATCGCCCATGTGTGTCGGCCATGTTGGGGTTGTGTCACCCAAGTGTGTCGCCCATGATCTTTGACCTAGCTTTGACCTCGTTTGTGTCACCACTAGTGGACACTTGGTGCATGATGCTTGCATGTGGCAATGACCTTGGACATGTGTTAAGGGCTTGCTAGAGTGGTGGATCGTGCACTAGGACAAGTGTCCCTAGGTAGGCAACACCTTGCTTGGTTCTACCTTGTTTTCTCCTCCCTTCCCTTCTATATATGCGTTTCCCTTTCCTTGCAAAGGATCCCTTTTAGCTCTTTAGTCTCGCTCTCCTTGGTGTGCACGACACACCCTTCTCCTTTGCAAGTTGGTGGCTGATACCCCTTGGAGGAGCAGCTTGGTGGCCGTTAGCTTTGGAGTCTCCTTCTTCCTTGCTTGGTGGTGCTTGGAGCTAGGAGCTTGGATCTTGCTTAAGGCGGGTTACATAACTCCTAACCCTAACTACACTACTCTTTTTCCATGTTCTTATATGTTGCTATGATCATGTCGGCTATGTTGTAGTTAGTTTGGTTTTATTGCTTAAGTATCTATGTTGGTCGATCGTTGTGATCTAGGGTTTCATGGTGACCAATACTGCTTTCTCTCCTTGGTCTAGAGGAGTGAGTTTAAGCTTCTAGTATTATGAGCAACACCCCTCTTTCTCTTAGCTGATTGAGGTGAGCTTGTGTTCTAGTTGCTTGAGCAACACTCTCCTCTCACCATGGACTTGAAGGGTGAGCTTGGTTGTTGTGGACCTTATTTAGGGTTGGTTTTTGTGTTGCTCGATGGGTGATAGGTGGTGTGAAAGACCCCTCCTTCTTAGTTGATTGAGGTGAGCCATCTCCTTGACCCTCTAGGGTTTGGTGCCTTGTGACGATCTTGTGAGTTAACCCTTGGACGTTTTGAGTTGGGGAGGTGCTGCCCAATAGCCCTCTTGACCTAACACCTTGGACGTTATTCTATGTTGGTGACGGGCAATATCCCTGGTCCCTTGTGACGGGCGACACAATGTCACTTTGCCTTGTGACGAATGATAGGCCCTAGCTTAGTTGGTTGCACGATAGGTCTCCTAGACGTTGCCCTTGTGGAGTACCTTACACACACACACACCTGACTTTGACATGGTTAGTGTCATTATGTGGACGTTGCTGAGCAGCCTGTGACGGGCGTCATGATTGGTTGTGTGTCGACCGATAGCTCTGTCTTGTCATGAGTGTTTCCCGATAGGTCGGGTGCCCGACACCCCGTCACACATTTAGTTTCCCTACTATTGCACGCCCTGATGCTGTTGCGACGTTGTGTCGCCCGACACATGTTGTGCACTTCTCCCTGACGCGGCATTACTGAGTGCTGGCCTTTATATGATGAATGATAGGTGAGGGCAGGTTGCCCGATACATCTTCTAGTGAGGGTTCTTGGTATCTCTAGTGAGGGTTATACATATCACGGAAGGCTGATATGATGAGTATGTTCTTGTTTAACATGATGGTGACTCTTTGCATGAACATTATGGTAACACTTACTTATATAACACCCATATCTTTATACATGAATTTGATCATCATGATTATCTTGTATAATGCTAAGGAAAATGGTAAGCATGTAATATGACTTGCTTAATGATGTGCCTTATGCATGTGATCATAAGTTGAGGCTTATTTGATAAAGTATATAATCTTTGATGTCACTTTATATTGATAGCATGGTCTTTCTATTAAGCCTATGATTATTGAGTAGTACTAACCATGCAGGTGATGCATAGCCAAGTAAAGGGCTATGAGGAATCAATATATGAAAACAATGAGTTAACAAGTACAATGTGATTGCTATTCCATGATGATGATGATGATGTGAGCCTTGAAAGGCAGTGGCAATATATGTTGAGGGATTGAGATCCCATGGTATGTGATGATCCATGTGATTGATCTAGATTGATTGGCAAGAGGCCAAGTGATAACATGTGAAGTGGGATCCTTGTGATGGATCAATATTATGTGAAGTGTGGTATAAGCACAATGTTGAGTTTTATATTGTTTACTTTTGTTATAATTACATGTTATATAACTTGGATGAATCTTGCAATTCATATAAAAGATACTAATTAAATACAATGGAATGTATCATGTAGTTGCCCTGGCCATAGATCCATCATCGTCAGGAATTTGGTGATGGTGAAATGGGTTCTCCTACGGGTTAACCCGGAGCACATATTGTTGAATATGTGAGGTTGCTCCTAGCCTAAAGTGAGGAGGTAAGAGTGCAACTTCGGTTGTAGACTCCAGGGTGTGGATTCAGGCCCGTAGCCTAAATGTGATAAGAGCATGGTGAACAGGCCCATGGCTCAGGATGTGTGATATGAGGAGCATGAATGCGTTCATGGCTCAGAGCACGGTGAACAGGCTCGTTAATCAGTTTCACTAGCGCCGAGACCTGTACCGAGGCGGGCTAGGCAGAGGGTAGCCTGACCCTGTGGCTAAGACCACTTCAGCATGAGACTGCGGTCCTGCTTGTGTTGTACTCGTGTACTGACCACGAGGTGGGAGGTCGTGGAGTTCGGCTCTTCCATTGACCTTGTATGGCACTGGCTCCGGGTTTCATAGCCGTCGGTTGGATTTGAACGGTACGGTTCACTTCCTCAGGGCATAATAATACGTAATCCAGCCGAATAGTATTTACTGCTTAAGTTAAACATGAAACATCGGTTGAGGCCTTGCTTGCATAGTTATTCTTGTTATATCTTGCAGTTACTTATATGTCTCTCATATGTGGTAATGTCTTATTTTGTTAAATCATGCTCCATAAAGAAATGCTTGAGTACATCTGGTAAGTTTGCCAAAGTATGGACAACTTTATTTTATAACTGCTCTTGTAATACTTCTTATCAGTTAGCTGCTATATTTATATCTGAGGTTTTGTAGTTTCGGCGGGGAGTTATGTTTCTCGCTGGGACAATGTTCAATTGTCTCACTCCACTAGTTTACACCCTTTTTAGGTGGTCGAGCTAGACGTGGTGGTGGTCGCAGAGTTACGGCCGAGCAGCAAGAAGAGCAGTAGAAGGCAAGCGATGGATATGCTACTGTTTCAGATGTTTTGTAGTAGACTCTAGAGTCATCCCTGTACTCTCAGGTCCTTGGGAGCGTTTTGACATTGTTTCACGATGTATAACCGTCGATGTTTTGTATATCCTGCTGTTGGCCAGATGTGGGCCTTTATGTATGTAAACAGGTGATGGACTCATGTGATGACATGACAGCTGTTGCTCTAAGCTGTGGACAAGTTTCAAGGCTTGTATATGTTTATATAACCTGTTTTCTTGCAGGATGTGGACTGGAATGTAATAGTTTCTCAGTTTATCAGCTTTCTGCAATCGGTTTTATTTAACCCGTGTTTTTGGTAATCTGTGGTTATGGGGATTTCTGCACGTTTTCGCGTAACACCTCGTTGTCTATGTGATAGTGGGATGTGTTGCCACAATGAAGAAACTTCATCTCAACATACTATTTCTTGTTGCACTAGACAAAATACTAGTTTGAAGCAAATATCTTAAGATCCTTATTTCCAGGAAGTATATGAATGAGGAATGTGAGACTATAAAACTAGCACATGAAGCCTCTGACATAATTCAAAATATATGCCTCAAAAGCAAAAAGATCCTAGCTCATTTGGGATCGACTATTTCTTAGGAAATGACACATGCCATAAGGGACTTGCCGACTTATGCACACGCATATCCATCATGCCATACACTTTATGCCAGTGTATAGGATTCATTGACCTCCTACCCACATCTATGACCATTTAGTTGGTCGATGGATCTAATACAAAACCCTTGGGAATAATCAAAGACGTTCTAGTGAAGCTAGGACATGAAACCAATTTTCCATGTGATTTTGTGGTTATGTATATCAAAGAGGACATTCATTTCCTGCTCATTTTAGGGAGGCCATCCTCAGATAGTGTGAGAGCTTTAGCAGACATTGAACCTAGAAAACTCATCCTATGACCGACAAAGAAGACAATTGAATATTGGGTCCTCAAAGATCTAAATAAGGTGCATAATTTGAGGCTTTCAAAGAAGAAGGTAATCTGAACCAAAACAAACTGACCCCAGTGATAACACCCAAATTTTTTCATTTATGCTAAGCATTTATTTATGGTTTTGTGTCACTATAGCCTTAATATGCCCGAAATAACCCATGTTTCATCTCTTTTAGTAATTTATGTCTTTTCTTAGATAAAGTTGCTCAACTAGCCAATTTTGGAACTTGCAGGAAATGAACTTGAAAAGACATCTATTCTCCATGATTTCTCCCCAACACATGATTTTTGCAGCAACTAGACTCCCATCTGTCACGAACGCAGTGGACTAAGCATCACACTATGTGCACCATCTTAGGAGACGGTGGTCCCACTAACCGACTAGAAGGCCAAAGAAACTTTTGATATGTTGGACCCTATTTTCGATGGCCAATCCTTTATTAGGATGTATCCTTACCAATCAGAAGGCTCATCGACGCGGGCCCCTCGACCACCAGTAATAGTCCCCCCATGGGGGTGGGTTTGGACCATGATACCGCAACCCGCCATATGTCTTCCAAGACCGTGATCGTGATGACTGGAAGACAGACTGTGACCGCAACTGTAACCTCGACCACGATCATAGTATCCACATCCACCTCAACCATGACCGCGATATCTACCTGCACGGAGACCGCTATCGAGGCATCCACCTTGACCGCGATCCAGACCATAACTATGACTGCATGATTGACCGTGACTGCAGAGTGCACCACGACCGTGACCGAGGCCTACATCTCGACCGCAGGGTGTACTGCTACCACGACCAACCAAGACCACAGTCTGGGTCAGTACCTTGCAACCTAGAGAGGGGTTCCGACTGCGAGAGTTTTTCCACGTTGTGGTTCCGAT